>JASJET010000210.1:4875000-5510000 GCA_034092305.1 Diaprepes abbreviatus
TATTTGATAAAAAGTTATTAGTCTTCAAGAGGCTTAGAAAGGTTTATTTTTTATAAAAGTGTATATTTTCAGGATTCTGGACTAACGTTAAAAAAAATTACCCATAACTTAATCTCAAAATCTATAAATGTGAATTTAGGGTGCACTCTATTACTACAGGAAACATTTTCAGGAAAATTCGTATTCAAACTAATTTGAGGCAGCTAAATACAAATCTGATATTACCAAACAATCATTCTTACACTGTTAAAAATAACCTTAAATTTAATGTATATTCATTAATTCAATTTAATAATGTTGTTTCTTAAATCGTGAATAGGTTACATGTACTTTGAAATTAAAGCTTTGTACATTAAATTTAATTGAATCTTACCTTAAATTTCAATAAAATAATTGAAAATATATCAAATTTAATGTATAGTTAAACTAGATTTAATGTAAAAATTATTAAGCTTAATGCATTAACATGAAATGCATTTAATAAAGGTTTATGAAATTTGCTTCCAGCACTTTACCTTAAACTTAATATGTTTAAGTTTTTTTACAGTGTAGGTTATAATAGCTATATATAAATTTAAATAAATATTCATAAAAGCATAATTGTAAGTCCTCATGTATCGAGTTTGAAAACGTCTACTATTACATTCGCAACATGATTGTTTAAAGCCCTCAATGTATACGAAAACTCATTCATTGAGTACTCGGACTTGCTGAATATGAATCTGGCGTTGTGAAATGGCCTCCTTTAATTTGTAAGAGAAAAATATAACTTCACAGAAAGTATGTAGATTGGTTTCTCGCTACATACTTGTACGAATATTTATTGCATCTTAGTTTTATTCCTCTAAAACCCATGAGCGCATAACCTCAATTATTCAGTGTCTTTGAAGCAAAAAAATGTATTTAAACATTCCTTTTTGGTGAATTTGCTTAATTGTTCTTTACATTCGTTGCGAGTTTTGAGTACCTATGGATATTTTTTTTTCCGAAAGTATAAGTCTATGCTGTCGTGGAAGTATGCACGATATGGGTGTTAATTGACATCAAATAGGGAGAATAATATCGAAAAGTGAAGAAAATAGTGTCTGAATAAAGTGGTATGTGTGGAAATTGCCTTTATGCTTATTATGACATTTGCGTGATACTATCCATCGCAACCGGATAGATTTGGGGAAGGACAATTTGTAAATTTCGTACCATTGCCCGTGCATCATACATGCCAGATATGATACCGTGTAAATGAGATTGATATTACGCCAAAAGTGTTTTGAGTCAATTAATGCCATCAAAAAAGTCGAAGTAATTAGAGGCCGTGTGTTTATGACCGATGACGATGTTGTGGATAAAGCATTGGCGAACGGTGAGCCGAAGTTACGTGTAATATTCTACTTGTAAATAATCAAAATAGGCTTGACAAACACATGTTTTACCTCAAAGTTAAACAGTTTTAGAGAAACTAATTATATGGTATTTCCCTCCAAAACAGAGTGGAAATTGTTGTTACCAGCAAATGTCACGGTTGGAATTTGGAATGGGATTCGGCTTAATTAATATAATTAATAAAGTTATCGCGTAGAATAGTTGCGTCGAAATGGACATAGAATTTGCAATTTACGGAATTATAGTTTAATCGCGTGTATTTCTAGGTAATGCAGACATATATTGGGGTAGATTTTAAGGTAATTTTTCATGCCCATATTAAGAAGGCTAAAAGTCTACTAAGAAGGATACTGCATTATATGTATATATACAGGGTGTTAGGAAGATAACTTTCTTAAATTAATCAACAATTCTGTACATACCTTTAAAGAAAGAAGTTCTTTACGACAAGGGTCTAAAACTTAACGACAATTAAAAAAAAACTACAAATATATTAAATAAGCAATCAAAAAACTATCATAAGAATTACAATTTTAAGCAAATATATAAAAGGGCATTTGGCAAATATTAAATTGTTTTTATTTAAGAAATGGACTACAAATAAACTAATTAAATTTGATTGGCTGTTTTGTTTTAATTCAAAAATATTCCATACTTCAACCAAACAATTTGTGGCAACGTCGCAAAAATTTTTAATACTCGTATAGTAAATTCATAAATCTAATATATTGTAAAAGTCACACTGACAGACAAAATACCACTATTTATCATGTTATCATGTACAAACGGCATAAACGCTTTTACCCGATGATTTCGCACCTAGATTGCTGTCTAGGTGCAAAATCATAGACAGCAATATTATAAAAGGGTGATTGGATATAATTAAAGAAATACAAATTTTGAGTTCAATATTTTATCAAGCGGCGAAGCTTGAGTGGATGAAAATCGCATCGCAATTATTCGAAAAAAATTCAATGTGAATTTTTGATGTATTTATGAGGTGGAATAATGGGAATCTATAGGGCCATTTATTTTATTCCAAATATTAAATAAGCAACAGTACTTATTTTTTTTTTCAATGAATGATCAATGCCTGTTCAATTGTGTTTAAATCGGTGGTATTTATATGATGGCGCTTCAATACACATGGTTATTAAGCAATGAAAAAAGTATTTTGAAAACAGGTAGATAGGAAGAAATAGATCCAAACATTGGCCTGCCAGATATCCTGATTTTAATCCTTTGAATTTTTTTTTATTTTGGGATTATGTGGTTTATGTCTTTGAAATAAGAGGTGAAAATCATTTGCATCAACGTATTTTTACTGCCGTCATTAAAATCTGCAAGGAAATTTTCAACGTATTCGGAAGAACTGGTTAAAATGCTATCAGCCTTACAGAGACTTAACTGGTTGAGAATTTAATTTAATAAAAATAATTACTAAGTGTTTCTTTACGTGATTCGTTTAAAAAATGTGACGGTGTGAAAACTTGGTATTATTCAGAATTGTTTGTTAAATTTACGAAAGTTTTTATCTCACACGTTATATTTTTTATTGCGAAACATAATGTACAGAAAATTCTACGTCAACGATATAAATATCATATGGGTATTCATTCAAAAAATTGACTTGACCTTTAATTAACGTCAAGGGTCAATATCAAGGTCAATATTAACATCGTCATGAGATGCCTTGTTTAAATTCTTGCTACCTTTGCACTTACGTAATTGCGGTCCATGTATTCTTAGTCCAACATAGAAAGGAGGATTGAAATTTAAAGAACATATTATTTTTCAAGTCTCCTCCCTGTCTTTCCATACATTTTTGATAACGTTCAATTTAATCTTTATAACACTTAAAAAATACGCCGGATTTTAGTCCAAAATGTTTGTAAATGGGTTATTTAAATTCATCATTGAAGTTTAATTTTTTTTCCTCGTAGAATTGCCTTCAATTCTGATAACGAAAAATAATCGGAGTGGGTCAGTTGGGGGGCTTTTAATTCTTCTTTTGAATACCTGTATTTTACTCTTTCCCTCATCATCAATACCAGAAATTCACACGGAAAATATTTTCCAGATTCTTGAATCATAGATTATATCATTTTTTTAATTTTTTTTTCTTGGGTTTAGGTTCTTTATTCAACAAAAATTCGACGCTGTTAACAAACATCAAAAATTGAATATCCTCTTAAACATAAAAATGCGTTCTTTCGTTTTTTTTTGGTGCATTGTAAAATATAAAAAATAAAACACACTTGCATTCCATGTATCCGCAGCACCTAAATAGACGATGTAAAAGTTTCATTTCATTATTAATAAATAAACAAAATGTCAAGGTATGTACTGGTAAAATTAAATATTTTTTAAAAATTTGAATAGTTTTTCAAAGTGTTTGTTTGTTTTTTTAAAGTTGTAAATATGTTTTTGTATGAATGTTTTTAATTATGTAAAAATATTTTTAGGAAGATCAATAAATTAAAAGACAAAATTTTTTTGAAAATGCCTTAAATAAAGGGCGAAACGTCAAATTGTTTCAAATTTTTTGTTGAATAAAGAACCTAAACGCAAGAAAAACAAACTAAAAAAAATATATTATACAGAATTTTTATCTATTTTAATGAAAAGTTTCATACACTGTATTATAGCATAGTTTCCATTTAACATAGACAATTTTTAGTTGAAAAACAAAACACAAAAGAAAATATTTTTGATAATTATAGGTCATGCCAATTCTAGCATATGTTTAAGAACAAATATTTGACATAGCTCCTTTTCTACGTCACACAGTTTTTACATTATTAAAAAAGGACACGCCACACAAAAAAATGTTCGGAGAAATGTATGTAAACAATAAGGAAAGAAAATAAACATATTTTTATTTCGGCTCATTTTCTGATTTTAGGTGAAATCCATTTTTGCTAGATTTTCCATACATCTAAAAAATTTTTGATATTTGTTGCCGAAATATGAATTTAAAAGATCTTATTAGGATTTGAGATAATCAGGTAAATACGAAACAATAGAAGATTGCTTCTCTTGCGCTTTTCTTCATTATTATATAAACATTTTTTATTTAATTACACTTTTGATGGACTTATAAGCATTAGGAAATAATGATTACCATAAGCTTTCAAAAAAATGCTTACTATATTCTATTTTTAGACACTTACTTGAAACATAGTTCGATCATAATTTCCAGTAGCAGGAATGATAACACTGTAAGATATTTGTTCGAATTCGGGAGCATTATCGTTGATATCATCGACCTTGACAACCACTCTGGTAGTGGATGATAGTGGGGGCTCGCCGTTGTCGGAAATCAAAACCTGAAACAAGATATATTCATTGGAAACTGAAATTTGTCTGAACGTTTAGGTTAGGTAGATCAAAAATTTGTTATTGCTGTCTCTATCCACCCATACTACATTAAAGTTACACAAAAATACCGAATCGGTGGTAAATACAAATCACATAGGCGATGGTTTTGCCTGATCAAAAAGACTATTTGTCTTGGATAGATTTTTAGGCGTTTGAAGTTATATACAAATATCGAATTAGTATTAAACACAAATCATATAGATTAGCAATAGTTTTCCCTTATTAAACAGAACACATGCCTTCGGTGGATATATAGGTTGCTAATTATTGTAAATATATTTAAAAATTTTTAATAAAACGTAGATTTCATTTAAAAATGACTTTCGGTGGGTGGGAATAAATTTTCTTTACTTATTTTGTTCTAATTGGGTACTTCTTGACAACTAAGTAAAGTTAAGATCTTTAGTAAAGACGTCAATGATGTTGTGTGCGCGAACATGTCGGTAAGAGTTACTATAATGATGAGAGAGGGTAAGCCAGTCTATCTCAACAATTTTTATAATACAACTACACAGCGTTGATTTGTGACGTCATTACCTGGCGTGATCAACACATTATTATCGTCATTTTTTTGGACTTGTGTCTTTGTTAACATTTAAATTTACTTATAATGAGAATTATCTAAATATTTTAAACGTATAGTTACATAAATTATATGTTAACATAGGTGAGAAACACTACAACATAATGATTTGAAAAATCAGTACTTTGTCTAAAATGTTTTATTATAATTTTTTTAGATAAATAATAAAAGTTATATAAAATAATACCTAAAACTTTTTAGCATTTCATCACTGGATTACATCCAGTGGAAAGTTGGTTATATTTACTGATGACACCACGATAATTATGTTTGCAGATGCCCCAGAGAAATTGTTGTATGCGACAGGAGGTATGTTTCTGAAGAGTTAGAGATCTGGTGTCAACATAATCAGCTGATATTGAACACAATAAGTATCGTATATGTAAATGTCAATACAAAAAGAACATTACTTGTAGAGAATAAAGTAACTTATAATATTTAAACCTCAGCTAATAATAAATTTTTAGGTATATGGCTCCTTGAATCACTGCATTTCTTTTCCCATATTGAGCACGTTTATAAAAGGTTAAATTCTGCCTTTTTGCTATTTTCCAGATGAAACCACATCTCTATTAAGCTGGACTGCTGATTGTGTATTATTCACTGGCATACAGTCATCTATCATCGGATCGTGTACGTAAAAATAGCTGATTTTTTTTAGGAGTAAATTTCTCTCAAAACTTTAACCGCGTTTTCCCCAAAATTATTAATAAAAATGAACAATTTTCCTCATCGAAAAACAAAGTTAAAAACTATTATTTAAAATAAGAAAAAGCCCTAAATGACCCTCTAAATGATCCCTAAACAATTTCGAGCGCAAGCGGGTAAAACTTACAATAAAGACGAACATAATTGGTTTGCAGAGAAGAACTTTATCAAATTTTGCACACCCCGCACAGTGTCTACCGATAAATTACCTCGTCCTTTTGGCTTGCATATTTGTGATATGTCATTAATAACCAAAAATTTAACGGAGGGAGCCACCAAGCAGTGACTTATCACCGGACTTAATAATTAGTCCTGACACAATCTCTAAATTAAGGCCGAACCCCGTAGTCCGTGGTTTTAAAATTATGATAAATTGTTTTGGGCTTTCCATAGGAAGTCCACCTATAACTGGTTTAAGCTCTGAAGATATTTTGGGTTTATTAAGTTTTGTTCTGCTGATTTATATTAATTATAGATGATTTTCTAAGGTATTCATTTCTAAATTGGGTGTGTTACTTTTGTTCTCTTTTCTGGAGAAAATTTGCATGAAAATCTCCTTACTAGCAAGTATATAAATAAGTTAAATATTTCTATTGTATTCTATATTTTTTTGTGGATGTGTATGTGTGTAAGAACGGAGGAGAGAGAGAAGTTACAATGTGAAAAAAAGTCACAACTAGTTATTCCTATTAATTATATTCAGATATCTAGTACTACGTCGCACACTGTTAAGATATCTCAACTTTTGTTGTATCTGAACGCATTTTTGCTTCAAAGTTGTTTTTTCAATTTAGTTCTGAACCACAAAGGCCCATATTTGTTGAATTAAAAACCCTTTTAACGATTTAAATACAAATAGCTAGAGGTTTTAATAATACCAATTCTAAATTCAGCATTATATTTCTAAAAATTCAAAATGAAAAATTTAGAAAAATCCAAAAAAAACTCAGTATCGGAATTTTATAACTTTTAAAGTATATGAACTATATTGATCCTAGTCAACTAATTTCAAGATAACGAATGAATTTGAGCTTTAAAGTCATTTAAAAATCGATTCCATTTTTATAATAATCCCACTTTTCAATGCAGAAAAGTAAATTACCGAAATTTCCACGTTCAACTATATAAATTTCAATTTCAATAATTCGATTGATTTCGAGGTCAAATTCTACAATGAATAATAGAAGGTTCGTCCATAACTTGAATCACGAAGTTCTCAGGAGTCATTAAACCCCTAGGTAACTTAATTCTGTGTCACCATGGGTGGTCAGGGAAAAATCCTACAACTTTTATATCTAATATGTTTTTCTATAATCCTTAGTTTTCAAACTATTTCGAGATTTCCACGTATTTTGTGTACCATATTATGTCAGCCATTTTGAAATTAGTTGACTGGGTCATAGTCATAACAGACAAAGATTAAGCACAATAAAATTTTGATAATGAGTTTTTTTCGATTTTTCAAAACTTTTCATTTTTGGTCTGTAATTTTGAATTCATCATTTTAAAATATCTGGTATGATGAATACAAAATTGTGAGAAATAGAGTGAATGTAGAAATCTAGGCAATCAAAAGACAGTTCTGGGAGAAATTTTCAACAGATATGGAACATGATCTATATGGAGGTCAAAAAAAAGATATGAGGTATGTTACGAAAGTGTAAAAAACCAGTTAAGGAATATGTACATATATAAAAATAATAACAACAGAAGCATGAGAAAGCTACTTTCACAACTCTGTAGTAACACATACACACACAGATGAGATTGTAGGACTAGAAAACGAAACCGATTACACTGAAGACAAAGAGGTCCGGAATTAAATAATACCGAAAGAGTACCAGGGCTAGATAATATTATTAATGAGCTGCACAAATATGGTGATGACACATTAACGGAAGAAATAAAAACTCTGTTTAACAAGACATACCATAGGACAAAGGTGGCAGACCTGTGGAAACAAACTATAACTGTTCCAGTTTTTAAAAAAGGGGAAAAACAAACCCACAAAATCATAGAAGAATCAGTTTAGTAAGCGCGGTTTCAAAAGTGTTTATAAAAATTTCAGTTAAAGAAGTTTCACAGAGTGCCATCAGCGAAAAACAGCCGGGGGTTCCGACAAAATAGATACACTATGGACGTGATATTTATTTTAAGACAAATAGCTGGAAAGGCTATTGTGTATAATAAAACTGAGAACACTCGAAATTATTCGAAACATGAACATCGGAAACAGCTTTCATAAGAGCAAACAATAAGCTTTCCAATCACATACCAGTCTCAACAGGAATCAGACAAGGGGGATAGTCTCATCCCAATCCTCTTTAATGTCCTTATGGATGAAATCATCACAAAGGTAAAAACCGCGGGGAGAGGATATAAAATGGGCAAAAAGGAATTTAAGATAATTTTCTATGCTGATGACGCGGTGATAATATCGGAAGATGAGGACAATTTACAGAAGTTACCATATAAATCTGAAACAACAGCAAATAAATTAAATATGATCATCTCTGTTCCAAATAATTCAGTCTCTGACAATATTAACAGAACCTAAATGATATAAGTTAGCAATCTATAACAAAAGCGTGAACATATCATGGCACTTAAATACGTAGGTCTTAATATTACAAGTTATAGCTAACTAACCTAAAACAAGAAGTATAAAAGCAAGCAATAACAACATGTAGGGTATCAGGATTTCTCCGGGACGTAATGCTTAGAGACGGAATGAGAATACTAGGTCCCTACGTGATATTCAAGACGTGGTAAGATAGTCTAGAGTAAGAAGAAGAGCATAAGAAACCACGTAGATAGAATGGCTGATAATCGATTTACAAAGCTTGCAAAAGAGGAGAAATCGAACACCTACAGACCTCCCGGAAGACCTCCCAAATGCTGGTATGAAAGCTGGACATCGGAATCCCAACTTAGGCTATAACTTTGAAAAAATAAGACGTTGTCTTAAAACAAGAAGAAGAAGAAGAAAATATTTTATGCCTTATTTAGAAGAAGCAGTATTAAAAACCCATAATTAGTTGGATTAAAATTATTTGAAGGGTTTGCAGTCTAATGAACAGTGATATTAAGCCAAAGTTTGTTTCAATACAACAAAAATAATGGGCTCTAGAAGAATCTATGTCCGGAAAGCTCCACTGTGTGCCGGCCAAGTCGAGTAAGAGTAACGTAGCGACGTTTACTGAAACCAAATCAGCCCACTTTAGAGCAGTCCATATCTTTGCATTGGAGATGGGTAGAACTTTCGTTATCAAGAGAACTTGGCAATCTTGATATAATTCAAATTTTATGTTTCTATGCTTTCCAGTTCTTAAATTTATTGATGCGAAATTTTTTTTAACACTCAATCATTTACTTACCACTTATCAATCATCAAAAATCAAAGTTACTGGCCCTGGAAACTCTAAATTTGTTAGGGTGGTGTTTATTGCATAAGGCTATAGGATATGTTCAACTTAACTGCAAAAATGGTATTTGTACGGTGAAAATCCAGAACATAAAGTTCGGAGTAAAGCTTACGCAGTTACGTTAATTATAAATGAAAAACTAAGAAAAGTTCGGGGCGCCCAATATCATGATTGTGCAACTTCAGCAGGTATTAAATACTTTAATGTTAAAAAATTGATATAATGTTGTAAATAATAATTTTTTGTATTTTTTTCTTGAAGTCGTGAGAGGTCGTTGTAAACATAGCACTTGTGTGTCGGGTGGACACATCGGAGAAGTAAAGATAGAACATTTACTGAAGTTGCCTGCAACTGGAAAAAGTCTCGTTGCTCAGTTGTTGGTACTATTACAAAATAAATCAAAGTTGAAAAAATCGGACACGAATGACTTTTGATTTAAAGACTAAGAAAACATATAATATATTATTACTTCGGCTTATTTTTGAATTTCATAAAAGCTCTGGTATGCAAGATGATGAATTTTTGGAGTTTTTTCATATCAAAATGAATGTAGAAATGTGCTAAATTAACAGTTGACAAAATACTAGCAACATTCCCATTTCTAGTGTACAAGGCAGGGTCGGGTCTATTTTTTTGAATTCGAAGCTCGAAAGTCTTGGGGGGGGAGGGGGGAGATTGCAAGAAAAAACAAGTTGTCGATGGGGATGGGGATTTTTACCAAAAAATAAAATTAGTTTAAAGTGTATGGCGCCAATGCAATTAAAAATATTAATGATTGGTAAAAAAGAAGGTATATTTTAGGTTGCTGATCCACATTTGGAAGGAAAACAAATTATTTATATTAAAAAACTTTATATACAATTAAGCTCATATACCAGCTTTAATTAAAAAAAAGCTTTGTCGTTTTGGTCAAAAAATATATTTCCTAAACTATTAATATCTGTACAAATTTAATACAAAAAATTATATTTTTATTAATATACTTTGATGTTAACTTTAAAAAAAAAACATTAACTATTAATAATGTTATGATTTTCTCTCATTAACTATCGCTGACTGAGTCCAAAACAAAATACATCACTTTTCATTAAATTACTTCCAATACTATATTAACTACTTCTTAACACTTTTACAGTTAAATCACAACTAAACTCTAATTACTACTTCTAAACCCGTTGACTGTTGAAATATAACTAACTAAACAACATGTATCCGATGCCCATATAACTTGCCAAAAATATACGAGAATACAATCTTAGAAATAACCAGAAATATGTCTAACCCATGATGACTCATCGACATAATATTTTTTTCGTTACATTATATAAGATTTGTAAACAAGGGCGTGTCAAAAATTTCTCCTGGTCCCTCATAACACTGATCCCCATTCTTTTCAGAACAGTATATAGTTCTTTCCATGCTGGTATCAACTTAAGGGATTTGCCGTTCTTTCTGTGTGGATTTATAACTAAAGTCTATCACCTTGATGGAATTCTGCCGAGTTTGCTTTATGTCATATGAATTGACCAATGCCTTCGGTACCAGGTATTTACAGGGTTTGTTGGAGTGTTGAACTAGTCCAATGTTGCTTCCAGAATTAACTCAGTGTTGCTTCTAGAACTCTCGTCCGCCTTTATTATGGTAGCTTGTTCGACAGTGACTCTGATTGGTTCGGTATTATGGTTCTTTGATAGAATAAATTCTTCGGTGCCAAATTTTAAAATGTTAAGTTTGTTGTCATCAGGTCCATTCCAAGAATAAACTCATCTATGTGAACAGTCTATAGCATTCTAATTGTTAGGTTTGTCACTTTTATTTACAATTTTTTTAAGTTTCTATATTTTACATCTTCAGTTAAATAACACAAGAATGTGACAGTTACTATGTAATTCAACGACATAACAGTTAAAGGGAAGATATACAGATATTTTATTTCCTGCAAAGTTGTCCTTTAACTGCCTGAAGAAGAATATAAGTAACTTATTAAACTAGGCAGTAAAAGATTTCTTTATATCTTTCTGAAATGTTATTTTTTTATATCATTATTATGTTTTTCAATGTATCTAGTAGCTATCACATTTTTAATCTATGTAACTGTCAAATTACTTATTGTTATTTAACTTAAGATGTAGAGACTTGGAAAGATTTGTAAATAAAGGTATCAGACTTAATAATTAGAATGTTATAAAATTGTTTTCCATTGGATCTCACTAATTTTTAAGGCTAATGAGATGTTCAATAGATATTTGCCTTGAAAGTAGAAAAGTTTTTCGTTTTTGTGATATTTGCTGATATCATTTTGACGTTAGTTAATTTTAAAAGGTTGTGTAACTATAAGCAACGGCCCGTATTGTTTTGATACATATACTTAGTTGTTGAGTGATTATCCGAGAACGCCGCTAGCAAACCAATTATTAAGATAAAAACAACTAAAATCTCCGTCAGTTTTTCTTTCGTCTATAAATTTCACTTAAATAGAAACATCGCATCGTTACCTTAAGATAATACCCCAAAGCATAGGTTGTTCCAAACTGCTCAAAATTCTCGTTGTCGTAGGCTTTTCGTGCTAAATAATATAAGCAGTTAATTAGAAACTTTATGAAGCTTCGCAGCAGTCAGCTTTTATAGACGTTATAAAACTTGCGAGAATCATTATTAGCGGTAATGGAAATTGATAATGGAGATTTTCATTAAAACAGCGGCGATTATATTAACAGACTTGTTTATTTTTATAGCTTTTAGCATCTTTCTCTCTTTAACGAATTTTCTGATTTTCATGGAATGTTCGGGAGTAGGTAGAGTCAAAACAAATGAGCTTGCTCGCTGCACGAAAAACGGAGGAAATTTGGCAAATTATTAATAGACTATATGAATAGTAAGAATCGGATTTTATGCACATAATATAAAAGATATTGAATATTAGAGAATTTGGTTTGTTGTTGTTACAGAATGGAAGCTAGCTAAAATTATTCTTATTGGAAAGGAAAGCGAACGTGCCACCAACATGAAGAGTTGTAGGCCCACTAGGCTATTTTCCAATTTGGGAAAAATAATGGAAAGATTAATTTTAAATCAACAATTAACGAAAGACTAGTCATAGTAAATTTATCTTTGTAATAGTCGCCGCATATGGCCCAAATGATGATGCTACACAATTGACTAAGGATGCCTTCTACGACCAACTAAACGAAACTATCTCAAGCATAGGAAACCAAAGAGAAACAATAGTGATTGGCGACCTAAATGCTAGAATAGGATCAAAAACGAATAGAAATATAATTGGAAGTTACGGTGAAAATAGCTTAACAACAACGGACAAAGGCTGACCGAGCTTTACACACAACATAAACTAAAAATTCTGAATGGATTCTTTCAACATAAAGATATCCACAAATATACTTGGCACCAAGAAACTATACAACTGCAATCGATTATAGATTATATAATTGTTAAACAGGAATCCTTTCTGAAAGTTCAAGACACCAGGGTATACAGAGGAATAGAATGCGGATTTGACCACTTTTTCTTGGGTGCAAAGATACAAATTCCCTTCAAGACAAAAGACAACGAAACAGACAACACAAACACCTCAACAATAGAACGAATATCTTATAATGTGGAAGGACTTCATGAACCTAGTACAAAATATCTATTTAAGATTCGATTAGATAACAAACTTCAAACTGAATTGCTGTCAGGGCGCACTGATGAACTGTATGAACACATCGTATCCTCTCTACACTCCGCTGCACTAGAGCTCTAGGAATTAAGACGAAAGACATGAACAGACGAAACAACAATGTTACATGGGACAAGACACTGGAAGAACAAAAACAGATAAAACAAAAAACTTTCAACATATGGCTAAATTCAAAAGATCCACAAGATAAAAACATATACAAAAATGAACAATCCAAATTTAAAAATATAATTAACAAAAACAAAAACCACACATGGGACAGGAAATGCACTGAACTAAATACACATGTAGGAGGTACAAGATCATCACAAGCATGGAAATTAATAAAGACACTAAGATCAGACACCACAAACAAGATTAACTTACAACCAATCCCAATCAAAAAGTGGATAACCCATTATCAAACGCAGCTTACCGAAGACCGACAAGAGTACCTCGTTAACTCCCTAAGACGGTACAACGTACAAGGCCACTATATAGAGGTAACAAAGGAGATGGTATGTAGGGCTGTGGATTCATTGAGAAATAGGAGAGCAGCTGGACCGGAAGGAATACCTGCTGAACTGTTAAAGAACGGTACTGAGAAACTAACGTCCTTCCTTCAAGAACTATTTAACAGACTCCTAAGTAATGATGATCCTATCCCAATTATATGGAAAGAAAGCTGGATAACACCAATCCACAAAAAATAAAGACGCGACGAATGCTCAAACTATAGATGTATAACTGTAACCAGCACAATGAGTAGAGTATACGGAAAACTGCTTAGAAACATCGTAGAAACAGAATATGGCCCCCAAGAAATTGAAGAACAAGCAGGTTTTAGAGCTGGCCGATCGTGCTTAGATCATATATTTAGTTTAACCCAACTTAATGAAAACAAGGTGGCAAGAAATAGAGAGGTTCATCTGCTTTTTGTTGACCTCACAAAAGCATATGATACAGTACCAATCTAAAAATTATGGTACGTGATGGAGAAGTTTCCGATTAACAATACAGCGATCCAAGCCATCAAACAGCTATACCACCAAACATTGTCCACAATTAAGATCGGCAATAACTTATCAGAAAGCTTTCATGTGAAAAAAGGCCTTCACCAGGGATGTTGTCTATCACCAACTCTCTTTAAAATCTACTTCAATGAAGCTTTAAAGAATTGGAGAAGATCATGCAGTAGAATGGGAATATAATTAAATAATGACACCCATTTATATATGCTTCATTTTGCAGATAACCAAGTGGTAGTGACCCAAGATAAAAAAGACCTCGAATTTATGACGAGGAAACTATTTAAAGAATACGCAGAGTGGGGATTAACTGTTAACTGCTTTAAAACTAAATATATGTGTATCGGTGGAGAAGAAACAGATTTGGAAGTGGATGACAATACCATAGTGAAATCTTGTTCTGATTATACCTACCTTGGAACAAAGGTCAGTTAAAGTGGACGAACTGAAGAAGAAATATTGGAGCGAATAACTAAAGGGAAAAAAGCAATCGGATGCCTAAACTCACTATTATGGTCAATAAACATCTCCAAGGAAAGAAAACATCTTTTATTAAATGCAATATTCAATAGCGTTGTATTGTATGGATGTGAAACATGGCAGATAAATAAAAATTTAGAACGTAAACTGCTGGCTTTTGAAATGGACATTTGGAATTAGAGAGATTATGGGCGTAAAAAAAACTATTCTCGATGAAATCGAACAACGTCAGCTGGTATGGTATGGATATGTGGAGAGAATGACGGACGAACGTCTACCAAAGCAAATCCTAAAATGGGCACCAAAAGAAAAAATAAAAAGAGGAAGATCAAAAGTTACCTGGATTAAGGGCATTAACCGAGCCATGTCCGAAAGAAAATTATTTCCAGGGGATAGGGAAGACCGAAAACAATGGAGACTGGGAACCGGAAGGCGTAGAACGCTATGAAACTATATATATATATATATATATATATATATATATATATATATATATATATATATATATATATATATATATATATATACCTTTGTTCTAAGTTTTCTAGAGGGCAGAACATTGATTGTATCGTCACATGATGCTATATCTACTATAAGGCCGAGTAGAACGGAGATTCCTCACGATTTTTCACTGTCCCCACTGTACTCAACCTGTATATTGTGGAGATTCCGAAAGATCAATATAGTAAATAATATTTGTACGCTGATGATACGGCTTTTGCGATGTCCTTAGGGTCATTTTACGTAATAATTTTGAGATTACAAGGGCATATAAATTAGCTAGAGAAATGGATGGTTGACTGGAAAATTAAGTTAAATTCTGATAAAACTTAGACAGTAATGTTAACTAAAGCTAAATTTGTGATCCCAGATAATCAGCTATCCATTTTTAACACTCGGATTCCTTGGAAATATCATGCAAAATACTAAGAGTTAGTCTTCGATAGGAGACTCAACTGGCTTCTCAAGGCGAACAATCTTCTAGGTAAAGCCAAGATTTCTTTGATATCTCTCGATTCTCTGCTGAATCGTAACAGCAAGCTGAATTTAAAGCTTAAGCTAATTTACAAGCTATTTATTCGTTCGATTTTGTCCTTTGGCATTCCTACATGAATTATCATGGGCAGATTAGAGAGCTTTTAAAACAAAGTTCTCCGAATGATCTGTATCTATGGAGCTACTTTCCATATAAAGAACAGCATTATTTACAAAGATCTTGGATGCCAAATCTTTTCGATTTTCATTGCCAACCCAATAAAAAAATATCTAGATATAGCTCATGATTCCACAAACGAGCTAATACCAATCTCACATAGCCTCACAACCACACCATAACAGAGTCATCGATTTGGTTGCTCGATCATTAAACTGGGGTCGTTTTAGATACCAGTAACTACCTTAAAAGTCGAACACGTTTCGTTCTCTAATTTTAAATGAAATGCCTCATTCGATAGAAGTCTATAGAAGAAGATAGTGAATATATACATATAAAGTTCTCAATTTGGCAGTTCGTTTTAATTCAACTACATCGATAAATTCGTTCTACAGAGTTCATTGAAGTGAGTTATATACAGGAAGTTGCTACAAGCGTCCCATCTAATATATATAACATAGATATATATATAAATATATATATATATATATATATATATATATATATATATATATATATATATATATATATATATATAAATATATGCTTCATTTTTTAATAATTAAAAAAAAATGTAATTATTTGAACAAGAACAGGGATCAAGGATGCTATAGAAAGTATAACACATATGAAATGGAACTGGGCCGGACATGTGGCGAGAATGGAAGACGCTAGGTAGACTAAACGCATTATAGAGTGGCGTCCTAGGTTCCGGGCATTTAGAAGTAGAGGCAGAGCTCCAACACGATGGACTGATGATATCAAGAGAATCGCAATAAACTGGATTCAATCAGCACAAGATCGGGGACATTGGAAACGATTGAGGGAGGCCTATGTTCAATAGTGGATGCTACAGGCTATGTGATGATGATATATGCTTCGATCATACCCTACAGATTTAAACAACAATAGATTTATTTGAAGGCTCTTTATGGTCGGTGGGGAAGGCTTTTTTGATGTTTGACAGACATAAACATATTTACTTATCATTTTTTCAGTTTAATTGGTTCTATTAATTGCTATTAACAAAAAGAGGATTTAAAAACTTATTTTTATTGGTAACTGTGTTGGATATTGTTTACATATTGACGTACCGATTATCATAGGATACTCTTTTAAATAATGCAATTAGAAAAGGATAGCATAAAATCGGTATGTGTGTACCAAGAGTTGAAGTATCTACTGTTTATCAACACTTTTTCAAATATAAATAAAAATATTATTACGTTAATCAGCGTTCAAACAACCGGGTCCTAGTTCTGACGTTATGCTAATTCTATAGGGGTATGTTCGAAGTATATATATGTATATATATATATATATATATATATATATATATATACCTTCAGATGACATAAGCGTTTTCATGAAGAATGACCAGAATCAAAGTTATTGAATTTCGAGGAGGCATTTAGCGGTGACATTGAATTTGATGAAGGTTATTTTAAAGGCAAATGCTTTTTTTACTGGAAACTCCATTTTTATCAGAGGAATGAAAAGTACGAAAAATTGTGCATCAATCAAATAAATAATTTATAGGTTTTCATTTCATTTGGAAGTCATTTGAACGTCAAATGTGTCATACATGAATTTCCATTCACGTAAGCAGGCCTGAACATCTAAATTATTCAAATTAAGGTTGATGGTTATGAGTATCTGGTTCAACTATGACCTTGAAAGTCGAGTATTTTTCCAAGGTCATTTTGATGTCTAGATTGTTCTACGGATAGAACCCCTAAATTTCCTAGTAAAACTGAATTAAAGGAATGTTAAAATATCGGTGACCTCGACCTTTACGTACAAAGTCATTTGAAGATCACGCAGAGTTAATTTTTTGAGAACCTCAATTTTTAAATATTCAGTCTCTTAGTTCATAAAATTCCACTTTTAGATAAGTATTTACGTCGTAAGTGAAAATTTCAGTAGTATAACCCTTAACATGCGCAGATAACCACTTTCTAAGACTATAATCCATAACTGAAAAACCCTATAATCTGATTTTATAAACATGAAATTTCTGTCAAGTCTAATTACCTAACCCCAGAAATATACAGACTTAAAAACCTAATCCTATAAATACGAAACATGACCAAAAATCCTTATTAACTAAACAAATAAATTTAACAACTCTATTATTTATATCCATAAAGATGAAACGTCAAAAATCAAAAAGTTGAAGGTGTTTTAAAGTTCACATGTAGGAATCCTGGGCTTGTTGAGTTTCTAGTCTTTCTTTTCTAGATTTTTCTAGATTTATATTGTCATAGGGTTATAGGGTTATCGGCTTCTTGTGCTATCAGTTTATGGATAATGGGGTTATCTTGTGAGTTGATGAGCTGAAAGTGTCTTAGGATGTCCATGCAATGGATGGTGTACTTGACGAGTTTCTGATCTTACTGGGTTATAGAATTATAGGGTTATGTGATTCCTGAGTTATGAGGTCCTGTCTTTTAGTTTATCGTGTAAGTTGATGAGCTGAAGTTATTTTGGGGCTCTCGTGCAACGAGTGTTAGTCTTGATGAGTTTCTGGTCTAATTGAGTTATTAAATTTTGAGATTTTTGCCTTATGAGTTCCAGGATTCTGGGGTTACCGTGTGTGTTGATTTCTCGTTTTTCTCTTTTGGAACTAAAGGGTTACGTGATTACAAGGTTCATGCGTTATAAGGTCATCAGTTTTGGGGTTAATGAGCTGAAGGTGTTTTAGGTTTCTATACTTACCTGGCCATGGGGTTGTAGGTTTCTGGTGTTTTTGGGTTATGGGGTTGGAGTTTTGGAAGTTCGTGAGCTGATGCTAGAAATCGCATCCAAATATTTCTTTCTTTTAGGCTTATTGGACTATTGACTTATGAAGCTATAGGTAATGTGGTTTCAAGCTGATTATATCACCTAGTTTAGAGTTTAGTTCGTCTCAGATTTTACCGCCATAATTATGAAATAGATATTTGATGTCGTATGTGAGATCTTTCATTCCATTTTATTAATGGATGGATGGACGAAAACGGACAACAGATTTGTATTGAGTCTTAAACTCTATATAGAATATTTTGCCCGACGTGAGTCAAAAAAAGTTTTTCTTGTCCTGTGTAATTTTTCTTTGTACGAACAAAAAACAATTTAAACAAATTTGGAATAATTTAACCATTATTTTAATGGACAATAATGGATATTGCATATAACATGTAATAATTATCATGTAATAGCGCAAAAGTAATAAACAATATTATTAATTCACAATATTTTTTTGTCGTCAATAATAATTACCAAAAGTTTTCATATTACTGGTATAAAATATTTTATTGGTTTTTATGATTCGTTTTATAATATTGAACTCAAATGCATTATAGTATTTGTACGGTTTGTCCCTGTTGATATAGTGAATATCTTTCCGTGTTAGAGAATATGACGGAACGAAGTTTGCATTTACTGTTCGCATTTTATTTCATTTATGCACGGAGTTGCATATAGTTGTACGTTTGCTGAATGTGATTTCAGCACTACAACGGCATAATGTGGATATATACACTGCTATTGCATCTCACATGGAGGAATCCGTGAAAGCCGCATAGACATATATACGCCATCTGGCAGGAGGTCATCGAAGCTGCGTTCAGTGTTTCATACTTCCTTCCGATCTGTCCTTTGCACAGACAGGTGTATGTCGATACCTTGATGAGTCTAGTAGAGACGAAACATGTGCCTCTGCCGTATCACTGTAGCGGGGAGGGTAAGTTTTGACTTTCTTCTCGGTATAGTGGTACAGGTAGGCTATCATCTCGATGGTGGTGGAATGGGATAAATTGTGTTCTGTAGCAATTTATTCAAACTGTGCAACACGGAAAGGATATGATGGAACGAAGTTTTTATTTATATACGGAGTTGCATATAGTTGTACGTTTGCTGAATGTGATTTCAGCACTACAACAGCATAATGTGGATATATCCACTGCTATTGCATCTCACACGGAGAAACCCGTGAAAGCCTCATACACACACACACACACACACACACACACACACACATATATATATATATATATATATATATATATATATATATATACTTAATTGGTTATTTTTTTGGGTATGTGGTTCATTTTTTTATTAAAACAACATATATAAAGTAGTCATATTTATTAAACATTTTTTATAATTTCAGGAGGTTTCGATTCTTCCGAATCTTTTTTAACTGAATGTGCCAGGAGTTTCTACAAAAATGTATATTTTAAAAAGTTATTATATATGGAATTAGAGGTTAAAAATTCATCTTTATGAATGAAAATTTTTGTTTTAAGTAAAGATTAATTATACCACAACAGTTATAACAACGCACTCTATTATATTTAAATATTAACTTATAAATAGCATTTTTAAAAGTCCAACTGGGAAAGTGGACACAACATTTTTAACTCTATAACTACATTGACTTGACTGAAATGTGGAAACTGGATGGTGTATGTTTGACGTGGTTTAGGTTACATAAAATTTTGGGTCTTTTCATTGAAGTAATATCTTTCTGAAAAAAATGTCGTGATCCAATTTAGAAGAATTGAAAGCGGAGAATTATTCTTATTTAATGTTTTGTATATTTTAGAATTTCCATTATATTGGTTTATTTTAATATATTGAAGTAGATTTGATTTAGATTATTGATGTCTGTTTTATAGTTTACGGCATTCGGATTTTTTTTATTGCGATTATTTCGTAAAATTCTCATTTTCCTATGTGGGTTTCAGTTTTTAAGATTTTCGTATCGTCATAATCAAAGGTGTGCTTGTGTCTCATTTCATGTTTTTTTAGGGCTGTAATATTTTTTTTGTCATATCTATGTCCATTTATACGATTTTGCAGATACTGATTAGTTTGGCCGATATAATTCGATAGACAATCTTTGCAGGGTATTTGGTAGACGACATTTGATTTTTTGTTTTTTGGAATGTCACTTTTTAGTTTGCTAAAATTGCTTTTAAGTAAATTATGGCCCTTATGGCTAATGGTTTTATTATGTTTCTTGAAAAAAGTTTGAAAGTTTTCGGAAAGATTTGGTGTGTATGGCAAGGAAAGATATTGTTTTTTGATTTTATTGTCTTCCAAATTTTCTGTTTTAGTATTTTTCTAGCCTTTATCTAAATATTTTACTAATCAGTTTATTTGGGTAAGAGTTGGACATAAGAACCTCTTTTGGTTTTTTGATACGGTTGTTTCGAAATTCAAGGCTACTAACGATGATGCCTCCTTAGTCATGTTGGCACCATTGCAGTGTATATCACCTACAGGATCTTTGGGTTAGTTCAGATTAGCTCCAGTTTTTTTTTTGCAAAGTGTCTCCATATCATCAGAACTTTTGTGACCTTACTACTGGTTTGTCATATATCCTTAAAAATGCATTTTTTAGATTCACATCTAGAGCGTTTTCCTGGAAGTAGATGCCGAGATTTGGCGCATGAGTCACGCTCGCTTATAACTGTTCCTTTTTAAATAATTCATTTTCATTTCTAAACCCCATAAAGTGCTAATATGCTCAGTTAACTAAAAAATTAAATATAAAAATAAAAATGTTGTCACATATTTCTAAATATACCTAATTTAGTCGCGAAAAAAACAAATAATGCGATGTTCGTCTGGTGTTCACTAATTCGATTAAAATTACTCACATTGTCGTGGTTGACAAATTAACCCTCTTCTATTTTATGTTAACGATATGCTGCTGATTTATGTTCTCGTGTCAAACGGCAATAAAAATCAGATAAAGGTTTTACTCATATAATAAATCTTTTCATTAAGGATCCGAAAAAGTCTTAGTCAAGATAACTTTCAGGTATTTTTAGGATACATTATAAGAATTAAGAAAAATATAATTTTTAATATTTGATGTCTTCATGGCATTAAAGAATATTTGTTTTATTTACGTCGACAGTACAAAATTGAACATTTTTTTCATAGGCTTAGAGCCTTTTTAACAGGTAGTTCAGGTTAGTTCAAATTTTTAAGTTAACGAACAAGAAATTCTATAACAATTTTGAAATCTAAGCATACAGTAGTATGCCAAACAAGTTCGAGAATAAGCGCCGTGTATTTATTTATATGAATCATTTCAAAAACTTTATTTAACAATTAAGATTTTAATAAGAAATAAATAAATCTATTTTTTGCCGTGTTTAATAAATAGTTGCTTATATTTATTGTCCTTTTTCAAAGTAGTAAAGGGAAAAAAATAGATACGCAGTGAAAACCACCCCTAAAGTTGAATATTTTTAAACTAAATTTTATTAAAAAATCTCCATTAAGTGCTGATGCATATGAAAACGCAAATTGTAAAGTTCAACTTTAGGGATGGTTTTCACCCCTTACAAGTGAATGTAAGTATGTTAAAGAAACTTTTCTCCTAATTAAATCATACAGAACTTATTTTATATTTTGTTTTATTAAAGATTTTTAATTAGAACTCATGTGACATTAGGTATTTACTTTTGAAGGTGACTTTTTTCATTCTTTTGCATTAGGTATTTACTTTTGGGGGTGACTTTTTTCACCCTTTTGGTACAATTCTTGAAAAAAAATTTTATATTTGTATTTTTTCTAAATTACATTCGGGAAATGTTTAAAAAGGAACAACTATGTTTTATACCACTAAATTTATTTAGAAAAACAGTTACTGCAGTTTCAACTCACAGAGTCATTTTCAATTACAAAGGTAGACTAAGTATTCAATATAGAAACATGACAAAATTTAACAATAAATAAAAAATACCTGAGAAATTACATTATTACAAAGGGGAGGTACTAAATTTTGGGAACAAATTATTATTTGGCAACAACAAATAACGGGGAAAACCCAAGTTCTGTCTGGTCATTAAGTAAATTTACATTTTTATTTTTACTATGTTTATATATTTCTAAAGATTCAAGAATATTTAACTTTTAGCCCTTTGTTGAATAATGTAATATGTCAGTGTTGCTTAAATTAGGAAAACTGTGGTTGTGTACTAAGCAATGGTTGGCAAAGCTCGAGTCTGTTTTTTGTAGTCTAAATGATCGGTAGTGTTCTGAAAAGCGAGCTTTAAAGCTTCTACCTCTTTGTCCAATATACAAGCTATCACACTCTGAACATTTTAACTTATAAACTCCTGATTTATCAAATTTATTAATTTTATCTTTAGCATTGTAAAGGATAGTGGACAGATTGTGTTGAGATTTAAAGGCTACTTTTATGTTATGTTTGGAAAGAGTATTAGCTATGTTTTCTGATAGGGTACCACAGTATGACAAAGATATATAAGATGAACTATCTCTGTAATTTTTTATTTATTTATTTTTTATTTCATATTAGAAATTTCCCGATGATGATTAACTACCACATAGTAATCGCTACCAGCATCAACTTTTTAAATTTCATTCGCTTTACACTTCGGATGACTTTTAAGAAAAAAAAACATTTTTTTACCATTTATATGTGATCCATTACAGTGAGGTTGTTAACGATATTTAGGGGTGCTTATTTAAAAAATTCCGAAACACGTTAACACTAATAATCGAGATAGTTAACAAAAATGCTTTTTATAATTCTTTTCAGTTCATTCCCTAATATTTATAACAAAGATATTTATAAAAATGTAGTTTTTGTTTAAATATAAAATAGGGGTTGCAACCCCTTTGGTTATAAATACATCTCATATTTGTGACTTTTTATGACGAATATTTTCCACTTGATTTTATTCAAAAATATTCATTAGATGCTGAGATATATGGAAAAAAAATTTAATGGCTGGCTTTAGGGGTGAATTTCACCCCTTAAAAGTCTTGCACTACTCCGGTGAATGTATAAATGTCGTTGGACTGGTGATTTTTTTAGTCTGATATCAAAAACTCGCCAGGTTTGATATCCTGCCGACATGTCTCGGAATTTATATTTTATATGGACAATTGTTTCCTGCAAATATTATTTTTGGTTCGCTACAGCTCCACGAACGAGACCATTTGGTGCTCGAGAGACATAGAAAGTAAACCAAAAATGTATTTGCAGGAATAAATATAGATAAACAATGATAAAAAATATTCAATACTTATTTTTTTCAAGGCCTGAATCGCATTTTTAGGGAGAGAAAACTATCTCCAAATTCGTTCCTAAAAACGTTTTTTTTTTTTTAATTAAAGGGTGTTTTTTTATAGAGGTATAGAACTTTTAAATGGAATAAAACAAAGATGAATTTTTTAAATTGACATGAAATTTACTGTATTCGAAAGATAACCTTCTGGCATTATAATTTAAATATGACTTCTGGCATATGACCGCCACGGCTGGCTCGGACGTAGTCTAATCTGGTGGTCCAATTTTCGATGACTTTTTCCAACATTTGTGGCCGTATATCGGCAATAACGCGGCGAATGTTGTCCTCCAAGTGATCAATCGTTTCGGGCTTATCGGCGTAGAATAGCGACTTCACATATCCCCACAGAAAATAGTCTAGCGGCGTTAAGTCGCACGATCTTGGAGGACAATTCACGGGTCCGAAACGTGAAACTATGCGGTTACCAAACGTTTCCTTCAATAAATCAATTGTGGCACGAGCTGTGTGACATGTTGCGCCGTCTTGTTGAAACCATAGTTCCTGCACATCATGGTTGTTTAATTGATGAACGAAAAAGTAAGTAATCATGGCTCTATAGCGGTCACCTGACCAGCACCGTTTTTAAAGAAGTACGGACCAATGATTCCACCAGCCCATAAAGCACACCAAACAGTCAGTTTTTCTGGATGTAACGGTGTCTCAACATACACTTGAGGATTATCATCACTCCAAATAGGGCAGTTTTGTTTATTGACGTATCGATTCAAAACTGAGCTTCATCGCTAAACAATATTCGCTTATGAAAATCGGGATCAACGGCAATTTTGTTTTGGGCCCATTCACCGAATCTACGCCTTGCTAGGTGATCGTGTGGCTTCAATCCTTGCACGAGTTGGATTTTGTAAGCACGCAAACCAAGATCTTTCCGCAAAATCTTCCATTAAGTGAATGGACACATATCCAATTCCTGTGCACGATGGCGGATAGACTGATTCGGGTCTTCCTCTACGCTACGCTCTACAGCAGCAATGACTTCTTCTGTACGCACAGTACGACGTCTCTGTGGATGCGTATTATCATTTAAAGTAAACATGGTGCGAAAACGTTTCATAGTTAATCGAAGTAATTGCTCTGATGGACGATTATGTTGACCGTAAAATGGACGTAGTTCGCGATACGTATTTCGAACAGAACCATGATTTTCAAAATAAATTTGCACAATTTAGAAGCGTTGTTCAGGCGTCAGTCTATTCATGTTGAAATGCCACACCAAACTAAACATAAATCACTTGACAGCTGACAAAATGGCCGCCAGTTAAAAAAGTGTTGCCAACTGAAAGTTCTATACCTCTATAAAAACACCCTTTATAATCTAACATGCTATTTTTTCGTGTAAAAGCACTTGCATATTATTGGGTTTAGGAAACGGGTTTTATAAATGTCATTTTATCAGTACATCATGATGAATTTTGAGCTGTAATGCAATTCAGGATATAAACAAATATATAGTTGTATATTTTTTTGTAGACTCCAACATATTACAGAATGAGAATCGGTGGCTGACATCCGAGAACGTTCCCTTGTTAGTCAGATTCATGCTTCCACAGCTCAGTAAAAATTACATGATGTGTCTCCGCGTAGTAGTTTATTTTACCACCTATTTATTCATTAAAACCTACTGAGTACTTCCCGTTAATCCATTTCACAAATAAGGAAAAAAAAACTAAAAATTATAGTTTTCTTACCAAAAATGGAATTTTTATTAATCAAATTTAATTTTGCCCTTGTCTCTATAAAAATTTTTCGCGTGAAATGTCGTATAGATTAAATAAACTTTGTCTGGTGGATTTTCTAAACATACTCAAGCAAACTTCATAAAATTATAAAAGAGTAGTTTTCTTTGTTAAGAACAACAAGCAATAAAAAAAAGAAAAATTACAAAAAAAAAAATAACACCATTAATAAAACGTTATAATATTTCACTAAAAACGTTAACGTGAAAAAGATGAAAGTTCACTGCTATTTCAGTTTCGTGATAAAATAATTAAGATCTAACTGGGACTCAATTCTATCAAAAAAAAATTACCTCTTAAACTTTCCCAATTTCCAGTCATTAATACTGAGATTTATCGCGACTTATTAATAGAGATTGAGTACTTGGATATAAGTCAAAAATATCTGCTTGTGATTAAAACTTTCTCTAGGTAAATTTTTAGTTTTAAATAATATTTACAGAAACTTACCAAGTGAAAGTTTGAATAGTAGTCAAGTATTTTTCATATATCAATATCACAAGAAATCTAAGTACAGGCGAGTACTTTTATTCCATCGACGATTTTGCGCACTAACTTAAAATCCACCAAACCGTTCTTAAAATAAAGTGCTAAAAATGCGATTAATCATTAAACCGTTCTTTTTTTTATCGATGAACGTATCAACAATCCATCGAATTCATCGGCTTCAGACCCCGATGAATACGATGAATAGGTAGTGGGGGAAAAAATAAGTGTTGGGTTTGGAGGTAATGTTTATTATTTGTCAATTAAAAAAAACGGTTTGTTATTATTTTTGATAAGTTATTATATAGAAAAATCTTTTTTTTTGGAAAATGACGGATTTCCTCTATTAAATCTGACCTACACGACCATATATTTCAGATTATAAAGTATGAAGACACTTAAAATGAGAGGTTACCAAAACTAAGTATTAACATGCTTAATTTTTTAGCCCATAATTTTATAATAATATAAAATATTTAAAAAATATTTGTTTATGGGTTTTTAAGGTTAGGTTATTAGAAAAATGTCATACGTCAGTTAGGAATGAGCCTTCTTAAATTCAACACATTTACATTGAAAATCCATTTATGACGTCACAAGAACCCATCGGCTTAATTCAGCGCTTTTTTATTGATGGAATAAAAGAACTCGCCTTACTTAGACCGCGAAAGTACAAAAGGTAGTTATTTTTAAAAATAGAAAGGAGCACCCATTTAAAACTTAATTCTTTTTTCACGTTATTATTTTTGGAGATATATAGGGTAACTTTCTGGGAACGTTATCGATCGATTGTGAGAAAACTATAATTAAGAAAAATCTGAAAATTTGACAGTGTACTAACGCGCATGGGGGACAGCTGGCTAAAATATTTTCAAGATGGCGGCACTTCCAGTTATACCGGAAGTAGATGTCAACTTGCTTATTTTAAATGGAATATCCTATATATTATTACATTTTTGATTTCTACGTAAAATTCTAGACATATTTTGTGTGTAATATTCTATACTTAAGTCTCACCGTTTTGGACATATTTAAATTTTTATGTCAAAAATGGCGTTTGCGGACCAAAACTTAACTATACGTTTTTCCAATAAGAAAGTCTTTATTATTTAATTTGGGTTAGTTTTCTTGTAGATGAAGATCAACTTTAGTAGTCTTTTTATGATATTTTGAAAAATATTAGTACAGAGTGGTCAAAAAAGTAGGATAAAAATTATATTTAAAAGTCAATTTTTTTAAGTAGAAAGCACCTATTTGTATATTTTATCATATTAAGCATTAAAAATAAGGGTAACTGTGTATAACGTTGTCTATTCCAAAAATTTGTAGTTTTCAAAATATTAGCAATTCAACATTTTTCTATTGTAAAAATGTTTTACGACTTTCCAGTTTTGTTATTAGTTGACCATGATGGCGAAGCGTGACGAAAATAAAACAATCCAACCCTATAGAATTATCACTCTTTCCTGTCATTTGACATTCATTAATAATAATCATGCCGGGGCGATTAAATTACACGCACGAATAATATTTAAACTTATTCATTATTTATGGATAATGTGATAGAGTTATTTCAAGAACATGCTATACATTCGTGATCCGATATCCGAAGAAACAGAAACCAACACTAAAAACTGTTAAAAAGATTATAAAAAAACTTCAAGAACTTTGGACCCATAATAGCTAAAAGAAATAGAAATAAATCAGTTGTTAATAAAATAAAGTTACAAAAATTATTTGAGTAAATGTTTAAAATTGACGCCCTCGAACTTTTTTTCGCACCTAAGCAGGAACCCTTCATGGGTAGTTCTTCTTACTGACTGAGGATTGAGTTCTGCAAATGCTATGCTGACGCGCTCCATGCAATTTTCCATAGTGGTTAATACGGTGTTGTATGTTTATTTTTTATTGTCCCCCAAATAAAAAAAAACAAGTACTGTTAGGTCGCCGGAGCGAGGTGGTCAAAAATGTGGCCCATTCTTGGCTATCCATTGATAATAAAACAAGTTTTGCAGATGATTGTTAACTAAATGACTATTATGTAGAGGCGCCGCATCATGTTGATAAAATAGATTTCTATGATCAGCCAGCGGCAATTTATCTAAATAGTTCACTTCCAAATTTCTCAATACGTCCAAGTAGCGCTCACCTATAAGTTAAAAAACGTATTTTGTATCTACAAGTCTTCAAAAATGGCTAACTTATCATTCAGAGAATCTTAGTAGAATTCTAGGGCGACGACGCCGTCATTTCTTATAGCACAATACATGTTAAACTGCCAAGACTATTGAAAATGTAATTCTCTAAATTTTGAGTCGCTCCAATAGTGGGAATTGAGTCGATTAAACAATCCATTTTTTGTGAATTAGGCTTCGTCCGACCAAATAATATTATCCAAAAAACCAACATTTTCTTCTGACCGAAGTAAAATAAATTGACAGAACTCTACTTATCATGGAGAATCAGTGTCTTTTAAATGTTGTACTATACATAGGGATGAAAATTGTGTTTCCATAAAATTTTGAAAACTGATGTTTAAGTTAATCCTCTAATGCTACTTGTTTTGTAGATATTGTCGGATAAACGGCGAAATATCCTAAAATTGTAGTTTTAATATTTTCATTATTAACAAACTGGTTTATTTCTATTTCTTTTTGCTTTTATGGATCCAAAGTTCTTGAAATTTTCTATAGTCCTTTAAACAGCTGGTGGTGTTGATTTCGGTTTCTGCGGATATCGGGTCGCGAATGTATCGCATGTTCTTGCAATAACTCTATCACATTCTCCATAAATAATAATTAAGTTTAAATAATTTTAGTGCGTGTAATTTAATCGTCCTGGCATTAGTATTATTATTGAATGTCAAATGGCAAGAAATAGTGACAAAACTGTAGGATTCGACTGTTTAATTTTCGCCACGCCTCATCGTCATAGCTAACTAATAACACAACTTAAAAGCCGTATAGCATTTTTACAATAGAAAAATGTTGAATTTCCAATATTTTGAAAACTAAAAATTTTTGGAATAGACAACCTTATACAAAATTATCGTTATTTTTAATGCTTAATATGATAAAATTATAAAAATAGGTGCTTTCTATTTGAAAAAATTGACTTTTGACGATTTTTTAAATATAATTTTTATTCTTCTTTTTTGACCACTCTGTACTAATAATTTTCAAAATATCATAAAAAGACTAATAAAGTCGATCTTCGTCTACAAGAAAACTAACCCAAATTAAATAATAAATATTTCCTTGTAGGAAAAATTTATAGTTAAGTTTTGGTGCGCAAACGTCATTTTTGACATAAAAATTTTAATATGTCAAAAACGGTGGGACTTAAGTATAAAACATTATACATGAAATATGTCTAGAATTTTACCTAGAAATCAAAAATGCAATAATATATAGAGTGTTTCGTGTAAAATAAGCAAGTTGACATCTACTTCCGATATAACCGGAATTACCGTCATCTTGAAAATATGTATATTATATGTAAAATCTGAAGAAATATTTTAACAAAATTCCCAATTGAAGTATCTGTTGCAGTAGCAGCAGTTAACATTTAAAAACGAGGTTTTGGAATAAGAAATACTTTATTACTAAAAAATAAAAGTTATATATTTTAAAGAACATTAAACCATACATATTAAACAATTAATGTCCTATTCCAGAATATTCCTCATTAGAATACACATCAGCCAAATAATCCGATTCTAATGAGCTTTCGGTGGAAGGAGAAATGGAATCAAAATTGGTATTGTCTACAATATCATCGTCACCTATTGAAATCTGTTCAGATTCAAACTCATCCGGCAACAATAAATCTCCGGAAGCTGACAACCGAAGATTCTTTACCGCCCAATCAATGTCTTCTGATGTAAGTTCTATATCGTTGCGCTCTGCTAGGTCTTGTATATATGCTCTTACTCTACTTATTTCATCAGATCTATCAATTTTTTCAGTGGAACTTCCTAGCACATCTGTTTGTTTGAAATGATCCAGACTGAGATTAGGGTCTTCAATTGTTTCTGGCTGAGTCTGTATATTTTCTATTGGGTCTACCTGGTCATCTTTAGGTTCGGTAACAGATTCAGGCATAACTTGCATGATATTTAATTCTTTTACAATTTCTTCATGCAAAGTTTCCTCCCGGTCTTCTACAATATTTTTATCAGATCCGAAAGAATTGGGTATATTTTCGCAGATGTACCTAAAATAGAAGATATGCATTTTGATATATATATATATATATATATATATATATATAAATATATAAATATATATATAAATATATATATATATATATATATATATATATATATATATATATATATATATATATATATATATATAGGAAATTCGGCTGTGCGGACATAGATTGTTAGTAAATATTACTCTCGTATTAACAGGTCCTGAGAACTCCTAGACAATAGAGTTTCGGGTTCAGAAAATGACGACAGCGCTTTTCAATAGTGGCAAATGCTTGGAGGTTTGAAATGCGCCAGTTTTTCTCTATATACTCTCACGGTTTGTCAGATTAAATCGTTTAACAATATTTTTTTGTATCTAGTGACGATTAATGTTAGTTCGTTGGTATGTAAATTTTTTCTATTGTTTGTTTGTTTGCCCTTAAATATGCTTCAAATATTTTGGACCTCTCGTAAGCCAGAATAAAGTGTGAAGAGGGGTTAGGACAAATCTCAGTACGCAATAAAGCATTTTAATTCTATTATCTCAGAATCATCTGTTCGAAGTGACACCTACCAGATATAACTTTTCTGGATAAAATATGTCAAGTTATGAATCTTTAGATGTAGGTGAAGTTCTGCTGATGGTGCTTTTTGCTCCCGATTGATGCAGGAGTTTACCATGAACATTAAAAGCACCATTGCACGTAAAAATGTTAGGTTACCGTATCGACCCGAGCAGTAAAAATCGTTGTCTCAATGCACTTTTGCTCTCCAGTCCGCTTATTATTCTTTAGGGTTTTCTATTTTTGTTTGTTATGGTAGTTGGTTAGCTTGAGGCCATAACTTGGGTAAAGAATGGAATACAGGATATTATATAGAACCGTTTGTTTTATTTTGATTACCCATTTTTTTAACATTTCAGTAAATATTAATCGGTAGCCAACAGCGATCAACATGCAAAAATGATCCCTGATTTGCCGTTTTTCCACTGTAACAAGCTGTCTGGTCCTCTACCACGTTAATCCATGAGGTGGCGCCCGAGACCGTTAGCCGTTAGAAATATTGATTAATAGACAGATAAATCATTTAATATTTGGACTGATAGATAGTTTAACAGTTGAATATCTCAGTCAATAGATATGGTAATCGTGGAATATCCTGGCCTGTCTGAGGGATATATATCTACAAATCGACGCTGCGTGGTTTTAATGATACGAATGAAACCAAATAATTCGACGGATTCGATAATTATTTTACCTCCTTAAGCCATCACAGTAGTAATTGTTCCATCCCAGACCCCAATCTTTTTTAAGTTCTACACAGTCTTCACCTTCATAACCATTTGGCTCTCCGGGTAGCCAACCAAGATTTAAGCTTTCTTGACTATTGGATTCCAAAATCCAGGGATCGTTGGCAGAGAGGCGACGAATTCCGATCCAAAATCCAGCTAAAAAAATTAAATCAAACACATTTTTTTACAGGATTATGAATTTTTTCAAAATATTTCTTGAATGGATTTTTTTTTCTCCAAGAAAAGTAATCTTGAGGTTTATGTTAATTATAATCTTAGCTGATCAACAAATTAAGGAGGTCCATATTCGGTGCCAATGTTAAATAAAAAATGTACAGAGTCATTAGTATACCATTTACCGATAAAATGAGACTGACACAAAATTAAAAATTAGCTTTTTGAAACACGAGATTGTTTTTTTTTGAAAATAAAATATTTAGCTCACAGTGGGTTTTACTGATATATCAATTAAAATAAATGACAAAATTTAGGATTAATATACATTAAAATGAAGTCGAAACATTTGGCAACATTGCATGAGCGCGCCCTTCAGATCTATATATATATATATATATATATATATATATATATATATATATATATATATATATATATATATATATATATATATACGTAAGGTTTATGATGTGTGAAATGTTATTCTCTTTTTTGCATTCACTATATTCAAACGCCACTGTTTACATTTCAGACTTACAAATTTACCAGTATTTTTGCCATGAGGCATTCGAATATTATGATAAAACATTTTAATATTTTGTAAATTTATTTATTTGGAAAGAGTAAAGTTATATTACTGTTTTGGAGACAAACATAAACAGTAAAAACACAACGTTGTCTTATCACATCCTAGTTACGACCAGTTGTTTTAAACAAGTCAAATGAAGTTCTGTATTTATTTTTTTTATAATATTTTCTATTTCAATGATAAATGTTTTTCAAAGTATATATTTTTAGATTATGTTATATTTTATTAGAATTTTTATTTAGTTTTTCAAATATTTTATGTTACACACACACTCATGTGGTAGCGAATGGATATCTTTAAGTGAAGCACCCTATTTTTTTCCGAAGCCTGAAATGAACGAACTTTTTTAGTTTTATTCCGATTTTAAAAAACTTTTATTTTTTTTTTGACAGGAAATTATGTTAAAAATTTTCGAAGGCTGTTCACCTAAATATCTAAGTTTCCACTCTAAAGGTAGGCCTAGATTAAATAACTGTGATATTTTACCAACAATGTTAGAGTCAAAATAAGTTTTTAAAAATACTCATATTTAGATGAAGTATCTTTTTTTAAAAAACGAAAAAATAGCGATGGGCAAAAATAATCAGTTACTGCAGTAACCGGTATATTTGCCATTAAATATTAGGGTACGTTTTTCAGTAGGTTAGACTTAATAACCCGTTTCTGTGACTAATACCCGACGCTCGGTTTTTTTTTACATTTTATATTTAACTCGGCTCCCGAAATACTGTGTAGGATGCGGACAACCATAGCACAGCCCACTTGATAATTATTGGTTCCGCAAGTTGCCCCGATGAAACGTGAATATAACCTAAAAAACATTTGATTCAATTTATTTTCTCTCTTGATATAAGTATTTTTATCAGATTTTCAATAGTTTCGAAGTGACTGTCGTGTTTTCATTTTCGGCTTTTTACTGCGAAAAAATAAAATTTAAATTCAATTTTCAAGACCAGTAAGTCGCTGTTATGCGCTGAATTAACTCAAGATTGTTGAAATTATTATTTTATTTGAGTGTTTTGCATTCGTTAATAATTTTGTTAGAAAATAAACAAAAAATAAGTTTTTTCTTCCAATATTTTAATCTCTTACGCTATCTATTAAACGCCTCTAATTTTATATAAAATGGCGCAGAAAATGTTCGATACTGAAGATTAGACCTACGTATACAAGTTTTATTAATCAGAACGACTCAGAGCTGCCACGAATATCATATGTATTTTCTAACTTTATTCAGCGTTTTCATTATATGAATAAAACACAGTTATATTGATAACTGGTTATTTGGTGTAGATTAATCGTAAAGGTTATGATGAAGATTTTATGTGCCTTAAAGCATATAAAAAATAATTTTGATTTTAATATCTTAATAACAGGGCTCTTAGAATTTACTAAATAGTAAGAAATAACTAGTTTTATTGTCCGGGCTTTTCCATGCCCATTTTCGCTGAGGAGGTTTCTTGTAAAAAGTATTGAGGCAGTAGAGATTTTCACTTTTCAGGTAGTTAAGTAGCATCTCACCTCTTGCGTTTCTCTCGCCGAGGCCATAATTTCCTATATGTTCTGAGTCGTATTTTTTCTTCTTTCCTATTTTACCAGTGAAGTCGCCAAGTAGTAGGACATAGTGAGCTTTTTCTCTTCGTTTGGCATCTGATATATCTTCGTACATTTTTTCCTCTATTTTGTCTTCTGTGGTGCTAGTTGGCGCGTACACTTTTATAATTTGTAGGGTGTAGCGTGTATTAAGTTTAATTGTTATGTACATAACTCTCCCAATATTGTACAAAAGTTTGTTATGTGTTTCAGACGTTTGTGTATTAGGATAGCTAGTCCACCAATATTTTGTTGAAGACACAAAAACCGAAAAAATATGAGAGGTGTGCGTCAGGGAGACGTCATCTCTCCGAAAATATTTACGCTAGCTTTGGAAGATGTCTTTAAAAACTAAATTGGGATGAGAAAGGTTTGAGAGTCGACAGTTCTTATCTTAGTCATCTTCGTTTCGCCGACGATGTTGTTGTCATGTCTAGCAACCCAGAAGAGCTAAAATAAATGCTTCAATATTTCAATGAAGAGGCGAGAAAAGTGGGACTTAAGATGAACTTGGGGAAAACTAAGTTAATGAGCCCTGACGCAAATGTACAAATAGAGATTCCAAATGAAATCATAGAGAATGTCCAGGAGTACATCTATTTAGGCCACGTCATGAAACTGGGCAAAGAAAATCAAACGGCGGAAGTAACAAGGAGAATAGGGCTGGCAGGGACTGCCTTTGGAAAGTTGCAGTACGTATTAAGAGATAGAAACACGCCAATCAACCTTAAACGGAAAGTGTATAATACGTGTGTCTTGCCTGTTGCTACTTACAGTATGGAAACGATAACACTAACCAAACAAAACGCAAATAGGCTCCGAGTCACTCAACGCTCCATGGAGAGACAAATGTTAGGACTCTCGTTACGGGATAAAATACGAAATCAAGTAATAATATCAAGAACCAAAGTAGTTGACGTCATTTAACGCATATCACAACTAAAGTGGCAATGAGCGGGGCACATAGCTAGACAACAGCCCGATAGGTGGTCGAGTAAATTACTGCAATGGCGACCGCGAGAAACGAACCGAAATCGTGGCAGGCGACAACGCAGATGGGTAGATATTATAAGACAGTTTGCTGGAAAAGACTGGCTCCAGAAGGCGAGAGACAGATCCCAGTGGAGGACTATCGGAGAGGCTTATGTCCAGGAATGGACGTCAATGGGCTGAGAAAGAAGAAGAAGAAGAAGAAGAAGAAGAAGAAATAACTAAAAAATTGTACTATTATTTTTAATGTTAAATGTAAAACGTTCTAATATTTTTTTTTCTAAATCTTAACATATCATATTATTTAAATATTTGATTGAGACATAAAAAACTTATTGTCTTAAGAAAACAATATTTAACAATAGCATTCAAATCATCACAAAAAATATTACACATGTTTAATGCCTAAGACAAAATTTCTTCTCTACAAAAGTTAGGAGTTTATAAACTTAGTTGTTACATCGGACAAACGGGGAGAAATTTTCATACAAGATCTAAAGAACACAGCGTTTTTGTTAAAAAGACATAATTCAAACTTTGCCATTTCATAGAAATAGGCCACAGTTTCCCAGATATTAACAATACTCAAATTTTACATACCGTACATAAAAGTAAAAAACTTAATATCTGAGAGGCCATAGACATTTATAAGTTCAATAAGATCAGTACAATTAACCTTCTTAATGATCAAAGAGCGCTACGAAATTTCTCGTTGTTCAATGTTCTACCTTTGGCACCTAGATAGTAGTAATGAAATGTACAGTCAGTAGTTTTAGAGGCTTTGCGTTTGAAAATGTAACAGTGTTACGAAACCGCGGTCACGCCAATTTAATAATAAAAGTGATAAGTCTAACAAGATAAATTTTGTTTAAGAAAAAAATTTATTTCTATTTTTAGTTTATCTTCGTCTAATCATCGTAATTTTGAAAACGACCATAAAAACATTTTTTGATTCATCTTGTATACTATATAGAGATAAAATTTTTTTTGGAATTAATATATATATATATATATATATATATATATATATATATATATATATATATATATATATATATATATATATATATATATATTTCTAGTATGACGGAAGAGTTTTAATTACTTTATATTTAGGCTTACTTTTAGACTAACTAGAAATTTTGGGGTACCCTGTATTGCACAACAGTATATAAGATTGTTGAAAAAATACTATTTTTCGGTTTTGAAATTTATAAACTATATTTGGAAACTTGTTTAAAATCCTTAATTCTGAAAAGATTAAATTGTAATATAACCAAGTTAGAATAAAAATTGTAAAAAAGTTTTTTATTTCCATAAAAATAGACATTTTTATAAGTATAGAGTTTTATCAATTCATTCGTAACTGGATTAATAATTGCGCCATTTGGAAACACAACTAAAAATTCCCAAAAAAAATTTTTTTATTTGTTAACCGGTTTATATTACCTCATTTCATTTGTTGACCAGTTCATATGTACGTAATTTCTTACCAAATGTTCAATATTACTTACAGAACTTGTCTTGAGGTACAAGAGAATTTTCCCGTATATAATTTTCCAGGTCTACTTCTTCATTTTGTGAAGTAGGGGACGCTAATACCATTCCCATTCTTTCGCAGGTATCCCTGGCTTCAGTCCAGGTTAACTAAAAACACATTTTACATGCGAGTTATTAGATTTACGACTGCAGCGCCAGTAATACGTTGCGATGTTGCTACATTGTTTTAATTTTAAAATTTGATGTTTTCTTTTTAATTGATATAAGGCTTACCTGATTTTCAGATACGTATAATTGCTTTTTATTATTTTTATTATACTGTTTAGATTCTTCCACATATTTTATTCCATATTCTTTTTCATATTCTTTTTCTTGTGCTTCTGTAGTGGTCTGTACCATACTTACTGGGTGCATGTCATAGTCTGAGTCATAATCATAATAGCGGCGGGACAAAAATGGTCTGTGTCGAATGCCCATGTGGAAAAATCCCGGTCTATCACGACCTAAATTTATTAAAACCAACTAAATATATTATATTTTCTAAACATTTGTTTGATTGATAGAAATGCAGAAAACTTCCCTTTAATAAATTTTATTATGAATATCGAATATCTTATGTATTGAGAATCAAATTATCACACAAATTTTAATTAAAACCTATGCAGATTTGTGAAAATAGTACACATCTACAGATGATTTTTTGTGATTTTTCTATACAGAGTGTCCGGTAACTAGCTTTTAATTTCTCGGTAGCATTCAAGGGAGGTCAAAATAACCCTACATTGTCATTGAAAAAAATCCTACTGTGCTCCTAAAGAGGTATCCAGAGATTTATCTTATCGTCTCTAAGTTTTGAACCGACTTGTATAATTTAATGAAATTTTAATATTTTATAGAGAATATAAAGATTCATTAAACCATACTACAGTAGATGTTTTAGATCATCAGAGAAGTCAGGAACGGACTTGCACTCACATTCGTTGGGACAAATTTTTGACAAGTGTTATTTTACAGAGTTGAAAACTAATTTTTTAAATACTTTGGTCATTCCTCTTCAAAAAATATACCATTAATTTACTTCGATAAAACTGACGGTTTTCGAGATAAATTGTTTTTTAACACAAACAGGTGATGTGCTTTAATTTATGGAGAAGCGTTATCCTACTTTTTGAAGGCAAGAAGATGTTATACTGAAAGATTTCCAGGTCGGACATTCTCAAGTCTAGCAACCTTTCAAAATGTTGATCGGGGCTCAATTAATTTACAATGTTATTAAAATGCAAAAATAGTGAAAACGTTTAAATATTATTTTGGCAAATGTTCAATATGGATTCCACGTTTCTTCAATACATTTTCTTTTTCTACGAATATTCTCCCTCTGCACTGCACATAATATTCTGGCATTATTAAGGACTTTATTAGAATAGTATGCTATTCTCGCTAGTAGTTCTTCTCTAGTATATACTGGTGTTGAATAAACTAGTTCTTTTAGATATTTCCAGAAATAAAAGTCACAGGGATTTAGGTCTGGGGACTTTGGTGGCCATAAAACAGGCCCACCTCGATGTATCCATCGAGGGCCAAAAACGTTGACGTACAATAGGGTTAAAATGAGGTGGAGCACGATCATGCATGTATCTGTCAAGAGGTACGTCTTCCAATAAATTATTTAAGTTTTGCTGCAAAAATTGTAAATAAATCTCACCATTGAGTCTTCCAAAACAAATGGACCTAAAAGGTTATTTCTGATGATGCCAGCCCACACATTTACAATAAATAAATGTTGGTGTTTGTTTTGAAATATAGAGTGCGGATTTTCATCAGCCCAAAAATGTAAATTGTGTGAGTTTATTATGCCATCTCTTGTAAAATCGGCCTCATCGTTAAACAAAATAAGGTTAGACAAATTTTGATTTAGATTATTTTGCTGTATATTCTAGTACGGTGACATAGGGTGTACTTTTTTAACGTAGTACGAGTGAAGTGACTGTTCTGTTAAAGTTTCATGTACAATACATTCTGTAACATTTTTTTTATGTCGCGAGCTTTCTTAGGCTGTTTGAAGGGTTGTCAGCAATATCTTGCAAAATTTGTTCCTCTACGTATGGGTCTTGTGCTCTCCTGGGATGGTCCTCACCGCCACGTCGTAGCAAATGTGACCCTGAATAAATCATGTAAAAAATGTATTCGTTAACTCTAATAATTATTTTTTATTCATCTTTTCCCTATTTCTCTTAGGGTTTGGTCAACCCTTTGAAAGGACTTGGCAATGTTCGAGCTCGAAATTTTTCAGCTTCGAAGAATTTGACAGCGCTTCACCATAAGTTAAATGCATATCAGCACATTCTACGTCAGAATATTCTTCCATCTTTTAAATTTTTTTTTACTTGAAGGCGGTTTCGATAAGTTCCGTCAGTAGTAACTCATTATGTGGTAGTACCTTTTTTGAAGAGGAATGACCAAAGTATTTAAAAAATTAGTTTTCAGCACGGTAACAAGATACTAGTAAAAAATTAGTCCCAATGAGTATGGCTGCAATTCCGTTCCTGGCTTCTCTGATGATCTCAAATATCTATTGTAGTAAGCTGTAATGAGTCTTTATGGTCTGTTTAAAATATTAAAATTTCTTTAAATTATACAATCGCTGTGTATCCATTTAGTGCTCTGTATCTCCGTTAAAAGACACTTTAGGAATTTTTTTTATGACAAAGTAGAGTTATTTTGACCTCCCCTGTATGCTTCTAAGAAACTAGGAGGAACCCTGTATTTCTTATTAGAAAGGTTTTATGCGTAAATAAAAATGGCCTCCTAAAAAAAATAGTTACGCCCGTGCACAAGTACTAAGATTAATATCATCGTGGTAATAAAGATTTGTCATAAAATGAAATATACCGTCTACATCTGGTAAACCAGTAAAGAAAAAGACCAGATGGTAGAATGAAACATTTTTAAAATATTGATTTATTGCTTTGGATGACAAGCCACAATGTGTTGTTTGTTATCAAGTTCTATCCTCGGAAAACCTTCAAAAGTAGTCAGGCAACCAGTTCTTACAAAACAAATCCTTGGAATTTTTCGAGCATAGATCACAAGTCTTGAAAAATCAACAAATTGCTATCAACAAATCAAACCGTAATGAGTTCGCAGCATTTTAAGCATCTTATTTAGTAGCATTAAGAACGTCCAGGGAGTCCAACCCCTATACGATTGCGAGAAAGCTAATTTTACTCGCTGCCATTGATATGGTCAGTATGATGGTAAGTCTGGAAGATGCAAAAATGTTGAAAACTATACCACTTTGAAATATCACAATATCAAGACATATGAATGAAATGGTCAATGATGTTCACAATCAAATAATTGCTATTCAGTGCGACGAGTCGACAGAAGTCTCGAACTTGGCACATTTTTTGTGTTTAGTCAAATACAAATAATATAGTTTGGGAGCCAGTCCATATATAAGAAGAATTATTAATATACTTTTCTAACTTCTTGTATGGCTTAACTATGAGTAGACCTACAACTTTTTTCTCTGTGAAAACTCCCGTAATCGGTTTATTCGCTTTCCAATATTTTCCGTAACACGTCGATTTCCCGTCGTAAGAAAATTTATAAATATAATTTTTTTCCAATTGAAGGCGTTAGATTATTAAACAAAGAGCGTAAAAAAATATTGTCCGACAAAAATAAAGGATGTAGACCTCCCTCAACATGAGAATATGATGAATTTTGAAGATTTACTGATAACAAACTATTTTTTCAGATGTGTTTGATATATATATATATATATATATATATATATATATATATATATAAATATATATATATATATATATATATATATATATATATATATATATATATATACATATATATATATATATATATATATATATACATATATATATATATATATATATATATATATATATATATAAATATATATGTATGTATATATATTACACAGTTACCAGCTGTGCTCTCAGAGGAGTACACGTTAAAAGTGAAAAATGGAATATTATTTTATTCAACTATATATAATTGTCATATCATTAAAATTATATATATTTATATACCTACTCTGCAAATAAAATAATCACCTACATGTGCTTAGATGTGCGCTATCATGCACACCAAAAATTAAATATCTTTTTGGAGAGATGTGTTTAAACTAATATTTTTGTCGGTCACTTCGATCACAGATAGATAATAAGCTCAAAAACTTAATTTTTTTTCCGATAAATATTAATAAATATTGTGCTGTCATGGGAGCGACGACTTCAATGTGTCAGACTGCAAAATCGGAAAATGTATTTTGTCGAACAATGTCATTGGTGGCTTTTATATATGTTTTTCAGATAATTCTGAGAAAATTAGCTTGTGATCAGTAAGTCTCCAAAATTCATTATATCATCATGTTGAGAGTGGTGGACACACTTTATAAACCACAAAATATATTTTCTTGCGACGAGAAAGCGGCGTGTTACGGAAAAAATTGGAAAGCGAATAAATCGCTCACGAGAGTTTTCGCAGAGGAAATGTCGGTCTACTCATAATTAAGATACACTAGAAGTTACAAAAGTATATTAAAGATTCTTCTTATATGTGGACGGGCTCCAAGATTAGTAGGGGTCAATTAAAGAAAATATGCTACACAAAACGGAACTTTGGACTTTAATAAATACATTGTGGCATGAACTGATGACGCGCGAAATCGATAACAGGGAAGAACACTAATGTAACTGAAAAATGCTATACCACATATAGAATGGAAGTAATGCTTTCTTGACATAAATGCGCTTGCTACAAAAAAATATGTCAGTCGTAAAAGTTGTTAATTTTATTAGAAGCCGACCATTGCAGATTCGATAGATTGCTTTCCGGATCGTGCGAAAAAATGTCCTACAAATACGACTACTTTTCCATATTGAAGTCAGGTGGTTGTTGAGAGAAAGAGTTCTAACGATGCTTTTTGAACTGCGAAATGAATCGAAAGTCTTTTTTACAGATAAAAATAGCCCATATTAGAGCAAGATCAAGAAACTTTATTACTGTTGGCTTACTTGAGAAATTTATTTTCACATTTGAACGACTTGAATGCGAGCTTACAAGGACGTAAAAAAATATTTTACCAATGACAGACAAAGAGAATCAAAGAAACAACCCGAAAACTACAGGGGAATCAGCCTACTGAACAGTTCAGCCAAATTATTAACCAAAATACTGTCACAACGGGTCATAGACAAGTTAGGGGCGTGCGAAGAACAGCAGGGCTTCCGGAATAACCGCTCTACTATCGACGGTATATTTATTATCAGACAGCTGGTTGAAAAATCTATCGAATACGATAAACCGCTGTTCATTTGTTTTGTGGACTTTACACAAGCGTTCGACCAAGTCAAACTGGAACACATAACAGAACTACTGCGAAGAAAACAAGTAGACGAAGCAATCATACTTACAATATACGAACTGAATTCCAAAAACACCATGGTAATTAAAACAAATAACACTCTAACAGAGAAAATCCCTATCCATAGGAATAAGACAGGGCGATAGCCTAAGTCCAACACTTTTCAATGTAATCATGGACGAAATCATTGATGAGGTAAAAAGCACAAATATTGGGTACCCAATGGGACACAACACCGTTCAGATTATATGCTTTGCAGACGATGTTGCCTTGACAGCAGATAGCGAGGACAACTTACAAAGAATGCTTTTCCATCTTAATCGAACAGCCAAACAGTATAATATGAAGATATCTGTGGAGAAAACCAAAGCAATGGTAATAGCAAAAGAACCGGTAAGATGCAAACTAATGGTTGATGACAAACATATCGAACAGGTTGGGAAGTTTAAATGCCTAGGAGCACATATAACAAGTAACAGGGCAGTAACGGAAGAAGTACGCTCACAGGCCAACAAAGCGGCCATGATATCAGGCCAACTAAGAGACGTAATCTGGAACAATAAATATATGACGGTTGAGAGCAAAGCAAGAATTTACAAGGTCTGTGTAAGACCGATACTGACCTACTGCGCAGAAACAAGAAATGAAACCACAAAGACAAAACAAATTATGAGAACCACAGAAATTAAAACGCTGAGAATGATCACGGGAACCAGTTTAAGAGATAGAATAAGAAATGCAAAAATACGCGAGGACAGCGGAGTGGGGGATGTTGTGAAATGGGTTCGAAACCATCGTAGGCAGTGAAGAGATCACGTGGAACGAATGGACGATGACAGATTAGCAAAAACCGTGATGAGAGAGAAACCAAACACCAAACGGCCGTCTGGACGGCCCCCCAAAAGGTGGAGAGACAGCTGGATTTCGACCTCAAACGAGGATCGATGAGGCATTGTATAGATAACAGAACTTGGTTTTACCTAGAAGAAGAAGAAGAGACAAAGTTAATGCCTTCATCAAGAAGCTTGGTTTTGGGATTATATGCCTCGAAAACGCAATTTTGATGCAATCACTTTAACTTCGGATTATATTACTAAAATATGGATTTAGAAAAATCTATTACTGATCGCATATTGGAGATCATGAAAATGTATTTACACGAACTGGAAATTCAGTTACTGGAATATTTTTCAGGTAGGAACGATGCTTGGTCGAAAAGATGGGTTCTCAGTCAACTTGATGAAAATGTCGTTGCAGCTGCTGAATTACCAATTGAGATTTACAACCAACTTATTGAAATATTGGTAGACAAAACGCTACAACTTGAATTTTTTCTCAAGATTTGGATAAGTTTTGGCTTGCCTGACGATACGAATATGGAAACCTAGCAACGGAATCTTTGAAAACATTGATTCCCTTCGCTACTCTTTACTTATGCGACAAAAGCTTCTCGTCTATGGTTTATTATTACTCGAAAGTAATTTACTTATGTGTGCTTGCAATGATAATCCACGTATAAAAAAACTTTCAAGTAAAAACAAATTCAATCGTTGATTTAAATTATTTCATTTTATTTTGTTGTTATTACTTATTAATTTTCTAACACTAGTTTTTAAATTAAAAATATTTTAATAGAAGGATATTTCGTATATTTATTGAACATATTGCGACCCCTCAAATTTCTGAATGCGACCCCCATAGGAGTCACCATCCCCAGGTTGAGAAACGATGGTCTAAGGTAAAAAAAATCTATTTTTTGAAAATTCATTTTTCTGGATAATGTCCATAAATTTTTTAAGAGCCGAAAATTATCTACTGGTAGCCCTTCTTCTGTGATATACTATCATGTTAGCGCGAGAAATTGATTACCTAAAATTTTAAATTTAAAAACGTTTTTCTCAAAAATATTTTTTTGAAACTGGTAAAGGCGATAACTTCGGTAATAATGCACCGATTTTAGTGAACAAAAGCTCTTTTTTTTTAATAACTTTACCTTCTATATCCTATACTAGAATCACAATGATTTATAACTTATTTAAATTTTATTTATTAAAAAACCATTTTAAAACAATATATTTTTGAGAAAAGGAAATTCTGCAAAACTTCAGAGAAAACACTAAACAGACAGAAAATAAAACTTAGTAAAGAAAGAGAGGAGTATTGAAATTTTAATAAAAACTCTAACTCTACTTACCATATGTCGTTAATGCATTGCAAGCACAAAAAATTGCAACCAGACACAAAACTTGCACAATTCTCAGCACCATTTTAAACGCCAAATGTTATTTTAATAATTAACTTCACAATATAACTGTAAAATTTTAAAACACTAAATGATGAATGTGTTTAGTCGCCTTATTTTTATATATATCCTAAGCTGTCTCAGGGGTTAGCAAAATATGATAATTTTTGACCTTTTTGCGAGCATGCGGGAAAGTTTTGATATTATCGAAAATTAATATTCGTATTTAGTGATTATTTTGTCAAAACAATAAGTTTTATTGCCACTAAAACTAGACAATAATTATTATTAATTTGTGTTAGAACAGAAAATCCAGAATGGGAATATCTGATTTCTGTTTTTTAAACCCAAAGATACCAAAAACACAGTCTTATGATTGTAGAATGCTTTTTTTTCGCAGTCACCTAGTTATTTCCAAAAAAAATTTTCATTTTCACACTGTGTTTCTCGACCTAATCTTTAAAAGTTTGTCATTTTCATTAAAATATATTTGCACATTCTGAAACACAGCAGATTTTTGAAAAAATGTACATAACACTATGTTAAAATATAGCAGAAAACACTGAAAATCAATCCGAAGGAAAACGAAATGAATTTTGAACATGGTGGAAAAATTCGCGCATTGTTGCCTGATGTTCAACGACCATAAAATTGCAATTTTAATATCAATTTATGCTATAATTATTTTTCACTAAACTTAAATATTTAATAAAGAACTACCTGATTTTTGGAATAAGACTGACACTCATCAGGTTGAATTAGTATTTCCAGACACAAATATAGGAACCATATTTTTTTTAAGTACATAGAACAAAGATATCCTCCTTCAAGTCATAATAAGCATGAGTCAGATTGGTTCAGATTTATACAGTATGTATCTATATATACAGAAATAGCTTGTAGAAAGCAAATTGGTTATTAAGATATCTTCCTTCAAGTCATAATAAGCATGAACCAGGTTGGTTCAGATTTATATAGTATGTATTTATATATACAGAAATAGCTTGTAGAAAGCAACACATAAATTAAGCAAATTGGTTATTAAGATCCGTGCATCTGGTAGTCGGTATCTCGCAATCTTATAATTTCGGCGGTTTTTCATCCAAAAAATGAAGCAATGAAAATTAGGTTATCCTATACCTTCTATTTTCGGATCGTAGAACATGAATATGACATTTTTTTTGATCTCGCATGATTTTTCAAAAAAAAATCACTTTCTCTCGTTTTCTTCTATTTTTCGAACTTATCTCTAAATTTTGGTCATTTCTAATAAAATTCACAAACATGACACTGGTGTTGGCCCGCGGGCGGTGGTTTGAGACCCCTGTTTTAACTAATAAGTTTTTTTTTTTTAAAGGTCGTAAACAATGTTGTAGTTTTGATTTGGTAAGTCTGTATATTAATGTGCCACTAGGGGAATCACGAGACATAATCAAAACTAGACTTTCAAATGATACAATATTATTAGATCGAACCACGTTACAACTGGACGGAGTGATGGACCTTTTGGAGTGTTACCTGCGTAGTGTTTACTTTCAAGCAAAGGACAAGTTCTACGCTCAGGATGACAGACTTCCGATGAGTTCTTCACTCTCTCCAGTCGTCGCCAATATATATATATATATATATATATATATATATATATATATATATATATATATATATATATGGAATGGTTCGCAAATCATGCTATAGAAACAGCAACAGTAAAACCGAAAGTCTAGTTGAGATATGTCAAAGATATCTTCATCATATGGAAGGGCAATGATCAGGAACTTAAGGATTTCTTAAAACATCTAAGCACCATTTGACCTATAATTAAGTTTACCGTGGAAAAAGAGGTGATCAATTGCCCTTCCTAGATGTCATGATGAACCTTCAACAGACTCTATTAAAACTTCAGTATACAGGAAGCCAACACATATTGGACAACATCTTAACTATAGTTCTAATCATTCTTGTGTAACAAAACAGGGAATTATATGCAACCTCTATAATCGCGCTATATCTATATGTAATAATACTGATTCATTGGAAAAAAGGGAGCAAACATGAAATCTGGTTTACAACAGAATAGTCACCCTTCAAAATTAATTGACGATGTTACACACAAAAAAACAGTTTTCTAACTTAAAATACATTTTCGTCCATTTGAAAATTAGAGCTCAAATTGAATATTCTATCGCTTCCAAACGAAAGTTATTTTATTCCAATGGAGATTATGGAGTGATTATATTAAATTATGTGCTGTCAGAGATTAAGATTACATATTTCAAAATTTAACATTTTGGTACTTGAAGGAAATTTGCAATTCTAGTTCTTTTGAGATTTACGGATCTCAAAGTAAATAATTCGATAAATTACATGTGAAAATTAGATCACTCCATTGAAAAAGAAGAAATTATTGTAACGAATATAGATCATTTTAGACCAAGATTACATATTCTAAAATCAAATAAAAAGAAACTTGGAGTAAATATAGTCACATTTAATTTGATTTAAATCATATAAGAATGTGTGCTCCAAAAATAAGAAATATATTTTCTAAAAAAATCACAGAAATATTAAGTTAAATATGAATAATTCATAATCAGTACGTTTATATCGACAGTTCCAAGCACGCTTGAAGTCAAGCACCTTCTACAAGTGGCTTAGGAATAACGAATTAAATGGACGAGATTATATTTGAAGCCGGCTTGAATTTGTTAAGTCAAGCCCAAAACGATTGAGGGTTGACTTGACCCAAGCGCGCTTCGAGCGTGAAATAAACACCTCGGGCGCGCTTCAAATCAGCTGTTGACTTCTGAACGGTTACATCATGCGTCAAATGGGCGTTAGTATATTATCTCGAATTATTTTTAATTTTCAAGAACACCCAAGTTAAAGGCCAAATGCAGAATAAAACCTTCTACCCTTCGCAATAGTCAACCATTGGTTTATAAATAAAAAAATATCAAAACAAGGCGTTATTTTGATGTTAGGTACAAACAAGACATCAAGCTTTTGGGAAAATTACTTGAAGCCAAGGTCAAGTCATGTTTGAGTTTGTGAAATAAACGCCTAGTTTTCAAGTAAGATATGAGGCGGCTTCGGTTTGAAGCTGGCTCGAAAAACGTCGATTTAAACGAAGTTATAGTTATAATATTAAAGATATTTATTACATGTTATACAATACATCGACTAATTCAGAATATTAAAAGAAAAAGTCAGTTTAAATTCAATTTTAAACCAAAGACATGATAATAAAATATGATAAATTAGCAGGTTCATCTAGATGGAATCAAAAATATCAGTTACGTATAGGTAAAAATAAGAAACGGATTACTACAATTACATAGACTTTTTATTTAACAAAGATTTAAATAAATAAGTGGCCAACGACACAAAAAATAGAAACAACTTACAACAGAATTTTTTATAACAATTGTCAAAGATTTTATTTGTCATTTCGAAAGATCTTAATTTATACCATCAATCGAACTACTCTAAGGAATTTATAGGATGGCTTTATTTTCTGTTTTGGTTTGGAAACCTTTAGAAAGCACACAGGTCATTTAAAAGCTTGGAAATTATAAAATATTTTAAAATCCGATATTTCTCAAAAATAAGTAACCAACTCTCAGAATCGTTTGAAATAAACAGTAACCTAAAACAAGGAGACGCACTGTCACCCTCCTCTTTAATATAATCCTGGAAAAAGTAGTGAGAACAACACAAATTAGAACAGAACTAATAACAGTAAATGCACCAAAATTACTACTAGTATACGCGGACGACATTGATATTGTTGAAAACACCGTCACCAATGTAAAGGAAACTTTCAACAAAATAGAGATAGAGGCAAGGAAAACCGGTCTAATGGTCAATGAGGAGATAATCAAATACATGTGGATAAACAGACAAAAAAATCGAGATAGAATAGGACAAAATGTAACAATAGGCATAACTTTGAAAGAGTGGAGCGTTTTAAATATCTCGGAGCGACAATCACCACAGGTAACGATATCACAGAGGAGATAAAAGGGTGAATTCAGGCGGAAAACAGATGTATTTATAGTCTCAATAATACCATCAAATCCAAGAACTTAACACAAACCTCAAAAATCAGGATATATAGAAAAGTGATTAGACCAGTGCTTATGTATGGCTGTGAGACGTGGACGCTGACAAAAGCAGTGGAAATGAAACTTAGATGTTTTGAGAGGAAAATCCTTAGAAGGATTTTCGGACCCTATCACGACCCTAATACTAATCAATACCGAATAAGAACAAATGCCGAGATCAAACAGATATATAACGCTAGCGACATCGTACAAGAAATTAAATCCCAACGCCTAAGATGGGCTGGTGATGTCCATAGGCTCTCTAATAACCGCCTTACCAAGTTAATTTGGGAGGAGGCCCCGACAGGGAAAAGACCCTTAGAGCGCCCAAGAATGCGATGGAGAGATAATATATGGTCAGATTTAAGAACAATGGGGTTACCCACTATCCACACCCAACTATCATGGACGACCGTGTGAGATGGAAGCAAGTTGTGCAGTCAGCCAAGAACCACCCCGGGTCGTAGGGCTACTAAAGAAGAAGAAGAAGAAAAAAATGAATTCACTCAACTAAAGGATAAATCAATTTATTTACCCATTCATTGGATATATACATGTCGTTTTAATAATTCGCCAAGCTGTAACATGTCACATGTCGTCATACAAATTTAACAATTTAAATTCGTTACTTTTCTTCACTCTATACTGATATATATATATATATATATATATATATATATATATATATATATATATATATATATATATATATATATATATATATATAAATTGGTATACCTTATGTGGTAAATGCTTATATAGGGATATTAAGAATAAAAAATTAGAAATAAAGCCTTGACATTGGTGAGAGGAATAGTTGTGTTCCGAAAATAACTAAAATTTTCCATTTTTGCTTATTTAGAAAAAATTGAGATAAACAACACCAAATAAAATGGTCTGAAGCTGAAGAAATATATATGGAACCTAACATGAAAAAAATATAATTTATAGAAGCAGCTTACGTTAAAAATAATAATGGATTTTTCAGTAAACTCAGTATTGAGATACGCAATCTTTGGCAACCAATAGTTTATAACATCAAATCATTGAGGTGTGTACAGTTCAGCGAAACTTTGCCCTTGAATGGACACAATCCCTATATAAGCTCGTATCCTTAAGACAAAACATTCAGTTTATACTTCATAACGATTAGAGATACAACCTAATCGAAACGTCGTAAAAATAAATAAGATAAAGACAATGCAAGTCCGACAACCACATTTTAGAAAGTTATTTGTTTCAAATATTGTCATTGATTGAATTAATAAAAGTTTAAAAATTCTGGTGATTTTCCTTCTTAAACCAAAGTTAAATAATTTTAAAACTTAACATATGAACTTATTAATTAGATTATTTGCTACCAGTGCCAATTATGTTTACATTAAAAGGTTATAAGATAAACTATACGCTCTTTGAAAACATACGGTCATTTATGAAAATCGAAATAAATGAAAATCATTTTTATGAATAATATATGTTTGTCATCAAATTATTAACTTTTTTAAAAGAAGAAGAAATAATTCTAATGAAGGCCTGCAGTCAAGCTAGTTGATTAATTACACCCCTGCTGCCGATTTATTTATGACTGAGTAAAGGTATAACTAAAATAATAAGGAAACTATTTGTACAAAAATTCATTGATAAAGTCGGCAGGTTTGCTGGAACCCTGGCCGGTGTTGTGAGGAATGAATTTCAATGGGTATTATTATGACTATACCACTGGTTTGGCTTCTTTGTCTATTTTTTTGAAACAATTTATTTTTAAAGTTTCGTTAAGGATCTCTAGAGACTGTCTTGCAGAGATATTCCATCCGAGGGATTGCTTTCTCTGCGCTCGCAATATTTTTTCCATTCGTTCCTTTGAGAGTCCTGTATTTTTTCATATTTGCACTGTTTTATTATTTCCATAATAGACCAGGGCTTATCTGTAAAATATCGGGGTTTCGTGGATGTGAAATGGAACATGGAGATTTTTGCATGAGAGACTTCAGAATAACCTGAATAACGATAAATTTGAAATGCGTCATTTCAAAAAGTTGGGCAACATTGTTTTTATTAATAAAAATATAAAATTAACAAAAAAAAAACCTATTTTTTCAATTTTTCTCTTGTGTAACTTTGAAGATATTCATTTTAAAGGAAAGTTGAAAAGGAAAAAAGTTTCGTAGTTAAATTTACCATAAGATAGGGTTAGTCGGAAATCTCAAAATATATTTCCCTTATTGCGAAATAGCAATAATTAAAAATAAAGGTGAAAAAAAGCAGTTTTTAATCAATTTTTTTTCGGCCATTTAAATTTCTCTGAAGACCTTCATATTAGAGAAAAGAAAACTTTATGTCATGATAAAATAACACGCTAAAATTCATTAGAATCGAATCAATAGTTTTTGCACAATAATTTTGCAATCCGATTTCGTCCAAAATATCACGTTAACATATTTAAATCTATTTTCGACGTATAGTAGGGAACTCAAGTTTTCCAACGCTGTTTTCAGAATCAAAATCGGATGATTTGGACGCCCTCAGGAGTTGTTTAAAGACATTGTTGATATTTTTGCTTATAAACAATTAGATTATCTCGGCGGATTTTTATTGCATTTTTTTTGTCATACATGGTTTGAAAGTACTTGTAAAGACGCTTCTTTTCGTAAAAAAAATTTTCAAATTGGTTTCCGAGATACTGTCAAAGTTGACAGCCTGTTACGGTGAATATATAAACAATACAGACCTGATTCTTGAACCAAAAACTTTCTCTTGCCGAGTTCTTTTTGCAATAAATATTTAAATATTTATGTTATCGGAAACTTCAATAAAAAATGAAAACAATATCGCCCAAGCACGTCAAAAATTAAAAAAAGAGGGGTGGGGAGCCCTCATTTTAAAATTCAATTCGAAGATTTAAAATACATATCTGAAAAAAATTTTCATTTTCTCGGCTTCTAATGGAGCGATTTTGATCATTTTTTAAACCGATGTACCGCGAATAATGGAGCTTAAATATAATGCCATGTGCCCATCATGCGTTCATTTTGTTAGAAACAAATGACGTTATTTATGCATCATACTTACAGCATACTGCACCCTATAGTATTGGACTTTCCAAGCGAATCTTTGTTTATTAATATAATTAAGCATACTATAACAATATTGTTTAAACAATCATTGTTTTGGTTTTAAATTATTTTATTCGTAAAATACAGATAAAAATAAATTAGTTATTCTTTATAAATTACATTCAAAAAGTTCAATAAAGCAGTCTTAACACTAAATATTATATTACAAACTTTACAGAGTGACAGAAAAACGATTTGGGCTCTCTTAGGCTGTAGAATGTCCGGATCATCATTTTCATTGAAATCTTCGTCATCTAATCGTATATCGATATCGAAAGAGTCATTTTCTATTTCTCTGTCAACTTCTTCAAAATCAATTACATTTTCAGAAACTCCTTCTACGTTAATATATTGGTTTTGTGCATTTTTGCAAGTTTGACCGTTGCAGTTTGAGCAGTAATCAGTACATTTTAATCCATGTTTAATACAGCTACATGATTTGGAACACTCTTTTATACATTTGCAGTTTATTTTTTTTTTCAATAGACTATCTGGCAACAGTATATCTGTAAACTACATTAATTAATTGAAACCGACTAAAAATTAAATTGAAAAAAGAAACTATAACGAATGGTTGTGACTTTTCAAAATCATTCAAATTATAGTTGAAAACGTGCTGACCTTGTAAGTTCAATTATTGATATTACTTAATTATCGACACGCTCCACACAAGTTGTTTTTCATTTATCTAATGATACTTCTTTTGTATTGTAGTAAATTGAAATTAAACACAAATTAAAACAAAACAAATGATTACTTTATCGTCGTGCACATTTATAAAATACAATTTTTGGTAACACTGTAACCAGTATCTTTCCACAAACAGGGACACATAATAACTACGGATTAATTCTCTTTAATGCCTATTCTATACCTTTAGAAAGCCAGTTTGAGCAGATGTTTCTTACTCCCGCCCCACTACTTTCATGTTAACGGTTACATTTTAAAGCATCATGCTCTCATCTCCGAAAATATTATATCTTCAAATATTTGTAGAAATATTTTATTACTTATAACTTAAAAACTATTAAGTTTTCATATATGATTTATATAAAATAATCATTTTATTTTTATCTGTATTTTACGAATAAAATAATTTAAAACCAAAATTGTTTCCAATTTGTTTAAACAATGATTGTTTAAACAATATCGTTATAGTATGCTTAATTATATTAATAACCAAAGATTCGCTTGGAAAGTCCAATACTATAGGGTGCAGTATGCTGTAAGTATGATGCATAAATAACGTCATTTGTTTATAACAAAATGAATGCATGATGGGCACATGGCATTATGATATTTGAGCTCCATTATTCGCGGTACATCGGTTTAAAAAAAATGATTAAAATCGCTCCATTAGAAGCCGAGAAAATGAAAATTTTCTCAGATATGTATTTTAAATCTTCGAATTCAATTTTAAAATGAGGGTTCCCCACCCCTCTTTTTTCATTTTTCACGTGCTTGGGCGATATTTTTTTCATTTTTTTCGTTTCCGATAACATAAACATTTAAATATTTGTTGCAAAAAGAACTCGGCAAGAGAAAGTTTTTGGTTCAAGAATCAGGTCTGTATTGTTTATAGATGCACCGTAATATGCTGTCAATTTTGACAGTTTGTATCTCGGAAACCAATTGACGGATTTGAAATTTTTTTTTTACGAAAAGAAGCGTCTTTCCAAGTACTTTCAAAACATGTATTGCAAAAAAAATACAATGAAAATTCGCTGAGATAATCTATTTGTTTATAAACAAAAATATCAACAATGTCTTTAAACAATTCCTGAGGGCGTCCAAATCATCTGATTTTGATTCTGAAAGAAGCGTTGAAAAACTTGAGTTCCCTACTATATGTCGAAAATAAATTTAAATACGTTAATGTGATATTTTGGACTCAGACAAAGTTGAAAAATGGTAAATTTTTGTAAACGAAATCGGATTGCAAAATTATTGTGGAAAAACTATCGATTTGATCATAGCGAATTTTAGCATGTTGTTTTATCATGACATAATGTTTTCTTTGCTCTAATATGAAGGTCCTCAGAGAAATTCAAATGGTCGAAAAAAATTGATTAAAAAACTGCTTTTTTTACCTTTTTTTTTAATTATTGCTATTTTGCAATAAGGGAAATATATTTTGAGATTTTCGACTAACCCTATCTTATGGCAAATTTAATTACGAAACTTTTTTTCCTTTTCAACTTTTCTTTAAAATGAATACTTTCAAAGTTACACAAGAGAAAATTTAAAAAAGAAACGTTTTTTTTTTTCGTTAATTTTATATTTTTATTAATAAAAACAATGTAGCCCAACTTTTTGAAATGACGCTTATAAAAATTATCGTTATTCAGAAGGTTCTCATGCCAAAATCTCCATGTTCCATTTCACATCCACCAAAAAACAGATAAGCCCTGGTCTATAATACGATTGGCAAAATGGAGGGTACAGTTATATTACGTAAGTCTAAAATAAATTAATTAGGAAACTAATTAATAATTCTGAAACGTGTATGTATTCTGATTACAAAAACATGATAACTTTGTTTTGGACAACTTTGGTTTTTCCCAAAACTTATTATAATTCAGCTTTTTTTATTGCTTTAGTTACTAATTAATTGCATTGTTTCGGTGTTTTGATGGTCTGGTGGTTCCGTAAATATGCAGAGGAAGCATTGTAATCATTTTTGTTATATTTTCGAAGAATTGCGTTTTAAAATTCGAACACCATTAGGGATAAAACTATTTTAGTTTTTCTATAGGGTACCAAAATTTACAGGTTGTTTCCCAATAAGTGAGAACATTTTTTAAAAGTTATCGTTTTTAGCATAAAAGTTCATATAAACATATGTCCGGTAATGCCTAATTTTTAGGATACAGGGTGTTAAATTTTAGTATTATTTTTAGTTTTTTAAATTTCATTTCTTTGGAAATTTGGAACACATAAAACTTTTTACACATCTCATAAAAAAATTATTATTATTTGAACTCATATACAGAGTAGTACTTTTTTCCAGGTCTGTAAAATTTTACCCTCTCGAACTTTTTTTCCGGTCGCCACTGACTCGACTTGATTATTCACTTAGCTTTCTCATCTTATTGTGAAACTTTTTTGTCTCTTAAGTTTTCCTCTAAAAGTAAATAGTTTTTCCACAAAAAAATAAAATATGTTCAGATGTTTCTCCAATTAAGTTCTTTTTCACTTTTTAGCGCACTTTTAGAAGTTGGTTCAATTTCTTTAAAAAAATATTATTTTTCGATTTTTAGTTTTGAATTCATTATGATATCCATAAATTGTTTGAACTGAACAAGGTGACAAAAAAGTACCTATTTTAACCAAAGTTGTAAATCACCTTAAATGAACCAATAAAAATTCTTTGAATTTTAGAGTTCTTCAAATACCAGTGAAATTGTATCAAACAAATATTTAGTCTGTCATGGTAAATCCAATATCTTAAATTTCAAATTAATTGTAGATTGGTAATATAGGCCCCAAAACCTTCCAATATCGATATTTAAAGAACTTGAGACGTAAATTTCTTATCCCGATATATTTTACACTGCATATTGAGTTTGTATACACCCCAAGAGTCCCGCAATATAAATTTTAGACAAAACCAGAAAATGTAAAATTTTCAGTCCCTCATATTGTATCTTATCAACCTAATAGTTAAATTAACTTTATATTCGTAATATACGACTCCAAAAACCCCCTAATACTAAATAAAACAAAATACGAATAAGGTCAAATTTTCAACCCACCATATTGGATCCGCCATATTAAATTTCAAAAAAATAATTTTAACAACTTAATCTAATCTAAATCTAAATCCTAGTACCAATTTTGGATTAATACCTGAAGTTTAAAATTTTTAGACCGTCATATTGCATCTGATATGTTAGATTTCCTTAAAATAATTTTTATTCGCTATTTACATCCTCAAAAACGATTCAGTCCCACTTTTCAAAAACGAAAAATGTAGAATTTTTAGTCTACTATATTGGATTCGCCATATTGAATCCTGAAACAATACTTTTAAATTCATAATTTACACCCTCAAGAACCCCCTATATCAGTCTTAGAGAAAATCGAACAATGTAAAATTTTTAGGACGCTTTATTGAATCCGCTACAGTGAGTTTTTCAAAAAATATTTTAAATTCGAAATTAACACCAACAAAAATTCCCCAATACTAATTTTAGACAAAATCAAGAGATGCAGAATCTTTAGTTCGCCATCTTGAATCCGCTCTTTTTATTTTTTTTTTAAATAATTTCAGAATCGTAATATGTGATCCCAAAAACTACCCCATATCAATTTTGAAAAAAATCGGATAAAATTAATTTTCGCCGTATTGGATACGCCATATTGAATTTTTAAAAAATTATTTCAGATTCGAAATTCCCCTATACCAATTTTGGAGAAAGTTGGCCATCCGTTATATTGAATTTTTTAAAAATAAACTTAGATTCGTTATGTGCGACTCCGAAAACTGCCTCGTACTAATTTTGGAGAAAATCGGAAAAAATTGATTTTTTTGTCCACCATATTGGATCCGCCATATTGAATTTTTTAAAAATATTTTGGTTTCGTTATGTGCGACCTCGAAAACTCCCCCACACCAATTTTGGAGAATATCGGACAAAATTAAATTTTTTTGTCCTCCATATTGTATCAGCCATATTGAATTTTTTAAAAATAATTTCAGATCATTGTATGCGACCCAGAAAATTCCCCCATATCAATTTTTGAGAAAATCGGACAAAATTATTTTTTTTTTGGTCGCCATCTTCGATTTTACTGCACCAATTTCACTCAGAAAAATGTGGGACCACCGCAGCAACTTCCTGAATATAACGTAAAAATTTCATTCAAATCGGTGCCGCCGTTCCGGAGTAATCAGTGTACATACATAAAAAAAATACATAGTCGACGAATTGAGAACCTCCTTCTTTTAGAAGTCGGCTAAAAATGTAAGGTCATCTCTACTACAGAAGAATGGGGCCAGTATTAGGCAACTATACGCCAAAATGAAAAATGGCCTAATTAAAGCTGTATTTTTTAGACCCAAAGAATATATGGTTAGCGGATTGACCTTCTTATTCTGGATACCTGCGTTAGAAGAATTTATAAAAATATAATCTCCATGTTATCTTCATGTTTTTTGTAAAGTTAGGGAAGTATCCCTTCCTTTTAACTTATACAAAGTTTTTTTTATCGGCCAACAAAAAATTCTTTAAGAATTTAGAAATCTAGACACGAGTATGTGCCAGATAAATTCGGGAAAAAACACCGTGTTTCTAGCAACATGAATGATTTCAAGAACTATTTTCCACTCCCAAGCTTTTTCCTATTAAACTGTACTAAAAAAAACTGAAAATTACAATTTTCTTACCAAACATGGAATTATTATTATTAATCAAACTTAATTCTACCGTTGTCTCTATAGAAAGTTTTCGAATGTCGAATAAATTAAACTTTGTTGAGTGAATTTTCGAGATACTCAAATATAAGATAAAATTTGTAAAATAATTGTTTTCGGGGGCAAAAAAAACAAGTAACAACAAAAGGAAAAACTAAAAAATAATTTCATTAATGAAATTTTGCAAAAAGTAATGATCTTCGACTAAAAACAGTAATGTGAAAATATAAGGGATTACTGCTATTTCAGTTTGGTTCGGGGCACAAGGAACAGAATCTAAATGGGTGTCAAGTTCTGTTCCACAAAATAAATTTACCGCGATTTGAAGTCAAAAATACTGACACTGGGACTTACTGATCTAGATTAAGTATTTGGATTCAACGTTATTTAATATAATGTGTTAATGTACATCTAAAATATCTACCTGTATTAAAATTTTCATTGGGGCAGTTTTGGGTTATTGTAGGTTTTAAATGGCATTTATAAAATCTTGTTGAGTAAAAATTTGATTAGCATCCATATATTTTTCTACAAATTTAATATCACGATAAATCCGCCAAAGTCCAAAAGCAGTTTTTTCTTTTGAAACAGAACAGGCCACCCATCTAGAACACAATTCCTTTGTCACCGACGCAAAATGGAATAGCAGGGATATAATTGTTTCTAATAAATAGACAAATTAGACATGGATCGAAATTTTAAAAACTGAAGTCATATTTTAGTAAAATTTTCATTCAAAATATCTACTGAAACAACAGAGGGTAAGATGTAAAAAAAAAAACAACGCTAAGATATAAAAAATACATTATTGCTAAAAATATAAAAGTTATATAAAAAATGTGGATAAATACATATGTAAATCATCGAAGTCCTGTTTCAGAATAATCATCGTAAGAATATACACTACTGGGTTTTCGGAAGCAGAAGAAGTGGAACCAGAAGCGATATTGTTTATAATATCGCCATTAGCTATTAAAGACTGTTCAGGTTCAATCTGAATGGGCTCAAGTACAGTTCTGAAATCTGGGAACGGAAAAGTGTATATAGTCGAATTAAATTCTTCTGGCGGCTTGTTATATCTTGGATATAGGTTTTCTATCATATCTATCTGTATTGGGATTAAATTCTTCAGGTGGTTCTGTTATAACCTTTCTTTCTTTTACCGATAAGTTTAACTGGTCATCTTGAGATTCGGGTGTATATGCGGGTAGAAATACCATATTATCAAATTCTTTTGCTACTTCTTTATGCAAATTGCTCACGATATTTTGATCGGATTCGAGAGGATAAGGTAAATTTTCGCAGATGTACCTGAAATAGGAGAAACGTACATCTGTATTTTCAGTATCGTTGCTTTTCCAAATATTCTACACGATGATCAAAACACTTTTACATGCATTTGAACCAATTCGAAGGCATATATATATATATATATATATATATATATATATATATATATATATATATATATATTTAGTTGGTTATTTTCTTGGGATTATGGTTCATTTTTTTATTGAAACTACATATATAAAGTAATTATACTTATTGTATATATAATTTTATTTTTCAGGACGTTTCGATTCTTTCGAATCTTTTTCAACATTCTGCAAAAATGTACATTTCTAATATTATTATATATGGAATAAGAGGTTAAAAACTTACCATTAAGAACAGAGATTTTTGTTTTAAACAAAAATTAATTACATCACAAAACAATTATAATCACACACTCTTTTATCTATTTACTTTTCAAAAGTATTTTTAAAAGTCCAGTTAGAAGAATGGACACTACATTTTTACCCCTATAACTGCCTTGACTTGACTGAATGTGGAATCCAGATGGTGTATGTTTTAGGTACTTTAAGTGGCGTAAAAAGTTTGGGTCTTTTAATTGAAGTGATATCTTTCTGAAAAAATATCGTGATTGAATTTAGAAGAATTGAAAGTGGAGAATTATTCTTATTTAATGTTTTATTTATTTTAGAAATTCCCTTATATTGGTTTATTTTAATATGTTGAAATAAATTTGATTTAGATTATTGATGTCTGTTTTATCGTTTACGGAATTCGGATTTTTTTTTATTGCGATCATTTCGTAAAATTCTCGTTTTCCTTTGTTGGTTTCAGTTTTCCAGATTTTTGTATTTTCATAATCAAAGGTGAGCTTGTGTTTCATTTCATGTTTTTTTTTGGGCTGTAATATTTTTTTTGTCATATTTATGTTCATTTAGACGATTTTGCAGATACTGACTAGTTTGCCGATATAATTCGATGGACAATCCTTGCAGGGTATTTGGTAGACATTTGATTTTTTGTTTTTTGGAATGTCACTTTTTAATTTGCTGAAATTGCTTTTAAGTAAATTATTCCCCTTATGACTAGTGGTTATATTATGTTTTTTTTTTTAAAAAAGTTTGAAAGTTTTCGGAAAGCTTTGGTATGTATGGCAAGGAGAGATATTGTTTTTTGGTTTTATTGTCTTCTAAATTTTCTGTTTTAGTATTTCCATGTTTGTATCTTTCTAGCCTTTCTTTAAAAATTTTATTAATTAGTTTATTTTGGTCAGAGTTTGACATAAGGACCTCTTTTGCTTTTTTGATACAGTTGTTTCTAAATTCAGGACTACTAAGGATGATGGCTCTATCGGCTATTCCAATTATTACTGATTTTTTTGGGGCCATGTGGTGTTGGGAATTGTAGTTGAGCTAGCGATCAGACCATGTAGATTTTGTGTACCACTCAGTTAATATTGTATTATTTTTGTGATGCAACGTCATATCTAGGAAGTTTATGTCGTTATTATTTTCAAATTCTATAGTAAATTGTAATTTTTCATGATAGCTGGACTTTTGAAAATACTTTTGAAAAGTTAATATACAAAAGAGTGTGTGATTATAATTGTTTATGATGTAATTAATTTTTGTTTAAAACAAAAATCTCTGTTCTTAATGGTAAGTTTTGAACCTCTTATTCCATATATAATAATATTAAAAATGTACATTTTTGTAGAATCCGCCGAAACCCTCAGTTGAAAAAGATTCAAAAGAATCGAAACGTCTTGAAAAATAAAAATATTTATTCAATAAGTATAACTACTTTATATATGTAGTTTTAATATAAAAATGAACCATATTCCCAAGAAAATAACCAACTAAAAATATATTTAATGGTTCAAGAAAAATTAATTCCTATATAGTATATATATATATATATATATATATATATATATATATATATATATATATATATATATATATATATATACAAATTTGAAACTACATAATTGGACTGATGTAATAATTTTGGTTACCGTCTATAGTCACTGCAGTAGTGATTGTTCCATCCCAATAGCCAATCTTGTTTAAGTTCTACACACTCTTCACCTTCAAAACCACTTGGTTGTTCAGGTAACCAACCAAAATTCAAACTTATTTGTTTATTGGATTCTAAAATCCAAGGTCCCCTGGATTTGAAACGACGAATGCCGATCCAAAATCCAGCTAGAGAAAAAGGAAATTATTAACATGCTTTTATACGTTTATAAATATTTCCGAAATTCTACAGTTATATACAGAGTGGCTCAGAAAGAAATTCATTTTTGAAACTGCCCCAATTTCTAAACGTTATAAGAAAGGGACGCAGGAGAGGTATTACTTCTATTGTAAATATCTGTTTCAAAAAGCTCTAAAGCTAAATGCACAAAATCCGGATTAAATACGGTGTCTTAGGATTTCCCTTGTATTAAACATAATGTTGGACTTTTCAGGTAGTATCTGCTTACGAACGCTTGAGGTAAGTTTTCGAAACTACAGGGCTCTCAGACACTGTAGTTCGAAAGTCGGGTGTTATTCGGGACTGCATACGCGAACTGGCGTTGCAGTAACGGATCACCGACATAAAGATCGCGATTATATTCGAATTAACAATGAGTTTCCAATTCGAAGTCCATAGTTACCAGTACTCTTTTTAGCAACATTAGTTAACCATACTTGTCTCACAGCGTTTACTTACCCATACATGTTTTTCGATCTTAAACTCAAAACTCTACCCATATATGTTTTTCGATCTTAAACACAAAACTTCTTTTAATCTGTTCCTGTTACCCATATATGTTTTAGTTACTTTATATGAAAATATCCCTCATTTGTCCAATATATTTCAGAGCATGAAAACGCCTTGTTTTCGGGATTCTTATCGTTGGGAATACCCGGGAAATATATACACATTTTTACATCCTCCTCAGCGAATTTAACTGCGGGAATTGAAAGCAACTTATGACAGGTTCTCAGTGATAAGATGTATCCCTTGCGTGAGTTAAATGGACTGTTTTTACGACGTTACGGAATAGATTACAAGGGAAGTATGTACAGATAGTTATAATTACACATATCACGCGCTAATATACAAATGGGTAAAAATAATGTTAAAATTTCATTGCGTAATAATTTGATGTACAAAAATTTTTTTTGCGGAAATTTTTATCATAAATTCCCAAATCATTTTCTTTGCGGAAAATAACAAAAACAAAAAGGCCTACAAACCCAAATACTTGCAAGTTCCCCTTGGCTACGTGTTATTCATCGTAATGCTTAGCTTACCCGTACTTTAATCTTCTTTTACAGCCTTAACCTTGGAGCATTCCAAGCTCAACTTTCATTATGCATTTATGCATAGTCGACAGTTGCTTATTTTTGGAAGCAAACTTTACTTTAATTTGCGAACTAAATAGAAGAAAAACAACAGCTCAATTATGACCCTCTCCCCTTTGTCCCTGTGAGCCAGAAGAAAGGTGAGGTGGCCAAGTTTCCTATCTGATCGGGTGGTTTAGGAGGGATTCCCCCGCATCCCCCTACGTTGCGATTCGATAAGGTAGAAAAAACTTAGATACGGATTTCAAGTTCTAAATCTACTTTCTTCCAACGACAAAAAGTGACCTGGTGGAAATGAATCACGATTGCGCTCGTTACGGGACCTAACACGCATCCCGATACGGTCTAGTAAGATAAATTTGTATTTGGATAGGCTTCCCCCGAGATTGTTATGGTCCCTGCTTTATGAAGATATCGTATACTGTAGCGATTTCGGGAATAAGATCATACAAGTCTAGTGCTTTCGACAGCAGACTGAAAACCGGAAAGCTCGATTCGACACGTGTTTATGAGAACCTTCAATCTTATGTGACTGTTCGACGCATTTTCTGTGTCAAATTCGAACTATGGCATATCAGTGGACTCAAGGTTGCAATAGAGTTAGACGCACCGATGTAACCATCAGCAAATTCGAGAATCTTTTCGCACGAATCTAAGAATGTCGAATTGTAAGAGTTCTTCTGTTCTAGGTGTGTCTAGGTTCACGTTGCAGCGAATTTTGCACTTCGGTATAGAATTATATCTCTATAAGATTCAATTAGTGCAGAAATTGAGACCAGCAGACTTTGAATCGAGATTAAATTTTGCATATGAAATGCTTGACACCTTCACTAACCTCAATAACATCATTTTCTCTGATGAAGCTCATTTTCACGTAGACAATTTCAGGAATAAACAGAATGATCGCTATTGGGTTACAGAGAATCCCAGGGGTTACAAGAATCACGGGTTACAACAGGAACACTTGGTTTCAGCAGAATGGAGCTACGTATCTTACTTTGAACGAGAAAATACGCGTGATAAATGATATGTTTCCTCAGAAACTCATTTCACGTAGAGGTGACATATCCTGGCCAAGAAGGAGCCTCGATTTAAGTCCAGCAGACTTCTTTTCATGGAGACACCTTAAAAAAAAGCTATACTGCCATAATCCGACAACGTTGCAGCAATTGAAGCTGAATATTCAGCAAGGAATGAAAGTCATTTCAAGAGAAGCTCTTAAGAAAGTTTTTCAAAGTTTACCCCGATTGGCAAAGTGTTGTAATCGCCAAGGATGTCATCTTGATGATTTGATTTTCAAACATTAAAATTACATTTAATTAACTTTACATTTTAGAAAAATAAAAGCTTTTAAATTTAATAGTTTTCTTTTCTTTCAATTTTCAAAAATGAATTTCTTTCTGTGCCACCCTGTATTATACGTACAGTTTTTGAAAGGATTTCTTTCTTTCGAAGGTAAGTGATTTTCGGGCAGTTGATTATGTTTATTATAATATAAGCCGATCAACAGATCATGTAAGGCTCCCGATATTTTTCAAAATGTTAAATGATTGATCATTTCAGTCTTAATCCGATTTTAAATACCTTTTAAATACATTTTGCTAAAATTTTAGAAGTCTAGTTTCTTTTTTCATCTAAAATTTTGAAATTTGTTTTATTAACTGGCTTATATGTCAATATCCCAATTGATTTGGTGACCCATTTATATTTTTTAATTTTTTCTCGAATATTTAAAAATCTACTTACACAAGTTATCAACATGATTTCTTCGTATATAATATTCCAAGTCCTGTTGTTCCACTGGGGTAGTAGGGGATGCTAACACCATTCCTCTTTTTCTGCAGGCATCCCTGGCTTCAAACCAGGTTAACTAAAAATACAGATTTCTATATGCGAGTTGTCAGATTTGCCACTATGGCGCTAGTAACACGTTGCCGCATTGTTTTAATTTTATTCGAGAAGAAGAGAAATTGTTTTTGTCTTTATTTGATATATAGCTTACCTGATTTTCAGATACGTAAAATTTCTTTCTATTATCTTGGTAATAGGATTCTTCCCCATATTCTTTTTCTTGTGCTTCTGTAGTGGTTTGTACTCTATTTACTTGATAACGACCTTCATTTATGAAGAATATATTTAAAAATATCAAATTTTGTAAAAATTTTATGATCGATAGATGAGTTAGGTTATGAAGCTTATGATGATATTAGTATATAGCCATATCAACAGATCATGTTTTGTTTGTTTCTTTTTTCTATTCATTATTACAAAGATTTTTGAACAAATAAATTTATTTTTCTGAAATGAGAGCAAGAGACATCTGAAAATACATAGTTAGGGCAAGCAGGTGACCAGTTAAATTAAGAATAAATATTTTGAAGAAACCAGGTACATTTAATTAAAAAATAATATTTTCTTCCATTGTAGGCATGAAGCTCATGAATGAAAAAGGCCATACTAAAATGAAGAAAACAATTTCTTCACTACCTGTTTCCGAAATATGTGTGATGCTCGGGAAACAAAACTTTGGAGTTTTTTAGTTTAAATTGCTTGTCCCAAGAACAAAGTAATAATACTGGTTTCCAAGAGTGGAGACTGTTATTATACGAAATTTTTATTCTTTAAGGAATATTTCAATTTGATTTAAGGGGGTATTCCGATGTTTAACGTAAAAAAATTGATTTTTTTGTTGATTTTTCTAAAATATGTTCAAAAAAAAATTTTACTAAGAGCCGAAAATTAGAAGTCTTATCAAGTTTTGAAGTCAAAAAGTTGCGCGGTGGAAATATATCTTCCGCTAATCAATCATTTGTCCTTAAAATTCTATAAAATATTGTAGTCTAAGCTTGCAGAAGTCATTGGAATATATATTCTGTGTCTTTAGAACAGTGAATTGAGATTCAGTGGTGAAAGTAATAGTTACATAAACTTTACCAAAAGCTGCAAATCCATTTTTATCGAGATTGTTTTATTGAAATTGGTGAACTATGTATCTTCGTTAATAATGCACCGATTTAAATGAAAAAAGCTGTTTTCTTTAATAATTCTAATCCCTAAAAGTCCCATCAAAATCAAAATTATTTAACGATTATGTATATTTTTAGCTGTTCAAAAATTTTGAACAAAATTTAATCACAATTTTTTAAATTTTGACTCGCTTTATTCCAATGATTTTGGTATGGGCTTTAGCGACAACTTTCCTGATTTAAAAAAATGGAGTTTAGTTTTAAATGAATCAAATTTAAATTACCACATCTGTTACCAAAAATATGCAGAAGGGCAAAGCCACTTTCATTCCAAAAACAAGGAAAAAGAACACTACACACCCGAAATGTCTGGGATCCATCATCCTTCATCGTCTATTTTAAAAACGATGATGAAAGCAGTGGATAACTATATCAAAACAGAAATTTATGAACAGGCGCCACTCCACCCTCATCAGCATACGTATAAAGCGGGCAGGTCTATGGAAACCGCACTGATACAATTTACAGATGATATTCAAGATGCATTGAATAGTGAAACCGTAGTATGTGCCTTTCTTGATGTAGAAGGAGCTTTTGACCACATTCCACATGAGGCAGTCAAAATAGCACTTGATGACAACGGAATAAATGGAATGACGTCCAAATGAATAGCACGACTTCTCTCCACTAGAATAGAAAAGACAAAGAGAGGACAGGACACTATCGCCCTCTGTACTACCAGAGGATGCCCTCCGGGGGAGTAACTTCTCCACCTATGTGGAGCCTAATTTTAAATCGGCTCCTCTGTGATCTGGCAGACCCCGGCATATTTTTTCAGGGCTCTAACGATGACATGGTCATAATCGCAAGGGGAAAATTCGAAAATACCCTCTTCAACAGAGTTCAAAGAACACATTAAGGAATGATGCTAAATGATGGGACTAAATTTCAATCCCATCAAAATCACTAGAGTAGTGTTTACAAGGAAAAGAAACCTTAACTTGAAACCCATCAAAATGGATGAGCACGTTATTGATTGGAAGTCAGAGGATAAATATCTGAGTCTAACACTAGATAACAAACTTCTCTGGAATAAACATGAAAAAGAGACAATCAACAAGACTGCAAAAGACTTGATGGTCTGTGGAAACTTCGAGGGAAAAAGATGGGGAACAAACCCAGAGATCCTGCAATGGAAGAACACTGCAATAGTGAAACAAATCATCACATATGGGGCAGTAATATGGGGTAAAAAACCACTTTTGCTAATAGGAGAGCCGACCTCTCGAAAGTTCAAAGACTGGCCTGTGCGTGCATAACTGGAGTAATGAAAACCTGCTCAATGACCGCCATAGTACTAATCCTAGACCCTAAACTTCTACATATACGTATGTAGAGTATGGCGAAGAAGACAATACATAGGATGATGAGAGATGAAGTCGTGAAACGAAGGCCTAATCTCTAATGCAGAAATCAACAAATTTGGGACATGCCCCAAGATGAAATGAAAAAGAAGTTCAACTTTGTGAAAAACTTCAACACAAAGTGGAGCCGTAAAAGTGAATGGGATAAAAAGACCACTGCATACAGATGACTCCAAAAGAATGGAGGGAAATGGAGTAGGAGTGTATGGACTCAGAACTAGACACCATGAAAGCTTGGCTACGTCACCAAGCAAATATACGCCATTATGGAATATATTCAATTCAGCAAAGAGAAAAACTGTCGCGGAGAGGTGATTACTATCATGTCGAATGGTCAAGCACTCATCAGAAACCTGAATTCTCAAGTGATCAGCTTCAAGATGATCTGAGAATGCTTAGTAGATAAACTCGCGATACAAGGGGCAGAGACACCATCTCTGGGGTCCGAGACTTTCTATGGAATCAGTAGCAGCCTAATGCTGGAAGAACTAAAGATAGAAGAAGAAAGTGGGATATCCAGCTATTGGACGGAGCTGTAAGGATTGAGATAAGCGAAGATGCTTTTTGGGAACTACGACCAGAAGAGATTCAAGGAATGCATAAACCTAAGTAAAAAGCAACTTTTGACAAGAATCCTGACATGACATTGCCATCTGAAGGGACACCTCAAGAAACTCGGATTGACAAAAAGAGAAGAGTGCAAATTCTACGAGGAAGAGAACGAAACTTCTATTCACATCCCTTCAGAATGCAGCGCTTCAGGAAACCTTACAATTTGGTTCTTGAGAGAACACCAAATAGAAGAAGCCGCTCAAAATTAAAGTCGTCCCCCATTCTAAGGTTCCTAAGGGAAATAGTATTGGAGGACCTATTCTAGTCGGTAAAATATCCCTAACGAACTGGTAGCAGAAAAGGAACACGATGGATCTATTAAGTAGCAGTGTACTGATCTCTAATTTCATACATCTACACATACATACCATATCTATGTTCGTTGTGAACCGTTTTGCGATTAATCGGATTTCATATCGACGCAACGGCTGTAACCTCTTGTATTTTCAGTAATATTAAGCCAAATTCTCAGAATAACAATAATATAATAATAAAATAATTTATTTTTTCCTTAAAACAGATCGGAGAAACAATTTTTGAACTGAATATATCGGAATACTTCCTTAAGAGAAAATATTTATTCTTCTGAGTCAATTTTTCGACATTTCTGCTTTAATTAAATATTTTATAGAATTGTAACACAATGTGATATTACTTTGTAAGGTGTTCATCTATTTGATACTAAAAAAGGCATCGATTGAGCTACATACTAAATATGAAATACATAGCGTGGAACCTAGCGACAGTTTTTTTTGGCAATTTGCATCAATATTAAAGTGCATTTTTTAAGCTACAAGGATGACCCTTCACATGAAATATCAGCATTGCCAGCACACACTTCGGCCATTGATAAACAGAGGAGCGAACTATGTAAAAAACATGTTAAAACGTTTATTGACAGTAGAATGAAACTTGATACTGCGAGGAAAATTGTAATGTAATGTAAAATTGGACAAACGATACTAATTTAATAAATCATACAAATTTATACAGTCATCAAAAAGGCAGTCCAAAAGTCTTGGCAGCAGTTGCTCAAGTTGGGCGCGTAGCTCTCATATGTGTAAAATTTTCACATAACGCTGTATCTGCGATATAATATATTTTTTTTCTGGATGGAAGATAATAATTAAGTAAGTAATAGAAACTTGTACGGCCTTCATAAAATGGCTAGTTTTAATTTATATATTACGTCTATTCGTTGATTTATAGACAATCACGCAAAAATGAAGTATATATAGGGTATTCGGAAATGATGATGACAAATTTTAAGGTGTGATAGTAATAAAAAATATAAAGAAGTTAATGTGAACATAGGTCCGCAAACGCTTCCATAGCGAGCTACAGGTCCTTCAAGATGATGTGATAAAAGTGTTTTTTTTTTATTAAATTTATTAAGATATACTGAAATGGACTTTTAGATATAAGTTACTGTTATTGGAGTTCACGTTTCAAATATATCAGGTCATATTTTTTTTTGTCAAGTTAATTTTCGCTATTTTTTAAAATAAATTAAGATTCTTTGAAATAAAAACCAATTTTTTATAAAAAAATTCAAGCGACTTCTTAAAATGTGCTAAAAAGCGAAAATAACGTTACAAATTTTTATACGGAATTGAAATTTTTGAAGTCGGCGTCAAATTAACACCTGACAAAATGTAATTCACATTAAAATTGAAATTCAGAATGAAATACTTTATTTGTAATTGCTTTTTTATCTCTATCTTGTATGTATCTCATATAGATAGTTTAATTTAGTAATAATTTGACGCCGGCTTCAAAAATTACAGTTTCATGTGAGAATTTATTTTGTGATTTTTCGCTTTGGTTTTTTGGTTCAATTTTTTTACAAAAATTTTATTTTTCTATCTTTAGTTTTGAGTTCTTTATGATATCCATAAATTATTTGAACTAAGCACTAAGCGAGTTGTGTAGTGTATCTCGCAATGTTTCTAAGATCGCAAAAAAATACCCATTTTATGCAAAGTTGTAAACCATACTAAATTAAACAACAAAAATTTCTTTCATTCTGAGAATTTTCCAAACATCAGTTTAGAACGAGATTATATCAAACAAATATTTAATTTGCCATAGTGAATATGTAAATATCTTCAAATTTAAGAAATTAATTTTAGAGTCATAATCTACATGGGACATATTTTATCCTGCATATTGAATTAATTTAAGATCTGTAATGTACGCCCTAAGAAACCCCAATATCAATTTTGGACACAATCAGATAATTGTAAATTTTTAGTCGCCCATATTATTTGTGCCATATTATATTGTAAAAGAATAACCTCAGATTCGACACCGAAAATTTCCTAAAATTATTTTTGAAAAAATGTGGCTAATGTAAAATTTTTAACACTCCATATTAGATCCGCCACACTGCCCTCCCAAAAAAAAATTAAACTCTTAATTCAATCTCCCACAGTAACAATTTTAGATATAATACGAAATGTTTAGACTGTCATATTGCATCTACGATATTGCATTTTTTAAAATTAATTTTAAATTCGTCATCTGCACCTTCAGAAACCCCCAGAATCAATTCTGAACAAAATCGAGAGACGTAAAATTTTATGTCCACCATATTGGATCCGCCATATCAATTTTTTTTTAAATAATTTTAGAATCGTTACGTGTTACCCCGAAAACTTACACATACCAATTTCTAAATTATTTTATTTTGTCCGATATATTATTAGCGCCATATTGGATTTTATTGAATAAATGTCGGCCAAAATTATATGGGACTAACGCAGCAACTTGTTGAACATAACACAAAAATTTTTTATTCAAATCGGTACCGTAATTCCGGAGTAATAGACATACACAAATAAAAAAAAATATAGCGGTCGGATTTAGAACGTCTGAACGCTCAGAAATTTTTTATGAATAATAATTTTATTAATAATTAGTATAAGCAAGAAAACAATAACAAAATAATTCTGTCACTAAATATTTAAATTATTTTTTTGTTTCCTGGATTAAAAATTATTTTCGTTCATTTCCACGCATCACTTTATTCCTTATAACTTTGTCACCAGCGCACATCTGCTGCTTTAATTCCCCAACGCTATAGACTTTCGTATACTTAGGATTTTAGGTAACCCCATAAAAAATAGTCTAATGGACTTAAATCTGGAAAACGAGGTGACCAAATTACAGAAATCCCTGGTCCTATACATTTATCCGGATAAATTTCTTTTAAATGTGCCTTCACATTAAAACTAAAATGTAGTGAAGCCCCGTCATACATGTAGTATATATCTTCCTTCGAGTATAAGGCATATCGTCAAGAAAGTTTTGTAATAAATTTCGTAGAAACTCTCAAGTATGATTCATAGTTTAATATATTGGGAGAAATGTTATTAGAGCCCTAATAAATAATCCAAAATATACCATATAGCAAGAATACGATTGGCAAATAAGACCTTCAAGCCACTCCTGTATTATCACACCACTGGTTGCTATGTGGGCCACCTGATATTTTTAAAAAGTAATCTCCATAAACACTAACCTATTTCTAAACATTAATTTCTGTATTGTAAGTGAATCCTTATAAATTAAATTGAAATCATTTTTATGGCTCATCTTCAAGGGACTGTAGCTCGGTAGGGAAGCAATTTCAGAACTTTTTTTAATATATATTTTTTTATGTAGAATCATACCTGTTCGTGCTAATAATCGTCGTCCTAAAAGTTACTACAAAAATTCTGGTAATGATGCTAATGAGACACTAAAAACTGTCGCTAGCTCCTAAGATAACGATTCATGATGATAAATATATTTTGTTTCAAGAATTAAAATTTTTTAAATAATGCTTTTTTTCGGGAAAGTAGAGCTTCTACGAAGATTAAAAACAGTAGATGTAAAAGCCAAAGGAATAAAAGAGTATAAAATTTTTAATAAAAATTTCACTGTACTTACCAAAGGTGGTTAATGCATCGCTAGCACAAAAACATACAACTAGACACAAAACTTGCACAATCCTAAGCACCATTTTAAATGCCAAATGTAACTTTTGTAATTAACTTAACAATGGGATTGTAAAATTTTAAAACATCAAAATGATGAATACGTTCGGTCGCTTTTATTTATATATGTATATCCTGAACTGTCTGACTGGTTAGCAAAATATTATAATTTTTGACCTTCTCGAGAGCATGCAGTCATACTTTTTGAATTTATTTTCCGCACTGTGATTATTTTGTCAAAGCAATAACTTTTATTGCCACTAAAATAATACAACAATTATTATTAACTCGTGTAATACCAGGAAGTTCAGACTTGGGTAAGTTTACATAGCTTTAAAGTTATTTGTCGTGATTTATGACAAAAAGGATACCACTTTTTAAATATTTTCCAAACCTAATTCAATACTTTTGATCAATTTACTCCTTTACTTGCCCAATCTTTATTTTCTTTTAAGTTACTTATCCTACAGTACTACAACTTATCCAATTTCCCCTATTCTTCTTCTTCAAGTGTCATATCAGGTCCCCCTGACGTTGGCAATTACATTGGCAAGTCTTTCACGGTCCTGCGCTAGCTGGAACAGTTTCCCCGCGCTACGTATACCTGTCCATTCACGAATATTCCTCAACCAGGAAGCCTGTCTCCTTCCTACCCCTCTACGTCCCTCTACTTTACCCATCATGATTAGCTGAATAATTCTATATCGCTCCTCTCTGAATATATGTCCAAGATATGAGATTTTTCTACACTTCACAGTGTTTAATAGTAGACGAGTTGTGTCAGCCCTATTGAATACCATTTCGTTGGTCTGCCTAGCTGTCCAAAGTATTCTCAGCATTCGCCGGTGTAAGCATATTTCGAGAGCCTCCAACCGATTAATCGTGGCAGCCTTAATTGTCCAGATCTCTGCGCCATATAGTAACACTGGCCAGACGTATAATTTTATCATTCTCTGTCGTAGTTTTAGGTTGAGGTTATCATTGCAGAAAAGTGGTTTCATTTTTTGAAAAGTTGCTCTAGCAGTCTCTATTCTACACCTTATCTCTTTACCTGGGTTTATATTTTCGGTGATATAACATCCAAGATATTTAAAATGAGTCACCCTGTCTATACTTTTTTCTTCTATTTGTATTAAAGCGTTAAGATGAGGTTGTCTACTAAAGACCATAAATTTTGTCTTTTTGATATTTATGTTGAGCCCCATTTCTTGACCCTCAGTGTTAACACAGTTTAATAGATGTTGCAGGTCTTGTAGTTTGTAGCTTAGGATAACAGTGTCGTCAGCATATCGTATTGTATTTATATATTCTCCATTGATTTGTACTCCCATTCGTTGTCCTTGAGTAGCCCGTTTAAAGATTTTATCTGAATATATATTAAAAAGCAGTGGAGATAGTATGCAACCCTGTCTGATGCCTCGAAAAATTTTACTTTCTTCTGTGAGTTTTCTATTTAGCCTTACTGTTGCTTTCTGCCGCCAATATAGATTTTTAATAATTCTTACGTCTCTGCTGTCTACCCCTACGTTATTTAAAATGTCTATGAGTTTTCTGTGCTGTACTCTGTCGAAGGCCTTTTTGTAATCGACAAAACATACGAATATATTCTTGTGTTGGTCCCGGCATTTTTGCAGAAGTATATTTAGAGCGAATAAAGCCTCTTTAGTACCTAGGGCGTTTCTAAAACCGAATTGGGTTTCATCTAAATCTGCTTCGCATTTAGATCTTATCCTGCTGTGGATGATTCTGAGAAAGACCTTCAAAGTGTGGCTCATTAGACTTATTAGTCTGTATTCACTTCATCGCTTTGCTCGCTATTTTTTTGGGATTGGGACGAATACAGACTTCAGCCAATCTTCCGGTATATCTCCAGTCGCGTAAACGGTTTTAAACAGTTTAACCAAGATTCCTATATTTTCCTCATGGATCATTTGTAACAGCTCGGTTGGGACATTATCAGGCCCGATGGCTTTCCTGGTTTTTGCAGATTTTATGGCAGATAGAACTGTCTAGAATTTCCGGTCCCATGTCTATATTAACGTCTATATTATTAGCCTATTAGGATAATTAAATAATTAAATTTATAAATTTCTTCAATCAATTATTAACATAAAGTAAGCAACTGATAAAGCAGGTGTGTATTTAGAAACTAAAGAATATTTTTGTTTCATGTAAGTTTTCAAACACTATACACTGTAAAAAGGAAGTGCATTAGATTCGAGGTAAATGTGCTGAAACCAAATTTCATAAACCGTTTCTTAAACTCAATTAATGTAATGCATTAAATTTAATAATTTTTACATTAATCTAAATTAATGTATTACATTAAATTTAATGTAATCATACATTAAATTTAAAGTTCATTACTTTTTAAGATGACTATGTATATTAAAGATACAGCCAGTGTTCAATGAATTTAAGATATGTTATCACATATTTAATGCATCAACATTAATATGAGGTTAGAAAATTCTGCTACCAGGAATCAATCAATCAGAAAATCAACTGTACTCACTGATACTCCTTACAAACTGGCCTTAGAGGAAGAAGCCAAATGAAAAGTAATGAAAACTACTCAGATAGAAACAATTAATTAGGATAAAGGGAAAGGAAAAAGTAAGGGAAAAACCGGGAGAATAGAAGAAATAGAAAAAGTTAAAAAGAAAATTATGCAAGAAGATAGTGAAAAGAGTTGCTTAGTTCGTGGTGAGCCTTATCAAGAAGATACATCTGGTTTTGACTGGATTCAATGTATTGCATGTGAAAGGTGGGCCCACATCACCTGTTTTAGAGGTGACACTACCAGTTATACAAGCACCAATTGTTTCTTAAGCATGTAAGCATATTTCGAGAGCCTCCAACCGATTAATCGTGGCAGCCTTAATTGTCCAGATCTCTGCGCCATATAGTAACACTGGCCAGACGTATAATTTTATCATTCTCTGTCGTAGTTTTAGGTTGAGGTTATCATTGCAGAAAAGTGGTTTCATTTTTTGAAAAGTTGCTCTAGCAGTCTCTATTCTACACCTTATCTCTTTACCTGGGTTTATATTTTCGGTGATATAACATCCAAGATATTTAAAATGAGTCACCCTGTCTATACTTTTTTCTTCTATTTGTATTAAAGCGTTAAGATGAGGTTGTCTACTAAAGACCATAAATTTTGTCTTTTTGATATTTATGTTGAGCCCCATTTCTTGACCCTCAGTGTTAACACAGTTTAATAGATGTTGCAGGTCTTGTAGTTTGTAGCTTAGGATAACAGTGTCGTCAGCATATCGTATTGTATTTATATATTCTCCATTGATTTGTACTCCCATTCGTTGTCCTTGAGTAGCCCGTTTAAAGATTTTATCTGAATATATATTAAAAAGCAGTGGAGATAGTATGCAACCCTGTCTGATGCCTCGAAAAATTTTACTTTCTTCTGTGAGTTTTCTATTTAGCCTTACTGTTGCTTTCTGCCGCCAATATAGATTTTTAATAATTCTTACGTCTCTGCTGTCTACCCCTACGTTATTTAAAATGTCTATGAGTTTTCTGTGCTGTACTCTGTCGAAGGCCTTTTTGTAATCGACAAAACATACGAATATATTCTTGTGTTGGTCCCGGCATTTTTGCAGAAGTATATTTAGAGCGAATAAAGCCTCTTTAGTACCTAGGGCGTTTCTAAAACCGAATTGGGTTTCATCTAAATCTGCTTCGCATTTAGATCTTATCCTGCTGTGGATGATTCTGAGAAAGACCTTCAAAGTGTGGCTCATTAGACTTATTAGTCTGTATTCACTTCATCGCTTTGCTCGCTATTTTTTTGGGATTGGGACGAATACAGACTTCAGCCAATCTTCCGGTATATCTCCAGTCGCGTAAACGGTTTTAAACAGTTTAACCAAGATTCCTATATTTTCCTCATGGATCATTTGTAACAGCTCGGTTGGGACATTATCAGGCCCGATGGCTTTCCTGGTTTTTGCAGATTTTATGGCAGATAGAACTGTCTAGAATTTCCGGTCCCATGTCTATATTAACGTCTATATTATTAGCCTATTAGGATAATTAAATAATTAAATTTATAAATTTCTTCAATCAATTATTAACATAAAGTAAGCAACTGATAAAGCAGGTGTGTATTTAGAAACTAAAGAATATTTTTGTTTCATGTAAGTTTTCAAACACTATACACTGTAAAAAGGAAGTGCATTAGATTCGAGGTAAATGTGCTGAAACCAAATTTCATAAACCGTTTCTTAAACTCAATTAATGTAATGCATTAAATTTAATAATTTTTACATTAATCTAAATTAATGTATTACATTAAATTTAATGTAATCATACATTAAATTTAAAGTTCATTACTTTTTAAGATGACTATGTATATTAAAGATACAGCCAGTGTTCAATGAATTTAAGATATGTTATCACATATTTAATGCATCAACATTAATATGAGGTTAGAAAATTCTGCTACCAGGAATCAATCAATCAGAAAATCAACTGTACTCACTGATACTCCTTACAAACTGGCCTTAGAGGAAGAAGCCAAATGAAAAGTAATGAAAACTACTCAGATAGAAACAATTAATTAGGATAAAGGGAAAGGAAAAAGTAAGGGAAAAACCGGGAGAATAGAAGAAATAGAAAAAGTTAAAAAGAAAATTATGCAAGAAGATAGTGAAAAGAGTTGCTTAGTTCGTGGTGAGCCTTATCAAGAAGATACATCTGGTTTTGACTGGATTCAATGTATTGCATGTGAAAGGTGGGCCCACATCACCTGTTTTAGAGGTGACACTACCAGTTATACAAGCACCAATTGTTTCTTAGATGATCATTATGATGAGTATTCCTCATAATTATGGCCAGAGGAACATTTGCTGCAAAATATAAACAACGATTGTATTTTACAAATTTAAGTACAAATTAGATTAAGCTTCACAGGTTTCTATTAATTAAGATGTCTAGATATTGTTAGAAGTCTAGTTATTTTGTGTAATGTTAAATTTAAAGTGTTTAATTAATGTTTGAATAATTAGTTAATAATTACCCCTTACGTTAATACTTATCTCAGTCCTGTTAATACGTACCCAGATACGGAGTATGTATTAACAAACGAGTTTTTTGTTTTTGGTTACTTTGATTCCAAAAGTACTTACCTAACTAATTACTTTTGTTTCTAAAATTAAAGCTAAATAACTAAACAACGCTATAAATAAAAAACAAAAGAGAAATTTCATTAAATTTGGAAATATAAATCAAAATACGAAAATTGTTAGAAACTACTTGGAGTTTTAAATGATATTTACAAAAATTTGCTGAGTAAAAATTTGATCACTGTAAATCCGTAAAAGTTCAAAAAGTAGTTTTTTTCTTTTGAAACTGAACGGGCCACCTATTTAAATCTCAATTCGTTTACCACCAAAGCAAAATGGAATAGCAGAGAACTTGACCCCTTTTTCACGTAATTATTATTTAGGCTATATAATTATTTCCAACAAATAGACAAATTAGACAAGGATCGAATTTGTAAAAATTGAAGTCATATTTTAATAAAATTTTTATTCAAAGAATCTACCAAACAGCAGAAGTTAAAATTAAAGAAAAAAGGCTTAGTAATAAAAACTCATTTTTACTAAAAAAATAAAAATTTTATAATTTACAAAATATAGGCAAATACATGTGTAAACAACTAAAGTCCCGTTCCAAAATAATCGTCGTCAGAATACGTATAATCTATATAATTCGACTCCGGGTTTTTGGAAGCAGGAGAAGAGGGGCCAAAATTAATATCGTCTAAAATATCATCGTTAGTTGTTGAAGACTCTGTAGGTTCAATCTTAATCGACTTAAGTGCAGTTCCGGCAGCTGGATACCAAAGAGTGTCTGCAGCCGAATCAGCTTTTTCTGTTGAAAATTGTATACCAAGGCGGCTTTCTAATTTCTGTATATAAGCTCTTCTTATTTCAACAAAACTTTCAGTTACTTCATCCGAACTCTCATCTGTCTGTTTCAAATCATCCATACTGAGATTAACATCCTCAGGTGGTTCTGTTATAATCTCTCTTTGTTCTGTTGATGCGTCTAGCTGATCATCTTTAGGTTCAGTAACAAATTCGTGTTGAAATTCTATGTTATCCAATTCTTTTGCTACTTCTTCATGCAAATCTCTTACTCCGTTTTCAACGATATTTTTGTCCGATTCTAGGGAATGGGGTAAACTTTCGCAGATGAACCTAAAATAGGAGAAACGTACATCAGTTTATTTAGTATATATATATATATATATATATATATATATATATATATATATATATATATGTATGTGTAATTTTAAAAATAAAATGAGAAATTCTCGGCTATGCATATTCTTTGGAGATCTCTTTTTAGCATGGGAATAATATTTATCAACGGTCTTTGTCCGCATAGCAGCGATTTTCTTATTTTATGTATATATATATATATATATATATATATATAATATATAATAAATATATATATATATATATATATATATATATATATATATATATATATATATATATAATATATATAATAAATATATATATATATATATATATATATATATATATATATATATATATAATATATAATATATAATATATAATAAATAACATACACATTTTGTGTATCATGTCGTATATCTAAGTCTAAGCATATTTAAGTTTTTATGTCAAATGATGTGTGCAGACCCTAAAATAATTATCAATTTGTTCTATAAGGAAGTCTTTTTTATTTAATTTAGGTTAGATTTCTCGTTGAAAAGGGTCTACTTTATTAGATTTTTCTAACATTTTGATAACCAATAATACAGGGTGTTCAAAAAATAAGATTAAAAATTAAATTGAAGGAATCGTCAAAAGCTATTTTTTTCAAATAGAAACCACCAAATTGTCTAATTTTATTTTATTAAGTATTAAAAATAAGCGTCTAGGTGAGGTTGTCTATACTGCAAATTTTTAGTCTTCGAAATATTGCCAATTTAATATTTTTTTGCGGATTTTTAGTTCAGTTATAATCTTAGTTGGCTATGGCGTTTTTCTCAACACTTGAAAAACAATCAAATGCTAAAGAAATGTATGAAGCTGTCACCATTTGAAAGTCATTAATAATTATGGCGTAGCGCTTAACGAAGATTATTTAAACTTATATATTATATATGGAGAATGTGTTATATTAAGAACATGTGATACATTTGCGATATACGCAAAAACAAAAGCCATTACAATGTGCTGTTAAATAAATTATCCAAAATTTTAAGAACTCTGGAACCGTCAAGACAATAGTGTAAATAAATTGTTAATAATGAGAATATTGAAACTGCTATTTTGTGATATTTCGCTGTATATCCAACAATATCTGTAAGAAAAGCTGCTTTAGAGTCAGGATTATTCAATAGAGAGTTTATAGAATTATTACGAAAACATAAATTTCATCCATACATATTTTTCACGGCTCAACATCTAAAAGAAACTGATTTTCCAAGACGAGTGGCATTCTGTGAATTTTCATAACTTCGACGCAAGGAAACCATTTTTTTCTAGAAAATATCATTTGGACAGACGAAGCTAAATTTACAAAAAATGATGTCTTCAATCGACACAATTCCCATTATTGGGGTGATTCAAATTACCATGTGTTTAAAGAGCAAAATTTTCAAGAATTCTGACAGTTTATTGTTTATTATGCAAAGAAATGATGGCGTCGTTGTACTAAATTTTTATTAAGGAAGTTTAAATGGCAAGTTAGACGTTTCTAAATTATTCTAGATATAAAATGTGCTTATCAACTTTTAGGTAAAGGCTATTTGAACATTTGCCGCTCGCTCTTTATATAATCTTGTTTTACCAGCATGATGGCATACCGCCACATGGCGGTTACCTAATCGATAATTTTTTGCCAAATACTTTTGATAATCGATGGATAGTAAGCAATGGTCCTTCCCTTTGGCTACTCTGGTCCCTAGATTTTTCAGTGCTCGATTTTTTTTATTTGGGGTTCAAGTAAAAATTGAATTTATAACATTCCTGTAACAACTATAACAGATTGCGTGGAGTGAGTGAGGAATGAATTTGCAAGTTTAAATCCTGAGTGAATAAAAAAAACGACCCATGAACAAGTGCGGCTCAGATGCGAAAAACATCTGGAAGTTCAAGACCCAGTTCGAACATTTACTGAAGAAATATATTTTCTTAATTTAGAAATCTTTAATTTAAGTTCTATTCTTCCTAGATTAAGCGTGCACTGTTATTTGACGTTTCCAAAGTTCTCAAAATTTTCGATAATTTGTTTAACAACACATAGTGCTTTCGTTTTTGCGGATATCCAAAGTTCAATCTGCGATTTCCGAATGCTGGCTTAGCTTGAGTTCTTGCGTCAATATGATCTTATATCGGTGTAGGTCAAGATCCAACCTCAATCTTAGAATATGCATCCCAAGTTTGGTCACCTCATTATTTTACATACAAAGAAAAAGTGGAAAGAGTACAAAGAAAGTTTTTAAGTTTCATTGCCTTTAAACAGGGAATGCAGCAGAAGCGGTCTGTCTATGATGATACTGCCGATGCTTTGAGGTTGCTACAATTGTGTGTGAAATGCATATATCTTGACCTCGTTCCACTTTATAAGATTGTTAACTCTTGTACTACTCAATAATATTGGATTATCGGTTCTTCAAAGAGTTTTAGAGCGCACAATTTATTTCAGGTGATATTCACCAAACGAATTATGGCATTAACAGTCCTATTTCTCGAATGTGTAGGGAAATTAATTCAGTTCCTACCGAGATTGATATTTTTCATTTGCCGGTTAATGTCTTTAAATTAAAAAGTTCACAATTCTTGAAAAACTAGTTAATATTGTCAAGTGGTAATACTTGTCTTTTGAAGCACTTTAATGCATAATTAGATTTGGAAGTTTTTTAATTCTAAATCTGTTTTAAATAGTGTTTATATTTTTTATTTCTTGAAATGGATTGTATTTATTTGATCCGTTAATATACTGTTATTGTTATTATTATTAAAATATCTCACGTAGTTATCTTGAAAAGCCCAAATTCTCGCGAACCGCGCCGACTGGACATATTTTCGTGTGCTACAACATTTGTCAAATGGCTATTATATTCTCATTACCACGGGCACTACGTTATCCTCTCGCTGGCTATAGATATATAGATGGAGCTGAATGATGACCATGTTCTGCGCGAAAAGCTCTTTTGAATAGCAACAAAGCTTCTTGAATTTTGATAAAATTTTGGACACTTTCTTAACGTTGTCTTAACATGACACCATTAGTGATGAAACGGCAAGCCCTACTGATAATAAATAATAGTAGATGTTAAGATGGCCGCTATAAGCTGTCAAAATAATATCATTTCTATTGGGGAACCTTTAATATATATATATATATATATATATATATATATATATATATATATATATATATATATATAATTTGAAAGATACAATAATTATTGCTACCTTCTTAAGCCACTGCAGTAGTAATTGTTCCATCCCAATCGCCAGTCTTGTTTAAGTTCTACACAGTCTTCACCTTCATAACCATTTGGTTCTCCGGGTATCCAACCAAAATTGAAGCTTACTTGTCCATTAGATTCCAAGATCCAGGGATCATTGGCAGAGAGACGGTGAATGCCAATCCAATATCCAGCTAGAAGAAATAAAATCATTAACATGCTTTTATATGACTATGAATATTTCCGAAATTTTGCAATTTTGTATTATGAACACAGTTTTTGAAAGAATATTTTGTCATGTTTATTATAATCTAAGCCGGTCAACAAATCAAGATAGGTTCGTGTTTTTTTTTCTGAAATTTTAAATGATTATATCATTTCACTTTTAATCCGATTTTGAAAAACTTCATCGGAAATTCTGCTAATAATTTTAGAAGTCTGCTTTATTTTTTCATCCAAAATTTTAATACTTATTGGGTTTGTTAATAAGCTTATAATGTCCCAATTGATTTGGTGACTGATTTATATTTTTTAATTGCGTTCCAAATATTTAGCACCATACTTACAGAATTTATCTTGAGGAATAAGATCATGTTCTTTTATATAGTTTTGCAACTCCGTTTGTTCCATTTGGGTAGTAGGGGACGTTAATATCTTTCCCATTTTTCTGCAGGCATCTCTGGCTTCAGTCCAGGTTAACTAAAAATACAGATTTCTATATGCGAGTGGTTAGGTTTGCCACTATGATGCTAGTAATACGTTGCCGCGTTGTCGTAATTTTATTCGAGAAATTGTTTTTGTTTTTATTTGATATATGGCTTACTTGGTTTTTAGATACGTAAAAATCCTTTTTATTATTTTCGTTATAGTATTTGGATTCTTTCCCATATTCTTTTCCTTGTGCTTCTGTAGTGGTTTGAACTATACGTACTGGATGCATGCGATAATCAAAGTCATGATTATAAAAGGGACGTGAGTAAAATGGTCTAATGCCTCCGTAAGAATGTCGTGATCTACTACCACCTAAGTATATGAAGAACATATTTAAATATATCATATTTTTAAATATTTATTTGATTGATAGAAATTCATAAAACCTATACTTGTAAAGATATTAGAATATAAGCCATCATTTTTTTGTGTGTATCTTTGTTCTCATCATTATTAGAAATATTTTATGAAGAAATAAGATTATTGTTCTAAATTAAGAGCAAGGCACATTTAAAAATTCATATTTAGGACAAGTAAGTGAGTAGTTAAATTAAGAATAAATATTTTGAGGCAACCACGTACATTTGATTAAAAAATAATCTTTTCTGCCATTTTAGACAGGAAATTAATGAATGAAAAAATCGATACTAAAATGAAGAAAAGAAATTCTTCAGTCCCTCTTTCTGAAATAACATGCTGTGAAAACAAAACTTTGGAGTTTTTGAGTGTAAATTGATTTTCCCAAGAACGAAATAATAATAACATTTGTTTAAAAGAGTGGACATTATTGTTATAACAAAGTCGGTTAAGAATTTTTTATTCTGTAAGGAACACTTCAATTTGAATTCAGATGTTTAAGGTAAAAAAATCGATTTTTAAACAATTTTTCGGTGATTTTTCTAAAATATGTTCAAAAATAATTTTTCCTAAATGCCGAAAATTACAAACCTTATCAAGGTTTAAAGCCAAGAAGTTGTGCGGTATAAATCTACCTGCCGGTAGCCCATTTTTTGTGTTTTTCTTGGACAACTTGCACCAATGGTAAAGTGCACTTTTTAAGTTATTAAGATGAAGCTTTACACGTGAAATTAATGCTGTCTGTGCACCCTATGCGAAAATATATACCAGCTTTAGGCAGACACTTTAAAGAATGTTTTTTTAGTCATAAAAACGTTTACTGCCATCAGAATAGCTGTAAAAAGCCTTAGTAGCAGATGCCAAAGTTGCGTGTGGAGCTCTCGGTGGCCGCTCGGTGTGGTTCGGGTGGAGATACAAAATATTCATATAACGCTGCATGAGCCGGATTACGTCAAGTGGACCCCCATTTTCCACTTGATTATGAAATTTAAGTTCATATATTTGAATCAAATGAAGTCATTACCCACAGTCATACCCTAAAACATTTTTCCAAAATTTTCTTTTTAACATTTTTTTTTCTGAAAATTTTCGAGAATAAACAATTAAATGCGAATAAACCATTACAGATACCTTAATGAAATTTTCAGGACGACAAAAAATAAAGTTTACTTATTTTTTATTATATTTTTAATTAACTCTTAAATAAACAAATGAAAATAGTAATGACTTCTCATTCGGATAATAAAGCTTTTTTCTTTTAGTTATATGTGAGCTATATATTTAAGTTCAATATTGCGCAAGCAAATTTCGCTGCCGTAATTAGTTTAAAAAATATGTTTTTATATCGCAGAACTCCAGTTAACCGACATTTACAAAAAAAAAATTTAAAATGAAAAATAATTTTATGAAATAAATAGATAACAAAAATTATTTTTAAGATAAACAAAGACAGCAAAAATGAAATGAATAAATAAATATAAATTTGTAAATATTGAAAAACGGATTAGAATATTTATTTAAAATTAATTAAAATTAAATATTTTATCTTCATTTGATATTTACATCCATACATATAAGGAACAAATAAATTTCACAAGCTAGTTAAATTCATTTGTTATATCAGTTTATAAACATAAGTTAATTAATACTAAAGAAAAAAATCAGCTGACCAAAACAGATCACATAATGCGTGAATATGTAAAATCCATCAAAATATAAAACTGCAATACTTCAACACTTCACGTGACAAAGGAGCATGTGCTGGCTTGGAAGCGTGAAAAGACAGGCTTATCGTGCTAGTTAGTCTTCAACGTGATAATGATAAACACGTCACTAATGCAATGTCATTATTTGAATGGGCCAAGAATTGCTTTTAAAATATTAATTTTGTTTATTGTTCTCAAGATAAATGACTGTCCCGAAGAAAAATACGATAAAGATATAACAATAAAAAATAAGCGCCAGCTTTGTCATTATTAAGCTTTAGATAAAGTACTAGTTGAATGCAAAATTTTTTCAGAAAATGAGAAATGTACTACCAATAAAATTTTCAATAACAATAAAAAAACGATAATACGATATTGTAAAATGTAAATGTATTTATTAATTTCATTTTTGTTCCCTTCGTTTATTAATAAAAATAATATTTCGTTAAAAAAAATTAATAAGTTAAGGTTTTATAAAATTATTTTAATCTAAAAAAAATGTCAATGTCGGCTGGCGGGAGTTCAAGCCAAGTCGGTCGACTTCACGCAAGGGCGCGCTGTACGGACACCATTGGCCACTCTGCGATAAAAAAATTTATATTGTCTAAACTCATGAAATCTGATCGAGCTCCAGGTGAAGAAATGTTTGGAGCTCGGAGGGTCTGCAACGCTACATCCAATGAGTATTCTTTTGAATAAATGTCTTCCAAACGGTGAAATCCCTGATAACCGGCAAAACGCCCAAGTCATTCTTCTGTACAAAAAAGACGACAAATTAAACATCGCAAATTATCGCCCCCATGAGTCTTCTGCTATATTCATACAAATTGCTTACAAAGATTATATACAAATTTGACCCTTACAACCTCCAGAACAAGCCGGATTTTGAAAGGGCTTTAGTACAACAGAGCAGATGCAAAACATCAAACTACTAACTGAAAAATTCACCGAATATAATATTCAAATCCATCTAGCATTTGTTGATTACAGCAAGGCTTCTGACTCTGTCGAGCTATGGGCCATATTTCAAGCAATGGACAATGCAATGATTGACTCCAGATACAGAAATCTTCTGAGATATATTTACGATAAGGCCACACTGCAAGTAAAGATAACAGAGGACCTAGAAACCCAGAAGATAAATAATGGTCGAGGGGTGTGACAAGGAGATACAATTTTCCCTAAACTCTACTTTATCACTGGAAGATGTCTTTAAGCAACTAAACTGGGAACATAAAGGCATTAGCATCGCTAGTAGATATCTCAACCATTTATGTTTCACGAACGATGTGGTATTAATAAGTGAAGATTTAAACAAGTTATAGGAAATGCTTCAGAGAAAGTTGGATTAAGCATGAACTTAGCAACAATCAAAATAATGTCTCCAGAAGATACACCACTTTATGGAGGAAACAATGAAATATAATGACTCGAGGAATATGTGTATTTAGGCCATCTAATTAGACTTGGGAAAGGAAACTAGGAAATAAATAGAAGAATTAGAATTTCTTGGGCAGCTGTTGGAAGGTTTGAGCGTATCGCTCTTAAAAACCCCAATATTCCCATTAATTTGAAAAGAAAAGTATTTGATTCATGGGTTCTCTATGGAAAGAGAGAGAGAGAGAGAGAGAGAGAGAGAGAGAGAGAGAGAGAGAGAGAGAGAGAGAGAGAGAGAGAGAGAGAGAGAGAAAGAAAAACTAAATAGGGACAGTAAAATTTTTTGCGGAATATTAAACTTAAATGGATGATGCATATAACTGAAAGAAAAAAACTTTATTATTTAACTAAGAAATCATTAAAATTTTCACTTATTTGTTTAAAAATTAATTAAAAATATAAAAAAAAGTATTTTTTTTTTAAATTTCTATTTATCTCCAATGGTTTTTTCGCAATAAATTGTTAAAGTCCCGAAAACTTTCATTGCAAAAAAAATTCGTAGTTTAAATAAATTTTTTTAGGATTTAATTGTTGATAATGACTACTTTTAACTAAAATATATTAACTTAAATTCCATGATCAAATGAAAAAGGGGAGATCCACTTGACGTGATCAGGTTCAATGGGAACATGATAAATATATTTTATTTCAATTTTTTAACTATGCTTTTTTCGGAAAGAGTAGAACTTCGATGAAAATTAAACAAACGGAAAACAAAAAGACTAAAGCAATAAACGAGTATAAAATTTTTAATAGAAAATTTAACTGTACTTACCGAAGGTGGTCAATGCATTGCTAGCACAAAAAAATGCAACCAAACACAAAACTTGCACAATTATAAGCACCATTTTAAACGCCAAATGTAATTTTAATAATTAACTTGACAATGTAGTTGTAAAATTTTAAAAGAACGAAATGATAAATAAGTTCGCTCGCTTGTATTTTTATATATATCCTAAGCTGTCCGACGGGTTAGCAAAATATGATAATTATTGACCTTCTTGGAGAGCATGCCGGCAAGTTTCATATTCTCTGAATTTAGTTTTCGTATTAAGTGATTATATTGTCAAAACAATAACTTTTTATTGCCACTAAAACTAGATAACAATTATTATTAAGTTGTGTGTGACCAGAAAGTCCAGATTTCTGACAAAAAAGGTACCACTTTTGAATTTTTTCCAAACTTAATTGAATATATAATTTACGTTTTTACTTGTCCAACATTTCTTCTACGGAATTTTTAATTCATTTTCTTTTAAGTTTCTTATCCTACAATGACTAAATTTATGAATTTCTTAAATCATTTGATAACATAAAGTAAATAATTGCGAAATCAGATGTTTATTCAAAAAATAAATATTTTCGTTAAAATTTTACGAAAATCTTCAAAAATGAAATATATTTGGGAAATTTTATCTTCCACTTTCAGAGCATTTGTAAAATACGCACATACGTCCAGAAAAGTACGTACTGCTTGTTACCGAATTCGAATAAAGAAATATTTTTTACCAATTTCTATTTACTTTTCCACTTAATCTACCTTCGTTCGACACGAGTTGCCTAACGATATTCAAGGTTCTTGAAGCCTGTGAAGAAATAAAATTTATCTGGCTATAAATAAATAAATAAATAAACAAACATTTATATCCCAAGACTTATAAAGTAAGCATAGGATATTGTAAAACACTGATAATACATAGAAAGAAAAAAAATCATTTCATATTTATATAACTAAAAACTTCATATAGATGTTCATCTTCATAACGTCACTAAACTTAATTTCTGTGTATTTTTTTTTCTATTCACCATTTTTAGTTATAAGTCTTAGTTTTTTAAAAAACACATCATATAACATTAAAAACATATATAAAGTTATTTGCTAAAATTAAAACATTTAAAAGTACGTTTGTATTTGCTAGTTCAAATCTCGCTGAGTATTTATTTTGAATAAGATCATCTGCATTTCATTTTCCGTGTCAGCATTATTTTTTTTATAATAATTTTTTATTAATTGTAAAAAATAAATGGGTAGAGTATTAGGACAGATTTTACTTAAAACCTTAAATCCTTTATATCCGTTATGTCATATTTATATTTAATGTTTTTCTTTATATATATAAAGCATTTCTTCCAAAATCCCATGTTTTCATTGATTTGGTTCGCTATTTAGAATCATTGTTTCTTGAAAATAAAATTTATGAGAAAATACCGACTCATGGTTACTAAAGAGAGTTTTATCCTTTTCATAGTGATGTACGTTTAGCTGATTGTGTAAGTATTGTGAATTTTGTCCTATGTATACGCTAGGGCACTCATTACATGGAACTTTGTATATAGTATGTGATATATATATATATATATATATATATATATATATATATATATATATATATATATATATATAATTTACTTTTGTATCTTAAACCTTTTGTTAAATATTTTTTTCTAATATTTTCTTGGGTATAGGTTTTTCCATTAGAGAAACAAAGGACAATAATTTTCTTTCTGACGTTTCGCTCTACATAGTGAGCTTCTTCAAAAGAGCTAGGTATATTTATTTTTACATCTACAAAATTACAAAATTTTTTATATAATATACATATATCACAGTACTTACACTTTTATATTTTTAATTTAATTAAAATTAATAAAAACAAAACAGATTTTAAAATAGTCTTAAAGTTTAAAATTTAAAACAATACAAACAGGTTAAAATAGTGAAGATTATAAAATAGTACATACCTTGAAAGTAGTTTTGTGTGTATGTTTAAAAATAAATTCAATTATGATCTTTTGTATGCAACTGATATGGATAAATTTATTTTTATAAAAAGCAAAAAATAGGAAAAAAGATTATTATTTATTTTTTAATGGCGTTCTTTCACCTGCATGATTGTATATGAAATCGTTCCAAGCATCATTACATTATTTCTCATATTTATTATAGAGTCGCTTCAAGCATGTTTTATTCAAATATCAAATTATAGTATATCTGACTTAAATTTTTGACATCTTGCTTGTCATTTACAACATTTTTATTTTTTTTTGTGTGTATCATTTCTTTGATAACTTATTTATGATAATTTCTGTCAGTATCTAAAATATGGGTGTTTTTAAATTCAAATTCATGCTTAGATGTTTGTTCATGTTTATATAAGGATGAATACATTTTTGCTTTTTATAAAAATAAATCTATCCATATCAATTGCATACCAAGGATCATAATTGAATTTATTTTAAACATACACACAAAACTACTTTCAAGGTATGTACTATTTTATAATCTTCACTATTTTAACCTGTTTGTATTGTTTTAAATTTTAAACTTTAAGACTATTTTAAAATCTGTTTTGTTTTTATTAATTTTAATTAAATTAAAAATATAAAAGTGTAATTACTGTGATATATGTTTATTATATAAAAAACTTTGTAATTTTGTAGATGTAAAATAAATATACCTAGCTCTTTTGAAGAAGCTCACTACGTAGAGCGAAACGTCAGAAAGAAAATTATTGTCCTTTGTTTCTCTAATGGAAAAACCTATACCCAAGAAAATATTAGAATATATATATATATATATATATATATATATATATATATATATATATATATATATATATATATATATATATATATATAGTTGGTTATTTTCTTGGGTATATGGTTCATTTTATATTAAAACTACATATATAAAGTAGTAGGACTTATTATATATAAATATATATATATATATATATATATATATATATATATATATATATATATATATATATATATATTATATTACAGGATGTTTCGATTCTGTCGAATCTTTTTCAACTGAGCGTATCGGAGGATTCTATAAAAATTTACATTTTTAATATTATTATATATGAAATAACAGGTTAAAAACTTACCATTAAGAACAGAGATTTTTGTTTTAAATTAAAAATTAATTACAACACAACCAATTATAATCACACACTCTACTATATATTAACTTTAAAAAAGTATTTAAGAAATTGTCGAAAACCATCCAACAACGAGCACTAGGTCCATAGCAGGTCAAGTAGAAGTTGCTTATAGTACCAACAACTTACTTTTTTCCAAATCTACTGACAGGTGAAATTTATATAGATTTTCTTCAGAACAATCTGCCACAATTATTAGATGTATAAACTGATGATTCAGTTTATACTTGATAACGATTAGATATACAACCTAATCGAAACGTCGTAAAAAATAAATAAAAATAAAGACAATACAAGTCCGACAACCACATTTTAGTCAACATTATTTTTATTGTTGAAAAAAGCACATCAAAGTATTTTTTAGTATTTAGTACTGTATAGAATGTTAGCCACTGAAATTATTGAGAAACGGTACGGTGTTCACTAGACATCAAGATAAAGTATTGAATGATGGTGAATAAAAATATTTGAATATTTCGGAATTTTGCAAAAATAAAAAACAAATCTAAATTCATATTTATTGATAAATCCAAATAAATCATAAATACTCCAAAATTACTTCATTATAAATATACTTAATTATTTAAAAAGCATCATCATCTCCATCATCATCATCGACATCAACTCTTGCGTTATCATCTGACTTATTTAGGGATGAAGCTTTCAACATAAACAGTGCTTCTTTAGGAATATTTCTAACTTTGTTTTTGACTGGTTTTTGCTTACTGGTAAGTAGTGGATCAGAGCTTAGTAAAAAGAAATTAAAAATATCCTTGTTAGATTTTTCTCTGCTACATTTCTCGAGCTATGCTCTCTAGGCGCTTAAAGAAAGTCATTGTGTCTCACCCTATGTGATTCCTTTGTTAGTTGTCCGATAGAGAGGAGTGCAAAGAATATTATTTCTGGTCCATGAATCAAATTCTTATGCAGAGTAGGTAGCATGTTGTACTATGAGTATAAAGAAACGAAATATCTAGTATAATCAAGTGCAAATACCCTGTACTTTTCAGCATCTATGTCAAATCCACTTGATACTGTGACCAAAATAATGTGAAACTTTTTTATTAAATCAATCTTCTACTCACTTTCTCCCATCTTGATTTATATTCAAACTTAAAACTACTCAATTTTTTTTTAGATCCTCGACATGACAACTTGCCCGTTTTTCTAGCTCTTTTAGCAAATACATATATTGTTGCTTGAAACTATTTTCCCCAGAACTATGCATTATATTTAAAAGTTCTTGTCTTATAATAAATAATGTATTAGATATATTAGATCCAAACCCACAACCCACAAATCCCAAACCGACAAACTCATAAATTTATAAATTCCATAAGTTTGGAGTTTTTGAGATTGAGGATTGAGGGTTTGGAGTTTGTCATTTTGTAGGTTTGGGGCTTGTAGGTTTATGGTTTGTTGGTATGGGGTTTGTGGGTTTGAGGTTATTGGTTACGTGTGTGTTGGTTTATAGTTTTGACCATTTGCTCAAGAATTTTCTTCATTTTAGCAATATCAGATTTTTGCATGTGGAAAAATCGATTTTCAACACTTTCTTGTGATTGACGGAAAATTCTGACGTGATGGAGGTAAATGCTTAATGGATTTGTATTCAGCGGCCAAAAATACGTATAAGAGATGTGAGTTTATTCTGGTCAATTTTTGTTTCAATTTGTGGTTCTGTTTTTTTTTCATTCCCAGTTTTCACACAGGGGGAGGTCTCTAAATTCTTTTGTCTCAGGTCCACTTTTAGGTTAATAAAGAGCTTTTGCCTGAAAAATTTAGTTGTAAAAGAATTGCAGTCAAGATTCGATGTACATTGCATGAAAATGAAACACAAGGCATTCTCTGCTTAACCTCTAAAGTAGTTCTATTTTAAAAAGAAATATCTGAAAAATATTTTAATAGTAAAATTTCTCGTTAAAATTCACTTATTATAACACTGACCGAAGTCGCAGAAACCTAGCGGCTTTATGAATGAGATATTTTACTTCGTTAACCTTGACTCAGCCATAAACAGACCGGCAAAAAGTGTCTGCTTAATTGTAGGCATTCCCAAGAAATATTTTTACGGCCATTAACAGTATAAACAATTCGATGCTCAGCATAAGAAATTTCTAAAAAAATTCCATTCCATTACTAAGATTTCTAAGAATTACTTTTCGTTGATAAATCGAAAGGCCAAGCCGTATGTTTTCAAAAAATAAATAGTTTCTTATCTTATAACGTAAAAACATAATTTGCATTAGTAACGAATAATCCAATTAGTATATTATGTTAATTTTTAAAATTATTTAATTGTGATTCACCGAAAAAAATAATATGATTTATTAGAATTTTTAAAATAATAATAAATTAATTAATGTACTAACTATTTAAAACAAATAACTTACTAGTCAGAAATAATTTGACGGCTGTTTTACGGTTTCGCAAACACTACAGAAAAATATAATAATACAAGAAAAGTGGCAAAACAAAAACTGGTCCAATACTTGTCAGACAAGCATTATGTAGTTCGTAGAAGTTATTGGCACCTTCAGTTTTTCTGTAATTACGTTAAACATCTCTCAAGGTGGTCGAAACGCTTATGGAGAGAGAAGCAGAGTTGTATTTGCAGGAAACAAACTGTTTGTATATATTCTTTTCTTTTCTCTGGAGAGTACATATAACCAAATATTTAAATACGGCAGATAAAGGGTGCTTTTTTTAGAGGTATAAAACTTTAAGTTGGCAACACTTTTTTAACTGGCGGCCATTTTGTCAGCTGTCAAGTGATTTATGTTTAGTTTGGTTTGGCATTTCAACATGAATAGACTGACGCCTGAACAACGCTTCCAAATTGTGCAAATTTATTTTGAAAATCATGGTTCTGTTCGAAATACGTATCGTGCACTAGGTCCATTTTACGGTTAACCTAATCGTCCATCAGAGCAATTAATTCGATTAACTATGGAACGTTTTCGCACCATGTTTACTCTAAATGACAATACACATCCACAGAGGCGTCGTACAGTGCGTACAGAAGAAGTCATTGCTGCTGTAGAGCGTAGCGTAGAGGAAGACCCGAATCAGTCTATCCGCCATCGCGCACAGGAATTGAATATGTGTCCATTCACTTTATGGAAGATTTTGCGGAAAGATCTTGGTTTGCGTGCTTACAAAATCCAACTCGTGCAAGAATTGAAGCCACACGATCACCTAGCAAGGTGTAGATTCGGTGAATGGGCCCAAAACAAGATTGCCGTTGATCCCGATTTTCATAAGCGAATTTTCTTTAGCGATGAAGCTCACTTTTGTTTGAATGGATACGTCAATAAACAAAACTGCCGTATTTGGAGTGATGATAATTCTCAAGTGTATGTTGAGACACCTTTACATCCAGAAAAACTGACTGTTTGGTGTGCTTTATGGGCTGGTGGAATCATTGGTTCGTACTTCTTTAAAAACGATGCTGGTCAGAACGTTACAGTCAATGGTGACCGCTATAGAGCCATGATTACTGACTTTTTCGTTCATCAATTGAACAACCATGATGTGCAGGAGCTGTGGTTTCAACAAGACGGCGCAACATGTCACACAGCTGGTGCCACAATTGATTTATTAAAGGAAACGTTTGGTAACCGTATAGTTTCACGTTTCGGACCCGTGAATTGGCCTCCAAGATCGTGCGACTTAACGCCGCTAGACTATTTTCTGTGGGGATATGTGAAGTCGCTAGTCTACGCCGTTAAGCTCGAAACGATTGATCACTTGGAGGACAACATTCGCCGCGTTATTGCCGATATACGGCCACAAATGTTGGAAAAAGTCATCGAAAATTAGACCTCCAGATTAGACTACGTCCGAGCCAGCCGTGGCGGTCATATACCAGAAGTCATATTTAAATTATAATGCCAGAAGGTTATCTTTCGAATAAAGTAAATTTCATGTCAATTTAAAAAATTCATCTTTGTTTTATTCCATTTAAAAGTTCTATACCTCTATAAAAAAACACCCTTTAGATTTCTTTATTTCTTATTGAAACTTTGATTTCTTTAAAAACCTCACATTACTCCGGTGATTGTATAGATGTCATTTGACTGGCGATATTTTTCAGTATGTCATCGAAGTCGGCAGATTTTTAATATCATATCGACATACTTTGGAAATTATATTTTTAATATCAGTTGTATCCTGCGAATGTTGCTCTCAGTTCGATACTGTTTCACTGACGAGACCATAAGGTGGTCGAAACGTGTATGGAGAGAGGACTAGAGTTGTATTTGCAGGAAACCAACTGTTTGTATATATTCTTTCCTTTTCTCTGCTTGAAAGGAGAATACATATAAACAACTATTTTGATTTTTTTAAATGAAGATATTTTTAGGGCCCATAAAACCGCTCTGTAAATAGTGAAAATAATGAAGATTGTCACGGTTCAATTCTTCGTTTAAGTTCACTATAGCTAATTCAGTTAGTTTAACCTTATTTTGCAAATACTGTCGTTATGGGCAACACAGTATCATTGTGCTTAAATATTTCCCAGGGATTTTTTGAAGAAAAGCATTTCATGAGCCACAGTTTCGATTAATTTTATTTTTGAAGTTGACCATTATTTTATTCTGTTTTGGTATTTTACTACACTGTGTTTAGGTATTTTCTTATCGATGTTGAACTTACTGATACCTTTTTTTTATTAGGATAGATCTTGTTTTTTTTTCCTGCAATTTATATTTACATTTGGATAGAATTATATGTATATTGGGTTGCAGGAATCTTCTATTTATGTATTGATATATATATATATATATATATATATATATATATATATATATATATATATATATATATATATATATATATATATATATATATTTCTTGAGTTTAAAAATAACTATGGGATACTTATTAGATTTACTTTTGTTTTGAGTGGAAAATGCTAATGATTAACGAATTGGCTTAATTAACAAATTCATTTCTGCCGAATGTTGTTGCCCGGTATCTTTCTTTTTGAGCTGTCATTTCTTTCACACGTGATAATTGAACGCGCCCAACGGAAGTCGATTAGTGCGCAAGCAGGGCCATTATTATAAATGGAGGCCGTTTTCCCTTGATTTTTCACTTTTTTACTGATTTAATTCGGCCGAAGCAACTGCAGACTTCTATCTCAATTTTTAGTTGTCAAATTTTTGGGATTCTGGGATGGAAAGTCGAAAATTATCCCGGGAATTTTGTTGAGTTTTGGTGTACCGTATCTTTTGCCAGATTGGCGGTTATGATTTTTTTTTTATCGAGATAAACCTGAAGACAGGGATTTTGAGCAGTTTGCACAGGTCAACGAAGGAATCAGTCTGACCCCAGAAAATCGGGGAGGGAACTTTAAATTATTTACTGCTAAAACGATCCTGCTTATTGTTTTAAATATTAAAAGATTTCAGCTCAAAATTTATTATTACGAGTACAATTTAAGTTTATTTTAAAACCAATAGTAGTATGTTACTCTAAGTCTCTTTTAGACCTTAAATTGACCACGTGTAATCTTATTAAATTGTATTTTGGGGTTTTAGGGCCGATTATATTTTTTTGTAAAATTTAGATAAGCAATTTTTTTTTAGTTTTTGTGTTTTTTAATATTTGCTGCCATGCAGTTCCTAAATTTTCTAATTTGTTATCTGTAAGAGTTGATTTTGAGAGTACCTTTTATCATCATTGGTAATTTCCACTACATTTTGATTTATTTTTGCTTCCAGTAGTAATATTTCAATATCTTGTCTGAATGTTTCCTTTGGGCCCCATTCTGGGTTTATTATTGACAGTTTTAAAGTTTTCTTGCATCGTCATATGTTCTTGGCCTCGTAACTTTCAGTTGACTCCAGCAAAATGGTTTTAGTGTATTGACTGCAGTATTTAGGTATTAGAAACTGATTCGTAGAGTGAAATTATAACTTGCTGTAGATCTTGTAAATTTATTTATTACTTAAATGTTAATGTCAAATAATACATCCTGACTTTTCATTTAATAGTTCGGGATTTTGTGATTTTATCTGATATATCTTCTTTTTTTTTATCTATTATTGTTGTTCTGAAAATTTAATTAAAAAGTCAGTGTCAAATTGCAGATCATGGCTTTTCACATATAGTCTGGTAAAATTGTGATTTTACTTTGAGTATTATTTTTTCTATTGGTTGCCTTGCAATTAATTAGCTGTGTTTATTTTAGCAAGATTAAGCATTTTTTTTTTATGTGAAAGAACTAACCATTCACTGATCTTAGTCCCTGAACATTGTAGGTTTATATTTTTGGTAAATAACTGGAGTCATACTGGAAATTTTACCTGTGAGTCCTTATCACATTATTACTATTACGTAACTCGAACTCAGCAGTTAGAGCAAGCTCTAAATGATTGTTTAATTTTGCTGTTTAGTTGAATATTTCTTATCCTATTAATTTATAGTTTACCTTAATGTTTTAAAATTTTTTTGATGTAATTCTTAACAAATTGGCGGTAATTAATTTTTTGTCGATTGCTTTAACATAAAAATGATTTGACTTTAGGCATTGCTATTTTTTTTATTTTATTTAAATTAGGGTCCACCCTCGGAGTAGAAGAATACCCATATCCACCCACTGGGTCGAATAAGAACACAGATCCACCCTCTGGGCACAAGAAAACCTAGATTCACCTCTGAGTCGAGAAACAACCTAGATCCACCCTTAGAGATATAAATAAGTGCACTCTTAGGGACAGAACATCAGTCCACCCTTAGAGACAGAACTTTAGTGCACCCTTAGGGACAGAAAACTCTTTTTATCAGTGAATAAAGAGTAGAATTAGTATTAACATTTACGAGTTTCATTTGTTCCACAACAGCTTGTCTTCTGAAATACTTTTTTTTTTTTATTTTTAATATTTAGTGCAGCAAATTTGAGAGCTGAGTTGAACGCTAGACCCAAGCAACAACGTAGGGAGATTTCTGTGTTTACCCGGCAAAATACAATGTAGTTGCTAATTAATAAGTCGTTGACATTTCCCATTCAAAATCAAATAGGACTTCATTGTTTATCCCTAAAACAAAAATACGAATTTTCCCACAGCCATTAGCAACACGGTATTAGTTACTCCTCCAAATTTACTCCCAAAAATCATCACAGAAATAGCAACCCAACATGCAACGGCTTGAAAGAATGCAAATTGCCTAAACGTCAGCTGGAAAGATCACATAACCCCAACAAAAAGGTAAACAAACCCTTGAAAATACTTCAACTAAAAATCCGGAAAACTGTAACTAAAATAGATATATGTAACAGTTTCATTTGAAATAATCGGCACAAAAAAAATTACATTTAATAAAAAAGGCAAATAACAATATTCTACTTAAACATAAACAACCTAAAACAGTGACGTAGAGTCGCCGACCTAAAAATAAAGTTAGGAAGGGAATTAAATTAGGGCTGTATTTCTTATAGGCGAATTACTGAATGATAAAGAAAATAATTAAGTTGAGAAGAAAATTTGCAAGGGAGTGAAATTTGGAATGGCTCGAAAAGCAGTAGGACCTAAAAATGCAACGATATAATGATGATGAGATACGAGAACGGATAAATGAGAAATGCTTAACGACAATGATATAGTGCTGCTTAAAACGTGAAAATTTAGCAAAAAGAAGGTCAAATTAACCAAATTAACCATAGTAAATTTAAGATGACATTTAAACCGAGTCAATTCCCCCCTCTCCTTCAGAAGGAGGGTAATTTCTCAAAGAAAAAATTAACCGACGATGATGAATTAAGTAGGTAACACTTAATAGAACGAAGTTACATGATGATCTATCATTAAGTAAAGATAAAGATAACAAAATTCAGAAGGTAAGGCAATTATTAGATAATGAACCAACCATACAACAGGGTTAGCCGATCAAGGTAAGGAAATCTAAATAATTAAAACCTAAAAAGGAAATTAACCCAAAAAGAAAATTAACCCCCAAAAAAAACACATCTCTTTGATCTCCCTGATATAAGGTGCTCGGCGACCTCCATAGAGGCATCTGGTGTAGAAAAGTCCGTCGACGCTGCCGATGGAGGTGCTCAGCACTCTTTCGACCTGGGATGGGCAGGTTAGCTAGTATTGCGTAATACCCGAGAAAAGTGTGGGGAACCTCATTTACTAGCCTTACTCCAGTCGCTCCCAAGGAAGCCTCCAAGCGCCCCGTAGCAGACAACCCAAAATGCGGATAACAAAAAAAGAAAAGAAAACCAACCCGCAAACAAAAAACTAAGAAGAGAAATAGGGATAGCCCAGATGATCTGCCAAACATAAGGGAGTGAGTTATAAGTACTCACCAAACTATATCCAGTACTCGACTGGAGAGCATGCACCAACCCGGTTCGCGCTAAGTCAGAAATACACAACCAGCCGACTACTATCAAAAGAAAGGCAAAATGCAAGATAAAAGGTCCAACGGACAAGATAAAAATCAAAATCGAGGTAATCAAAATTTAAGATAACAGTCATAAGTAAGGGATATATAAAAGAAAGACAACAAAAGACATACATAGTCTCCGACCAGAAAGCGTGCCCCCAACCTGTTTCGTGCCAAGACAGAAACACACACTATCAGCCGAACACCAGCAAAACAAGATGAAGAAAAAGATAAAGATAAAGGATCATCGCGGGATCAAAAGGGGAGATACAAAAGAACCGAGGGCTTAAGGAAACGATAAAGAAAATTTTAAATCGCCCACAAGACAATCGACTGAATGTATATAAAAGGAAGAAGAAAAGAGAAAGGAAAAAGAAACAAACACGGCGACTAAGCAACAGAAGTTACCAATCGAGCAGGAACTGCCGAATAAGTTTCGCGCCAAATCGGTGACCTACACTCAACAAACGGCCTATCCTGCAGAGCAGGAGAAGTTACACTACAAGAAAAAGAAAGTAAGATAACTCACATAAGATAATCGATAAGATAAGGTACAAAAGTATCAAAGATATGTGGAGATGATACAGAAAATACAGGTCACCGCCGAGATAACTGACTGAAAAGAAGAAGAGAAGGAAAAAAACAGATGCGGTAACCAAACAATAGAAGTAAGGTCACTGAAGGTACCCTTATCATGGCATTTGGAGGACTTCTACCTCCACCAGTCAATATGTTATTACCATTGTGGCTGTTATAGCCTGTTGGTTGACTATAAATTGTGTTCCCAGTCTTTGAACATTTGTAAAGATATTCCTGATTATTATTCTTATAGTTGTAAATTCCCGGTCATTTCCAAGTGCCACAGGCAGCTTAGATACATTACAATATCTATTCAAAAAACAAAAAATGGTGCAGAAAGCGATTATTTGGTGTATTCTGTGAAAACGCGAAGACTTGGCTATAGAACACCCTTACACAATTCGATAGGTATTTAAAAGGTATATTCCCTGGTAAATTAAAAACTATAGCGTTCTATTTAAATTATTTTAATTTTTGGACACCCTGTATAATATAGCAAGTTTATTATAATTGGGATATAAAATAGTGAGGGGAAAAAGCCGGGAGAACAGAAGAAGTAGAAAAAGTTAAGAAGAGTATGTAAAAAGATAGTGAAGACGATGATGACTGCTTCTGCTTAGTTTGTGGTGAGCCTTATAAAGAAGATACATCTGGTCTTGCCTGGACAATGGATTGCATGTAAATGGTGGGCTTATATCACTTGTGTTATAGGTGATACTAACAGTTACACATGCCTCAATTGTTTCTCAGATGATGATTATAATGAGTATTCCTCATAATTATGGCCAGAGGAACATTTGCTACATTTTCAACGAGTAAAATATAGACTAATGTATTTTAAAAATTTAAGTACAAATTAGATTAACCTTGATGATTGACTAAACAAGTTCCTATTAATTAGGGTGCTTATATATCGTTAGATGTCTAGTTATTTTATGTAATGTTAAATTTAGAGTTTTTAATTAACGTTTGAATAATTAAAGACTTAAAAAATGTGATTATAATAATCAGTAAATGAGTAGAACTTGTAGACTTATAAAGAAGTGCAATTTCATTTCAATACTTGCTTAAACTTGAATTTATTAAAATATTTTCTTTAAAAAAATGTAATTTTATTTAATGATTTAATACAAAATATAATTAGTTTATACTTGCTACTTATCTCAGTCCTGTTAATATTTGCCCCAGATACGGGGTATGTATTAACAAACGACTTTTTGTTTTTAGTTACTTTAATTCTGAAAGTATTAACCTAACTAATTATTTTTGTTTCTTAAATCAAAGCTGAATAACTAAACTATGCTATAAACGAAAAACGAAAGGGAAAATTTAATTAAATTTGGAAATATAAATCAAAATACGAAAATTGTTAGAACCAGCTCCGCTCTCCCCTACTTGAATTTATTGTTATTTAGTTCTAACGAATACCAATATAAAACATCTATCTGTCATTAAAACTTTTAATGGCAAAGTTTTTAGTTATTGCGAGTAAAAATTTGATTAGCAGCCCGATTTTTTTTGCACATATTTAATATCACTATAAATTCGTAAAAGTTCAAAAAATAGTTTTTTCTTTTGCAACCGAACGGGCCACCGATTTTGATCTCAATTCTTCTACCACCGAAGCAAAATGGAATAGCAGAGAATTTGACCCCTTTTTTACGTTATTATTTTTTAAGGTGTATAATTATCTCCAATAAATAAACAAATTAGACAAGGATCGAATTTGTAAATACAATTTTCATTCCAAATATCTACGAAACAGCAGAAGTTAAAATTAAAAAATTTAAGAAAAAGGCTTAGAAATAAAAATAATTTTTCCAAAAGAAATAAAAGTTATATATTTACAAAATATGGGCAAATACATGTGTAAACAACTAAAATACTGTTCCAGAATAATCCTCGTAATAATCATCATAACTCGAATCTGGGTTTTCGGAAGCAGAAGGAATGGGGCCAAAATTAATATCATAGTTAGCTGTTGAAGACTGTGTAGGTTCAATCTTAATCGACTCAACTGAAGCCGAATCAGCATTTTCTGTTGAAAATTGTATACCGTACCGGCTTTCTAGTTCCTGTATATAAGCTCTTCTTACTTCATCAGAACTATCTGTTTTTTTCAAATCATCAATATTGTCATTACTATATGCAGGTGGTTCTGTTATAATCTCTCTTTGTTCTGTCGATAAGTCTAGCTGATCATCTTTAGGTTCAGTAACAAATTCGTGTTGAAATTCCAAGTTATCCAATTCTTTTGCTACTTCTTCATGCAAATCTCTTACTCCGTTTTCAACGAAATTTTTGTCCGATTCTAGGGAATGGGGTAAACTTTCGCAGATGTACCTAAAACAGGAGAAACGTACATCACTTTATTTAGTATATATATATATATATATATATATATATATATATATATATATATATATATATATATATATATATATATGAAGTAGAATGCGAACAGTAAATGCAAACTTCGTTCCAACCATATCCTTTCCGTGTTAGAGGCTGCACAGTTTGAACAAATCGTATCTCTGCCGTATCACTGTGACGGGGAGGGTAAGTTTTGACTTTCTTCTCGGTATGTTGGTACAGGTAGGCCATCATTTCGATGGTGGTGGAATAGGATAAATTGTGTTTTTTAACGATTTGTTCAAACTGTGCAGCCTCTAACACGGAAAGGATATGGTTGGAACGAAGTTTGCATTTACTGTTCGCATTCTACTTCATTCATAGACGGAGCTGCATATAGTTGTACGTTTGCTGAATGTGATTTCAGCACTACAACGGCATAATGTGGATATATCCACTGCTATTGCATCTCACACGGATGTATCCGTGAAAGCCGCATAAACATATATATATATATATATATATATATATATATATATATATATATATATATATATATATATATATATATATAAATATATAATATATAATATATAATATATAATATATAATATATAATATATAATATATAATATATAATATATAATATATAATATATAATATATAATATATAATATATAATATATAATATATAATATATAATATATAATATATAATATATGTAATTTGACAGTATACTAATGTCAATGGGGGCAATCCGGCTAAAATATTTTTAAGATGGTAGCACTTCCGGGTATACCGGAAGTAGGTGTCAGCTTGCTTATTTTAAATCGAATGCTCTATATATTATTCAATTTTTAGGGTCTGCGCTAGATTTTAGGCACATTTTGTGTATCATCTCCTATATCTAAGTAAAAAGGCTATTGACATATTTAAGTTTTTATGTCAACAATGATGTTTGCAGATTCTAAAATAATTATCAATTTGTTCTATAAGGAAGTCTTTTTTTATTTAATTTAGGTTGAATTCCGTGTTGAAAAGGGTCTACTTTATTAGATTTTTATAACATTTTGATAACCAATAATATAGGGTGTTCAAAAAATAAGATTAAAAATTAAATTGAAGGAATCGTCTAAAGACAATTTTTTCAAATAGAAACCACCGAATTTTCAAAATTTATCTTATTTAGCATTAAAAATAAGCGTTTGTGCGAGGAAAATTTTCAGTTTTCGAAATATTGCCAATTTCACATTTTTTGCGGATTTTTAGAAATTTATTTAAACTTATTTATTATTTATGGAGAATGTTATAAAGTTATATAAAAAAGTGCCACATTTTTCACTCGATTTACGCAAAAACAGAAGCCATCACAATATGCTGTTAAATAAATTATCCAAAATTTTAAGAACTTTGGAACCGTCCAGGCAATAGTGCAAAAAAATTGTTAATAATGAGAATACTGAAATGGCTTTTTTGGGATATTTCGCTGTATATCCAACACTATCTGTAGGAAAAGCTGCTTTAGAGTCAGGATTATTCAATCAACAGTTCATAGAATTATTAATCAAACATAAATTTTATTCATACATATTTTCCACGATTCAATATCTAAAAGAAACTGATTTTCCAAGACAAGTGGCATTCTGTGAATTTTCATAACTTCGACACTAGGAAACCATTTTTTTCTATAAAATGTAATTTGGACCGACGAAGCTAAATTTACAAAAAATGCAGTCTTTAATCGATAGAATTCCCATTATTGGAGTGATTCAAATTAACATGTGTTTAATGAGCAAAATTTTCAAGAATTCTGGCAGCTTAACGTTTATTATGCAAAGAAACGACGGCGTCGTTGCACTAAATTTTTATGTGCTTATTAAGTTTTAGGTGAAGGCTATTTAAACATTTTATATAATTTGGAAAGTGACTATTTAGACAATTTGCCGCTCGCTCTTTATAGAATCCTGTTTTACCAGCATGATTGCGTACCGTCACATGGCGGATACCTAATCGATAATTTTTTGCCAAATACTTTTGATAATCGATGGATAGCTAACAATGGTCTTTCCCTTTGGTCACTCTGCTTTCCAGATTTTACAGTGCTCGATTTTTTATTTTGGGTTCAATTGAAAATTGAATTTATAACATTATGATAACTATGAAAGATTGCGTGGAGCGAGTGAGGAATGAATTTGCAAGTTTAAGTCCTGAGTGAATGAGAAAAACTACCCATGAACAAGTCCTGCTCAGATGCCAAAAATATCTAGAAATTCAAGAACCAATTCGAACATTTACTGAAGAAATATTTTTTTTTAATCTAGAATTATCTAATTTATATATATATATATATATATATATATATATATATATATATATATATATATATATATATATATATATATACAGGTCTGGAAAATCCACACCGAAACTGGACGTTTCTTAAGTAAAATAAAGAAAATACTATATTATTCATCAGATCAGAATGAGACAGAAGATTAAGCATCGTAAGCATCGACATACGTGTAAATTACCAGTTTGGCCCTCGGATGAGGGATAATACAATGCTGGCGCGGTGAAAGGGGATGGCAGCATACGCCACGCCCTAGCACAACAAGAGGAATCCAAGTTATTTGCTTTCATTCAGGCCGTCGAAGCATAAGTACCGTGTTTTGCGCCAAATTTTTTTGTTACAATGGTAGTTTATTCCACGGAACAAAAAAAGCACATTATTAAGTGGTACACTATTCTGGAAAATAATCGGCAGATTTGTATTTACGTGCGATAATCATTCTGTTCCTAGAAAATTTAGAATTTCGAAAATTACTAAAAAAATTTGAGACAACCAGTTGTCTAAAAATTTGTAAAAAATGCACTATAATAATGAGGAGCAACCGGTTTCTCAAATTACTAAAGAACGAGCAAATCGGGGAGACAGACGTTTGTAGTTTAGCAGAAATTAATTTTCCTTGCTATAGTACCGTAATAGCCTACGAACTTGATATGAACGCTCGAACAGTTCGAAATATTTTAAAGCTAATAGGGATATAACCCCTGAAGTTTTGGCAAATACGCGAACCGTATTTTACAATAGACTGGGGTATTGTCTCGCTCAAAGTGGAGGCCTGTTTGAACACCTCTTGTAGACTTTTAGGTGTTTTTGTTGATTTAAATTGAATTTAATTATTTGTTTATTTATTTACAATTACTGAACGTGTTACTTTTACTTTTTACCAGAATAAAAGTTTATTTTTGAGAATGATTTTTAATTTTAAAGTGGTCAATTAGCTTATTTACTTAGAAATTTCCGTTGCGTTTCACTAGTATTTTTATTAGAATAAATGTTAATTTTGTAACAGAAATATCAATTTTCTTTACGCTCAACGCCCAACAAAAACTAATTTTTGTGTATTTCGACTATTTGATGTATTTAAAACAATCAATGTATCAAAGAGTCTTTAAATACTGCTCGTGTTCGTGTCGCACGGAAGTTAGCGGGGGTAATATTGCGGTAGACGTTCCCTATGATCTTCTGTCCGAACTAATCTGAAACAAGTTAGACGGGCTTGGTGGGTTAGAATTTGAGAAAAGGCCAAAATAATTTCTAGTTAAGAAATTTAAAATAGAAGTTTGGCTATAGTAACGTTTCTATTAAACCTCGGTAATATGAACGGTCAGTCTTTTCTTTCTAAAGTTTCGTCTCAGGTCAAAGACAACAGTGTTGTGGTTGCGTCGCGCCCAGTTGTATTTGTGTGCCGCTCTTCTATTTGACATTGGATTGTCGAGAAACAAATATCAACGATTACAAAATTGGGCTAAACAGAAAGACAGTAATATATTTTCGCCGTACTCTGGTGTGTAAAATACAAAAAAAAACATGTTATCCACATGACGAGTATCTAACTTTTACTAAATCAAAAGCCAAGGTTAAATTCCAAGGCTTATTGGATCATACAGTGGATCGAATTATATTGCTTAAAATTAGACGCCCTTGAACAAATCGATAAATTAGATTTGTAGATATGAGTTTCATTTGCAAATGGGGCTTCGATGGAACGTCAGGTCAGAGACAGTACAAAATGAAATTCACTGATCCGAATATTTCTGATACAAACTTATTCCTAACCTCTCTTATTCCACTTCAATTAGCAGGTATTAACACGCAAACTCCACAAGACAGATTGTGTTGTACAATTCCAAACTCTCGTCTACTATAAATTGCGGGCCTCTGAAATTTGAATTTATTAAGAAAACCGAACAAAAGTCTTTAACGAAAATAGACAATTATGAACTCGAACCAGACAACTTGCACCATATAATAGAGTTTTCTTTGCCACCCGAGTTTCAGTACAGTACAACTTATCTATGACGATGATAGATGGTTAGGTGAATGCTTTGGCTGGAGCGAAATCGGTTCAACGTTGTTACCTCTACCAAGCAACATCTCATTTCAACAACATTGATACTGTGTCCTAGTAAATACAGAGTATTTCAAGCTACAGCCATTATAATAAGAGTAAAGCGAAAACTGATCCTCCGGTTTCCCGTCATTTTGCAAACTATTGGAAGCGGACATTAAACTGCAATAGAAAAGTTTTGGGAATACAAACTTCAAACAGCAAGATTATTCTTCAAAGGATATTATTGGTATAACATTCCAACAGGAATCCACAAATGACTTACTTCATTGACCAGACATCATAGCATTTGCAATATTACCGATAGGTAAACTATTTAAAGATGCACAAAAATCAACGGACAAGTTGATAAGAAACTATCTTTGCCCGAAAATCTTTTCGAGAAAAAAATATGGAGGATGTGTTCCAAAACTTTTGGCGTCGATGGATCCTTACACTGTTTTTGACATAGTAAGGATTCGGATAATAATTTATACGTATTGGAGAATGAGAAAAGAGCTGCTAACAAAGAAGGCAATGATTAAAAAGTTCTTTTTATTATTTTTATTACAGTCGTATTATTTATTCATTTATGTGAATTAATAAATAATAAATTACTTACAAATTATTTGCAATGGTATTGATTAAGAAGTCTTAAGCAGAGAGGAAAAAGTACTTTCGCCTTTTTAACTATTATCGATATCCATGTATTTATTATTTTAGTATTATATTTAAAATGTACCTTGAAGTCAACCGCAATATTTTATTCATGGAAATACAATTATTATTTTTATTTTATTTGTAAAGCGTTGAACCACATTAGACGTTTTTCGAATTTATTTTCATGATTTTAAAGTTTCAGTGTGCTATGCTGGATTCGATTTTTATTTTTAAAATCAAATCCGTGCTTTCGACCCACTGTGTTTTGACGACACGAAACCAGCGAAAAGTCCTTGCCCGACACCATTTTTGCCGGAAACCAGGAAGCAAGCAAGCAAGAGAGAGAGAGAGAGAGAGAGAGAGAGAGAGAGAGAGAGAGATGGAGCTGAATAATGACCATATTTTGTGTGAAAAGCCCTTTTGGGTAGCAACAAAACTTAAATTTTGATAAAATTTTGGACAACTTTTAAACGTTGTCTCAACGTGAAACCACTAATGATGAAATGTCAAGCTCTACTGATGACAAATGATGGTGGATGTTAAATATTTTAACTGAAATATGGCCGTTATAAGCTGTCAAAATTATATCATCTCTATTGGGAAACCTCTTATATATATATATATATATATAAATTTAAAAATACAATTATTGTTACCCTCTTAAGCCACTGCAGTAGTAATTGTTCCATCCCAATCGCCAATCTTGTTTAAGTTCTACACAGTCTTCACCTTCATAACCATTTGGTTCTCCGGGTATCCAACCAAAATTTAAGCTTATTTGTCCATTGGATTCCAAAATCCAGGGATCATTGGCAGAGATACGGTGAATGCCAATCCAATATCCAGCTAGAAGAAATAAAATCATTAACATGCTTTTATATGACTATGAATATTTTCGAAATTTTGCAGTTTTGTATTATGAACACAGTTTTTGAAAGGATATTTTGTCATGTTTATTATAATATAAGCCGGTCAACAAATCAGGTTAGGCTCTTGTTTTTTTCTGAAATTTTAAATAGCTATATCATTTTACTTTTAATCCGATTCTGAAAATCTTCTTTTGTTTTATCGGAAATTCTGCTAATAATTTTAGAAGTCTGGTTTCCTTTTTTTTTCATCTAAAATTTTAATACTTATTTGATTTGTTAACTGGTTTATGTTTTTAATTTCGTACCAAATATTTAGCAGCATACTTACAGTGTTGGTCTTCAGGTACAAGATGATGGTCTCGTATATAATTTTCCAAGTCCGCTTGTTCAATTTGGGTAGTAGGGGACGTTAATATCTTTCCCATTTTTCTGCAGGCATCTCTGGCTTCAGTCCAGGTTAACTAAAAATACAGATTTCTATATGCGAGTGGTCAGGTTTACCACTATGGAGCTAGTGATACGTTGTCTTCTTTTATTCGAGAAGAAGAAAAGTTGTTTTTGTTTTTATTTGATATATGACTTACCTGGTCTTTATATACATACAACTGCTTTTTATTATTTTCATAGTCATAGTATTTGGATTCTTTCCCATATTCTTTTCCTTGTGCTTCTGTAGTGGTTTGTACTATACGTACTAGGGGGAAGTCATAATCAGAGTCATCATCATAAATGGGGCGTGAGTAAAATGGTCTGTGTTGAATGCCCATGTAGGATCTACTACCAACTAAATAAATGAAGAACATATTTGAACATATCATATTTTGTTTGATCGATAGAAATGCATAAAACTTATGCTTGTGAAGATATTAGATTATAGGCCATCATTTTTTGGGTGTATCTTTATTCTCCTCATTATTAGAAAGATTTTATGAACAAATAAAATTATTGTTCTAATCAAGAGCAAGGCACATTTAAAAATCCATATTTAGATCAAGCAAGTGAGCAGTTAAATTAAGAATAAATATTTTGAGGTAAACACGTACATTTAATTAAAAAATAATATTTTCTTCCATTTTAGACATGAATGAAAAAAGTGATACTAAAATGAAGAAAAGAAATTCTTCAGTCCCTCTTTCCGAAATAATATGCTGTGAAAACGAAACTTTGAAGTTTTTGAGTTTAAATTGCTTTTCCCAAGAACAAAGTAATTTGTTTAAAGAATGGACATTGTTGTTACGACAAAGTCAGTTAAGAAATTTTTATCCTTTAAGGAACACTTCAATTTGAATTCTGATGTTAAAGGTAAAAGAATCGATTTTTTAAAAATTTTTCGGTGATTTTTCTAAAATATGTTCAAAAATAATTTTTCCCAAATGCCGAAAATTACAAACCTTATCAAGGTTTAAAGCCAAGAAGTTGTGTGGTATAAATCTATCTACCAGTAGCCCATCCTTTGTGTTTTTCTTGGACAATTTGCATCAATGGTAAAGTGCACTTCTTAAGTTATTAGGATGAAGCTTAACACTTAAAATTATTGCTGTCAGTGCACCCAGCTTTAGGCAAAAACTTTGAAGATTGTTTCTATAGTCATAAAAACGTTTACTGCCATCAAAATAGCTGTAAAAAAGCCTTAGTAGCAGATGCCAAAGTCGCATGTGGAGCTCTCGGTGGCCGCTCGGTGTGATTCGGGGTGGACATATAAAATATTCATATAACGCTGCATGAGCCGGATTACGTCAAGGGGATTATGGAATTTAAGTTCATATATTTGAATCGAATGTAGTCATTGCCCTCAGTCATACCCTAAAACATTTTTCCAAAATTTTCTTTTTAACATTTTTTTCTGAAAATTTTCGGGATTTTAAACAATTAATTGAGAATAAACCATTACAGATACCTTAATGAAATTTTCAGGACTTATTATATAATATCTATGTTTCGACAAAAAATTAAAAAACAAAGTTTACTTATTTTTTATTGTATTTTTAATTAACTCTTAAATAAACAAATGAAAATTGTAATGACTTCTCATTCAGATAATAAAGCTTTTTTCTTTTAGTTATATGCGTTATACATTTAAGTTCAATATTGCGCACGCCAATTTCACCGCCGTAATTAGTTTAAAAAATATAAGTTTTTATATTAGCCGACATTTATAAAAAAAAATATAATTAAAAATAATTTTATGAAACAAATAAATAACAAAATTATTATTTTTAAGAAAAATTTAAATTTTTAAATATTAAAATACGTATTAAAATTTGCATTTAAAATTAATTAATGTTAAATATTAAACAAAAAATTGGATTAGGTTTTTATCTTCATTTTATGTTTACATTTATACATAGAAGTAATAAATAAATTTCACAAGTTAGTTAAATTCATTTGTTATATTAGTTTATAAATATAAGTTAATGAATACTAAAGAAAAAATTAGCTAACCAAAATGGAACACATATTGTGTGAGTATGTAAAATCTATTAAAATATAAAACTGCAGTACTTCACTACTTCTCATGACAAAGAAGCATGTGGTGGCTTGGGTGGAAGCGTGAACAGACAGGCTTATCGTGCTAGTTAGTCTTCAACGCGATAATGACAAACACGTCTCTAATGCAATGTCATTATTTGAATGGGCCGAAAATTGGTTTTAAAATATTAATTTAGTTTATTGTTCTTAAAATAAACATGATTGTCACGAACAAAAATACAAACCACGTTATGAACAAGATATAATAATAAAAAATACACTTCAGTTTTATCATTATTAAGCTATAAATAAAGTACCAGTTAAATGCAAAATTTTTTCAGAAGATGAGAATTTTATTACCAATAAAGATTTCAAGAATAACAAAAAAAGATAATACGATATTGTAAAATGTACATTTATTTGTCAATTCCATTTCTGCTGTCTTTGTTTATTAATAAAAATAATATTTCGTTAAAAAAATAAAAAAGTTAAAGTTTAATAAAATAATTTTTTTAATTTTAATTTAAAAAAAATTTCAGTGACGGCTGACTGGAGTTCAAGCCAAGTCGGTCGACTTCCTGCAGCAGCGCCCTGTATGGACACCATTTATATTTTTTAACTAATGGAATCTGATCGTGCCCAAGGTGAAGAAATGTTGGAGCTCGGAGGGTCTGCAATGCTATCTTCAATGAGTATTCTTTTGAATAAATGTTTTCACAACGGTAAAAAATCTGATAACTGGCAAAACGCCCGAGTCATTCTTATGTACAAAAAAGGCGACAAATTAGACATCGGAAATTATCGCCCCATAACTCCTCTGTCACATCCATACAAATTGCAAACTTACAAACAAATTTGACTCCTATCAACCTCCAGAATAACCCGGGTTCCGAAAGAGCTTTAGTACAACAGAGCAAAGACAGAACATCAAATTACTAATTGAAAAATGCACCGAATATTATATTCAAATCCATCTAACATTTGTTGATTATAGCAAGGCTTTTGACTCTGTCAAGCTATGGGTCATATTTTAAGCAATGGTTGACTCCAGATACAGAAATCTTCTGAAATATATTTACGATAAGGCCACACTGCAAATAAAAATAACACGTCGAGGGATGTGACATGGAGATACAATTTCCCCTAAACTCTTTACTTTATCAGTGGAAGATGTCTTTAAGCAACTAAACTGGGAACATAAAGGCATTAGCATCGATAGTCGATATCTCAACCATTTATGTTTCGCGGATGACGTGGTATTAATAAGTGAAGATTTAGACAAATTACAGGAAATTCTCTCTGATTTGAAAAATGCTTCAGAGAAAGTTGGATTAAACATAAACTTGGCAAAAATCTCTCCAGAAAATATGCCACTTTATGGAGGAAACGATGAAATACAAACAGTCGAGGAATATGTGTATTTAGGCCATCTAATTAGATTTGGGAAAAAACCAAGAAGCGGAAATAAATAGAAGAATTATGTTATGGATAGCCATGGGAATATTGTAATACGCTCTTAAAAACTCGAAATTTAAAAATTTGACTGGTGCGTTCTTCCAGTAATCAGCCAACAAACTGCATACTACACAGCGGGCAATAGAAAGAATCATGCTGGGAATATCACTACGTCACCGAAGAACGCATTGCTACTTTGAAATGGACCTGGGTGGGACACCTCGCTAGGCAAGACTATACAAGGTGGACAAAACATATATTGCAATGGAGACCTAGGTCGTCAAAAAGAAGTATCGGAAGACCCCCAAAAAGATGGATAGATGACATAAAAAGGAAAACGAGTAGAAACTGGCACCGGATTGCAGAAAATAGGTTGGAATGGAAGAGACTAGAGGAGGCCAATGTCTAAGAGTGGACCAAACTGGACTGCTAGAGAGAGAGAGTGAGAGAGAGAGAGAGAAACTAATTAGGGGCAGTAATTTTTTTTTGCGGAATATTAAACTTAAATGGATGACGCATATAACTAAAAGAAAAAAAACTTTAGTATTTGATTGAGAAGTCATTAAAATTTTCACTTGTTTATTTAAAAGTTAATTAAAAATATAAAAAAACAAGTATTTTTTAAAATTTCTTATCAAAACATAAATATTACATAATAAGTCCCGAAAACGTCATTAATGTATGTCTGGTTTTTTCGCAATTACTTGTTTAAAGTCCTGAAAATTGTCATCGCAAAAAAAATTGTAGTTAAAATGAAAATTTTTAGAATATGATTGTTGATAATGACTACTTTTAATTAAAACATATTAACTTAAATTCCATGATCAAGCGGAAAATGGAGAATCTACTTGACGTGATCAGGATCAATATCAACATGATAAATATATTTTATTTCAATTTTTAAAATTTTTTAACAATGCTTTTTTCGGCAAAGAACAGAACTTCGGCGAAAATTAAAGAAACAGAAAACAAAAAGACTAAAGAAATAAAAGAGTATAAACTTTTTAATAGAAAATTTAACTGTACTTACTCAAGCCGGTCAATGCATTGCTAGCACAAAAAAATGCAACTAAACACAAAACTTGCACAATACTAAGCACCATTTTAAATGCCAAATGTAATTTTAATGATTAACTTGACAATGTAATTGTAAAATTTTAAAAAACGAAATGATAAATAAATTCGGTCGCTTTTATTTTTATATATATCCTAAGCTGTTCGAGGGGTTAGCAAAATATGATAACTATTGACCTTTTGAAGAGCATGCAGGCAAGTTTCATATTCTCTGAATTTAGTTTTCATATTAAGTGATTATATTGTCAAAACAATAATTTTTATTGCCACTAAACAAGACAATAATTATTATTAAGTTGTGTAAGACCGGAAAGTCCAGATAAGAGTAAGTTACATGGGTCTAAAGTTATTTTTCTAATTTCTGACAAAACAGGTACCACTTTTTTCCAAACTTAATTGAATATTCATTTTACCCTTTTACTTGTCCAACATGTCTTTTACGGAATTTTTAATTTATATTCTTTTAAGTTTCTTACCCTACAATACAACAATTTATCGATTTTCGCTTATTGGGATGACTAAATTTATGAATTTCTTCAATTTTTTGACAACATAAAGTAAATAAGTCCTGATTTGAGTAAGTTTACTTAGCTCTAAATTTATTTTTCTGATTTCTGACAAAAAAGGTACCACTTTTAAATATTTTCCAAACTTAATTGAATATTCAGTTTACCCTTTTACTTGTCCAATATGTCTTTTACGGAATTTTTAATTATATTCTTTTAAGTTTCTTATCCGACATTACAACAATTTATCCATTTTCGCTATTGGGATGACTAAATTTATGAATTTCTTCAATCATTTGACAACATAAAGTAAATAATTGTAAAATAAATAATATTTTTATTAAAATTTTATACTTCCACTTTCAGAGCATTTATAAATTACGAATATACGTCCAGAAAAGTACTTACTCCTTGTTACCGAATTCGAATAAAGAAATATTTTTTACCAGTTTCAATTTACTTTTCCACTTAATCTACCTAACGATTTAATACATGTTTTTTTTTTAAATTGATATTTGTTTTTGTAAGCCGTACGGTCTGGACTGAATCGGACTGAATTCCGGCATTAGTAAAAGGGTACTCGCTATCATCGTCATCACTTAAATTTTTGCTATATTCATGGCTTGGACCTAATAAAATGTAATATAACTAATTATAGAATTCATTATCAACAACAACAACAAAATTTCCCATATGCAACGTTTTTAAAACGCACAGGTTGGCAGAACAACAATAAGAAAACAAAGGTTTAATTAGGCAGCGTTTGCAGTTTCGGTTGCCTAACGATATTCGAGGTTCTTGAAGTCATTGAAGAAATAAAATTTATCTGACTATAAATAAATAAATAGACAAACATTTATATCCAAAAACTTACAAAGTAAGCATAGGATATTGTCAAACACTGATAATACATAGAAAGAAAAAAATCATTTCATATTTATCCGCCATCTTGGATCCGCTATATTTAATTTTTTTTAAATAATTTCAGATTCGTAATGTGCGATCTCAAAAACTCCCCTATCCCAATTTTGGAGAACATCGGACAAAATTAAATTTTTGTTCGCTATATTGGATCCGCCATATTGAATTTTTTAAAAATAATTTTAGATTCGTTATGTGCGACCCTGAAAATTCCCCCGTACTAATTTTGGAGAAAATCAGACAAAATTTATTTTTTTGTTCACCATATTGGATCCGACATATTGGATTTTAAAAAAATATTTTGGATTCGTTACGTGCGATCCCAAAAACTCCCATATACCAATTTTGGAGAAAATCGGACAAAATTAAATTTTTCTGTCCGCCATATTGGATCCGGCATGTTGAATTTTTTAAAAATAATTTCGAATTCGTTGGGTACAATCCCGAAAATTCCCCCATACCAATTTTGGAGAAAATCGGACAAAATTAATTTTTTTGTCCGCCATATTGTCAGCGCCATCTTGGATTCTACTGTTCCAATTTCATCCAAAAAAATATGGGACCACCGCAGCAACTTCCTTTACATAACGTTTAAAATTTCATTTAAATCGGTGCCGCCGTACCGGAGTAATCGGTGTACATACCTAAAAAAAAACAAACATAGTCGACGAATTGAGAACATAGTCGACGAATTGAGAACCTCCTTCTTTTAGAAGTCGGTTAAAAACCGGTCAAGTAAGTTTTAGACATGCATTACTTTAGGATTCTATAACAGTTTTTTTCCACAGGAATCAATATAATGTCGCCATGTCCCACACTGGGGCAGTAGACGGTCATAACTGACATAAAATAAATTAAAGCTGTTGGACCTTCTAAAATGAATCGAATATTTTCAAAGACATATGTATTATTAGAAAAAAAAAACAATTTTGGTGAAGAACATTATTTTTATTATTAAAAAAGCACGTCAAAGTATTTTTTTTACAAAAAAAGCAGTATTTACTGCTGTATAGTATGATAACCACTGAAATTATTGAGAAACGGTACGGTTTTCACTAAATATCAAGATAAAGTATTGAATGGTGATGAATAAAAATATTTGAATGTTTTACTTCAAAATTACTTCATTATAAATAATATATTATAATACTTAATTATTTAAAAAGTATCATCTCCTTCATCATCATCATCGACATCAACCGTTGCGTTATCATCTAATTTATTTAGGGATGAAGCTTTGAACATAAACGGTGCTTCTTTAGAGATATTTCTAACTTTATTTTTGACTGGTTTTTGCTTACTGGTGAGTAGTTGATCAGACCTCAGTAAAAAGAAATTAAAAATATCCCTGTTAGATTTTTCTCTGCTACATTTCTCGAATTATGCTCTCTATAGCTCTTAAAGTCCTTGTTTCTCGCCCTATGTGATTCTTCTGTTAATTGTCCGATAGAGAGGAGTACAAAGGATATTATTTTTGGTCCATGAATCAAATACTTATGCAGAGTAGGTGGCATTACTGTGGGTATAAAGAAACGAAATATCTAGTATAATCAAGTGCAAACACCCTGTACCTTTCGGCTTCTATGTCAAATCTACTTCATATAGTGATCAAAATAATGTGAAACTTTTTTATTAAATAAATCTTCCACTCGCTTTCGCCCATCTTGACTTATATTCAAACTTAAAACTAATCAATTTCTTTTTTAGATCCTCGACATGACAATTTGTCCGTTTTTCTAGGTCTTTTATCAAATACATATATTGTTGCTTAAAACTATTTTCCCCAGAACTATGCATTATATTTAAAAGTTCTTGTCTTATAATAAATAATGTATTAGATATATTAGATCCAAACCCACAACCGACAAATCCCAAACCGACAAACCCACAAACTGATAAACCTATAAATTCCATAAGTTTGGAGTTTTGAGATTGAGGTTTGTGGGTTTGGAGTTTGTCATTTTGTAGGTTTCAGATTTGTAGGTTTGGGGTTTGTAGGTTTATGGTTTGTGGGTATGGGGTTTGTGGGTTTGAGCATAGAAGAAATATACCAAGAATTCCTATCCTGTGCTATAATTTTGACGCTCCTAAATGGTACGCCAAACTGGTACGCCGTCTCATTCATAAAAGGCAATTTACAATATTATCAATAACTGATATCTATATCAGCATTTTAATGTGTTATACATACTTTTGTTAGAAACAAGTATAAAAGATTTATATTTTCGGATTTATCAATGACCGAGTTTTAATATTTAGCGCTTCCAATCCTCCCATCAGAATGAGCCGTCTTAGTATAATTCGTCAATTGTTTGAGGTTATTGGTTATGTGTTTGTTGGTTTACAGGTTTGAACATTTGCTCAAGAATTTTGTTTATTTTAGCAATATCAGATTTTTGCATGTGGGAAAATCGATTTTCAACACTTGTTTTTCGATTGACGGAAAACTCGGACGTGATGGAGGTAAATGCTTAATGGATCTGTATCCAGCGGTCAAAAATATGTATAAGAGATGTGAGTTTATTCTGGTCAAATTTATTTCAATTTGTGGTTCTGTGTTTTTTTTTTTCATTCCCACTATTCACACAGGGGGAGGTACTCTAAATTCTTGTGCCTCAGGTCCACTTTTAGGTTAATAAAAAGCTTTTGCCTGAAAAATTTAATTACAAAAGAATTGGCATCAAGATTGCATGAAAATGAAACATAAGGCATTCTCTGCTTAACCTCTAAAGTAGTTCCATTTTAAAAAGAAATATCTGAAAAATATTGTAATAGTAAAATTCCTCTTTGAAATTCACTTATCATAACACCGATCGATATCACAGAAACCTAGCGGCTTGATGAATGAATTTTTTTAGAGATAGCTTACATCCTTAACCTTGACTCAGCCATAAACAGATCGGCAAAAAGTGTCGCATTGCTCAACTGTTTAATTTTAGGCATTCCCAAAAATTATTTTCATGGACGTTAACTGTATAAACAATTTGATGCTCAGAATAAGAAATTCCTAAAAGAATTCCAATACATTATTAAGATTCTAAGAATTACTTTTCGTTAATAAATCGAAAGAAAATAGCTGTTTTCAAAAAATAAATAGTTTCTTATCTTATAACGTAAAAACATAATTTGCATTGGTAGCAAATAATCCAATTAGTTTAATATGTTAATTTTTAAAATTATCTAACTTTGATTCACCGAAGAAAATGATATGATTTACTAGAATTTTAAAAATAATAATAAATTACTCAATGTACTAAATACTTGAAACAAATAACTTAGTAGTCAGAAATAATTTTACAGCGGAAATTTTGTAAACATTCGACTAAATGAAGTGCAGAGGCTGGATTAATTGATAAATAACAATATCTGGGCCGTTATGCAACTCCGTTATTGAAAAAGTTCTAGGGTCGAAAATAAAGTTTTGTCATAAATAGCTTGATGAACTTCCCTGGCTTGCCTACCTAGAATTGGATCGCAACATTTGTTATCTTTGGGTCATTTGGTGATAAGTAAATTCCACAATTACAAAAAAGCAAAAGAACTGAGTTTTAAAACACATAATATGCAAATATATAACGTAACTTAGTGAAACAGTGTTCGCACCGCGAGCTCACAGTGAGCTGACTATTTCCTCTCTAAATTCAGCTCATTGTGAGCTCAGAAGAAAAGAAATCGCGTGAACTGGTAAAAATATACATTTTCCGTTTTTGCGTGCTAGGAAGTTTTTTTAGGGGGGAGGGGGCACCCGGTCAGCAGATCAGCCACCGCAAGGTTTCAATTTCGGTAATGGCAGGCGCAGATCCAGAAGGGCGATCTTTCATACAGTCGGTGCAAATCCTGAAGTTCAGAGTACTTTCGTGTGACGGTGTTTAATCCATTCCTGGACTTCTACATCGTGAATCTCGGAGAAATATTTTTCAATCACGAAAATATACCCTAAAAATTTTCGGCGCTCTTCAAGGATGATCCTTTCGAGATTGACAAATCATCAGGTGATAAATTTATCAAAACTTTCGAGGCCGGGGCACTTGCTGTTCTAGTCAAGTTGAAAATGTGGAGGAAATTTTTGAACCATGAAGGTGATATTAAGCATAAAAATTTATTTTAAGTGCTGGATAATTAACCAGAAGAAAATTTCTCAACTATCAATATGTTGCTTAGCATATTAGTTTCCTTACAGGTATCAATGTCTACTGCAGAATGAATTTGAATTGCATTGTGGAATTTAAAACACATGTTTGACTTATTTTTTTGTAAAAGTAAGACTGCTTGAATGGTAAGGTTGGTCTGGCAACTCATCGTGCCATTGGAATCACAGCCGACGAAGTGACGAACCAATTATCGTAAAAACTCCAAAAATTAGATTTTCTTCTTTAATTTTTACGAGGACAACTTACAAAGAATGCTTTTCCATCTCAATCGAACAGCCAAACAGTATATATAATATGAAGATATCTGTGGAGAAAACCAAAGCAATGGTAATAGCAAAAGAACCGGTAAGATGCAAACTTATGGTTGATGACAAACATATCGAACAGGTTGGGAAGTTTAAATACCTAGGAGCACATATAACAACTAACAGGGCAGTAACGGAAGAAGTACGCACACAGGCCAACAAAGCGGCCATGATATCAGGCCAACTAAGGGACATAATCTAGAACAATAAACATATGACGGTTGAGAGCAAAGCAAGAATTTACAAGGTCTGTGTAAGACCGATACTAACCTACGGCGCAGAAACAAGAAATGAAACCACAAAGAGAAAACAAATTATGAGAACCATAGAAATGAAAACGCTGAGAATGATCACGGGAACAAGTTTAAGAGATAGAATAAGAAACGCAAAAATACGCGAGGACAGCGGAGTGGGAGATGTTATGAAGTGGGTTCGAAATGGTCGTAGGCAGTGGAGAGATCACGTGGAACGAATGGACGATGACAAACTAGCAAAAACCGTGATGAGAGAGAAACCAAACACCAAACGGCCGCCTGGACGGCTTCCCAAAAGGTGGAGAGACAGCTGGATTTCGACCTCAAACGAGGATCGATGAGGCATTGTATAGATAACAGAATTTGGTTCTACCTAGAAGAAGAAGAAGAGGAAAAGAAGAATTTTTACGATTTACGATCATTTAGTCGACGATATACACATAAAAGTGGAGAATATAACCCATTTGTGTATTTGTTTTTGTATCACATAAAAGATGATTTGTATTCTAAAAAATAGAAATTGAATAGAAAACATTTATGTAATTGAATTTTTAATTTGACCCCCTCATCATAAAAAGCTATCTACGCCAATGTTTGTATATATCATATTTGAATGCTCGTAATTTTTTCTAGGTTTTATAGATTAAAACTATCTTTATCGATTGGTTTAAATCAAAAATGCAGATATTTTGCAGGAAAATGTTTATGCTTGATAGATGTGAGGTTTGCAAGTTTGCTGAGGTTGTCAAATTTGAAAAAATATCTCTAAAAAGTAATGAATTTCAATACTTAAGGCAGAATAGTTTTTCTTACTGGAAACAATCGTCTAATTTATTTTACTTAACCGTTTTTCTGGGAGGGTAACACTATTCTAAAGGGTACAGGTTCCTGGGGTCCGTCTGTGGGTATAGTTAAGAACACTATCGATATTTCAAAACTTATAATAGCATCTACTATCGTCGTTCACAAATTTTACATTTCTGGACCATTTTTGTCGGTAAGTTTTTGCAACAGGGCTTCTTCCATACGTTGCCATAAAGCATTTCGACTGCTGCAAGTTTAAAATCTAAGTGGTTTTTTCCTTGATAATTATTGACCTATGACATATTTCCGTTATTTTTATCGAGGAGGTCTGGTAGCTTTTTCTGTTGTACCCAATTTCAAAGGATTATAGTATACTTAATTTTACATACACTTTGTTTTAAAATGCTTATAAATATTTAAAATTTACAGTTATCATACTGGCCTTCCCCTAATTGTAAATATTTATTTGCTGTAAAATTAATTATTAAGCATTGACGATAAGGTTTAATTATATTATGGTTTTTCACAGTATTGTCGTAGAAACGGTTTTGATATATTTTATTTTGGTTTTAAGAATAAAAATGTTTGTTATTTGCGTTTCGTAGATCAAAATAATACGATTAATGGAAATATTTAATTTTATATATTACAAGTTCATTTACTGATAACTAAATATTTTTTCTCTCACCCCATTCTTTACGATCTGACCTTTGAGCCAGGAATTTCTGCATGTATTAATAACATGGTTCATTACCATTTTAAGGTTATTGCAAAAAAAATCCTTAAATGTTCTTTTGGAACACTGACAGACGTGAACGGGCAGCCACCGATTATGGAACTGTAGTGAGGAAAGCAAGGAAAAACTACCTCACAATATATTTTCCCAAGATAATCATATCGCTAAGAACACTAAAAGTTAATCATTCAGAATACTGGAAATACCAAATTTTTCGACGATTTTTTGCATACCCCCTATTTTTGGGTAGTAGAAGATGATTCCGAATTTTTTTTTTGAGGGTCACAAATAGTGTTTCCAAAAAATATTTTTCGCTTTTACTCATATAAGAAGTCTTTTCCGATCTCCAACTTTAAATTTAGCTACTTTTAGTAAAATACATAAATACGACCACAATACTTAAATATTTTTTTAACAAAATTAATAATTAAGAAACCGCGAAAAAATGGATATTTTCAATAAAACTTAAAAAGAATTGTCGATTTTCCATTTGTCTTCCATTTGAAAAAGACATCAGGTACAATGTGAAATGCGATATTGTTAAATGCAGAACTGCTAAAACTTCCGTCTTCAGGCTTATCCCAGTAAAAATAAGGCAATAAACAGCAAAACAGGAAAAAGATAAAGTAACCAAAAAACTAAACTTAATTACTAAAACATTTTAACTGTTTTTCACCCCAAAATCCCAAAGAATGGACCAAAAAAAATTGAAATGAAAAATTTACAGCTTTTTAGTTGCTTCCAAAAAGGAAAGCAAAAATCAAGGCAAATGGCCTCGGCTTTCTTATATCAAAGGCCCATGCTCCTTCTTTCAAATATGTCCAATATTAAAAAAAGATAGCAGCTCAAAAATCGATCTATTTGAATGTCCGGGTTACAACAGTAGGCTGAAATGAAAGTGTGAAATAAGCCAATTCATTAATCATTAACATTTTCTGCTCAGAATTAAACAAGTAAGCCAAAAGTTTTTAAATTAAAGGAATGCACTTCCCGCAGACCAAGAAAAGAATAAGTTATTTCCTGAAAATTAGAGAATCCTGCAGACTAGATGTCGCCTCGAACCGACGACCGTATAAAAGTTACGAGCTAAAAATTCATATTACCCCCCAAAAAAAAAGATAACAGAAAAGTTCCTCGACAGGTGGCGTTTGATGGGAAGTTTATAACGACAGTAACACAGAGACAAGGGTACTTCTGTCAATGCAAATTCGACACTGACTAAAGAATGAAGGGAAAAATTACACGCGAATAGTAGGCAAGACAACCGAGATTTAATTGAAAAAATCAATATCAATAAATTCAACCACCCACAGTCTAATCAATGCCAGGCAAAATAACACAAATAGGGGGTCGAACAGTGATAATCAAGTGTAACATAAAACCGTAATTTATGGTGTAAGAATACAGCCAAAATTCAGGAAGCCGAGCTGAGAAAGGAATTGACAAGGAATTAGAACTATGGGTATTTGTAGTAAAATCAAAATGCAGCTAACCGACAAATGAAATATCATTTGCTATTCAAAGAATTTATGAGAGATACTTGTGTCTGACAATAACGTGAGTATTTGAACTGCGACTATCTTTTAATTTAGAAGTGTAAAATTTTGTAAAGTTATTGTGAACACTACGAGGATGAACGATGCTGAGTCGAGTTTGATATCTTTTCGGGTGATAGACATAACGATAACACAGGTTTACAAAAAAAAAAGTGGATGCCTATTTGACCAGACTCTTTTAATCTTGTGTAATTTGACGCCTCAAATCCAAATCTGAAGTCATTTCAAGGTTAAATGGAGTAAATACACTAAATAAATCTGAAGAAGTAGATACGTACGTTTTTGAAGTTGCTGAATCCGAATTCGTGGTTTGTCTCCCAAGGTGAAATAGAGGTTTTTTTAGGGTCATTACAAGGTCAAATTAAGAAAAATCCACTAAATAAATCTGAAAAAAAAGATGCGTAGATTTGTGGGGTCGCTTAATCCAAATTTGTGGTCTGTTTAATCCCTTAAGGTCAGCTAGAGGTCATTTCAAGGTCAAATTGAGAAAAATCTACGTAATAGATTTGTAAAAGAAGATAGGTTGACTTTGAGTCTGAATTCGTGGTTTGTTTAATACGTCAAGGTTAACCAGAGGCCACTTCCAGGTCATTTCAAAGTCAAATCTATAAATAAATCTATAAAAGGAGAGAACCCACGCGCAGATAGATCAATATCCATTACATAGCAGACAGGCAAGCAGATCAAGTTTTTGTGTTGAAATTAAAGCTCCCAAAACCTTACTCCACACACAGCTAGTTTGATATCCGTTACACAGCAGATATGCAAGCGGAGTAAGTTATTATGAAATAGTAATCCAAAACCCAAACTTACATAAGCTCTCATAACCACATATCCCACGCGCAGCGAGATCAATGCCCGTTACGCAGCAGACAGAGGCGAAAGGCAAGGATTTATGACTGTAGGAAATAAAACCCACCCTCTTCGGAAACCATATCCCCAGGCACAGCACATGCATACATATGCGTTTGGGGTTTGTGGTATACACTTATAAAAACTCGCTTCGGTAGCCTACCGATTATGTAACGGATATCGATATAACTGTGCGGGGGGTATGTGTTTCGCCTTGAAAACCCGCTCCGTTCACATGCCTGCGTGGGGTATGTGGTTTTGGGAGCTTGAGTTTCGACTCAAAACCTCGATTCGCTTGCCTGTCTGCTGTGTAATGGATATCGATCTAGCTGCGCGTGTGTTGTTTTTTTTTACAGATTTATTCAGTGGATTTTTATCAATCTGACTATGAACTGGCTTTGAAATGGCCTCTTTGACCTTGAGGTGTTAAACAAAAAACGGATTCAGATTCAGCGCCCCAAAAGGCACTATATCTTCTTTTACAGGTCTATTTAGTAGATTTTTCTCAATTCAACCTTGAAAAGACTCTGAAATGAACTCTGACAGATCTTGGGGGATTAAACAAACCAGGAATTCGGATCTAGCAACATCAAAAATTAACGTACCTATTATTTAGTGACTTTTACTCCATTTAACTTTGAAATGATCTTGAACCTAACGTGATAGAGGTTATCGGATCTATCGAATTATAACATAAAAAAATAAACCGTTTCTTGACAGATGGCGAAGGTTTATACTTTCATTCGAAATAATCTTGAAAATGTTTCCAGTATGGATAAACAAAACAATTTTGATTCTTACCTGTCGAAAACTATTATATAACCTATGATTGTTTATTTCGTGAATTAACTTTACTTGTAATATTCAGTCTTTCACATACACTAAAAGGCTAATTACCTTTAAAGTCTACTATTATTTCTATTAAGCTTCGATATTACTGTCAAAGCAATGATTTTCTAATACAAAGTGTGTATGACATTAGGCAAAAAATTGCTTTTTCTATTGCTAAATATTAAAGCAGCAGGGTTTTTAAAAATTACATTTTCTTTTTGAACTTAAAAGGTGCTAAATATGGTGAAATTATTTCGCAATCTTTATTGTTAGTCAGCGAGCAATAAAAGATCTGTCAGAAGTTCCCAAAGTTTGATTTCTATGGTGATTGTGAGTCATTTTTACACATGCTACAATTTCATCATACATTGTTTTGATGTATCTCATTTTGTTTAGTTGACGTAAGCCAAGAAAGAACCCACCTTATCTTTTGTGGTCGATATAATTTGAAACTATCGTCATTGCTTGACCTCTTTACTATACAGGGTGTTCGAAAAAATGTGGGAATTCTCCCTGATATAAAAAAACATGTGAAAGGAACACGACAAGTTTATATAACCGTTCTCCGTATAGGTCTCTTTTTCGGAGATATGGGCTCCTAAAGAATCAAGTTTTTTACACCTAATTATTGAACCACCGGGTATATTTCAATTTTTTTTAATATGATGTATATCAGATAAAAATCTTCAAATTACTATCCAAGAAAATGTTGTGAATCACTCCCTATACCCACCGGGCTAACTGTGACACTTATGCCCCATTCTTTTACGCCCTGTATTATAAGAACTTTGGACAACGTTTTTTAAATACCTATAACTACTGACTAAAAAATAAGTACTCTTTATTCATTTCGCTAATTCTAACCGTTTTCGAAAAAAACATCATTTTATTTACATTTTTAGTCCTCTTCTGTTTAGTTGGATATGAAAAAGATGAATTTTCCCCTGTCACCATAGTTTCAATAAAAAATTAAACTAACTGTTTAGTTAAAAACTTCGTAAGAGGGTTCACCATGGGCTCCGTGTTGGCTGATACACTCGCTGGCACGACGAATTGAGGACTGCTGTATTCGATACATTAACTCAGCATTGTTCCTTATTTGATGACAATGAAACGTGATTCTCCGTAGAAATTTCTCCCTACTAACGACCGAAGTGGAATATACCAAGGTTTTGAGATGTCCTCACAGGTAAAAATCCAATGGCATTAGGTCGGGAGATCGAGGAGACCAGACAATATGTCCTCCTCCACCTATCCAACGGTTTAAATAGACGTGTTGAGGTGCTCCTGCACGGCAACGCTGAAATGAGGTGGTACCCCATCGTGCATGTTATACATGTTTCGGCGGTTTTCAAGTGGTAAGTGCTCTACTAAATCGGAAAAAGCGTTCTGGAAGAACTCCAAATAAAGTTCTCCATTCAGCCGTGTCGGTAATACAAATCGACCAATTAAAAAATTCCCAGTGATTCTTGCCCAGATGTTAATTGATTGGAACTGATGTGGATGATGCGAAACAATAGTTGCATGAGGATTTTCATCAGCCTATATATGTAAGTTGTGTAAATTTATGATACCATTTTTGCTAAACCCTGCTTTATCTATGAAGAGAATATTGCTAATGAAGTTTACATTATTTCGTTGCTGATCCAATAGCTAGTTTGCAAACTGCATTCTGCGGGAAAAATCTTCAGGAATCAATTCATGCACTTTTTTTTAAATGATGTGAATATAACAGTTATTCTTGAAGAACTTCATGTACTATTGTTTTCGACGTATTAAACTGCACTGATAATTTTCGAGTGCTCGTTGAAGGAGTGTCTACAGCATATAAAATATTTTTCTCTAATTACAGCGTACGTACTGTTCTTCCCCAACTAGCATCAGTACTTCTTTTCCCAAAATTTTCTAAAATTATGAAGAGATTTAATAATATCACCTTATTAAATGGAATCGCCTACCATTTTCCCTTAGACGTTAATAAACTCGTTGAATTGTTTTCTGATCTGGAAGAGTACGATTAGGATTTTTGTCGTGCTATGACCTCCTGGCATATCTGCATACTCAACAAATGTGTATTCTAGATTTCGAATTATTTCACAATTAATTTCACTACGAAATCCAAAAATCAGTAAATTAGAATCGAAGTAAAGAATCAATGTGTCAGCGATGTGAAAGTTAACAAGTTTTAAAATTCAGGATATGTATTATTTCGTACCTAGCAATGTTTGCAATAACAATACTTTGTTTTTGGTACCGATAAATTAAAACGCACCTTTTTTGCGAACCTAGGTCGAACTGCAATTCATAGAATTAGACGTTTTCAACTAAAGAGATAAACTCTAATTTTGGATCGAATTCTTTTATCATAAGGTTGAAGGTTAAAGATTTGATAGAAACACAAATGTATCTTTTATCGAAATACGCTAAATACATGACGTAAATAAAATGACGTTTTTTTGAAAACGTTTAGGATTAGCGACATGAATGAAGAGTATTTAATTTTTAGTCAATAGTTAAAGTTACGTAAAAAACGTTTCAAAAGTTCTTATCATACAGGGCGTAAAAAAATGGGGTCATGTGTCACAGTCAGGTCGTCCCTGCAGCCTGATAGTAATTTCAAGGGTCTTACCTAGTATACATCATATTTAAAAAATTGAAATATATCTGGTGATTCAATAATTATATGTAAAAAACATAATTTCATTGCAGCTCTTTGGGAGCCTATATCTCCGAAGGGGACGCCTATACGAAAAAAGTTTATATGAACTTGTAGTATTGCTTTCGCATATTTTTTCATATGCAGGAGATTTCCCACGTTTTCCCTGATATCCTGTATATATATCCATGTAATATATACCAAAATCTTCTTCAGGAAACGACTTAAGCAGTGGTGAAAATCGGATCAAAATTCATTGAGTAGTAATGTTTACAATTAGCCAGGTCATAAAAACAAATGAGGATAGGGATCTTCTTATATTACGTAGTGACTTAACAGATTTGTCCGCACGTGCATAGATATGTGTCCGGGGAACTTCCTTCCAGACCATGTATGAATAACGTATTTTTTTATGATGACGCCATTATTATTTCTCGGTGATTTATAGTTTAGGTTTCTATTATTTATATCGCAAATAACGCATGAATTTTAAAATTAATAATTCAGGAAGGACTATCAAACTGTACCCTTATCCGATTATTTGATAAAATGAAATTGACCAAACCAATAAAATTGCGTAATTTTCCATTTGAATTTATTATTTTACAAAATAAATTTATTTTGATTTAAAATGGACAGTCGCTTATTATCGGAAATGGGGTAGAGTTCGGCTAGAGTTGAGTTATTAGCTTATATTTAATGCATATCAAATAATTGCAATAACAATAATACGAGTGCGATTTAAAAAATTATCTTTTCAGTTATAAGAGGAGAAAACTGACAAGGCGAGAACTTTATTTTACTTGTGATAAAATCGTTTATTATTATGGATTTTCATGTGCAGGAAAATATTATAAACTCTAGACAACTAAGCAGCGGTTAACAATAAGAACTAAATAATCTTTAAGATTGTATAAAATCCTATATTAAATCTCTAAGGACTTCTTTTCCATGGTACAAAAGTCATCAACGTGACCATTGATTTTACGATTAAATCGAGTTATTCTCATTTAACATATGCCAAAGGGCAACAAATAACTGCAGACAGCTTTTAACATATTAATATATTTTAATCAATATAAATATATTTCATTCCATATGTCGTTTTCCCCACATAGTGTGTATATAATTTTTATATATAATTGCTCGCAATAAATATTATTTTAAGTGGAATACGTTAATATTTCAAACGTGTTTTAAAATATTAAATGGATCTGTTACGAAGAGAGTTCAAAAATGTTACTCATCAGAGTGACAAAAAGCCTGGTATCCGCCATATTTATAAATTAAATTAATATTGACTCAAAGATACCTATTTTTTTAAATCTTCCAAATCAATTAATTTAGTAGTTTCTTTTAAAGCTTTTTGGGGATATTGAAAAAAGGAACAGAAAAATTCTTTCCTGTTAGAGGACAGATTTCATGCACACAAATGCAATATATCTTAACTGTATTATGGTGGACTATGGCGTGGTATTAGCCCAACTGTTTAGCGGTGGACTAGCACGTCTTGCGTGAGTTGAATTCTCGTGTGCGATGACTTATTAAAAAAGTCATTAGACCATTAAAGTGGATAGAGTCCCAGTGTTCGTAGGCTTGAAAACTGGCAGAGTTAAAACTAGGGTTATTTAAGTGTCGAGGACAGTGTTTCGGAACCTACGTTAAACTATGGGTCCAGTCGCTAAAAAGCCTCCGTTAGCGGTTCAATTTTAAATCAAATCAACCAACAAATCTATACCTGAATTTTTCAGATATTTGCTTTGTACAACATTTTAGCACATATTTAAAAAATAACGAAAATTATTAAGACTGCTTATAGACTGCATTTGTTGCATCTCGGTTTGTCAGGGCTAGTTCATCATCAACATTCGTTTCTCCTTTTTTTACAAGTTATAAGGGCAAGGCAGTATATATATATTCTTGGTTTTAAATTGAAAGGCAATAACAAAATTTGACTTTGTCCTGACGTTTTGCTCTATATGGTGAGCTTTCTCAAAGTTTCACTTATTTATTATATGTAATTCTTTGGTTTTTTAAACTATATTACATGTAATTATTTTATACATATAAATTCATATTTTCAATTTAATGTTTAAAATGAATAGAAACAACCAGATTTTGTAATAGTCTAAAATTAAAACAAACGATACAACAGATTAAAAACAGTGAAACCGTTAATTTAATTAAAAACTACAAATGCCACATACTTTGATACTAGCTTGGCTAGTGTGTTTAAATAAATTAAAATATTACAGTCTGGTATGCATTTCATATGAGTAACTACTTTTTATAATAGCAAAAAATAGGAAGAAATATTATTCATATAATATTTTTTAATTTACATGCGTTTATATAGAGTAGTGTCAGGTATCATTACACTGTTTATAATATTTATTATAGTGTAGCTTTAGATACGTGGTATTTAAAAAATTAAATTAGAGTCAATTTCATTAAGATTTTTGACATCTTGTTTGTCATTTACTGAAGTTTTATCTCTTTTTATATGTATTATTTCCTTGATGACTAGTTTGTGGTAAATTATCTCTGTATACAAATTCTGGGTGTTACTAAAATCATATCATGCTTAGTTGTTTGTTCATATTTATGTAAAGATGTCAATACGTTTCTAGTATATTTGTGTCCATTAATTCTATTTTCCATATATTGTGTCATTATGCCGATGTATTTTTTTGGGCAGTTTAGGTATGGCATTTTTTAATTGTTTTTAATCTGTTCTGTCGTTTGTTTTAATTTTAAACTGTTATAGAATCAGTTTTTATTAATTTTAAACATAAAATTAAAAATATGAATTTATATCTATAAAATAATTACCTGTAATTTAGTTTAAAAATTTGTAACCTTTGTAGATATGAAAAAGTACATATAATAAATAATAAAATTTTTATAAAAAAATTGAACCGACTTCTAAAAGTGCGCTAAAAAGTGAAAAATAACCATAAATTTTTTTATGAAATTGAACTTTTTGAAGTCGACGCCAAACTAATACCTAACAAAATGTGATTTGCATCAACAGATTAAAAATACTTTATTTGTAATTGCTTTCTTACCATAATTTGTATATATTAGTAGTTATTTATTTCGTGTACAAATAATTTGGCGCCGACTTCAAAAAGTTAAATTTCATATAAAAATTTATGGTTATTTTTCACTTTTTAGCGCATTTTTAGAAGTCGGTTCAATTTTTTTATAAAAATTTTATTTTTCTATTTTTAGTTTTAGAATTCATTATGATATTCATAAATTATTTGAACTAAGTACTAATCGAGATTAGTGTACCTTGCAATGACTCCAAACTGGCAAAAAAGTACCCATTTTATTCAAAGTTGTAAAGCACCCAAAAATCAACCACTAAAAATTCTTTAGTTCCTAGAGTTTTCCAAATACCATTCAAATTGGGTCAAACGAATATTTAGTCTGTCATAGAAAATCCACTATCTTAGATTCGTAATATAGGCCCCAAAACCTTACAATATCGATATTTAAAGAAAATAAATTAATTTTTTATCCACCATATTGGATACGCCATATTGAATTTTTTAAAAATAATTTCAGATTCTTTATGGGAGGCCTCGAAAACTCCCCATACCAATTTGGGAGAAAATAGGACAAAATTGATTTTTTCGTCCGCCATATTGCATCCACCATATTGAATTTTTTAAAAATTATTTTAGATTCGTCATATGCGACTCTGAAAACTCCTCCGTACCAATTTTGGAGAAAATCGGACAAAAACGATTTTTTTGTCGGCCATATTGAATCCGCCAAATTGAATTTTTAAAAAATTATTTTAGATTCGTCATATGCGACCCCGAAAACTCCCCCGTACCAATTTTGGAGAAAATCGGACAAAATTGATTTTTTCGTTCGCCATATTGAATTTTTTAAAAATTATTTTAGATTCGTCATATGCGACCCCGTAGACTCCCCCTTGCCAATTTTGGTAAAAATCAGACAAAACTGATTTTTGTCCGCCATATTGGATCCGCCATATTGAATTTTTTAAAAATAATATCAGATTCGTTGGGTACAACCCCGAAAATTCTTCCATACCAATTTTGGAAAAAATTGGACAAAATTAATTTTTTTTGGCCGCCATATTGTAAGCGCCATCTTGGATTTTACTGCACCAATTTCATCTAAAAAAATATGGGACCACCGCAGCAACCTCCTTTACATAATGTAAGAAATTTCATTCAAATCGGTGCAGCCGTTCCGGAGTAATCGGTGTACATACATAAAAAAAAATACATAGTCGACGAATTGAGAACATCCTTCTTTTAGAAGTCGGTTAAAAAGTAACTTGATTTCAGTCAAGGCGTTTATAGGATTAAAAATGTAGTGTCCATTCTCCTAGCTGGACTTTTAAAAATACTTTTCAAAAGTTAATATATAATAGAGTGTGTGATTATAATTAATTGTGTTGAAATTAATTTTTTATAATAAAACAAAAATCTCTATTCTTAATGAATCTGCCGATACGCTCAGTTGAAAAAGATTCGAAAGAATCGAAATGTCCTGAAATATAAAATATGTATATACTAAGTATGACTACTTTATATATGTAGTTTTAAAAATGAACCATATTCCCAAGAAAATAAGCAACTATATATATATATATATATATATATATATATATATATAAAATGAATTCACCTAAACTATTTTTAGTTTGATGAATAATAAAGATAGTCAAGTATATTAATTGCCACACTAAAAACTGAAAATAAAACTGTCCGGAACGACTTTTAATGGAAATTTAAATTCATAATATGCTAAAAACTTACTTCTAGAATATGTTCGTCCTGAGCTTCTCGGTCCAGTTTCCTGGCAGTCGTCGTTATGACGCCTGAAACAAAAGAGCAACGATAATTAAAACTAGGAATAAGATGTTTTCAAATGAAAATTTATTAAAGTAAAAGTGGTGCAAAAGAATCTATTTAAAATGAAGATTTAAAATATTAAAGCTGTAAGAGAAATTTCCTGTCTTTTTGTGTAGATATTTGGGGACACGGCAATGCTACTGCAAGTAAGCACTACGTAACATTTTTTATTATTTTTAGCTTAGTATACTTTGAAATACTGGAAAAAAGTAGCTACTTATTCACCGACAAACAAACATCCAAGGTTTTCTCTGCAGTATTGACAATTTGGAATTTGCTATGGAGATTAAAAAATATGGTGTTTTCCTCCTCCTTACGTATGCATTAATTATAATTTTCCTCTCGCAAAAATTAAATGACATTCCAAACCATTCTTGCTTTGCATAAGTACTAAGTCATTTAATGTGATTTAATATAGATACTATTGTAAAACCTAACATCTTACCTTTATTTACCGACAAAACTTGGCTAAATACGAATCCAAGTTTTGTAGAAAGCATGATGAACAGGATATCTGGGAAAGATACCGGTGGATCACACTGATGACCCACCACTGATATCGGGACGAAACATCCATACATTTTCGGTGGTCGAAAATTAGATCTCTAGTCATATGTCCTTTCCATCAGGGGCATGACTATTTGCGACATGGCGACCGTGACAGGACGGCGGATATACGACGAACGTCCAACACCGCTCATGATGCGGATATAGGACAAACGTCAAAAACCGCTCAAGGCCTTTATTAAGCCCGGCTTGACCTTTGCAAAACCACCGAAGATGTTCGTTTCACATTCTTTCTCAGGCACATGCTTTCCTAAGGCTTGGACTTCCTATCGTAGTCAAAAGTCGGTTAAGCAGATGCCTTTCGGGGGGCATATTGTGAAACCTAACATCTCACCTTTATTTGCCGACAAAACTTGGCTAAATAGGAATCCAAGTTTTGTAGAAAGCATAATGGACAGGATGTCTGGGAAAGATACCGGTGGATCCCACTGATGAGTCCACCACCGGTATTGGGACGAAACATCCATATATTTTCGGTGGTCGAAAATTAGATCGCTAGTCATATGTTCTTTCCATCAGGAGCATGACTATTTGCGACAATACTTAAAGACATTTTAAATAAAAGTGTCAAACCTAATACCAAGGACGCAATATATTTGGTTCCACATGATTTTTCACTAGCTTTTATGTTCAAACAGTCACGAGACTTGGCCTTGGTTTTATGCAAATATATTTTAAATGGGGCATGGCTAATGCCAAATTACTGTCATTTTTAACACACTAGTTCCTAAATATAAAATTTTTTAAAAAAATAACTGCTTAAATCCAGACAAAATGTAACACACAAGAAAATAACACCGCATAATTTCAGTGTAGTCGAAAATTGCAAACGGCTTGCTTTTGCCCCTATCGATCCCATAATGCCAATTTGATTGCTCTACTCTAGCCCTTATGCAAATCAAAACTCAGTAAAACTGATTTTTAGCATACGCTTTCACGAAACTTTTAGAACGATTTTATAAGGACGTTTCTAACTTCGTAAAAGTACGTCAAGATTTTCACTGCTTCGAGAAACAGTCCTTTTGATTTAATCATTATGTTATTCTATATTTCTTTGATTTTTTACAGAAATTTAAATAACTAGCTAAATAAAGTTGATATCTGTGAGCTTTATAAAAATTTTTGCAAGTACTTTTGCCCAACTATTTTTTTTTTCTCTCCTTTAGTCCGGACGACAAGTTTTACTGAAGAAGTTAAACCGTATTTTCGGAAAAACCTGTGGAGATCTAATTTTAAGCATATGTGAAAAGTTAGGTGGGTAGGAAAGTAATTAAGTATATGATATGATAAGATATTGCAGAACACACTTCATCTGGGTTATATAATAATAATAATAATAGTATATTAACGGATCAAATAAATACAATCCATTTCAAAAATAAAAAATACAAACACTATTTAAAACAGAATTAAAAAACTTACAAATATCATTATTTTAAACAGTCAGAAATAAAAAAAAAACTTACAAATCTAAACATACATCAAAGTGCTTCAAAAGACTAGTATTGACAATTGACAATATTAACTAGTTTTTCAAGAATTGTAAAATTTTTAATTTAAAGACATTAATTGGCAAATGAAAAATATCAATCTCGGTAGGAACTGAACTCATTCCCTAGACATTCGAGAAATAGGACTGTTAATGCCATAATTCGTTCGGTGATATATCACATCAAACAAATTGTGCGCTCTAAAAGCTCCTTAAGGAACTGATAATCCAATATTATTGAGTAGTTCGGGGGAATTAATACAAGAGTTAACAATCTTATAAAGTAGAACGAGGTCAAGATATATGTAAGCATTTTCTTCACAAACTCGAGCAACTTCAAACCCCTGTTCACAATATTATCAATATGTGTGTCGAAGCAAAGGGCCCGATCAAATGTAACACCCAGATCCTTCACACATTCAACGCGATTAATCATGTTATTATCAAGAAAGTAATGAAAAGTTATCCAATCCCTTTTACGATAAAAAGTTATAATAGAGCATTTATTAACATTGAGGTGCATCAAATTTAACTTACACCATTCAGAGAACCAAGCTAGATCCTGTTGAATGCCCTCGCAATCGTTGCTACTTCTGACAACCCGAAATATCTTTGAATCATCTGCATAAAGAAGACATCTACTAAAAGTTATGAGGTCCTCAATATCATTAATAAAGCAGTTAAAAAGGAGCGGAGCGAGGTGAGCACCCTGAGGAACACCAGAGGTAACAAATATATCAGATGATTCACAGTCATTAATTTTTACTCGCTGTACTCTACCAGACAGGAAATTATTTATTCATTGTAGAAATAATCCATGGATGCCCAAACCTTCCAGCTTGTAAATGAGAAGCTGATGGTTAACCTTGTCGAAAACCTTGGAGAAGTCAGTGTAAATAGCATCCACTTGACACCTCCCATCCAAAGCCTCCACCAAGTACTTCTCATAGACAAGCAGATTAGTAGTAGTCGATCGACCTGCCATAAAGCCATGCTGTGAAGTTGCTAACACACGCCTAAAAAGAGGACACATCTTTTGGTAAACAATACCCTCAAAAATCTTACTAAATAGTGAAAATTTCGAAATTCCACGATAATTTTCGACGTTAGCTCTGTCTCCATTCTTATGGATTGACGTAATTTAGTAGTAATTTAGTAAACAATAGGTACTGCTTTTGTTAAAATATAACTATCTTACCTATTTTAATGCTTTAAACTGCTTAATCTGCTGTAATTTTAGTGTAAAAAATTAACAAAATTTAAATTATGTTATTTGTAATGTTTTATTGTAATGATTATTTACTACGAAAGGTAATTTGGAGTGGTTGAGAGTGACTTGCTGTCTTTGTTTGAATCACAATAAAAGAACTAATAGTTGATGCTTTTGATATATGACATGTTGTCTTGAATTATTAACACTTTTAGTTCTATCATTTTTATCACTTTGAAGTAATCATGATTACTTCAACAAAATGGTAGTTAAATATGGATTCTAGCAGTTATGGAAACTAACAGTTATTTGCAACTGAAAATTGACGATGAAATAATTTCAGATCCAAATGACATGGCAAGTTCATTGAACTGCTTTTATGTTACCAGTATTGGAGCAATAGTCAGGGACATAGACAAATCTGGACCAGATTTTCCAGTTTTACCTAGACATGGGGGTGCGTTTATGGAGACCTTTAAGCTTGTTACTGTTGAGGAACTTAAGAAGATTGTTTTTGACCTACCAGATAAAAATGAATCAGATGATATAAATGCTTGTTTTTAAAGAGTTGTTTTGATAATATAGCTCTACCACTTCTTAATTTGATAAATTCGTCATTTTTAGCATGTAAAATTCCCGATGAATTAAAAATATCGACTATTGTTCCGGTGCCTAAAGTAAATAATTCCCACAGGGCTGTTGATTTGTGACCTGTTAAGATGCTCAGTTGTGTTGAAAAAATAATGGAAAAAGTAGTGATGAAACAACTGATAGAATTCATAGAAGCAAAAAAAATTATAAATAGTATGCAATCTGGTTTTCGGGGTAATCATAGCTGTGAAACTGCAGTGCAGTATGTACTTAATGACTGGAAACATAGTTTCGATCAAAATCTTATTACGGGTGCTGTATTCTTGGATTTGAGGAGGGCCTTTGAGAATTTAGATAGGGAAAGACTACTTAAAAAAATTAGAAAGCGTCGGTATAAGGGGTAAAGTGTTGAAATTTATGAATAATTACTTAATTAAAAGAAAACAGAGATTAAAATTGAATTACGTTGTATCTGACGAGATTGAGAGCAGCATGGGTGTTCCACAAGGTAGTATGCTAAGTCCATTATTATTTTTTATATATATTGACGATATAGTGAGTAGATCCGGTGATTGTTGTATACATCTTTTTGCAGATGATGTTCTTTTATATTTTGCATGTTCTGATCGTATTTAATTGGTTAACACATTTAACTCTACATTACAAAATTTATATTGGTGGTGTTCTTGTAACCAATTAAAAATAAATGTGGAAAAAATCAAATTTATGATAATCTGCAATGAGAATGAATACAGAACTTTTTCTCGTGGAGATCCTATTATTAAAATAGGCAATGAAACAATTGAAATGGTGAAAAAGTTTAAATATTTAGGAGTAATCATAAATAGACAACTTAAATTTAAAGAACATGCGAATAATTTAATAAAAATAATCTCTTATAAAATTAACTATATTCAAAGATGTTTTAATTTTTTGACAAGGTGGATTAAAACAATCCTGTTTAACATTCTGGTATTGCAGCACTTTGTTTATTGCTCCACAATTTTGTTCCTTCTTAATAAAAATTAAAAGGCAAGATTTCAAAAATTGCAAAATAGAGCCGTGAGAGTTATACTCTCATGTACAAGAAGAACATCAATTAACTACATGTTGAGGGAAATGCAATGGTTGTCGGTAGAGGACTTCTTTCAATATCAAACATTGATCTTTATTTTTAAAATCAGATCGGGTAGTTCTCCTATATATTTACAAAATCATATTAATTATAATAGAAATATACATGTATATGATACTAGATCGAAGGAAGATTTTTATATTCCTCCAGTATTAAAGAAACAAACACAAACCTCTTTATTCTTTAAGGGCCTAAACAGTTTTAATCAATTGCCCACAAATATTAAATGTTTAAAATCTCTAAATAAGTTTAAGGGGTGTCTGAAGCAGTATTTTTTTTAGGGTCAATCCTTGAGACATGAACTTTCTTTGTTTTTTTTTTAGATTTGTGTCAGTTTAGTTTAGCGTGTCATTTCTGCAAAGCTTAACGATGTTTGATTGTTGTTTGTAATTTTAAAATATGAATTTAGTTGTTAAGATTTTTGTGTAATTATATTAGTCTATGACTAAATAAAGGATTTATATAAAAAGATCACGAAATTATCACTGTCACTTTGATTACTTATAACTGACAGTAAGGAATACGTATATTAACTTATTTAGGTGAATTTGTGTTGATGAAGGAAAATGCGTGATCTGCAGGTAAGACATGGATCTTGTCCCTTTTAAATCTTGGTAACTGAGGGCTCATGGTGGAATAATGTACGAGTAATATAGGTTGGTTAAATCAAGGAACTTTAATTATTGAAATACTCAGCTATGTAGGAGAGCTTTTCCCAGGATATAGTGTTAAAGAGTACGGGAGCTATTTTACTAGAAAATATTGTTATTACAAAATATTTGAGAAAAGTTAATGTGTTTTTCCTTCAGACTATCAAATGGAAAGGCAGAGAGTTTATTTCCTACGAAATCTACTCTGGCTTTGTCTTCATACTAGTTTCGACCATTTTAGTGAAGGTAAAACGAAGCAAAAGCAAAGTTTACAAATATATCGGCACGATGTTATACCTGCCGATAACCGAGGCCAGATTGTAAGATATCGATAGTCAAAGGACATCTATATATACTCCGGAGTAGTGAGATGTTAAATAAAGTTTAAAGAAATCTTTTAAGGTCGTTTAAATGAATTTTATCAAAATAATGCTTTTCCCTTTTGGAAAGTCAAAAGGAAAGGCAGTAGTATGTTTTCTGCGAATTTCACTCTGATTCTTTCTCTATAAAATTTATCATCGTAAATATGCCTTAAGTAATTAGTAATACTACTTAGTGGTTGTTAAGGCAAGGGATTTCAGTTGTTTTATTTTGTAAACCAAAGGAAACTCTCTGTCTTAGGCTTGTCGTCCACTGGATTCGAATTCATGTGACTATGTCAATTCTGACGAATTTTTTCATCAGAAACCACCTTGTCCACTGTGTCAGTCAATCTGATCAGTTTTGATCAGACAGTGGTATATCATGGATAGTGGTAGTTATGTGCAATTTATGTAAAAAAAATAACGGACATCAGTTTGAACATTTACTTTCATTAAAATTTTATTGGTATTAATAATATACTGGTTTTTTAATTTATTATACTTAAAATACATGTAAATATCAAAATTTTTATTTGCTTCTGATCTGCTGAATGTCCCATAATTTAGAATTATTCAATATTGAGTAATTATAAAAATACAAATTAATGACAAATTCTTAAACGTCAAACGAAAATACTTTGATTGAGATGACATACGCCAGCCAGGATAAAATAATTCCTTATTCAATTTATTAAATTTAAAGCAAAATTTTATAAAGATTGAGGGCTTACGATAATAAGAAATATCAACTATGATATATCATTTAAAAGGATAAAATAAATGCACACCATTAAGCTAAATAGCTATATATGGTGTTTCATTTAAAAAAATTCAACTTTAAGTAAAAAAGTGCCCATAGAAAGCATAACCAAACTATAGACCATATTAAAATTTGGTCAAATTTGAAAATCGCCCTATAGATCGTAAACTAATCAAGATTACCATGATCTGTTTTTGCATTCATATGTTTCTCCAAAAAAGAGCTCTAGAATTGGGGACAGATTTTTTGTACAGGTTGTGGTTTTTAAATTAACCTATAAAAACATCGAAATTTGCCCACCCTGTACATCTGCAATACTACGACATAAAATATTAGATCAAAGTAAAGCTTAGACAAGGATAAAATAAACTTATAAGGTGACTGTTTCGTTATTCACACACGATTTGCTCGTGTGAGAGGGTATAGTCAGTGTCAAAAGTTCAGGCGAGTCCTATGAAAGAGTACTAAAACGTACTTGATACTCTGGGCTATGATTACATCCGTAAAACTGGTAAAAAAATTTTCTTATTAGAGAAGTGCTTAGCCAACTTCATTCATATAATAGAACTGAGAGATATTGATAAAATTTTCTGCTTGTTCTAAAAGGTTTACCGAAGTAGTCCTATAAAAATATTTTCAACAGAAGTTTGTTGTGAAGGGTGTTTTTTATAGAGGTATGAAACTTTAAGTTGGCAACACTTTTTTAACTGGCGGCCATTTTGTCAGCTGCCAAGTGATTTATGTTTAATTTGGTGTGGCATTTCAACATGAATAGACTGACGCCTGAACAACGCTTCCAAATTGTGCATATTTATTTTGAAAATCATGGTTCTGTTCGAAATACGTATCGCGCACTACGTCCATTTTACGGTCAATATAATCGTCCATCAGAGCAATTAATTCGATTAACTATGGAACGTTTTCGCACCACGTTTACTTTAAATGATAATACTCATCCACAGAGACGTCGTACAGTGCGTACAGAAGAAGTCATTGCTGCTGTAGAGCATAGCCTAGAGGAAGACCCAAATCAGTCTATCCGCCATCGTGCATAGGAATTGGATATGTGTCCATTCACTTTATGGACGATTTTGCGGAAAGATCTTGGTTTGCGTGCTTACAAAATCAAACTCGTGCAAGAATTGAAGCCACACGATCACCTAACAAGGTGTAGATTCGGTGAATGAGCCCAAAACAAGATTGCCGTTGATCCCGATTTTCATAAACGAATTTTGTTTAGCGATGAAGCTCACTTTTGTTTGAATGGATACGTCAATAAACAAAACTGCCGTATTTGTAGTGATGATAATCCTCAAGTGTATGTTGAGACATCATTACATCCAGAAAAACTGACTGTTTGGTGTGCTTTATGGGCTGGTGGAATCATTGGTCCGTATTTCTTTAAAAACGATGCTGGTCAGAAAGTTACAGTCAATGGTGACCGCTATAGAGCCATGATTACTGACTTTTTCGTTCATCAATTGAACAACCATGATGTGCAGGAGTTGTGGTTTCAACAAGACGGCACAACATGTCACACAGCTCGTGCCACAATTGATTTATTGAAGGAAACGTTTGGTAACCGCATAGTTTCACGTTTCGGACCCGTGAATTGGCCTTCAAGATCGTGCGACTTAACGCCGCTAGACTATTTTCTGTGGGGATATGTGAAGTCGCTAGTCTACACCGGAGGACAACATTCGCCGCGTTATTGCCGATATATGGCCACAAATGTTGGAAAAAGTCATCGAAAATTGGACCTCCAAATTAGACTACGTCCGAGCCAGCCGTGGCGGTTATATGCCAGAAGTCATATTTAAATTATAATGCCAGAAGGTTATCTTTAGAATAAAGTAAATTTCATGTCAATTTAAAAAATTCATCTTTCTTTTATTCCATTTAAAAGTTCTATACCTCTATCAAAAAACACCCTTTATTTATAACAAATTTTAAATTGACACAAAATACCTGCAAATTACATCAAAAAGAAATAAAGCACAAATTAAGAGATATCTAAACAAGACAACTAGGATATATAAATGAAGTCGGTTAAAAAGACCGACCACCTAAAATTAACGTGAGGATAACCCCGTTAACAACTGTGGCGTTCGTTTAAAAAAGATGTGAAGGAAATAAATTAATATCCGATTATTAAATTAAAATATATTTTTAACTGTGCAAAACAAGTGCAATTTTATGAAGTTGGTTTAACTAAAAAAAAACAAGAATTATATCAAGTATTCTGAATAATATCAATAAAATACATAAAGCATTGGCTCTTTTTTACAACAAAACAAACGTATTTTGCCATTTATCAATACCAGCATACAAATAAAATGTGTTATTTATGTTATTTGGTTCACTATCTACTATAATTAATATCTCTCATAGAAATAAAATCATTGCTTTAAATGTTTTATTTCGTACTATAAGTGATAACTTTATTTAATAAAATTCTAGAAACTATAAACAATAATTTGATGAATATAAATAATGATTAATTATTTAAAGAAATAAATTGATTTTTCCTTTAAAAGGTCATATCTAATTGAAACTGTCAGAACTCGATTTTTTACATATCTTGAAGTGTAATATCTCAAAAATATGCATTAGTTGGAAGAAAATTGATGAGAAAATAATAAGCTTTCGAAGAGTATTTTTTTGTGCAAATTTTTGGAGCAGGTAGGTAGGTTCAAATGGCAGGTGTACGCAGATGAAAAGGCGCTCCATTTACCTGTGTGAATGGATTTCATATACAATTTGTTGTTGAAATATCAAATTAATAATATATTGTATAATACTGCCTATTTATGAATTTTTATAATTCATTGTTAGAAAAATAAATTTTGTTTAATTAAGTCATTTAAACACTTTGTACTAGGAAGCACAGTTTATTTTATAAATTTTCAATGCACAATGTTATGTTTGCATGATAAAAATCAAAAATAACGTTATTAAAATAAAAAATATTTATTTTAAACTTAAATGTTATTGGGATGGTAAATACCAGTAAATCAATCGAAAGAGATTTTTTCGTCATAAAAAACAATCCGTAGTGATATCTTATTATGTTTTCCAGTCTTTACTATGATCCATTAATTTGATATAAATAATTAAAATCGGATGATCCGATTTTAACTTTGTAAATAAATTTTAAAAGAAGAAGTATCATTCTACAAGCTTATATTTTAATTTTGCTTCAAAAAATCTGTGAAATACGTGAAAAATGCTAACAAACATGGCCGAAAACGATCAAGATCGTGGAAGTACCGACCCGCCAAACCCTCAAAAATTGCTTTATCAGCCTCTACTATTCGGCTACTTTCACGTGCTCGGTTGTTTTCGGTCATGTTTGCTTATATTTTTCACGTATTTCACAGACTTTTTATGCAAAATGAAAATAAGGCCTGTTCTAGTTCCAAAATCTTTTTACAAAATTAATATCAGCCCATCCATGACGCATATGGGTCTTATTTACTATTATTTTGCGAATCGGCAGTGGTACAACTTGAAAAATTACGGAGATATGAATTTTTTACAAACGCGGAATTTTCCAGTTTTCTCTGTTACTAATGATCCGATTGAGTTGATTCAGAACTCATCTTGTTAGTATTGTGGAAAACATAACAAAATATTACTATCGATTGTTTTAGTATAGTATCCTGATAGTATTTTTGTTACAGAATCACTTTTTTTATTGAATGGCCTATAGTGCTTTGATGAAAATCTGACCATAGTTACTAACAACTATTTCGTTTTCTAGCTCTATAGTGTGCCTTCTCTTCCGTACGCTACTTACTGATTAAAATGGACTTGCATTGTCTTTATTTTTATTTATTTTTACGGCGTTTGGATTAGGTTGTATCTCTAATCGTTACCAAGTGTAAACTGAATGTGTTGTCTTAACGCTACGAGCTTATGTAAGGACTGTGTCCATTGAAGTGCAAAGTTTAGCTTCACTGTGCATACCTCAATGATTTGATGTTACAAAATAGTGGCTGCCAAAGATTTGGTGTCTCCACACTGGGTTTACTGAAGTTTCCATTATTATTTTTAATGCAAACTGCTTCTATAAATTATCTTTTTTTTTTCATGTTGAATTCCATATATATTGCAGAAGCTTCAGACCATTTTATATGCTGTTGTTTATCCCAGGCGTGTTCTGCAATTCCTGATCTCGACATTTCCCCTTTTTGTGTATGAGCTTTATATTCCTTAATTCTAATTTCTAGTGGTCACATGGTTTTTCCAATATACATTTCATCACACTCACATGGAACTTTGTAAACACATTCTTATCGGTAATTTTTGGTTTTGTTTTTGTTAAATGAGCTTTAAGTGTATTTCCTAACTTGAAGGCTGTTTTTATATTATAAGTGCTGGCAATTCGTTTCATTTTCTCCGAGGTTCCTTTAATGTACAGAATTGTGAAGAATGAATATGTTTCTTGCTGTCCAATGGTTGCTGTTCTAAAGTTATTTTATTGCGATTATAGAGGTTGCATATAATTTCCCGTTTTGTTACAACAGAATTATTAGAACTATGGTCAAGATATTGTCCAGTATGTGTTGGCTTCCTGTATACTGAAGATTTAATAGTCTCATTTGAATGCTTCACCATGATATCTAAGAAGGGCAATTGATCATGTACCTCTTTTCCCATGATAAACTTAATTGTTGGTCGAATGATGTTTAGACGTTTCAAGAAATCAAGTTCTTGATCATTGCCTTTCCATATGATGAATGTATAATCCACATATCTCAACCAGACTTTCGATTTCGCTGTTGCTGTTCCTATGGCATTAGTTTTAAATCATTCCATATATATATATACATATATATATATATATATATATATATATATATATATATATATATATATATATATATATATTGATGTATATTGGCGACGACTGGAGAGAGTGAAAAATCCATCGGAAGCCCGTCGTCCTGAGCATAGAACTTGTCTTTACTTGAAAGTAAGCACTACACAGGCAACATTCCAAAAAGTCCATCACCTGGTCTAGTACTATCGTGGTTAGATCTAATAATATTGTATCATTTGAAAGTCTAGTTTTGATTATGTCTAGCGATTCCCCTAATGGCACATTAATACATAGACATCAAAACTTATTAATTTGTTCAATTAGTTGTTCACGAAGTAAAATTTTTAACATGTGTTCGTCTTATCTTCTAAAGGTTAAGGTTTTTAAAGAAACTTCGCCAACGCACTTGTTGGTGATCCTCTGAAGCCGGTTATCGATTTCAATAGTATGTTCGTTTTATGAATTTTCGGTAGTCCGTAAAAATGTGATGGCTTACTGTAGTGTGTTGTGTAGATTTTTGTCTCTATAGATTTAGTGGGGACACGAGATAGTTGTCTATATTTTTCTTTTTCTAGAATATCTCCGACTCTTTGGTCGTACATTACGATGCCCATGATCACTGTTGCATTTCCCTTGCCCGCTCACAGCATCTTTATGGATTCATCCTTACGAAGTTCTTTTAAGGCTGATGCTTCTAACTTGGAGAGATTTTGAACGGGGTTTTTCCTGTCTTCCGAGGTTGAAATTATTTTCTACCTAAACTCGTCGGAATGGTTTTTGTCGACTAATATGGATTCTACAGAACTTATATTTTCTAAAACAGGTATGATTTTAGGTGTTACTGCAAAATTAAGCCCCTTACCCCATAGTTGTTCGTCTGCTGCTGAGAGTATTTTTAAGGATAAGTTTATGATCGTTTTTTTTGAAGCTAGAGACAGCAACGTCATTTCTATTGGTTTCTGATTAAAATACCAATACCAGGTAAAAGAGCAATCGCCAATTCGATGCGTAAATAAGTCATGACAAAGTCTACATTCTTAGTTTAAGATGCTGTTTCTTCTTCGGGTGCCATGTGCTATGCCACACGTCAGCGATCATTTGTCAATCTTATGGTCACATTATAACTAGAGTGCCCTCTTCAGCTTGTCTAAATATGGTTGCGACATCTAATATACTACACCAGTTTCTTATATTGCGAAGCCAAGAGTGTTGTTTTCGATCTGGCCCCCGCATGCCTTCAATTTTTCTCTGCAGAATTAGCCTTGGTATGGAGTAGCGAGGTCTTCTTAACATATGCCCTAGATATAACACTTTTCGTTGTTTTACAGTGTCCATTAGTTGTTCTTCTACGCCAGCTACTCGTAGAACTTCATCATTCGTTACGTGAGCAGTCCAGGGGATACGCAGTAGTTGGCGGAGTGTCCACTATTCAAAAGCTTCGATCCTATTCAGCGTCCTCGCCTTAAGTGACCAGTTTCAGCACCATATAGTACAATAGGCCATACATAATACTGAACCACACATATTTGGGTCTGTAATGGCATATTTCTGTGAAGGAGAAGATTCTCAAGTTCAAAGAAAGTTGTTTTTGCACGGCCAATTCTTCTTAAGATGTTAGCTAGTTAAATTGCGTGAATCGCGTAAATAGAACTAATCATATTGCTAAATTTAGTTTTTCAAAACTATATTAGGAATATTAATTTAGCCAGTTGTCCTTAGACACCATGCCACTCCCTTGAAATGCTTTACTCTCTCGTTTGGAACCTATGCTTAGATTAACTTTTCCTAAGAAGTGGTGCGATATCTTTATATCCATTGTAGTATCAAGCTATAGTTTTAGTCACGTCAGATTTCAGCGTTTCACTGTTGTTTTAAAAAGATGAAAAAGCAAATTGAAATTACTCTTATGTACTTATTTCACCAGAATAACTCAATTCATTTTAAACAAAATTTGCGATGCCAATTTAAAATTATCTTCTAGCAATTGTGAAAAAAATAATAATAATTTTGTCTATGCGTGAACGTTATTGGAAATAGATAAATTATATATCTAAATTCAAATTCCTTTCTTTTAACTTTAATCGTGTTTTTCTGAAAATAGCACTTTTCAAATAAATGACCGCGATTTTTTTTCAATTTTGTGAACTTTTTCTAGATATAAAAATGTAGTTGTTAATTGCAGAATTTTTAAACTTTCCCCATAGTTTTTTTTTTTAATAAAAAAAGGGCCGATAATTTCGAGCGGGTACCGATTAGAATGAAAATCTTTACATTTTGTTCAAGAGGTGGCTGCAGTGGTGGCATATAACTTAGGCTGAAATCGACGAGGTAAAATCTAAGACGGAGCTTAAATAGTGGTGGTTTAAAAAATTATTAATGTTCTATTCCCTTTAAAATTGTTTTTGAAGGGGAACTGGATTTTTTAAATTAATATGATAAATCCAATATGAAGAACTAAACATTTTACATTTCCCATTTTGGTATAAAATTAGTATTGGCGAACGTCCTTAAAATTTAAAATTGCTCATCCAAACAGCAGGCAAAAAATTTTATACTAGTAGGGTGCTGGCTTTTGCTTGATGGAAATCCATATTCAACGATGAATAAAAAACGAATATTTGTCAAATTTCCACTATATTTAACTAAAAAACTTTTTGGTTACTTGAAAAACTTATACCTAGATTTACAATAATGAATAAGTGCAATACTCTAATTTACATTTTATTACCTATTATTTAAATTATTGGGAAATCCACACTGGTTTTTGTTAAAAAATATTTAGCAGGCGTGAGATGTTGATATCTGTTTGGTCATTTAATAGATTACTTGTGTTCTTTAATCGATTTAATTCTATGGCTTCTAAGAAATTCATTTTATAACCTTTCCTTTCTACATGGAGAATTTCAAAATTATACTCTAATTGATGATTTTGTTCTATTAAGTAATTTGCGTAGAAAGAACTATTTTTATTGTGTAAAAAATTATTTTTGTGTTCCTGAATCCTTTTTTTTTAAACGATCTGCCTGTTTGGCCTATATATACTTTTGGGCAACTGCCGCATTTGAGTTTATAGACCCCAGACTTATTTTATTATTTTTATTTGTTTTTGTTTTATAATTTTTTAAGCGTTTTCCTATTGAATTATTTGTTTTGAAGGCTACCCCAATATTTTTTTTTATTCAGAAACTTTTTAATTTTAATTGATGATTTACCAAAATAGGTTAAAGAGGTAAAGTTGCGTTTCTTGTTTTCTTGTGCAGTAGGATAAACTTCTTCTGTGGCTTTCTTTTTTAATTTTTTTGTTAAAATTGAGTTGACCATTGATGGTAAGTAACCATTGTTAACTGCAACTTGTTGAACCTAATTTAATACTTTATTAAAATTCTCTTCAGATAAGGGAATGCTAATAAGACGATGAATAAAACTATGGTAAGCCGCTAATTTATGTTGTTCTGGGTGAGATGAAGTTCTATGTATGGTTGTATCCGTATGTGTGGGTTTTTGAAAAATTCCAAAAGAGTGTTTATTTAAAACTTTAGTAATGACTAGACCAAGAAAATTTATTGAGTTATTTTCTTCTTTTTCCGTAGTAAATTGAATATTTTGGTGGATTGAGTAAAGAAAATCTAAAGATTTATTAAGTTGTCGATCTGTGCCTGTGAAACACACTAATATGTCATCCACATATTTGTACTAGTACAAGAAATGTTGGCTTATGTGGTTATTAAATATTATTTTTACTATATTGTCCATAAAAATCTCTTCTAACAGTGGGCTTAAAAGGCTATCCATAATCAATCCTTCTTTGCTTTTGTAGACTTTACGCAAAATAGTTTTGATTAAGGCAAGCCTCTAATAAGTTTAAAATATCGTTTTTTATAGTCGAGTTTATTTTTTTTTGTTCAATAGATTTTCTACTAAAGAAAATTTTAATAAAGAATTAAATTGGATTAAACAAGTTGCAGTTAACAATGATTACTTACCATCAATGGTCAACTCAATATTAACAAAAAAATTATAAAAGAAAGCCACACAAGAAGTTTATCCTATTGCACAAGAAAACAAGAAACGCAACTTTACCGCTTTAACATATTTTGGTAAATCATCAATTAAAATTAAAAAGTTTCTGAATAAAAAAGATATTGAGGTAGCTTTCAAAACAAATAATTCAATAGGAAAACACTTAAAAAATTATAAAACAAAAACAAATAAAAATAATAAAATAAGTCTGGGATCTATAAACTTAAATGCGGAAGTTGCCCAAAAGTATATATAGGCCAAACAGGCAGATCGTTTAAAAAAAGGATTCAGGAACACAAAAATAATTTTTTACACAATGAAAACAGTTCTTCCTACGCAAATCACTTAATAGAACAAAATCATCAATTAGAGTATAATTTTGAAATTCTCCATGTAGAAAGGAAAGGTTATAAAATGAATTTTCTAGAAGCCATAGAATTAAATCGATTAAAGAACACAGGTAATTAAATGACCAAACAGATATCAACACCTCACCCCTGCTAAATATCTTTTAACAAAAACCAGTGTGGATCTCCCAATAATTTAAATAATAGGCAATAAAATGTAAATTAGGGTATTGCACTTGTTCATTATTGTAAATCTAGGTATAAGTTTTTCAAGTAACCAAATATTTTGTCATTTAAAATAGAACTTCTGATGAAGCTACAGTGTTAGCGAAACGTGTCAAGTTTTTTAGTTAAATATAGTGGAAATTTGTCTTTTATTCATCGTTAAAAAATTTTATATTTCAAGATTCGGCCAAAATTGGTACTGGGGCGAAAAATAATTTTATAAATATTTGTGACATTTTGTAAATATATGTTATTTAAAATGTGCATAATGGAAAAAATATAAAATCTGTGTGAATTGAGAGAATCTATATTGGACGTCAAACGAAAGAGGTAAACTATTTTTGACAAAATGGTGAATATAGTCATAATTTGAATATGTATACCCAACCGGTTGTAAAACGTACTTATTTATCAAATGAATTAAACTTATTTAACGAAAATGCAGAACATTGATAATGAACAATTCTCATTTTTTTCTACTAACTATGAATGTGATGTCTGACAAAGGGTATCAGTAATATTTTTACATTCAAAATGCATTCATTTCATAGCAGTTAAACGTTAGCGACAGATGGCTTTTATCAATTTCAAAATGCGCATTGTTATCGTCATTCTCGTAAATTATTACTCAACAAAAGATGTGAAATTCAATTCAAAATATTATCGCAAAAAGGACAAATTTTTACTTAAAATGTTACCCTTAAAAACTGGTAGGATTTAAAAGCGGTTCTTACAGAACTTTGCTAAGAAAGTTAAATATATGAGCAAGTGGGAGCTTGAAACTTACCATGGATTCAGCGTACCTATAACAACTTTAAACTTTGTTTAAAATCAACTTTAATTATAATAAAATACGAGGTGTGGTTATGAAGTAACGAGCCTATTGCTGTAAAAATTTTTATTTTAAATTTATATATATTTAGTTACTATTACTTTCAATATATACCCCTCTTCTATCCATACCACGCTCAGTAAGAATTTTTCATTGCTCGCAACAATGCTGAAAGGGGTCTCCTGTGAGCTCCTTCATGAAGCGTTCTGCTTTTTCTTTCACAACTTCAATGGACTGAAATCCTGTTTCATTTAATGCAGGTTTGACCATAGTGGGAAAATATAAAAGTCATATGGTGTAAGGTGAGGAGAATAAGGCGGATAGGATATTGTAATTGGCTAGAAACGTCTTGACAGACAATGCAGAATCAGCTGTAGCGTTGTCTTGGTGGAGAACCCATGACTTGTTCTTCCACAATTCAGGCCATTTTTTCCCATACTTTCATGGTGTCATTTCTTATAGTTTCAACAATCGAATGAGTAGTTAATCGATGGTCAGATCGAATGAGATTATCGACTTTTTCAACATTTTCATCCATTTTTAACGTGGAAGGGCGACCCAGACGTAAATCATCTTTAACATCTTATCAGCCATCTTATAAACCCTCAAACCAGTCAAAAACTTGCATACGTGATAAAGCTTCATTAACTAAAATGTGATTGTTGGATTTACATTGTATTTATTTTTGTTTATTTTTACGACTTTTAGATTAGTTGGTATCTCTAATCGTTATGAAGTATAAACTGAATGTTTGGTCTAAAGGCTAGGAGTTTATATAGGGATTGTGCCCATTAAAGCGCATAGTTTCGGTTCACTGTACACACCTCAGTGATTTGATGTTACAAAGTAATGGTTGCCAAAGATTAGGTATCTCCACACTGAGTTTACTGAATATTCCATTATTATTTTTAATGTAAGCTACTTCTATAAATTTTCTTTCTTCATGTTGGGTTTCATATATATATATATATATATATATATATATATATATATATATATATATATATTGTCGTAATTTAACGGATGATGAATGTTTTTTTTGTATTTAATTTAATTTTGAATTTACCGAATTTTTTGTTAATTTTTTCCAAGGGTCTCTTTCAACTACCTTTCGCGATTTTAACTATTTTTCAATTCTAACGAGACGTCATTGCATCTCGCCATTATTCGGTATTTTTCTACTCATCTCCGAGAATATGGACATATTTACACATTTACCGGGTTTATCGGATTAATTTTATTTCTCCGGAAACGTGGAATTTTTATTTTTTGCATTATCAATTATTTGTGTAAAACCGAAGTTTTGACACAAATTACGGGTTGTTGGTGAAGTCCCGCCAAACCTCTCGACTAGAATAAAAACTCTAGCCGCCTCACCTTTCTTCTCGCTCACCGGCATAGAAGGGGAATGAGTGAAGCTCAAGAGAGCGAAAATTAATTAAATTTTATTTTTTCAAGGGAACACTTCTAAGGAAGAGGTTATCAAGTAACACTCGTCCTTGACTCTTAGTTAACATTTTATTAATTTTTTTTTAGTTCAGTACTGTTTCCCGCAAGTCAAGTTCGGGATTATTTTCTCTCCACTGTCACGTTCGGGATTTGTCAAGATCGGTATTCATAACTTTATAGTCAACACAAAGTTGACTATTAGTCGCAAAGTCAATATCAGGTTTTCTCCACCTTATCAGGTTCTGGTAATAATGTTTAAAAGTCAGGACGCTCGGTTCAGTAACTCAGACGCGCCACTGACCTCGTCTTTTTATCGACGGTGTCAATATCAGGAATTAAGATACGAGCACGATCTGTATTTTCTGTAGTATGATATGTTGTCAAAGACAATCTAATTTAAGAACCAAGAGCTGCCTAAAAAATAGAACAGTTAACGTGGCCCCCGAGAGCTAAGCTCGATCGGAAAAAGGACAAGTTGACTCTAAGAGAGCAACCCGCAATGTCCTTAATTACGCCGCTGCCTCCTCGTTTTTATAGTAGTGGTGACGTCACATTCTGAATTAGGGGAAGTACCGAGCCAAAGCGCCGGTTAATTTCTGGGTTTCCCCGTAATCGAAGAATGGTAGGTTTAGCACTGTATGTCGTATTATTTAGATTTTTTTGTTTAGGGAGTTTTGGGGCAATATTAAATTTAAAATTTAATATATATTTAATTTTTATATGATTTGTTATATATGTAATTCTCCTTTCAGGCCGAGAATATGAAAAATATATATACAAACAGTTTATTTCTTGCAAATATTGCTCTGATTTTCTCTCCATACGCGTTTCGATCACCTCATGATCTCGTCAGTCGAGCTGTATCGGACCGAGAGCAACATTAGCAGGAAATAACTGATATATGAAATATAAGTTTCAAGATCCGTCGGCAGGATACTGCACCTGCCATCTACCGACCTCGATGTCAGACTAAAAAATATCGCCAGTCGAACGACATCTATGAATCACCGGAGTAATGTGAAATTTAAAAAAAAAATTAAAATTTTAGTAAGAAATAAAGAAATCCTTATTTCCAGGATTTAGAACAACTACCACGGGATAGCAAGAGACACATTCCTTCTTCACAATTCAGTATATTAAGGGAACCTTGGAGAAAATAAGACGAATTGCCAGCAGTTATAATATAAAAACAGCCTTTAAATCAGGAAATACACTTAGAGCTCATTGAACGAAAACAAAACCGATAAGAAAGAATGGGTTTCCAAAATTCCATGTGAGTGTGGTGAAATGTATATTGGAGAAACCAAACGACCACTAGAAGTTAGAATTAAGAAACATGAAACTCATACACAAAAAGGAAAAACGTCGAGATCGGGTATTGCAGAACACGCTTGGGATAAAGAACACCATATAAAATGGTCTGGACCTGCGGCAATATATATGGAACCCAACATGAAAAAAAATATATAGCTTACATAAAAATTATCATGGAATCTTCAGTAAAATCAGTGTTGAGATACCTAATCTTTGGCAACCATTACTTTGTAACATCACATCATTGAAATGTGTACAGTGAAGCGAAACTTGCGCACTTCAATGGCCCTATATAAGCTCGTAGCCTTAAGTCAAAACATTCAGTTTATCCTTGATAACGATTAGAAATATAACCTAATCGAAACGTCGTAAAAACAAACAAAAATAAAAACAATGCCAGTCCGACAACCAGATTTTAATCAATCTTCAATATTGTCTACAACCTTCAAACTTTTATTAAAATATAAGTTTCATTAGCGGTTTTTCCAAGTTTCATGTGAAATTTGACGGCAATTCGTTGCTCTATTATTACATTTATCATTTCTTGGCAACAAAAAAACAGCTCTTATACAATCGAAGACCACGGCCATACAGATTTCTCTACAGATACGGAAGGCATCGCATTAGAAAGAGAAGGCTTCACGCTACACAGCTGTCGGTTGTTGTCTTGTTATTTTATAGCCACCCCTCGTATGCATGGTTAAACACCGTCACAAAAGGTTAATTTCTTTTAATTCTAGTCAATGAAGCATTTCAAAAATAGAAAATATATGCATATGGTATAGTTCAAAGAAAATTCTATTTATTCAATTTTAGGCATAGAGTTTCAACTTAAGCCAAGCTCAGATGATGCTAAGCGAGCCGTATGCTGGACGAGGTAATGGTTCCTCTAAGCTCTTGGCTTCACAAATATGCGTTTCTGGGCTAGTCTTGTAGACAATGCGTGCAAAGTGATATCTCAGAAAATAAGACCCGATATAAGTGAATTTCTATCAAAATTCACTATATCAATTTGAGCTTTTTATAACAATTGATTATCAATTTTAAAGATATACAAGAATCACTATTAATTCGTTAAAGATTGTCTTCGGAAAAATAATAAACGATGACGAAATAGACTCGTCCTTGCCTGCTGCATTAGTAACGTGAATGTCGCTAGCACTCCCCCCCCCCCCCTTCGTCGACAACTGGCTTTCGCTTGCAATACGGTGCGATGGTTTCCCCAGAAGCTTGATATTCAGAAAAATATACTTGGTCCTTGTCCTTGCCTGCTGCATTAAGAACGTGAATATCACGGGCACCCCCTCCCCGTCGGTGACTCGCTTTCGGTTGCCATACTGTACTCCTATGATACCGCTGCCCTCCCTCCTCCTTAAAGAGAAAGGCTGGATCCGCCTCTGGGCTTCATAGTTATTCAACTTTCGGTAGTCATGAAAAACTGATGTCCAGATGACGAGACGCGACTTTCTCATTGGATACTGCAAATACCAGCGACACAAGCAGGAAAAAATGAATTACGGAAAACCATCATGAACCCACCCAGCCGGAAATGACGCAATTTTCTATTACTGCATCCAGTATGGTTCCTATTACAGTTCCCAGCATGCAATCCAGCAATGAAATAAGCGTCGTGTATGCTTATATTTTAGGGATGAATTTTACTCGATGCTATTTGTCTCGTCATAGAATATTTTACTTTAAATAGGAAAATAATTACTAAATCATTACAATTTCGTCCGATTTCTGTTGCAAATAAGCGATAAATAATAAAATAGGTTTTACGATAACAGCAAAATATTTGTCAAACCGCAAAATACACTGCAGCGTGAAACTAAATGCTTTAAAATTGACAGTCACAAATTACATACGATCATTAGATCGGAGGTTTCGGTAACAAATGCTGCGAATGCGAAATTGATACCCCATTTTGATTCCTGCGGTGCTGAGAGTCATATGATTGATAAACGAGAGATTGATTGGCCTGACAATGATTAAATTCTGGAAAACGATCTGCAAAAGACGATGGGGTGACTGTATTAAATTTATATGACGGGGATGGTCGTATTCGGGAATAGTTGGAATTTGAAATTAAGCATTTAAAAATGCCTCTAGAATTCTTTTCTGAAATTTTATATTTATTATATACAAAACGGTCTAATTATTTTAAATCAAAGGTGTATATGTGTAAAAAAATCCCAGCTAACAAAGCATACAGATTTGAGAAAGTTTGTAGAAGTGAAAAAAGCTGATTTTTCAAATAGTTCAAAGTAAGCTAGATCTACTCACTTTAAGTAGAATAAATCCTTATATATTTGGCAAATATAAAATTTTTTTTATAGAATTAGGCAAGCATAAAATGGACCAATATAGTATAGGTAGATTATTACAATGGATGATACTTCTGGGGGACAAAAAGCCCCCTGATGTAATTTTGTTTTAAATAAAAATACCTTAGACATAAATAGAGATCAGTGATAAATTTTTTAATATTTTGTATTCTATCACTATAGACACATCTACATAAAGTGTAAGGAAATAAAATAATAAACTTAAAACTCTATTTTGAGTTACCCTATATATTTTGGTGTCACTCAAAAAAACCTTAAACTAAATATAACATTCAGCGGGTAGGAGCGTTTTTTTAACCAAGTACGCACTTTCTTTATATTTACCAGCCTCTATATATTTATATATATATATATATATATATATATATATATATATATATATATATATATATATATAGGAATTTGTCTTTGTATGTTAAAAAAGTGTACCTTTTCTGATTCTGAAGTAAAAAATGACATCTTACCTCTTTATATTTTATGTATAATATCCTACATCTAACTGTTTTTGACATATTTTAAATTTTTTGTCAAAAATGGTGTTTGCAGGCCTAAACACAACTCTCAATTTCTCTTTCTCGTTATAACAAAGTATTGTTGTTGCAAACGTTACTAGGTACGAAAGAACTTGCCAACTGTCACATCGCTCATACAATGATTCTTTTTTTGAATCTCCATTTACTGATTTTTCATTTTCGTGGTGAAATTAATTGTGAAATATAGAATACACGTTTATTGAGTATGCAGATATGCATCAGATGTATGGTCTTACACCTTGCAATGCTTTGAAAGCCAGGAGGTTACATCACGATAGATATCCTAATCGTACTCTTCCACATCAGAAAAGATTTCAACGAGTTGACCAACATCTAAGGGAGAATGATAAGCGATTCCATTTAATAAGGTAATATCATTAAATTTCTTCATAATTTTAGGAAAAGAACGGTACGTACGCCGCAATTAGAGAGAAATATTTTAAATGCTGTAGACGACACTTCTTCAACGAGCACTCGAAAATTATCAGCACAGTTTAATACGTCGAAAAGTTCTTCAGGAACCGCTGTTATATCCATATTATTTGAAAAAAGTGCATGAACTGATTCCTGAAGATTTTCCCCGTAGAATCCAGTTTGCAAACTGACTATTGGCAACGAAATAATGTTAAGTAATGAACTTAACATTATTTCGCACTATTCTCTTCTCGGATGAAGCAGGGTTTACCAAAAATGCTATCATAAATTTACACAACTCACATGTATAGGCTGATGAAAATCCTTATGCAACTATTATTTCGCATCATCAACATCAGTTCCAATCATTAATGTCTGTGCAGGAATCATTGACAATTTTTTGATTGGACCATTCGTATTGCAGGCACGACTAAATGAAAAACTTTATTGGGGTTCCTCCGGAACGTTTTCACGATTTAGTGGAGCACTTACCACTTGAAATCTTTCGAAACATGTACTATATGCACGATGAGGCACCACCTCATTTCAGCGTTTCTGTGTGAAAGCACCTGAATAACGTCTATCCAAATCGTTGGATAGGTAGAGGAAGGCCTATTGCCTGACCTCTTCGATCTCTCGACCTAACCCAGTTGGAATTTTATCTATGAGGACACCTCAAACTCTGGTCGATAGCAGGGAGCAACTTCTGCGTGGAATCACGTTTCGTTATGATCAAATAAGGAACAACGCTGAGTTAATGTGGTGGGTACAGCAGTCCTCAATTCGTCATATCCGCGAGTGTACCAAACTTCACAGAGTCCATGTTGAATCCTCTTACGAAGTTTTTAACTAACCAGTTAGTTTAACTTTTTATTGAAACTATGGTGGCAGGGGAAAACTCCTTTTTTTCACATTCAACCCGACAGAAGGTAGGGGATTAACAGTTTAAATAAAACGACGTTTTTTCGAAAACGATTAGGAGTAGCGACATGAATGAAGAGTATTTAATTTTTAGTCAGTAGTTAAAGGTATGTAAAAAACCTTGTTTAAAGTTCTTATCAGACAGGGTATAAAAAATGCAGCTGTGAGTAGATCAAATTTATATGACCCTTTAGTATTCTTTTCAAGTGTTTTTTTCATATTCAAGAGATTACCCACACTTTTCCGGATACCCTGTACATATAAAATTACACATATAATTTTTTACATATAAGCAAAGAAGTTTATATAAATTTTTTATTCGATATGTATCTGTTAATAAATTCCCCGTAATAAGCAGAATTAAGTAGGGTTGTGTTCATTTCTATTTTTTTTTAGTGTTAACTAGTTAAACAGACGAGAAATGCTTGACAACAAAGCTTAATAGCTTTTGTTTCATATCTTCGATCCCATTGTACGATAATCCAAGAATATGCGTGCAGAAAAATCAATGTTCGATGGGATTGATCACATTCTCTTATTTTGTATTAAGAACCAGAATAGCTGCTGAGATGTTACTTATCTAGTGTTGCTAGGCCTTTAGATATAATAGACCAGGGCTTATCTGTAAAATATCGGGGTTTCGTGGATGCGAAATGGAACATGGAGATTTCTGCATGAGAGAGCCTTCAGAATAACATAAATAACTATAAATTTGATATGCGTCAATTCAAAAAGTTTCTATTAATAAAAATATAAAATTAACGAAAAAAAAAGGTTCTTTTTTTCAACTTTTCTCTCGTGTAACTTAGGAGGTATTTTTTAGAGGAAAGCTGAAAAAGAAAAAAGTGTCGTAATTAAATTTGTCATAAGATAGAGTTAGTCGGAAATCTCAAAATATATTTCCCTTAATGCAAAATAGCAATAATTAAAAAAAATAAAAAAATGCAGGTTTTTAATCAATTTTTTTCGACCATTTAAATTTATCTGAGGACCTTCATATTAGAGCAAAGAAAACTTTATGCCATGATAAAATAACACGCTAAAATTCATTAGGATCGAATCAATAGTTTTTGCACAATAATTTTGCAATCCGATTTCGTTTACAAAAACTGACCATTTTTCAAGTTTGTCTGAGTCTAAAATATCACGTTAACATATTTAAAATTGAATTAGAAACTTCAAAATACATATCTGAAAATAATTTTCATTTTCTAGGCTTATAAAGGAGCGATTTTGATCATTTTTTTTTTTACACCGATACACCGCGAATAATGGAACTCAAATATCATAATGCCATGTGCCCATTATGCATTCATTTTGTCATAAGCAAATGACGTTATTTATGCATCATACTTACAGCATACTACACCCTATAGTATTGGACTTTCCAAGCGAATCTTTGTTTATTAATATAATTAAGCATACTATAACGATATATATTTACTTTAATTATCAAAATTGTTTAAATAATCTGTTTAAAAAAATTGAAAAAAAAAAATTGGTTTTAAATTATTTTATTCGTAAAATACAGATAAAAATAAAATAGTTATTCTTTATAAATTATGTTCAAAAAGTTCAACAAAGCACTCTTAACACTAAATATTATATTTCAAACTGCTCTATACACATGTCTGTCCAAACGCCACACCGGAATTTTTCAGATCTTCTAACAGTAAAATAATCTGATTGACGAATTTGTCATATTCAGTGCGGTTCATAATGGTTGGAAGATTGTGCATATTCTGCATATATATTTCCAAGGATTTGGCATAAAGAAAATGATTACTGGCATTTAAATATGGCAACATTCTACGCGAACTTTTTATATGCAATTCCCAGTTACCATTCCTTTCGGCAAAAATGAGTTGTTTTATAATATTCACCTATACGAAAAAATTAAGAAAAATATTTGATTAATAAATAAATGTAATGGTGAAAACGACATTAATTTAAAATGAAAAACTTGTTTCCAAATCGAACTTATTTGCATGTTAATTATACATACCATGTTACTTAATAACTACAGACTAACTCTCTTTAATGCCTATTCTATATCTTTCGAAAGCCAATTTGAGCAGATGTTTCTTACTCCCGCCCCACTACTTTCATGTTAACGGTTGCATTTTAAAGCATCATGTTCTCATCTCCGAAAATAATATATCTCCAAATATTTGTAGAAATATTGTATTATTTATAAGTTAAAAACTATTAAGTTTTCATATATGATTTATATAATCAATTTTGATAATTAAAGTAAATATATATATATATATATATATATATATATATATATATATATATATATATATATATATATATCGTTATAGTATGCTCAATTATATTAATAAACAAAGATTCGCTTGGAAAGTCTATAGGGTGCAGTATCATGCATAAATAACGTCATTTGTTTATAACAAAATGAATGCATGATGGCATTATGATATTTGAGTTCCATTATTCGCGGTACATCGGTTTAAAAAAAATGATCAAAATCGCTCCATCAGAAGCCGAGAAAATGAAAATTATTTTCAGATATGTATTTTGAATCTTCGAATTCAATTTTAAAATGAGAGTTCCCCACCCCTTTTTTATTTTTCACGAATGTGGGCGATATTCTTTTCATTTTTTATTAAAGTTCCCGATAACATAAACATTTAAATATTTGTATCAAAAAAGAGCTCGGCAAGACAAAGTTTTTGGTTCAAGAATCACGTCTGTATAGTTTATAGATTCACCGTAACAGGCTGTCAATTTTGACAGTTTGTATCACGAAAACCAATTGACGGATTTAAAATTTTTTCTCGAAAAGAAGCATCTTTCCAAGTACCATGTATTGCAAAAAAAATCCAATGAAAATTCGCCGAGAGATAATTTACTTGTTTATAAGCAAAAATACCAAAAATGTCTTTAAACAATTCCTAAGGGCGTCCAAATCATGCGATTTTGATTCTGAAAAAAACGTTGGAAAACTTGAGTTCCCTGCTATATGTCGAAAATAAATTTAAATACGTTAACGCGATATTTTGGACTCAGACAAACTTGAAAAATGGTAAAATGGGATTGCAAAATTATTGTGGAAAAACTATCGATTCGATCCTAATGAATTTTAGCGTGTTATTTTATCATGGCATAAAGTTTTCTTTGCTCTAATATGAAGGTCCTCAGAGAAATTTAAATGGTCGAAACAAATTGATTAAAAACTTGCTTTCTTTAACTTTTTTTTAATTATTGCCATTTTGCAATAAAGGAAATATATTTTGAGATTTCCGATCAACCCTACTTATGGCAAATTTAATTACGAAACTTTTTTTCCTCTAAAATGAATACCTTCAAAGTTACACGAGAGAAAAATTTGAAAAAAAAAACGGTTTTTTTTTTCGTTGATTTTATATTTTTATTAATCAAAAAACAATGTTGCCCAACTTTTTGAAAGTACGCATATCAAAATTATCGTTATTCAGGTTATTCTGAAGGATCTCATGCAAAATTCTTCATATTCCATTTCACTTCCACCTAAAAACAGATAAGCCCTGGTCTATAATAATAATGAAAATAAATTCGTTTCTTTAAAAATAGAAAATTGTAATAATTTTGATAATTGGGCCATAAAGAAATGAATGATAATCGACCGTTTATGATGTTTTGTTGTGTGCGGCTGAAGGAAATTTTACAGATTAATTTAGCAGAACAGAAGATTTTTAAGGAAAAAGGGTTGACGACAAATCGTTGGTACGCAAAAACAGCTTCCTACTGAGAATTGGGTCGAATATCTTTCCTTTGCATATTGTTTGATCCTTTGACATTTATCCTTTGATAACCAAATTTATATTTAGAACCAACCTTTCTTACGCAAAATTATATCGTTTTAACCAATTTTGTTTCAAACTTTCGCAACTAAAAACGCTTTTGTAATAATCCCCGTCGAAAGAGAAAAACTTAATCAGAGCACAGCTTTAATCCAACACGAAAAAAGCCATCCTATATCCAGCCGCGTTAAAAAAAGTCATTTGGAATATTTAAGGACATTTTAGGGCCATCATAACAGAAATAAATGGCTCAAAGATATACGGAATGGTTTTATTTAAACGAGGGGTCCATTATCTAAAGATTCATATTGGACGCAATATTTTTGCAAATAAAGGAAAAGTGTTCGTCGTTTTAAAACGAGGGGACTGGAGAATATTAGGAAAAGGAACAACAAAAATAATGTACCGGAAACCGTTTTGAATAAAAATGGGAACTTATTTATTTAACAGTTTAGTAAAAAATACGATATAGACGTACAGGTTTTACTGAGATTTTCATTTTTATTCTTATTGATGTAATATTATAATAGTGGACTAAAAAGCAAGTTGTTTTGTTTATTGGTAAAATGTTTCGACTGAGTTATATCTCTCAAATCAATATACACTCTTGGAAAAAAATACCGACAGCACAAAACAACAAACCATTTCGAAGAGTACAAAACGGTGAGAAACAGAATCAACAGTCAAATAGCTCAACTAAAGAAAGAATACTGGGAAAAGTATTCAAAAGACATGGAACACGACCTATATAGAGGACAAAAGAAAATATGAAACATGCTGAGGAACAAAAAAAAACCAATCAATGAATACGTTCAACTAAGTCCAATCGACAGCCAAGAATGGGTCAGCCATTTTAAGGACTTACTCCAGGTACCAGCTACAGAAAACAACGTAGACGAAAACCAACAAGAAACCATAGAACTAACAGATGTTAATATCAGTGAAGCAGAGATGCACCTGACAATTAAGAAATTAAAAAACAGAAAATCACCTGGTATCGATCAAATTACGAATGAGATACTAAAGTACGGAGGTCCCAGCCTTGTCACAGAGCTCACTGTTCTATTTCAAAAAATACTCCGCACAACGTCAGTACCCAACGAATGGCGGAAAAGCGTCACAATTCCGATCCACAAAAGAGGATCAAAGAAACAACCCGAAAACTACAGGGGAATCAGCCTACTGAATAGTTCAACCAAATTATTAACCAAAATACTGTCACAACGGATCGTAGACAAGTTAGGGGCGTGCGAAGAACAGCAACGCTTCCGGAATAACCGCTCTACTATCGACGGTATATTTATTATCAGACAGCTGGTTGAAAAATCTATCGAATACGATAAACCGCTGTTCACTTATTTTGTGGACTTTACACAAGCATTCGACCGAGTCAAACTGAAACACATAACAGAATTACTGCGAAGAAAACAAATAGACGAAGCAATCATACGCACAATATACGAACTGAATTTCAGAAACACCATGGTAATTAAAACAAATAATACTCTAACAGAGGAAATCCCTCTATCCATAGAAATAAGACAGGGTGATAACTTAAGTCCAACACTTTTCAATGTAATCATGGACGAAATCATAGATGAGGTAAAAAGCACAAATATTGGGTACCCAATGGGACACAACACTGTTCAGATTATATGCTTTGCAGACGATGTTGCCTTGACAGCAGATAGCGAGGACAACTTACAAAGAATGCTTTTCCATCTCAATCGAACAGCCAAACAGTATAATATGAAGATATCTGTGGAGAAAACCAAAGCAATGGTAATAGCAAAAGAACTGGTAAGATGCAAACTAATGGTTGATGATAAACATATCGAACATGTTGGGAAGTTTAAATGCCTAGGAGCACATATAACAAGTAACAGGGTAGTAACGGAAGAAGTATGCACACAGGCCAACAAAGCGGGCATGATATCAGTCCAACTAAGAGACATAATCTGGAACAATAAACATATGACGGTTGAGAGCACAGCAAGAATTTACAAGACCGATACTGACCTACGGCGCAGAAACAAGAAATGAAACCACAAAGACAAAACAAATTATGAGAACCACAGAAATGAAAACGCTGAGAATGATCACGGGAACAAGTTTAAGAGATAGGATAAGAAACGCAAAAATACGCGAGGACAGCGGAGTGGGGGATGTTGTGAAGTGGGTTCGAAACCGTCGTAGGCAGTGTAGAGATCACGTGGAACGAATGGACGATGACAGACTAGCAAAAACCGTGATGAGAGAGAAACCAAACACTAAATGGCCGCCTGGACGGCCCCCAAAAGATGGAGAGACAGTTGGATCTCGACCTTAAATGAAGATCGATGAGGCATTGTATAGATAACAGAACTTGGTTCTACCTAGAAGAAGAAGAAGAAGAAGAAGAAGAAGAAGAAGAAGATAAAAATTGGAATAAATTATACAAATCGCTATAATTAATTAATTTTAACAATTTTTTATGGGCATTGGTTTCACTAAAAGTTAGAAAAAACATTTTCGGATACTTCAAAAGTGAATATACTACAATATGTCTGTTAAGATTCGAATCAAAATTATTCTTACCTACAAACAAAATCGTGGAAATTATAAAATGATGAAAGAAATAAATGAATGGTTTAACTGGGACACTAGTAGCGTGTGTTGCCTCCTCTACTTCGGATTAAAGCATTTGTGCGCCTATGATGCTTCGAATTAAATTTTGCATAAAATCTCGAGGAATTTGTTCCCATTTGGTGATAACTGCATTTTCAAAGTCTCTCGGGTTTCTAGGTGCAGATATGCGACGTTCACATTTCTTTTGACGTAATCCCATACATGTTCGATTAGATTTAGATCCGGGCTTTTTGGTGGCCATTACATAATTGGTATACCAACTTGATTAAGAAAATCGAGTATCTCCCAAGCGTTGTCTTATTAGGACCCATAAAACGACCGAAAGGTATCACACGTTCTACTACAATAATCTCAAGATAGTTATCCACATACATAGATCTCGTATGCACAGGAACACTAATTCTGTGCGAGCATCCAAGCAGATGCCACCACAGAACATAACAGAGACACTGCCAAATGGAATTTTTGCAAAAATATTGCAAGTAGCAAACCTCTCTCCTGGTCTTCACCATACTTGCTTATGATTATCTGGATGTTTTAGGCTAACCCTAGTTTCATCTGCAAAGAAAACTTGTTTCCAATCATCCACAGACCAATCCTGATGATTTTTAGCCAAATGTAACCTGGGAAATGTGTTCTCTCTAGTAAGACAGGGCGCAGTGGCTGGTCTTCTACTGTCTAATACAGCTTCATTTAACCGTCTTTTAACTGGTCTAGAAGAAATTACGACATTGCGGTAGCTTCGAGTTCATTTCTCATCATAGAACTAGTGGCAGTCCTGTTTCTTAAAGCACATTGTTTAAAAAAAGTTCATCTTGGTCATTAGTATATCGTTTTCGCCCTTATCCTGGCCTTCTAGAATAACTTTCTACTTCAGTCAAACTTCTTATCATACGACTTATTGTGGAATGATGTTTGCCTAACAAATTGGCAACATAGCTCTGACAATATCCATCGTCCAATAAAACTGATGCTCGCACTATTTTCTGTTTAGTTAAATTGCCTTTTTGATTCATTTTTTCAATATTTCGGAGTCAAAAATAAAACAATCTTCTATAAAAACCTATTATTTTCAAAAAAGCAAAAAAAAATTATGTACTTAATTGTAAAGAAAATCTATAGCAATAATTACTTAACATTGTTTATTTTCTAAAAAAAATTTTAATACTTAAACCTAAACGATTGTTTTGATTACTGCCATTAACAACGACACAAAATATGCATTGCTTACTATTCAAATACTTGATAAACTTTAGAAGTGGCATAAGAAAAAGATAAATTAATTTTTTGGATAATTTCATATTCTTGCGTTAATTTTGTTCAGGAGTTTATAATATCATATGAAGATGCTTTAACAAGAAAATTGATTTAAATAAATTACTTTTACATTACATCTAAGCTGATTAAAACACAACCCTCAGGAAGTTGTCATTGTTCGACTTACCACTGATTCAACTTTTACAATTCAATAAATATCAAATAAATTCATTAAACGTATTTATGAACGCAGGAAGCTGAGTGACGAATAAGCAAAAAACCTCAAAAATTATAATCATATTTGTCCTAAATTATGAAATTATCTAAAATACACAAGTCAGTTCTTTCTCTTTGACCTATAATTTCATCAATCAATGCTCCAAGTAGTAAACGGGCAAGTGACATAACATCAGTATTATCAAATGCTTATAATGATAGCAATAAATACTATATTAAAGACACTTTTCATTTTGCAACATTTATCAATGAAAAGTAGCTTCCTGAGGGTTTTATTTTAATCAGCTTAAATGTAGTGTCTTTGTTTAGTAACATTCCTTACACATTGGTTGAAAGGAGTAATACTGAACATTGGGCAATGAGTAAAATTATATTCAAAAATTGAACTCAAGAGCTTTCTGGAATCTGTCAAATTTGTTTTTGAAACTACCTACTTTAAATTCGACGCAACTAGGTACACCAATGGGCTCTACTCTCTCTTCTATTACCTTTCAGTATGTTATGGATAATCTTCTTGATGCTTACATAGCTAAACTATCCTTTCAGGTTCCTTTTTTGAAAAAATATGCTGATGACATTATCATATCAGTACCATCACATTGTATTGATGAGATTCTTGAAGTTTTTAATAGCTATAATCAATATATATATATATATATATATATATATATATATATATATATATATATATATATATATATATATATATATATATATATATATAGAGAGAGAGAGAGAGAGAGAGAGAGAGAGATTTATTCGTATGCATGTTAAGGTCAATCTTTTTGATTGAAGTGAAATGTTTTTTTTTTGGCGTCAAAGGGACATATTTGTCACTCTCCTGCATTACTAATGATCACAAGAAAATTTTTGGTAGTGTTTCCATCTTCATATTTCATGGAAAGTGGTTTCATCACCGTTGTCAATCTTCTTATAAAAAAAAAATAACCATTGGAAATCACTGGCCGAGGAAATGTGAGATTAAACCTCACTAATTTGAAGATAAATATTGAAAATTTGCTATCAAAGCATCAAGTTTATCCCTCCCTTTAAAAGTATTTAATAATGAACGTCAAAGAAAAAATAGAAACTGCAGTGATTTTTGTGTTCTGCGCATCGTCCACCACCGACCATAAAAAAACTTGACGATTGATGAGAAATTTTTTGTGTATTTAATTTATATAAGAATTTTACAAGATTCGATTTTATGTCATTTTAATTAATATAATACTTTCTATTCTACAATAAATTCTTTCAAATTGCGCAGCTCTGTTTTAAGGCTTGGTCTGGTGCTAAAACGCAAAACGTAGAGCTGCGCGTTACGCGGCAGCGTGTGAGAGATAATATATATTACGTAGAATTGGGGTCTGCAAACTGCGACCTGGTAGATCTGTTGTGCCCACCTACTACTGCCAAGTCGGCTAAAGCAGGTCCTCCAGTTCTATTTCCCTCAGAAATCTTAGGATGTTGAACGGCTTCAAGGTGGGTAGCTCCCCTTCTTCGTTTTTTGTGTTTCCAAGAACCGCATCTTAGGGTTTTCTAGAGCGCTGTACTCTGAAAGGATATGAATAGAGGTTTCGTCCTCCTCCTCACAGAATCTGCACTCTTCTCTTTCTACCTGTCCTAGTTTCTTGAGGTGTTCCTTCAGGTGGGAATGCCCCGTCAGGATCCCTGTCAGAATTCTGAGTTGGTTTTTACTCAAGCTTAGGCATTCTTTGAATCTCTTCTGGTCGTAGTTCCCAAGATGTATCTTCGCTTGTCTCAATCCTTGCAGCTCCGTTCAGTAATTGGATCTCCTGCGTTCTTCTCCTATCTTTAGTTCTTCCAGCATTACGCTACTACTGATTCAACAGAAAGGCTCTGGCCCCAGAGATGGTGTCTCAACTACTTCCTCGCGAGCCCACATGAGGGTGATTTTATTATTTTTACTCAAATCATTTAATTCCTCTAGGCATTCATAGACCATTTTGGAGCTGATAACTTGAGAGTTCAGCGCACTAATGGCTCCTTGACTATCCGACATGATAATAATCTCTTGTCCGTGATAGTTTTTTTTTCCTTGTTGAATTGAATACATTTCCTAATGGCATATATTTCTGCCTGGAAAATGCTTGGTGACTTACCCAAGCTTTAGTAGTGTCGGGTGTTGGGTCCATCCACTCCGTTGTTTTGGAACCATCTGTATACCAAATAATGGATTTTTGCTGAGTTTTTCAATGGTGTTTTTGTCCCATTCGCTCTTGCGACTCAACTTTGTGTTGAAGTTTTTCACAAAATTGAATTTCTTTTTCATTTCATCTTAGGACATGTCCCAGATTTGTTGATTTCTGGATAAGACATTGGGCCTTCATTTTATGACCTCATCTCTCATCATCCTATAAATTGACCTGTTCGTCATATTCTCTAGAAGTGTATTTAGAGGTGTGAGATTTAGGATTACTTCCAAGGTGGCCATTTGGCAGGTTTTCATTGTCCCGATTATATATGCACAAGCCATTCTATGAGCTTTTGAGAGGTTTGATCTCGTATTAGCCAGATTGGTTCTTTTGCTCCAGATCACTGTCTCCATATGTTTAATTGGTCTCACTATTGCAGTGTACATCCACTGCAGGATTTTTGGGTTTGTACCTCAACTTTTTTCCACAAAGTTTCTACTGACCATCAAGGCTTTTGTAGCCTTGTTGATTATTTCTTTTTCGTGCTTATTCCCGAGGAGTTTGTTACCTAGGTTCATTCCCATATCTTTAAGTTCTGACTCCCACTCAATAACATTCCCATCCATTTGGATGGTTTTCAGATTGAGGTTTTTTTTCTTTGCGAATGCTACTAGGGTGGTTTTGGTGGGGTTGCTGTTTAGTCCCATCATTTGGCACCATTCTCTAATGTATTCAAACCTTCTTTGAACTATGTCACTGAGGGTATTCTCGAATTTGCCTCTTGCGATCACGACGACGTCATCGGCATAGCCCTGACAAGATATGCCGAGGTCAGTCAGAGATAATATATAAAAGAATGTCTGTTGTTCCGTTGACATTTTCGATATTATTCTTGATTAGCTACCTTGTGCATTCGATCGTCTAAGGTTTCAGTTGTCAAAAACACTTTAAATTCAATATTAGCCAGACAGGGGAAATTTACGAAAAGCAGAAAATATTGGTTTGTGGCCTACAAAACAAAAAAGTTTGAATACCTCTGTTTTAAACCTTCCAAGAAATATAACTCAAAGTTTGGTTCCGATTCGTTAAATATGTTTCTCGGTTATCTATAACAAACAAAAACCATCTTCTTCTTTATTTAATGGCATAGAATTAGAATTAACTTTTTTACTTATTTCCTGAGGTAAACAACAAATAGCTACTTTTGAGAAAAATCACTCACGTGTATAATACATAAATCATTTTCATATTCGCCATTCTCGGATAAAATAGAAAAAAAAAATATAATGTAAAATCTTTTTTTTGTTTTAAATTATTTCCAGTGACCTTTTCTACCTTGACTTTGTTGACGTTAAAGTAAAAGACTTTTAATTTTCTTTAAATAAAAAAAATTGTCTCGAGACCTCGCAATTTCTTAATCTGCTTAAAATACACGAAATTACTGTTTGAATCAAATTCATTTGCACAAATTTATCGCCTTTTCTTTACGGTTCACTGATATTGAAGCGAGTTGTTAATTCCTGCAGGATTTTGTAATTTTGGATTTGATTGCTGGATTTGCTTTTTTCAATAGTTCATTTACTTAGTTACATTTTACCGTCAATATTTTCCGATTTTAACGAGTTTATGTAGAGTTTTCCATGGTTTTCGTAATTATTATTGTAATTAATGTATACTTATTGTGTTATAATTAACTTTTTTGACATGAACTATTGTTGCCTTGTTAATTACTAATATTTGTAACATCATACAGGGTATTATGGAATACTGACCTTTATAGAAAGATCTGAACAAACTACGGATGATAAATTCTCAATTGTCTTTATGTCCACTTACTTGAATTTATAAAAAATATGTTGTTCTTGATTCGATGCAAGAAACACAAAAAGTTCCAGTGTTTTAAGAAGTTCTTACGAGGTTATTTCCTTTAACCATGTGAGAAAAACAGTATATTAATATATTTCAAAAAAAAGTTGAAGAGAATTAAGAAACGTAAGTTATAGGTGGCGCCACTAATTATCGAGATATATTTTTTTTTACGAAAAAATTTACGGTTTTTGTTTTATTAAAAAAAAATTAATATAAATATAGATATTATCATTATAAAAAAGTACGTCAAACCCGGAATCTGTGTTTTTTATTTTCCGAGAAATTCAATCTCAAATTTGAAAATTTCCTAATTAAGATACAATTCTCAATTTGAATGGAAATTGTTTGTATTGTTTTATATTTTGAAGATCTATTAAAAAATTTTTTTTTTCATCATGGGCTGAGAAATTTTGCAAAAACCAATTTTTGCACCAAAAAATTGCGATAACTTTTCACCTGATCGAGATAAAATTTTTTTAATGTATGCATAGGATTTAGTTGTATCATTTCCGATCTTAAAAAAAAATAATTTTGGATGAAAAAAACGTTTTTTTTTTCAAAAGTTCATAAAGGCTTAGCAAATGGATGTTAAGGACTCAAATTTGCAGAAGATGCGTTTTAATACTTGTACTTTACCTGTGAATTTTTTGGATCCAAGAAATACACTTCCATACGATCCGTGAACCTTCGAAAATTGGGCCGAATCTAATCGAAAATAGATGCTGCAGGCCGCTGTCGGCGGGTTGCCATAGTTCAGACGCATTATTCATTGGCGCTTCAAGGAAACTTATGGCTCCCAAGAAACACTAATGATGTTGTTTTATTAATTTATATGATAATAACAATTTGTTTAGTCATATTAATTATTAATTTGTTTATTAACAAAATTTTTACAAAAAATTATAGAGAAAAATCATACAAATATTTAATTATATATTACATATTCTACTGTTTTTTTCCTTTATATTATTATCTAACAGTTTATTAACAAAATTTTTACAAAAAATTATAGAGAAAATGGTACAAATATTCAATTATATATTTCATATAATACTGTTTTTTTTTCCTTGATATTATTAATATCTAATAGTTTATTAACAAAATGTTTACGAAAATTTCTATAAGCAAATCATAAATATTTAATAATAAATTAATAGTTTATATGACAAAACAAATTATTACTATCATATAAATTAATAAAACAACATCAATATTATAAATATTACTTGTGATGCATAAGTTTCCATGAAGCGCCGATGAATAATGCGCCTGAACTGTGGCAACCCGCCGACAGCGGCCTGCAGCAGCTATTTTCGAAGGTTCACAGATCATATGGAAGTGTATTTCTTGGATCCAAAAATTCACAGGTAAAGTACAAGTATTAAAAAGTATCTTCTGCAAATTTGAGCCCTTAATATTCATTTGCCACGCCATTATGCACTTTTGAAAAAACTCCGTTTTTTTTTAATCAAAATTTTTTTTTTTGAGATCGGAAATGATACATCTAAATCCAATGCATGCCTTAAAAAATTTTTACTTCCATCCGGTGAAAAGCTATCGCAATTTTTTTAGTGCAAAAATTGGTTTTTGCAAAATTTCTCGGCCCACGATTGGATTTTTTTTACTAGATCTTCAAAATATAAAAGAATATAAACAATTTCCATTAAAATTGAGCATTGTATCTTAATTAGGAAAGCGAAAAATTGAGGTTGAATTTTCAGCTTTGACATGGAATTTCTCGGAAAATGAAAAACTCACAGATTCCGGGTTTGACGTACTTTTTTAGAATGATAATGCCTATATTTATGTTAAATTTTAAATCGATCGTTTGTTAATAAATGTTTTTTTTTTAAAAAAAAAGGAAAGCCGTAACTTATATTATATAAATCGAAAGTTTTTTTAATTCTCTACAACTTTTGTTTGAAACATTTATCGATGTAACTTTTACTTTTCGAAATAAACTCAAAAAACCGAAAATCGTGACTATTTTTGATCCGCCATTTTTTTTGCACAGGTCTTTCAGAGTTACCACCGAGATATGTTTTATAGGATGCCGAAATGAACACATTCCAGCAACAAAAAACAATATTACATTTTTGTTACTGACGAAAGTCTATTTTCCATGAAGTAATATTATTCTGATTCATCTCGATACCAAACTATTTGTAGTATGTGCTGCCAAAATCAAAAAATTCCGCATAATACTATTCGTAAGAGCCAAATAAACCTCTCGGTTATATTCACCATAAAAGAATAATTTATCGAACTGGCGAGTCAGTTTGCAAATCAGAAAATTTATTTTCAACCACTTAAAGGCGCACAACGTACCACTTATAATCACGCGAAATGGAAATTATACCGAGCTAATGGCCAGTATTTTCATGGAAGTGTTATTTTTGGTAATAATTTGTTTAGGGAGAAATATTGCAAATATTGCGCTTAATATTTTCAGGTTAAGATATCTCGCCAAAAATAAATAGGGTGCAATTTTCTTGTCTGAATATTTTTTACAACGTGGTTATGTTTGGGTTGACATTTATTACGAGAGCAGCCGTTTATATTTCGGAAATAATAAACAAAAACACATATTTATCATTTAAAATGGTTTTAATGTCAATGACAAAATATTCTCGATGATGATCAATATACTTTTGCGTGCATTTGAACCAATCCGAAAAGCATTTTTGTCACTGTGAAGATTGTATTCTTAAAACATGTTTTCTGAACGCATCAACTGGGGTCACATATCTGCTGTAATGCATGCGCTTCAAAGTCTGAGAAATAAGTTAAATAATAAAAAACGATCTATGTGGTTTGCTGTCCCAATGATCTGGACAGAGCCCTCAAATCATGTTAATGATTGCTATTTCTGTACTATACCTCGTGTTGGGTAAGGCACAGGTATATACAAGAAGAAAAAGTCGGTTATTAGTCATGAGATACGTGCCTCATAGTGACGAACTTCCTATCCTAGAACCCCCAGAAACATTCACTTACGAATCAGATAATAACGATATCAAGAAGATACACCATCAACTTCAAGCGATCCTGATTTCATACCCAGCAGGTTATACCATCAACTGCATAAAATAACCCAATCAGAATTAAACGAGCTTGTGAGAGACTTAGAACTTTCAAAAAGTAAAGCAGAGTTACTAGGATCAAGATTGCAGCAGTGGGACTTATTAGAGGACGATGTTTCATTATGTGTTTTTGGTAAACGCCATAAAGGCCTAGCATTTTTTTCAACATGGAAAAGAACTTGGTTTTCTTTAATAACATTTGAGGTTTATGGCAGCTTTACATATAAACAGAGGAATAGAGATTGTTTATAGACAGTTAAACATTGAGTTTAAAAGCAGTACTGTTGCATATAGGAAATATTTTATCGTCTATTCCTGTTGGATATGCACTTCACATGAAAGGATCATACGACAATAGGAAGTACCTATTGACAAGTATAAAATACGATGACCATAAATGGCAGATCTGTGGTGACATAAAGGTGATTGCATTTTTAGTTGCGTTGCAGCACAGCTACACCAAGTTTTGCTGTTTTTTGTATGGATGGGACTTCATTAAAATGAAAAGACTGGTCCATTCAACAAAAAGATTTTGTTGCCACCACTGCATATCAAATTTGGCCTAATGAAAAACTTTGGTAAAGCATTGAATACAGATGGGCCAGCTTTTCAGTACTTGTGTTAGAAATTCCCAAGGCTAAGTGAAGCAAAAATTAAAGAAGAGTTTTATATTTCATAGTATTAGTTTGTGTTCATAATTTGTAGGGTTTCAGGTATATTTTCTAGGAGTTCATAATTTAATTAAATAATTTCTTTGTTAATTGCCTCAGGAGATGTCTATGAAAGAAGGTCTGGAACTTTTTAGAGAATTCTATTTCCTTATTTTTAACATGGAACGCCTATGATAGAATACTACATGAGGTAATGAAAATAATAAAAAGGAATAAACCGGCGATTTCTAGAACTTCTATCATTGACGTTCCATGTTAAAAATAAGGAAATAGAATTCTCTAGATCTTCTTTCATAGACGTCTCCTGAAGAAATTAACAAAGGTAAAATTAATTGAATAAATTATGAACTCGTAGAAAATATACCTAATACCCTACAAACTACGAACACAAACAAATACTGCGAAATATAAAATGCTACAAAGTTCGTTACATTAGAAAATATATCTAAAACCATACAAACTACACATACAAACTAATGCTATGAAATATACTACGCTATAAAGTTCGTAACATTGCCCTCTTCCAAGCCTTGATCGTCCCGATCAACCTTCTTGATCTTGATAATGGGCCAATCTATTCAGATGCACAACTTTCATCTTCGATGAGGGCTTTTCCGAATTCAGTATGTTAGATCGTTTAGTCGGGTCACTACATTATACGGAAGTTCCCATGACTTCTGAAGCTTTGGTGAACGCCTTTTGGTTCATTTACGATTGTACAACGACATCTTTTCACCAACCATGAATCCACCAGTATCGGTTTTGACGTCATAGCGGATCTTCGATCTGGCACTTTCTATTCGTAGTCCTCTCTGTACTTTTCCAAGAATGGCCTAGAAGACGTTTTTTCTTCCGGAGTCTCTTTCACTGTTGCGGTCCCTCTCAACGTACCTTCTCGAGGATGACCTGTAGAACGTTCTTCTTCCGTAACCCCATTCGCGGTCACGGTCCCTCTCGTTACGTTCTTCTCGGTCGCTGCAAGTACTCCTTCTATGTCTTCCGGAATGGTTCTTTCTTCTATCGTCTCCACCAACAGTAATTTCCGGGCATTCTTTATAAAAGTAGCCGTTGTTTCCGCACTGGTAACAACGCATGGTATTCGAATTGTACCGGCGACCCTGACCCCTTCTTCTCGGTCTAGCATAAGTTACTCTAATGAAACAACCGCATACTTCAACTCCATCGCAAGCCTTGACAGCAACTGCAGCATTTTTTTATCTTTGTAAACAGCAAATCCAAAACAGGGAATACTATTACTTAACCAGACTTCTTTAAGTTCATCATAAGGAGCAGACTTTCTCCAAGTCGCTTTTTCGAACATCATCACCTATATTAGCAATATGAAGCCGATAGCCATCAGGGCCTCTATCAAGAACAGTATTGCGAGTACATTGGCTTTGTAGATGCCCCTCTTGACCACACTTCCAACAACGAATTCTATTTCTGCTACGAAAAAAAAAATTTCTGCTATGAAACATTGACTCTTCTTATGATTCGTTCTTGGTTCCTTGATGTTTGTTTGGCTATCTCAAACTGGAGGGCATAAGCAAGAGCCACGCAAATTTTCTTCAGTTTGGCTTGTTTTTGGGTCGCGTAAACCTACGATAAAACTATTTACTGCTAACTCTTGCTTTATTTCTTCCGGATATGTTGCGTAGGTCAAATTTATTAGCCTTATTATATCCGCCTCATACTCTTGCAGACTTTCGTTGTATTTTTGTATTCTTTCCTGGAGTTGGGCCTTATAAACTTCTTGGAGGTGGGCTTTCTCATAAAGTAACAATGAACTTGAGAACATTCTGTTTTTCTTCAGAAATGTTACGTAGTACCTCCATAGCTTTACCTCGTAGTGTTAGAATAAGAGCACGTGCCTTGTCAGGTGAACTCCAATTATTGCCGGTGGCGGCGGCCTCGAATTGACGGACATAGGTAAGCCAAGGTACTTTGCCGTCGAAGGTAGTTGGCTTCATTACACTTGTTGCAGGAACACCATCTGCCTTTATTATACCAGTACTTGCTACCTTCTCCATTTGCAAATATAACTGTTGCACCTGTTTCTGAATTCCCGTCACCTCATGTTGTACCTCGCAGTCTTCTTTAATTTGTAAATGTAATTGTTGCATTTGTTTCTGGATTCCCATTACCTCATGTTGTACTTCGCCATGTACGTCTTCTCTAATTTTGCTAATCTTCTGTTGCATTTCTTGCTCTAGGCGCTTTATATCTTCTTAATTTTTTTAAGTTCCTGTCTCATATCCTCCAGGCTTGTTGTTAGTTCTTCTTTTATATCATTTTGGCTTGTCTTTAACTGTTCTTTCATCTCTTTTTGGCTTGTCTTCAGTGTCATTAATTCTTGACACCAATTTGTTCCGGAAGGCTGGCCTTCGAACATACACTGTATTATTGAACACACTATTATTTCAAAATATTTTTATTGTCAACCTTACTTTTATACAAACAATTTCAAGTTGCGTCGACAAACTCTCAAACTATACTGTCCACGAAAGTCGATCTGGCCTCTTTATATACCCTTTTGGTCGATACCAGAAGATTCCCTAATTCTCTAGAAGGATTTCCATACTACATGGGATAATGAAAATAAAAAAAGGAATAATCCGGCGATTTCTAGACCTTTTATCATTGGCGTTCCATGTTAAAAATAAGGAAATAGAATTCTCTAAAAAGTTCCAGACCTTCTTTCATAGACGTCTCCTGAGGAAATTAACAAAGGTAAAATTAATTAAATAAATTATGAACTCGTAGAAAATATACCTAAAACCCTACAAACTACGAACACAAACTAATACTATGAAATATAAAACGCTACAAAGTTCGTTACATTAGAAAATACACCTAAAACCCTACAAACTAAAAACACAAACTAATACTATGAAATGTGAAACGCTACAAAGTTTGTTACATTAGAAAATATACCTAAAACGCTACAAACTACACACACACAAACTAATGCTATGAAATGTACTAGGCTATAAAGTTCGTAACAATATCGAAAACTTGTTCTTGAAAATTGCAACTAAGTTTTTAATTTCATTGTCATGTTTGTGCTCAGTGTCACAAAATTAACAAAAAAATCCACTTTTCATACAAGATACAACAAATAAACTAAAGTTTGTTACGTAGTGTAATAGGAAATTGGTTGTGCGAAGCCGAGTGCTAATATTTAAAAATATACTGGTACTTTTTCGCTGTGTTTTGTCGTTTTTGGCTTCAACAGCCTCCAAGAGTCAGGGTCCATCATGAAGATCCGTGATCATAATATTTATAAATACGTCTAAAAATAATTATTTAGTATTGTGAACAATATGTTTGTAATATGAACGTGAATATATGAATAAAAAATTAAAAAATATAACAATTTTAATGCTCGTTGTAATTTAACCACACAAACTTTATTACATGAAACATAGAACTCAAACATTTTAGTCAGTCAATAAAAGGCAATACAATCTCGGGCATATTGCGTTCTAAAATCAAAAAATATTAACAGGAAACAGAGTCAAATGAACTATTGAAAAAGGCATATCCTGCAATCAAATCCGAAATTACTAAATTTTGCAGGACTTAAAAAGTCATTTTAATATCAGGTAAACGTAACGAAAAGGAAATAAATTTAGGCAAATGAATTTTATTCACAGAATAACTTCAATTATTACGAAATTGTTTGCAAAAGGTTTTAATTATATTTTGAGTCTTTGTTGTATTTGTTTATCCTAAAATTCAAGGTTTTTTTGTTAGATTTTAATTTAACCTTAGCTGGAATTATTTCTGTTATTTTAATTTCTTTGATATAATTAATATAACATATAGAATAACATTAATCTTATCAAGCGACGCGTTATATACGCCTCATGTAGCTACAGCAATTAATATTTCTAAGATTACATTCCGTCACTAATCGTTCCTAGCGAAGCTGCTGTCCTATACAGCTGCTTGATACTTATTAGTTTGTTACTTGAAGTTTACGTTGTCAAATCATTGTTAAGCTGACCTGACATCACGCTGCAATGTTCGAATGTAGTACAGACGTCACAGGGAATTAATTATCGAGATTTCAGTGTGCGTGCAATGATTGTGATGTTTTTTTCTAGAGTTTCATGGTTGTGATTACCCTTCATCTAAGCAAGTCGTTGAAAACGTTACAAATGGTTCAGAAAAATATATCTTCGAAATTTTGAAAATCAAGGTTCATACTAGCTATATTCGATGCTTTTCATTGCCATTAAATACCTGCAACGTAGAATTTCAGATTAAAACTGATATACCAATGTGGAAAAAGAGAGAATTTTATTTACTTTCAAGGTACACTCTTAAAATAAAAAAAAATTCGCCTATTTCCATATTTTCGTATATTACTGTTTATTTCTAAGTCATAATGAGCGAAAAAGCAAGAAAATAATACTAATTTTAGATGTAGTACAAGTTATGTACCTAAAATTCTCCATTTCAATAAAAATATTCTTAAAATTTCTAAAACTTAGTAAATATTATACTTCTTAAACTTTAATAAATTTACAACTAGGATAAAAATTGCCAACAATCTGTTGTAACCAATTAACTAACATTATTAGTACAATAAAAGTACCCTTTTTTTATATGTACTTTTTGAAAAATTAACGTTGTTAACTGAAATTAAATCAATTGAATGAATGAATGAATGAAAAAGGGGGGTGGTGATACTAGATCATCGATGCCTAAGCCTCCATTGGGGTCTTTACATCCCACCATAGCTGCAGGTTATTCAAGGACGATCGCCTTTGCGAATCCAAGCAGCCTCGTTAGTTGAACTTGACTAACTGCTTCCGGCAACAAAATTGTATCTCCGAAATATCTCTGTCTCAGTCCGTTCAGTGCTGGGCACTGGGCAATAGTTTCATCCTCTTCCAATCACCATCTGCACGTCGAGTCGTCTTCGATCCCGATTCTATGAAGATGGCTCCTGAGGTGACAATGTTTTGTCAACAATTCCACCTCAATTCGCAGCTCTTTCCTTCCCAAGGAGAGAAGCTCTTTAGTACGCCGTGTGCTAGGCCCAGTTATATATTCCTTGGCGCAACTCATTCCAGGAGCTCCTCTCCATGATTCAATAAATTTCTTCCCAGCAACGATTTTAATTCCTTTTTGCCAATAGCAATTGGGACAGGTATTATTGGTTGGGGTCCATACGGTTGAGTTGCCGAACCCAACTTTGTCATGCTTCCTCATTCCCGTGTATGCCTGAGTGACCCGGGACCCATACGAGTCTGACTGTGCAGCCTTTCCTTGTCATACTATTTCGTACGTCCTTGCACTCAGACACTAGACACCAAGATCCATTTTTCGGAATATTTTGTTCTCCCTCCCAATCCTCTCTACTCAGCAATCAATTCTTCCTCTTTTTTAAGTAATTTTATTGATTTTTAATCGAAATTCCAGAAAAATCAAAGAGCTTTTATGTTAAACCAAAGACAGGCATATATAGGAAAAACTCGTGTTGCCACGGTAACCGCCTGGCAACGATCTGGGCCCGTATCCTCGAAAGTGTGATCTGAAAAGTGATGTAAAAGCCGATGTGAACTGTCACTTCATACTTTTGTCAGTAAACTCTTTCTTCTTGAAAACGCAATGTTGCCAGATATGAACGTGCTAAATCCCGAGGAATTAAAAAAAATGGATGACAGATTGAATTGAGCTGTCAAACCGAGAATGCCGTAGAATGTTTTATGTACGTCAAATTAATCGTCAAAAGTAAAAAAAAATAGTGTTGTTGTTTTTATTGTTGTGAAGTTATTGATTGCTATTAAAATATTTGTACTTTGTCTGGATTAAATTTATTTTATAGCACTAACAACCAAGAAATATAAACCAAACCATCAGTCAAATATTTAGGACAAAATTATTTTAAATTGACATTCTAGAACGGTTAAACAAAAACGCCTATAAAGAGCCAAGTACTTTATGATTCTAATATATAAAGAAAAACGGATATGAAGAAAAACAGCAACTAATATATACAAAGTACTGATGTCAATTGGAATACATGCCCCCTATCTACAGTAATTGCAGAAAGCCAGCACTGATAAACATTGAAACGGTGGAAATTACAACTCTACGTAGTGTGACTAAAAGCCATCGTCCCAATCCACTACGGAAACTATCAGTTCAGTTATTTATTGTAAGAATTCACAAAATATCCAGCCTCTTACTGCAAGATGTTCTGTCCTGGCAACTAAATTTGAAAGAAAACCTGAAACTTGAACAATGATAGAGAAACTGTTTAAGATCAGGGATCGAAACCAAAGGCCAGACAGAAGACGTCCATTAAAGATACTGGAAGATCACACATTCAACTTTGTATATGTATTTTTTAAAATTTTTTAAAGATTTGTAGAGATTTGAAGATGAAATGTACCATAAATAAGGTTTTTATGCTGAAGGACCTCATTCGTTGGTCTGTAAGGTTCATATTTATATGTCCCGATAAAATATAATCATGGCTGATATCCGAACTTTGTTGTGTCGGTATTCACAGTTTTGAGAAAAATATACGCATTGTTTTTTTTAGCAAAATAGGGGGAAAAAATAAAAATTTTACACTAAACATTGGATTCGGAATGTTTATAAATACATATAAGATTTTTTTTCTTATAAAGTTTGTTTATATGAGGATAAAAAATGACGTTTTCGAAGGTTCAACATTTTTAGTAGCATCTCCTGTCAAATATTTTTGGTTATTTTTTGGTTTCTAATTAGAAATGAACATAAAAGTTAAGTATATATACTGCGGATCCTATATTTCATATATATATATATATATATATATATATATATATATATATATATATATATATATATATATATATGTATATATATATATATATATATATATATATGTATATGTATATATATATATATATATATATATATATATATATATATATATATATATATATATATATATAATAAAATAGGAAGACCGTTGATAAATATTACTCTCATGTTAAAAAGAAGATCTTCAAGATTATTGAAAAACTCCGGGTCCGGAAAATGACGACTGCGCTGTTTCATCCTAGTATGAGACTCATCAGGCCATTGCGTTCGGTACAAACCATCACCTCTCATCTGTTTTCCATACATAGATTTCACAGTTGAAAAATAGTAAATGAGACACAGTGGCGACATCTTGATGGATCACTCAATAACACAAGAGCAACACAAACCAATAATGTTGTATAAAACCGCCATGTGATGGTGCGACGGTAAATTAAAAAAGGAATGTATCAGAGGTCGAAACACGAAATGTGCTACTTTAAGGATAAAGGTCACATTATTCGGCATCGGCAACCAAACCAATCACGAATTTAGCAGTTTAAGTAAAGTGTCGCACCAACGATCTCCCTAAGAGAGCTGTTATATGTTTTTTAAGCCAACAAACATAAAAAAATATATATAAGTTTTTGTCCGTGTAATTTTGCACAGATATTCCATCTAGGATCTTCGTATTTTATGCTTTGCAGTAATATGCGCATGTTCTCGCACGTTTCTTTCATATTTACAGCATGACCCACGAGAACAGATGGTTTTTTATTTCCATTAAACATCAAAACTTCCATGCTCGTATATGCAATACTGATACTCCGACGACAGACCGGTTGCTTATATATCCATTTCGAGCAACTGGTGTTTTTTAGAAATATCGGGTATCGAGAGTACGATATAATTCCTGTATACAGGCACCTTCAATAAGTATCTGACTCTTCGACGACTACTGGATATGGTGATATTTGAAATTCTCTGGGGTTTGATGGGGTTATTTTAAGCACTAGGGAGTTGAGGTTTCGTAGGTGGGATTCATTCCTAGATGCCCCCACGCGGTGTTGCTAGATTGTACGTAATTTCCTTAAACTTGGGGAAATGTAGAATTGGCAACGTCGCACCCCGGTATGCTAAAACAACTTAGATATCGCGTAGATTCATTCTTATACCTGCTTTACAATCTATCAAAATATGTTGTTGGTGTTCTCTAGATTTTGCTATGTGGTACTACAATTTACAGGTCAATGTAAGGGTTACATAGGTAGCAATTATCGAAATGACCCATTAGTTTGACGGGGAGGATTTTCATGCAGAACAGTGTTATTAAGTCTAGAAAATAAAATGAGGAAATGACTTTATTTTAAACCATCAACGAATAAAACGGTGTGTAAATGGATCAAAAAAGTGAATAAAAAAATACACATTTTTTGTAAATGGATAAAAGCTATACTCGTCAATGAACATGACGATATTTAATTTTGCAACATGTATTATGTTCACCATTCACCTCAATGAGTTTATCGAATTACGTGTAAATACGTCTAAAAATATTTACCTTTATTATTGCAACATGTATGTGATATGAACCATACAAACTTGATTACATGAAACGTAAATCTCTAACCTTCCACCTAAAAAATAACATAATGTCAGTCTCTGTGTCCTGTGCCTTGTTTGTTTGTAGCCTTTATTGATTTTACAAAAAATGTGTATTTTTTTATTGAAAAGCAATTTGTTGGGACAAATATCGTGATGGCTCTATTGATTGCAATTCAGTTAGTTCGGTAATACAGTAAGTGGAAGAGTGGTATACTAAGGAGCATCTTAGGATAAACTCTGGAAAAACTACACTAATACCTTTTACTAGAAGAAGAAAGTTAGGTAAATTAAAATTGTCAACCCTTTTCAATACACAACTCCAGAGGAGCCAGGACGTCAAATATCTAGGTGCAATCCTGGATGCGAAGCTTACCTAAAACACTCACCTGCAGAAAATTATCTCTAAAGACGAAATGTCTTTGGATCTGTTATATGGTGGACAAAACCACACAGAAACGGGCCACTCTGAAGCTATTCAAACTCGAAAAACTGGCCTGCCTACGCATCACAGGGGGTCATGAAAAGTACCTTAACAGCCGCTGCTTCCCATGTGACACCATACCAAGAACTTACAACTTTGACAAACTCTATACTATTCAGCTTGACTGGAAGGCAGGGTCTGACTGAATAGTGAGTCAGCCAGGAAACCTCGTCTGGTACAAGGACGGGTATAAAACTGACCATAGTAAAGGCGCTGAAAAATATGGAGACACCTAAACACATAAATGTAGCATTGGGATAGCATATCACACTATTTTAGGAATAAATTTACGCTATCAATGTTTGTCATCGGGAGAATCTGAGGAGGGATTATAGGGGAAGGACCGTCCTCACCTTCTCTGGCAGTCAAGCAGTCCCGAAAGATCTAGCGTGCTATCACATAACATCAAAATAGGTCTGAGACTATCTTCGAAACCTTATCGCTCTGGCAAAAACAACAAGGTCACTTTTGCGTAGGGGCAAAAGTGCGTCCTGGGCAATGAAAAAGAGGACCAACTTGCAAGGCAAAGGTCTGTTACTTTATTTATTGGACCAGAGCGAGTATTTGGAATTATAAAGGCTGCAATTCGTGGGCTGTTATCCTGGTGGACAATTCAATATCACAGGAAGCACATTGCGGGCCATAGACATAGCAAACTATTGCTAAGCAGATCAGCCGACAAACGAAGCTGCGAAATTCTGTGCCCAAGCAAACAACAGATCAGGCTTGTGAAAGGACCTATAACTAGTCACTGCAGCTTGAGAAAATATCTTCATACAATGGGCATCCTCAAAGAGGACAAGACGACTTCACATATTACCTTCGAATGCAAAGCTTTAATCTGCTGGAGACACCTTTAGAGATCACTCAATCCGGAAGGCCTATACCCAGAAGATAAATTAGTGAGCAGGCTGCTAAGCCTAATTAACGAACTAAAGGCTTCTCCACTTTGGCCTGCTATATCATATAATCAATTAATTAATCACTCAACACCTATGTATAGGTTAGACCACCTGCTTTGCGTGCCTTCGAAGATCATCTTAGATGTTTTAACGAGACAAAATACTAAAGAGGTATTTTTCAAATTTTTCTCGATCATCATTTAAATTATATTAAAATCACACACGACAATTTCCTGAAAATTTTGGCCTCTTGAACTCATTAGTTAAATCTTAAAAGGGAGTTTAAGAGTCTGGTTTCTTGTTTCAAAAGAAAGATTTTCACACCAAAGTTGTCATTTTAAGAGGTAATTCTTGCCAAGAGCATAAATACCTAGAGATAAGAAAAGCATTTTTAATGTAGATTTTCCAATAGCAAGAGCAAGACGTCAAAATATTTAGGTTTAAGAATTCGCTATCAGCTCTTTTCTAAATACCCTTTCTTTAATAACCTTTTTAGATTAAAGAAAAGCCGGTATATATGAACTTTTTTGAACTCGTTCTATCCGGAGAATCTCGTATAATAGATCAAACAAAACTTTATAAAGCCAAAGAAAACACCAAGAACGTCCCAAAGTACTAAAGCGGCCCAGTGTAAACTTTAGCAGCCCAGGTAATTAGTTATGTATATCGTTAAGGGCGTCTCCTGCCAAGCAAAGCAGAACCGGCGGCCCGTAGTAATTGCTGAATTAATTTAGAAATTTCATCGCTGCCGTTCATCTTAAGATAACCCTTTTAAGAGGAAAAGGGCATAATATTTGGTTGATTAATAAGGGCATAGGAAAATATCGATTTAAACTTGATTAATATGGAGCTCCATAAATAAAATATCAAAATATTTCGGTGATTTTAAGGATGTTACATTGATAAATATGTGTTTTTAGATTCAGAGTATTTCTTTACAGCAACAATTAGTTGACTTTTATATGTAAAAATGTTTTGAACTTTTGCTTTAAGATTACTAATTTTTTACCGCATCGCATCTAACAGAAATATCAAATCTTCTTTTCGAACTAGCTACGCGCCAATAAGAGACCAATCAAACGACCATTTCACCAACGTTATACTCAACTTTAGTTTAAAAATTTAATGAAAGAATCAGTTAACAATTTAAAATTTTTACTACTCATTTTTTAAAATATCAAAAAACCTTTTAATTCTGAGAATTTGGCTTAAAACTGTGGAAAATATATTCCGATATTCAGACATGGGCTATTTTATTTCAACGTCTTAACAAAATAGAATTTAAAAATCGCATTAAAATCGTCACAAAAATTGCTATATATGCTTAATGCTAGATATAAACTTTCCTCTCTACAAAAGTTTAGGATTTTATAGGCTAAATTGTTAGGACTGCAATAGCTGTTACATCAGACAAACGGAATGAAATTTTCATATTAGATTTAAAGAATACAATACGGCATTCTAATTAAAAAATATATAAAATTTCGCTAACCAATTCATAGAAACAGGCCACAGTTTGTCAGATGCTGATATTATTCAAATTTTGCATACTGTACCGAAAAGTTAAAAACTAAATTTCTTAGACACCATAGGAATTTATAAGAGCAATAAAACCAGTACAATAACATTCTTAATGATCAAAAGACGTAAGAAATTCTCCTTTGTTCGTTTAGTACATAGCTAGTAGTAATAAAAAATGTGCGAGGTAAAGAAGGTCTATAAAATAATATGAATCTGTATTTTTTAAGACATTGCGTTTGAGAATGTAAGTGTTACGGAACCGCGGTCGCGACAATTTAAAAATGAAAGTGGTAAGTATAACAGAGAGTACATTTTGTTTCATTAATTATTTACAACGTACTATCATAAAGTAGTAAAGTTTTTTTCCAGAAAGAAAATAATATACGGAAATTTCACAATTGTATTTATGTTTTGGCAACAGCGCAAATTATTCTCCTTTCTAAACAAGTCATGTTACTGTCAATTGTAACAGGTAATTTTGTTTTGATTTCTTTATGGTTGCCTTTCTTAATTTTTCAGATTAAAAAATTGGAAATTTAAGAGATTTTATATAATACGGAAGCTTCAATTAGCATTAAATTTGTAACTATAACAAAATTTTAACGATCTAGTGCATAAAATTGTAACTAAAGTAAAAAGTTATTCTCTCTGTTTTCTGGTAAACTGAGAAAAAATAGTAGAAAACCAAGGATAGAGTCGAGTTCTACGACCTCGAAATTTTTTCAAAAAAGTCATTTTCCTGAATTTCACTTAATCGAAGTAATGACCTTATAAAAGATTCGAAGCAGTTTTTCTGTAAAGGTACGAAAAAGATCCAAAATTGACTTATACTGCCGCTACAAAATGTATGAAAATGTGTGTAACTCTCTAGCACAGAAGTGGGTATGACTGAGAAAAAAATGTCGATGAGCTTCCAGACCGTGGTTTATCATTCGTGATTACAAAAAATGAAGATAAGGTAATTATTCAAGTGTTTTAAACAATCCATATCTTAATTTGCTTGAAAGAACAACGTATTTTAGCTTGAAAAGGAATATATGTTGGCCTAAATATTATTTGACGCCGACTTGATGAAAATTTCAATAAGTATAGAACAATGAGATAAAAACCTTTGCTGTCTGAAAAGTACATATAAAAACGGTTACCTCCAAGAATTATTTTTTATGACGAATATTTATGCTGGGCATGGAGATATTCTAAGAAAAGAGAGAGAGAGAGAACTTCACGTAATTTGTTGCTTCCCTCCAATATATCCCATCCAGACTCTATGAGATTAGATATAAATCTATGAATACCCGGGTGCAAATCTTTAATATGGAAAATAAAATTAAATATAGGGCCACTAGCATTTTTAGTGAGATGATCTGCTTCTTCATTGCCCCTGATGCCGATGTGGTTAGGTATCCACATAAATTTGATAGTGTGTCCTAACCTATGGCATTTGTAAAACAGGTAATTAATTCTGTCTACGGAAGGAAGATCCGAAGAAAAGGATTCTATTTATATAAGAGTTGAGAGAATCGAATGCTATTAGTCATCTGGAAATTGGGGATTTGTGAATGAATGCAATTGCCCTTTCTATGAGAAACAACTCAGCAGAGAGAATGCTTGATGTATCGCTAAACTTAAATGATTCTGAATGTGAAGAATAATGGAAAGCCACACCAAACGACGTAGGGGATTTTGAGCTATCTGTGTATAAAATTTTATAGTTATAAAGTTCATTAGTAATAATATTATTGTATCCATTTTTTAATATTATAGGATTAGTAGATTTTTTGTCATGAGATAGAAAGAAGAGAATAGTTAATTCTGTGTGGGGGTATTGTCCATGGTGGAAAGGTTGGATGAGTTGTCAGAAATGGAGAGAATTGTAAGTTATGATCTAACAAGATATTATGTAATAGCCTGTTCGGTGAATTTGGCATTGAGATGCTGGCAGGATAAAATTGAATATTATGCAGATTGAAGAATTTATCGTGTAGAGAGTGCTCAGGCTTAGTCCATGGTCTTGTGGAATAACGAAGAAGTAAGGTTAGTCTTCTGTAGTGAAGAGAAAGCTTGGTATGGGACTTGTACCAAATGCGCCTAATGCCAGTCTAATCGATGTATTTTGGATTGTATTCAACATATTTATATAAGACATTCGTGCAGTTATATATACCTGGCTACCATAATCCATTTTAGAAATGATAAGAGATTTGTATAGGGATAACAATGAGAAAAAGGCTGTGCCCCATGTTGTTTCTGATAACATTCTCAGTAAAGCTATATCTCGAAGACACTTTGTTTTGATGTATTTGATGTGTTGTATCCAATTTAACCTGCTATCGAATATTATGCCCAAAAATTTAGTCGAAGGGTTGTTGGCTATGGAAATATTTTACATTTCCAAATTTTGTATTCTGGGACAATTCCTTTTCCTACAAAAGTGAGTGCAAGATGATTTGTTGGGAGAAAAAGAAAATCCATGGTTATTAGACCATTTTGTTAGTGAATTAAGGCAGATTTGAATAATTCTTTGTCTAGTTCTGGTATTTGAGGATGAATGATATATGACTATATCATCTGCAAAAAGTCGATATGAGATTTCCCAGGGAATGTATGATTATATACTATTGATGGCAATTAAGATCCCTGAGGAAGACCATTTTCTAATATATGGATGGATATTCTGAGAAAAGTTAAAAACGTTGTTAAAGTGTATGTCTAATGTTGCTTCGATCTACACGAATTTGGGCCATTGTGTCTTTTTACTGAAAATTTCAGCAAGCAGCAAGAATGAAAAGTGTTTAATCAAGTTTGCTAAGCACTGACTTATACCTGATTACAACTCAAGATACTACAAGAAAGTAATGACCCGAAACAACGAGTAGTCTTTGTTAGGAACGGAAAAAATATAAAGGCAATTACTACCACGGAGTGACCTGCTTCTTCACCTGCTTCGATTCCTATTGAAAATATGTGAGGTTTAACGAAGGTCAATTTTGTAAGAAACGTATATGCACTTTAAAGTAATTAATTGTGGAAATATTTATTGATATTGGGAAGTTCTTTGTATATTACAACCTATAAAATTAATTTTTTGAAGATTCTTTCAAAATTAAAATTAGGGGGTTCCAGGAGAATTCATTATGGATTTAAAATTAATTTCTCAAAGAAGCTGGATAAAATATGTCGGAAAAAATTACTTAGGTTTTCTAAAAATCGTTATTGGGAGGTTTTTAAAGGAGTAGTTTACAAATCGAAAAATTATTTCTTAATTTCTGGCTAAATTTTTGTTAGGTCCAATGTCATTCACAACTGGTAATTGGAAAAGTCTCAGAATCAGAGATTTTGTTATTTAATTTAGTGTGATTTACAATAACTTTGTGACCTTGGAAGCATTCTGCTTAGTACTTAGCGACTGTAATGTAAAAGACAGTCTTTGGTTAATTTTTTGTCTCTAAATGTGAAAATAATGGTAAAAATTTCCTAACACGTAAGATTTTTGAGTTATAATTTTTTCAGCAAAAATAAATGAATATTTTAATCATATTATTTTGAACAGTAATTTGTAATATATCGGAGCGCGATGCGGCCAAATTTACGTTTTGCATAAGATAGGGAAATTGTACAAAATCTCGAACAACACATGGGGGGGATCTAGGGATGACAAGTCAATCACGAAGTTTCAACCCTTAGAGCTTAAAATAACGGAAGTATCCATTTAAACAGATACAATTCCAAATTTCCCTCTGTTTTGTAGCCGAATCTATTTGTAGATGGCCCCTGGATAGGCTTTTCCAGTACCCGATGTTTCTAGAAAATACCTGCAGTATGGAACGGCTATATAAGCAGTTGGCTTGCAGTCGTATCATCAGTATTGGTTTAGCACGAGTAGTGGTTAGTATTAGATAGAGAAGCGTAGTGCGCGAACAAGCCAATATTAAGAGCCTTGTATTAGTATTATCTTTGTGTTGAATAAAGTTAGCTGACACCTATAAAAGTAGTATCAATCACATCTCTGCACCGACGTACGCGACAGTACAAAAAAGTCTAAAGTACAGAAACCTGACTCTGTTAACCTTGCGGATAGTTCTAGTATTTTTGATGTTTTGTTGGCGATTAAGGTCGAGACTGGGTTCCTCATATATGCTGCCAAACCTATGTAGCAAATCTAAGCAACTGATTAAATGATAAACGCTCTTCTAGGACTTTTACAGTTCCACTGATTTGGCAAGAACCAATAAGTCATTTTAACGACTGTTACTTTTGCATGACAAAAGTGTCAGGTTTTTCAAGAAAGAGAAAACATAATATTGAATATCCAGATATTTCCTTAGCAATAAAAATAGTTCTTCATGGAGAAGGTTTACCAATTTTAGCGCCCTCGGCAACATGGGTGGAAGATTTAGAAATCTATGATAATAAGGCAGAATTCCATAATTATTTTCCCGAAAGTGAAGGAAAAGCATCCCAATTAATTGAATTAAATGATCTAGTTTGGGACCTCTACTTGTCTGAAAAGTATGCTGAAGTATTAGGGTCTATAACAATGGAATTTATTATCCATTGAAACCAAATTTACAATATTTATGAACCGTAACCAGGAGCCATACTCGTTTTTTACTCTTCAGGATAAAATGTGTATTTGTGTTCATCCAAATAGTGTTATGGAAAAACTAGAATTTGCACATAACCCGGACGATAGATAGATAGATTCTTCTAAAATAAGTTTAAAAACGTTCTGCTATCACTTATTTTAAATGCAATAAGCTATGATACGTATAAGCGGCAAATATGTGGTGACCTAAAAGTCATAGGACTATTACTAGAGCTTCAGATGGATTTACGAAGTATTGCTGTTTTTTTGTCTTTGGAACAACAGAGCAAGAAAAAACAGTTACCAAGTAAAAGAATGCCTTCAGAGGGATTAATATATTTCATATTTCTAAAGTAATGATTATACCTCTTGTTGATCCCAAAAAAGTACTGTTACCTCCATTATACATTAACTGGGATTGATTAAAAATTTCGTTAAAGCATTAGGTAAAGGAGGAGGTGCGTTTAAATATCTTAAACAAATTTTTTCTAAACTAAGTGATACTAAGCTTAAAGAACGAATATTTGTTGGGCCACAAATTAGAAAAATACTAAGGGATCAACAGTGTGATCAAAAATTAAGTGATATTGAATTAGCTGCGTGGAGTTCTTTTAAAACAATTGTTTCGGAGTTTTTAGGAAACAAAAAAGTAGAAAACTAAGAAAAACTTGCAGAAGAACTATTTGAAAGCTACTGCAAAATGGACTATTGCGTGTTTCTTAAAATATGCACTTGCACTTCCATTTAAATTTTTTTCCAGAAAATTTGGGTGTGGTTAGTGACGAGTAAGGAGAAATGTTTCACCTAGACATAATAACAATGGAGCAATACAGATGGAATCCAACAATGATGGAAAATTATTGTTGGTTTGTACAAAAAACTTACTGGAAATTTATTTTCATATCTATTTTTGTAAATAAATCCTGTTATCGTTAAAATGTCTTGTTTTTTTTATTGTTTTGAACGTATGTATAAATATTATATAAAAAGGTTTGTATTAAATAAAAATAACTGATATATTCTATAACTCAAAATTTATATGTGCTGGAAAATTTTCGTTGTTGAATTCGCAATCAGGATGCTTTAGCTCCAACGGACAGCTATTATAACATCAGTGTCATATTTTTTGTATTTATTGATTAGTGTAATTTATGAATATAAAATGAAATTTTATTTAAAAACGCTAAAAAGTGAAATACAACAATATGAACAATATGAATTTTTATATAAAATTGAAATTTTTGAAGTCAGGGCTAAATCACTATATAGAACAAATAACTACAAACACGACATATAAACGAGTTAGGGTAAGATAGCACTCACAAATAAAGTCGAAATATAGTAGCGAAATTTCAATTCCATATAACTATTTATGTCGTTATTTTTTTCTTTTTAGATAGTAGTTCAATTGTTATATAAAAATGTTTGTTAAAAAATAGTTAGTTTGAAGGTTGTAGACAATGTTGAAGATTGACTAAAATGTGGTTGTCGGACATGCATTGTCTTTATTTTTATTTATATTTACGACGTTTCAATTAGGTTACATCTCTAGTTATTATCAAGTATAAACTGAAAGTTTTGACTACGAGCTTATATAGGAACTATGTCGATTGAAGCGCAAAGTTTCGCTTCACTGTACACAACTCAATGTATTGATGTTACAAAGTAGTGGTTGCCAAAGATTAGGTATCTCAACACTCGGTTCGGTGAAGATTCTATTATTGTTTTTAATGTAAGCTGCTTTTATAAATTTTCTTTTTTTCATGTTGGATTCCAAATATATTGCCGCAGCCTCAGACTATTTTATATGGTGTTGTTTATCCCAGGCATGTTCTGCAATACCTAATCTCGACGTTTCCTCTTTTTGTGTATGAGTTTTATGTTCCTTAATTCTAATTCTAGTGGCCGTTTTGTTTCTTCAATATACATTTCACCACACTCACATAGAACTTTGTAAAAACATCACTTGGAGATATCCTGGAAAAGGAAAAATATAGACAAATAGCTCGTGACCCCACCGAATCTATAGAGTCGAAAAGTTTATAGAACAATAACGAAATACCAAGACCATATACCTGACAACCTACGATCGGCGACACTACAGTAAGCCACCACATGTTTACGGACTACCAAAAATTCATAAAACAAATATACCATTGAGGTCAATACCCAGTTCCAGAGGATCCCCAACAAATGCACTGGCCAAGTTTCTTTAAAAAATCGAGACGGTAAGACGAATACATATGTTAAAAATTCTACACATTTCGTGAACATTATTAGTAGCATCAATCTAGAGACAGACGACAGACTAATAAGCTTTGATGTGGAAAGTCTGTATACTAATGTACCATTACGGGAATCATTAGACATATATATATATATATATATATATATATATATATATATATATATATATATATATATATATATATATATATATATATATATATATATATGGAATGGTTCGAAACTCATGCCATAGAAACGGCAACAGTAAAACCGAAAGTCTGGTTGAAATGTGTTGATGATACCTTCATCATATGGAAGGGCAATAATCAAGAACTTAATGATTTCTTGAAACATCTAAATACCATTCGACCTACAATTAAGTTTACCATGGAAAAAGAGGTAAATGATCAATTGCCCTTCCTAGATGTCATGGTGAACCGTTTAAATGAAACTATTAAAACTTCAGTATACAGAAAGCCAACACATACTGGACAATATCTTAATCGTATTTCTAATCATTCTGTTGTAACAAAACGGGGAATTATATGAAACCTCTATAATCGCGCTATATCTATATGCAATAACGCCGATTCATTGAAAAAAGAGGTAGCAAATATTAAATCCGATTTACAACAAAATGGTTATCCTTTAAAACTAATTGACGATGTTATAAATAACTTACACACTTACACAACGAACATTATACAGCAAGAAAGACATTCCTTCTTCACAATTTCGTACATTAAGAGAACTTCGGAGAAAATAAGACCAATTGCCAGTAGTTATAATATAAATACATCCTTTAAATCAGGAAACACACTTAGAGCTCATTTAACCAAAACAAAACCAAAAACTACCGATAAGAAAGAATGTGTTTACAAAGTTCCATGTGAGAGTGGTGAAATGTATATTAGAAAAACAAAACGGCCCCTCGAAATTAGAATTAAGGAACATAAAACTCATACACAAAAAGGGGAAATGTCGAGATCAGGTATTGCAGAACACATAATTCTTTGACACTTAATTTTTGTAACAAAAATGACACTGATTTATTTTTATACCCTCGGGTACTTGACGAGGTACGTTTTTGTCATAAATTCTTGTAGAGTAACGAGTAGTAAAAGTTGGTATTTTTTTTTTCTTTTAAATTGAGATTTATAAGCACCATATAAAATGGTCTTAGGCTGCGGCAATATATATGGAACCCAACATGAAAAAAAGAAAATTTATAGAAGCAACTTCCATTAAAAACAATAATGGAATCTTCAGTAAACTGAGTGTTGAGATACCTATACCTAATCTTTGGCAACCACTACTTTTAACATCAGTACATTGAGGTATGTACAGTGAAGCGCAACTTTGCGCTTCAATGAACACAGTCCCTATATAAGCTCCTAGTCTTAAGACAATACATTCAGTTTATACTTGATAACGATTAGAGATATAACTTAATCGAAATGTGGTCAAAATAAATAAAAATAAAGACAATGCAAGTCTGACAATCATATTTTAATCAAAAAATAGTTAGTTGATTTAATGGTACAATTTCAGATAATTTCTGGATCTCTAACAATTTTTCATGAGAATATTCGATGATTTTTCTTTTTTTTACTTGCTTTGGGTAGCACAGAAAAACACCTACATTTTTTTTTAATCGGGAAGAAGAGATCGATTCCAAATCCGAATAGATTGGAAGAGACATCAGGACGCCTCCGTTTCCTCTTGTGCATTGGGCAGGTAGATTTTGATAATTTTGACGGCGCACTTTCTATGAATAACTTCAGAGGAAAAATGATTGATAATAGAAAATTTTCATAGTCCTAATTATTTTGTTTTTTTATAAGAATAAGAAAATTAAGAGTGGCACTACTTGAAGGGAACATCACACTGCTTGAACATTACGAATTTAACTGACACAGTAGGTATCCCATTAAACGATATTTCTTGTCAAGCTGTTAATCCCTTTTATTTCAAAAACTAAACCTCTTAAGAATTTACATATCCGAACTAGCACACAATTATAAATGTCACCTATTTCCCCCTTCATCCACCCACGTCAACATCCACTTTTACACTTCAATAGATTAACAAAAGCTCGGGGTTGCTTATTTACAAGTTGACAAGACGTTGAACAAATAGGTGTACCAGTAAACCTTGGATAAGTTAAATTAGTTTGCCGTTATGGCATTGATTAAATTACTAAGCTTATATCCTTTATACATATTTAGTCAGATGTAGTATTAACTTAAGTATGTCGCATATTATTTTCGTGCCATTACTTATTTCATTAAGAGTAGGCATAAAAAATATTACTATATAGTATAAACATAGTACAATAAAAATAGTTTATTTGTTGTATCTTGTACGAAAAGTGTAGTTGCAATTTCAAGTTTTTTTTTAATTTTATTTTTAACAAAATAATAAAAAATACATACTTTTACACTTGTAGAGACACTAAATATCTCGTCTTTTAGCTTTTCTTTTGTGAATTCTTTCTGGAGCATCTCTAATAAGAGTTGAACAGTAGTCGGCAAATATGGAAGCATTCTACTTTCCCTGTTACCTTTTCTATATTGTTGATATATCCTGATGGAAGCGTTCGCTTTGCTCATCATTCTGACATCGAGGTCGGTAGATGGCAGGTGTAATATCCTACCGACATACCTTGAAACTTATATTTCATATATCAGTTATTTCCTCCTAATGTTGCTCTCGGTCTGATACAGCTCCACTGACGAGATCATGAGGTGATCGCAACGCGTATGGAGAGAGGACCAGAGCAATATTTGCAGGAAATAAACTGTTTGTATATACATTCTCTATCTGAAAGGAGAATTACATATATAACAAACTATTTTGGTTGTTGTTCAGTGTAATTAGTGAGTTAATTCGCCAGCCAGTTAAAGCTGATCTCTAAAATGTTATTCTCAATTTTTGCCAGAAAACAGTTCACTGTTGTAGAAAAATCTGCGGTGTCCATCGAACTTATTTTGAATAATTTTCAGATAAAATTAAATATATCTTGAAAGAAAAGAGCTACAGAAAGGAAGCAGATAGCATTTGAACTGAGAAACATTATGATGATTCATATTTTTTAAGTATTAAATATTTCAAAAATTGTGATCTTATAAGCATTTAGAGTTCCTAAGAAAATGAATTTTTGATAAATAATTAATGAAACAAAGTTTTTGCTTCGTTAGATTTTGACACTTTCATTTTTTAATTGGCGTGAATACTGTTAGCAACTGGGAAACTGAGACCTGTTTCAACGAAATAGTTAGCCAAATTTGAATTACGTTTTTTTCATTAAAAATACAAATTTGGGTTCTTTAAATTTTGTATGCTTGTAGCTATTCTATCTAAACTTCAGATAGAACAGCTAACGTCTTAACAAAGCAAAATTTAAAATCGCATTCAAATCGTCACGCAGGCTATCACACATGTTTAATGCTAAAGACAAACTTTCTTCTTTACAAAAGTTAGGAGTTGAAAGACTAAATTGTTCGGATTGCAATAGCGGTTACATCGGGCAAACGGGAAGAATTTTACATACGAGATTTAAATAACACAAAACTAAATTTTTATTGGAAAAACATAATTCAAATTTCGATTGCCATTTCATAGAAACAGGCCACAGTTTACCAGACGTTAATAATATTCAAATTTTGCATACTGTACTTAGAGGCCATAAAAATTTATAAGTGCAATAAAACTAGTATAAATAACTTTCGTAATGACCAAGCAGACCTACGAAACTCCCCGTTGTTCGATATTCTGGCTTCAGTCCCTAGTAGTGATAAAAAATGTGCGAACTAAAAAAGCCCAATAAAATAATGTAATCCGTAGTTTTTAATGCATTGCGTTTGAGAATGTTATAAAATTGCGATCATGTCAACTTAATAATTCGTACGCAAAGAATACCCAGTAGATACCTTATTTGTAATAGATAACAACTTATAAATAAACCAATTTTTTGTTAAATAAAAAATTAAAAAAAAATTAAGCATCATCCAATTGGTAAAACCTTGAAGAAAATATATTACCCGATCCATCACACAAATTTCTTGGTGAGTTAAATAAATTCATAAATTTTGAAGAAAATATATTACTCCATTCGTCTTACAAATTTCTTGGTGAGATAAATAAAAGCATAAATTACTGGAATGCAGTTCCGTTTTCGTTGTCTAAGTGACATGACGTGGGTGGGTATGATCTCGCGAAAAAAGAAAAAACGTGCTTTAGATGTTTGGGCATCACAATGGGGCTCTAGGCTATCTGTGTGAGGGGGAAACGCTCATTATGGAAATAGTACATTGGGGAAGTTTATGCTTGGTTTTGTGGTCTATTAGTACACGAGCCAAGTACATATTTTGTAAATCATTTCTTCCTGAGCGACATCTCGTGAAATGCTTCAAAGGGTTGTGTCAAAAAGCATCGTGGACGTCAGCTGCGGCTCCGTGGATGGATTGAGCAGTGGCGGCCCCCGACTCACATTGAAAAAAAAATTTAATCATTTCCTCCTGATTGAAAATTTGCCAAATGATAGTTGACATAATACTTTAAAGAAAAAAACAGCTAGCTGTAAGGTGGTGGACTATATCAGCTGGTAACACATACATGAAAAAAAAACACTTAGACCTGGTCTGGTTGCCATGAAAGTTGGATCTTCTAGTTGGTCAGTGTTATTTTCCTTCTGATATTGTTATAATTTATATTATATGCGTAAACGAATAAATGCTTATATAAGGTTATCAAGGATATAAATACAGAGACAAAGCTTTAAAATCCGTAACAGCTATAGTTGTTACTTAAAAACTAACAGAATTTTCTAGGTTTGTCGGTTTAAAATAAAATAAAATTATTACTTATCCTTGTATTTTTAAAGTTCAAAATTGTTAGTGTTGTACTTATCAAGTTTAATCCTTCACTGTCAACTTGGACCGGTTTTAAATTAGACCATGTTAGTGAATTAGGGAGTAAATTTCTAATCTCTAGAACTTTTTTGAACTATTCTGAATAATGCAACTAACGTTCAAATTAAAAATAAAATCCCAAAATAATAAAGAACCAACTCACTAAAGCGATTTGTAAAATAGTTTTTCTTGAAAATGGGTATAGATAATTGCTTCAAAACGTAATCATTACAAAACTTTTAGCTGTGCTGTTCCGATATCGGAGTAAAAATTAACAATATAATCTATGCAGAACCCCGATTAACCTAATGACAGTACGTGACGCACCCTATAGTGTCGAATTCCATTAAAAAGTTTCCAAACGAGAATAGATATTAAAGGCATATAACGTTGCCGAACGTAGGATGCCCGGAAACTGAATTAAGAAACAGTAAGTATAATAGAAGGACGCCCGTAAATTGACATGATATACAGCAAATATACTATTTGAATATTTACAAGCGAACGCTACGCTGTGTGACGGCTAACTAAATTAACTAAAAATATTCAAAAATATACATAATTTAAAATTCTGAGAAAATGTATATATATATATATATATATATATATATATATATATATATATATATATATATATATATATATATATATATATATATATAATATGCTTTCATCGTCATCCCTCTCAAAAGCAGGCAGTAGTCAACACACTAATATCCAGATCTCTCCGACTAACAGAACTCGACACAAAACAAGACGAAATAAAACACATTTTAACAGCTCTAGAATGGAATGGTTTCTCACAATCAGATGTAAAAAAAGCCATAAAAAGACAAGAGAAGACCACAACAAAGACCAAAGACCAAGATCAAATAAGGAACAAAGCCTTAATCCCATACCTAAAAGGAATAATAGACAGAATCGAAAGAATTTTAAGAAAACATAACATACAGCCCATATTTGAATCACAAAAAACAATAGACAATATCCTGAAAAATCCCAAAAGTAAGATCAACCTTCAAAATCATGGCGTTTACAGCATTCCATGTGCAGATTGCCATAAAACATATGTAGGACAAACAAACAGGAGCATATCAGCAAGAATTCAAGAACATAAAAATAGCCTCAAAAACAAACAGACAACCTCAGCCCTATTTCAACATTTCGAAAAAGCAAAAGAAATAGCACCGGTACAGAACTACAAGGTACGCGTCATAAGAGAGGCCCTAGAAATCGAAAAAGCGGGAAGTAATAAACGAGACGATGCTAAACATTTTCCAACTACATGGAAAACATTAATAAAAAATCAAGAAAGAAAATAACAAAAATCAACCAGTACACGAGAGATCAGCTCGGCAGAGGGGAGGAGCCTGCGAAGCCGCTCGTCCAATTAGGAAGCGAGCCAGCTAAACAAAACTCGAAATTCATCAGAAGCCACCATCAGTTCTCAGCGAGTAATGAGACGAACCGCACTTGAAAATGCCAAATGAGATTTTGGCGAAACGTCGTGAAAACGATTTTTTGAACGAACGGATTGAAACCCGGAATAACGAAACCAAACCCCAAAGAGAGGCTGGATCCTCCCCTGTGTATACATATATATATATATATATATATATATATATATATATATATATATATTTGTTAAAATTTAAAGAATATTGACTTGATTCAAATATAACAATAAACTTATTTTTTCTGCGTGTGTAAGAAGCATGATGTCGAATAATATTTCCTCCCAGTTCAAAATTTGTCAGGTGATGGTTGACATAATACTCTAAGTTATATCCTCCCCTGTGTATACAGATATATATATATATATATATATATATATATATATATATATATATATATATATATATATATATATATATATATTTGTTAAAATTTAAAGAATATTGACTTGATTCAAATATAACAATAAACTTATTTCTTTCTGTGTGTGTAAGAAGCATGATGTCGAATAATATTTCCTCTCAGTTCAAAATTTGTCAGGTGATGGTTGACATAATACTCTGTTATAAAATCATCTGGAAAAACTCGTCAGCTGGTGTATTCAAACAGACAATCACTGCATCAGCCGACGATCTTTCCACCGAGATACAGCCAGCTAACGTTTTTATTTATTCAAAGTAGCATATAAACTATCATCTGATAAATTTTTAACTGAAAAAAAAATCGTTGAACTTATTTTTTTTTTCATGTTCGTGTGACTAGCTGATGTATAATCCACCACCTTACAACCAATTGACTTTTTTTTCTTCAAACTATTGTGTCAACTATCATTTGACAAATTTTCAATCGGGAGGAAATTATTAAAAATAATTTTTTATGTGAGTCCGGGGCCGCCACTGCTCAACCCTCTCATGGAGCCGCAGCTGATGTTCACGAGGCTTCATGGCATAACTCCTTGAAACTTTTCACCACTTATCGCCCGAGAGGAATTTGATCAGAAAAACCCGTCGCTGGTTTGCAGTCTATATAGAGAGAGAGGTAGAGAGAGGTGAATTTCACCTCATAAATCGGACCTCTATGTATTGAAACAGAAGGATGTAATCGTGGTCAAATCTGCATTCGGCAAAACTTTCAATTGAAATTGTCAAACTAAATATTTTCGAGGGATAAAACATTGACAGCTATTTGTGGACAAAAATTTAAGTTATTGTGCAGTGCAAAACTTGAGAGTTTTTAGTGGTACATACTCCACTATTTGAGATTCCCCGCAGACAACTTTACAAACCGGAGACTGTGTAATTTATAGAGAAGGGTCGCTCTGGCTCTAAATAAGAATCAGATGTGGGACAAGCTGGCGTATTGCCTTGCAGCAGTCATCAAACTTTTAGAAATAAGGTATGTTTTGCTATGTAAATTAATACTTGTAAAGATATTCAAATTTTGAATAAAAAACATTAATTTTATAATTGAAACAGCAATTTACAATAAATTGTAAGTTCTAGTTAGTTATAGAGAAAAAGATAAGAATGTAATTTTATCCAAAAAATGAAAGTATAAATATTTACAACTTAAGAGCCAATTTGTAAACCTCAACAAATGTTAGTCCTTATAAAATTAAACTTTTTGAATGATTACAGCTAAGTTGATACACACCTTACCCACTTTTATAAGCATGTTGACAGTCTACGAGAGTTAATATTTAAAATCTTAAATATTCTAAAGTTTTAACTTAATCTTTTAGTTCAAATAAAACAAAAAGTCATATTTTTTATCTTCCCGATGTTATGAAACTAAAAATCCTCAGCCTCTAAATTTTTGAATTAACCTCGTATAATAATAGAGATTAAAGCAATAAACTAACCCGATAATGCGCTCTAATAAAAGCTAGGTATTAAATATTTGATGAACCCTGTAGTGCAGTTATGTCAGCAATAATACCCGTTGGAAGTCTCTTGGGAATTCTATTGCAAGTCGAGGCATTTTGAACTGCAATTTTCGATTAATCACAAAAATAGGATAAATTTTTTTATTAATATTATGACTTGTGATAAAAATTCGTAATCATGTCTTGAAAGTTTATTTGTCTCTCTACTAAGTGTTCGCTTGAAAACTTTATTAATTCTGTATTTGACATTAGCTGGGTATATAAAAAAGGCGATATATATATATATATATATATATATATATATATATATATATATATATAATATTTTTTTCATTTGATAAGCAGTTTTACTAGGACAAAACTATTTTCAATTTAATGCATACACCAATTTGCTGTAATAATAAAACAATCTTTCAAATACATGTTGGAAGTATATTTATGTAGTTTGAAAAGATTAAACAAATTAACTAAAAAGAAAATATTAATTAAACAGATGTGCAAAATGACCGCCATTGTGCTGAATACATTTTAATGGAACAAACACTAGTTATTTTATATTGTTTAACGTTAAGTATATTCTGCTAAAATAAGTAATTAAATAATAACTCTGTGGATAGATTTTATCCGTGAGAACGAGATAGTATATATATTTTTTATTACCACCCAAGAGTGTATTATCTTATTATTCTTTTCATCATAGAAATACCTAGAATAGTTTAACTGTTTATATATATATATATATATATATATATATATATATATATATATATATATATATATATATAAATAAGATTAAGACACTGAGAGGCCAATTCGGGAATTAAGTATTCGGCTTAGAATGGCTAATGCCCTCTAAAGACGAAGACGACCGAAACCGTCGAACTTTAGGGAATGAAACTGATGGTTACAGGGTGTACGACATTCGGAACATGTCTTAGAAGATTACGTGTCATGTACAACCGGTGCTAAGGAAGATTTGGTTTTGTTTTCCTTCTGTTTGTAGGGAAGTTAAGGGAATACCCTGTGTTATTTTACTTGGGAAATTGGCGACTTTGTTTAAGCAATATGAATAGCTGTTTTTTCGTGTTTTCATTCTTTTTTCTGTTTAATATTTTAGAAAGCGATTTATACGTTTCATCTTCTAAATTGGGTTTTACATTTTTATTAATAGAACGGCCAATAAGAGCAGTTATGTTATAACTATAAATTTGTTATTTGTTATTAGTTATAAATTTCTCATTGTACATAATTCCGTTTTCTATTTGTTTTGTTAATAGATTTAAGTGTTTTGAGAAACTTGTTTTATTTCATTTATTAAAAACCTTCATGCCAATAAATTCGCGGCGCACCGTTTAGATCTTCAAATCAAGAGATGTCACCTGGCCAGTTAAACAACAGCTTTGTCTGAGTCCTGAACTTGTAGTTGTTTAGCATTATAGCTACAAGAGTCAAGAGGAATGACCAGACTTCCAGAGAGCCTTTGCTTTTGTAATAATTATTTATAGGATTTTAAAATAGCTACAAATTAATATGTCACAGTAGAAGATTGTAGGCCTACCGGCCTTACGCTACCAAAGTGTACCCTTTGCAGGAGTCCACGATCAAATGCTGTCACACACTTATTAGCATGTTTTAAAAAATGAAATTGAACTCTAACTATCTAATATCTTAGAATTAAGGTGTCCAGCGTTTAAACTGCGCATAAATAATTCTTCGCCGCGGATGTTCACCTGAGTCTTGTGTGTCTGAATTCATCGGTTTGGATATTGGTCGTATAAATAAATATTGCCGAACAGCTACGGAAAAATGGAGTAGGGCATCATCATTCATATACCATAGTTCCTTTTTCAGACGAAATGGTAATGTGTTTTGCAAAAAATTTGGATAAATATTTCCATTTATCCTGTCCGGAGTCACAACAGGTTCAATAAGGTAGCTATCAATAATACCTGCCCAAACATTAATTTTAAAGTTATGCTGATGCTGTATAACTGTAATGGAATATAGATTTTCATCCACATAAACATGTTCCTTGGGCAGATTGGTGACTCCAGATCTAGTAAAACACGCCTCGTCAGAAAACAAGTTTGTTTCTACCAAAATTTAGATCACGAATTCTTTCATTTCGAATAAATTCACATAATGTAAGACGCATGACGGGATCATTCGGTAAAAATTCCTGAACCTTTCGGATGTGATAAGGATGTAAATACTGTTCTTTTGAAATATCTTTTACAATAGTTTTAGCGATATCCAACTCATGTTCTAAGAAGTGACTACTAGCACTTAGTTCTTCTTCAACCCTTTCCAAAATTTCCTCTTCTTTTTCGACTGTTCAAGTTGTTCAAATAAGACTCCTACCTTGAAATTTTCTTCTTGGAGATAAAGCTCAATGTTAGCAAATTTTTGATGATTTGGTATTCGGTGATTAGGAAATCCTTCCATGTAAACCTTAATACTTTGATGCCCATTTCCGTCACAAAACCCATACACCAGGAGCATGTTAACCTTCTCGGAGTGGGTGTAGTTGTCCATATTTAATAATAAAATAGGGTTAAAAATTAAGAATGTTGATCTTATTTTCATCGACTTCTTAGACGGTAATGACAATTTGTCAGTAGTCAAATTATTAAATGTCATAGCAACAAAGTCACTCAAAAAAATCATTATTGCAGGTTATTGCTTATTAGTATAGTTAATTGGTATATACAAGTAAATAATTTTTTTTTCTAGCAAAACCGCCAATCCAACGAAAACATTTCAAGAGGTAAAAAGATTCCAAATACATGCGGTTATCCGATAGAAATATCTAAGTTGTCATAACGTTGATGACATAAAAAATCAGAAGCCATGACATGAAAAATGATAAAATGAATTTAGTAGAAGCGTGAAATATTTTGTCAATCCTTCTTGAACGGCTTATGTCAATATGACGGGATATATTTGTAGGGTCTCTCTAAATTAGTCTAGATACGTTCCTAATTTTTAGGCATTTAAATAGAAAGTAAAAGTTCCATGTTTTACTTTTCTGTTATTTACGCCCCTCTGCGAAATCGTACGTAAAATTACTTTCGGGGAAGCACGTTTTTCGAAAACGGATTAGATTAATCAGCTCCATATATTATGCTCCGTTTGGGCAAGTGTAAATTATGCTAATCGAGGACATTTGTTACTGGCGTGCAACAGTTCCTATTCTAGTTTTAGTAAAAGTGGATTTATTGACTTTTAATAACTAAAAAATACATTATTCTTAGTAAAAAGGAAATGAAATATAGAGCAGATAAAATCACTTGAGCGACCAAAGTCAATTGACGTTTTTTGAGCCGGAATCAAATAGAAGGAGCTTCAAATCTTTCTTCAAGTTCGGGTGTTTATATTAAAGGTGTGAACATAAACAAGATTGGACTTGGTTCAAATGATTTTCATATCTTATGCGTAGGGGTGAGGAGTACTTCCTTTTATTTTGCATTTAATTTTTATGTTTATATTAAAGGCGTGAACATAAACATGACTGGACCTGGTTCAGGTCATTTTCGCGAAATCTTATGCGTAGAAGTGAGGGTTAGTTTATTTTATTTTGCATTTAATTATTGTGTATTCTTAAAAATTAAAAAAAAAAATAAAACGAAATAATACACCAAACCATTTGACGCATGACGCAGTCGTTCTGAGGTCAATAGCTTATTTCTAGCGAACTTGTCCAGTCAACTCTAAATTATGTCTATCTTACCTTAACAAACCCAAGCCGGCTTCAAATATAATCTAGTCTGTTTAATTCGTTATTTCTCAGCGGCTTATAAAAGGAGCTTTTAACTTGAAGTCCGCTTGAAAGTACCGATATAAAAGTAGCGAATGTAAACATATTAAGGCTAGTTTACACTAATGACGACAACATACAATGATCTCTTTGCGTTGCGCGGCAGCGAGAAAGAGAGAATGGATACAGAGAAATTCGATTTTTCAGGCTCTGAACGACGATGAGGGTGAAGCAGACCAATCAATAGAAATGTTTCCGTGACAAAAATACTATCAGGATACCGACTTTGTCACCGCACTAAAAACAATCCGTAGAGATATTATATATGTTCAACGCCTTGAAAGTAAAAGTATTATTCTACAAGACTATACTGTCATTTTGCCTTAAAAAGGCTGCGAAATACGTGAAAAATGCTAGAAAACATGACCGAAAACGGCCGAGCGTATAAAAATAGAACAGTAGTGGAGGCAACGCGACTGCCTAGGGGAGTTTTATACGTATAGTACGCGGCAGCTGTGTTGCGCCCACTACTCTACTATTTTCACGCGTTCGATCGTTTTCTGTCATGTTTGCCAGCATTTTTCATGTATTTCGTAGACTTTTTGACACAAAATGAAATTATAGGATTATAAAATGATACTTTTACTTTCTAAATCTTTTTACAAAATTAAAATCGGATCATTCATGATGCATCGAGGCGCGCTGAAAGATAGTGCCCTAAAATTTCAAGTGGCGATTGTGCAAAAATTAAAGACTGCGCTGGTTTTGGCACGCATAAAGCAAATAAGTTACTGTTGTTTCGCCAAGGGCCAACGCTACGATTTAAAAACTGATGGAAATATGAATTTTTGAAAAACGGTGGATTTTCCCGTTGTTTGTTTTTTTCGATTACTGATGACTCGATTAAGTTAAACGGGGGCTCAATTTGTTGGTATTTTTATTATCTACAATTCGTCTTGTAATAGGCTCTTTTTTACTTTTCGCTTGTTCTACTTAAATTTGGAATTTCTCAAGAGATCGAATGCTTCTCACCATCTGCATCGGTTTTAACCGAAGTCACAATTTCGTCGATTTCTATATCGGTATCTTCTGTCGATACTCGTGCCCGAGAATTATCTATCTGTTTCAGCTCCAGTTTTGAGTGAATAATATCGAATTTTAGAGAGATGTTTCGAATAGTTTTCCAATAACTAAAACATGGATTTTAAAAATATCATTTCCTTTGTAACTGGTCGTACGAGCAGGGTACAATTGTAAAAAAAATAAAATCTGTGATCATCTGTGGATGTTATTATTTAATTTGATCAATCTGCACCAAAATGAGGTAACTATATTCTATATTATTCGTTATAATCGTCAAGTTCAAAAATGTAAATTATTTTTATTTTACGACCGCCATCACCTCATAAACTGATTCCGATATTTCGCTTCCAGGGGCCAGCCCATTTTTAAAGTAATATGAAGTTTTGTTCAGCATTTAAAGCACTGAAATTATTTAATCAAGCTTTACTTCAGTTTCTGCACGCAATTATATAAGTTTTTGAAGCTTTATGACAGTTTTTGTTCCTGGTTCATTTGTAGGCTCATTACGGCACTGTCGGTGTTTATTGATGGATTCAGATATGATGAAAGATACATTTTTTTCATAGTTCCAATAGATTCAGTTATCAGCTTAGTATTAATTATTATGATTAATAACTTATAGATCTCTACTCTAATAGATTTAAATCGCTCACGAATCGACTTGCGTATCTTCAGAATCAGTCTTTAAGAGAGAGTTTCCTTAAGTAAATTAGATTATTAATGTCTACTATCTTCCATCTATTCTCTTGTAACTAAACTTACCTGTATTTAAATATAGGTGTACCATAATATAGGCCGATGACAAGGGACTTACCTGAAACAAAAAAAGTTATTTTTCTCATATTTTTCTTAATTTATTTAACTATAATGTTATAAATAGCTGATTTAATGACTCAAGTTCATAAAAATGATTGAAATATATGTTATTAACATAATTATTTATTTATATGCGATTATGAGTCAACCTGCTCAAAATTTGATAAATTAAAAATAGTGATGTCAGTCATTCGCGTAATTTACTTCATTTACTGACGCTATAGAATAATGCATTGATAATCTAACCTCCAAGGTATATACATTTTAAGAAGGTATATCTTGAAAACTAAACGTTTCTATAAAATGTTTCCATTTAAGCAATCCATGGAACACGATTGATATGTTCCAAAAAATTCCCAATTTAGGCGTAGTAATTTTTTTATTATTTTAATTCCACAATACTAGGTATACAATGTCCATTATGTTTAGTTCACTTTACTTTGTAAACTTATGCAGTACAATGTTAAATACTAAATTACGATTTAAAATTTCCTGATTAACTTGGAGAATTACGAAGTATTTGTGAACATTATCTGAGGTACAAATTCGGAGCAATATGTCGTCAAACACTCCATTCACGTTTCAATTCAATATTATCTCGAACATTTTGAAGCAGAGAGAAAAGTACGTATAACTGATGATGGACAGATTGTCCATTCAATTAGCATAATTGATACAAAAATGAGTCAATTGTCTATAACTAACATATTATTCTATCGATTAGAAAATTGTTTTTGATGTTTTGCTGTTTATGAGCTTATAAAATCAACTAAAAATTATTATTTAGAAAAATCATTTATATCTACGTTTTTTAGTGATTCATACAGAATATGCTAAAATTATGAATTTGTTCTGTTGTAACGATTAATAATTTTTTTTTAATAAAACTAAACCGACTGCGAACAATTGCCTTAAACAGCTGACAATAAATTAATAATTGTGGTACATTTTAATTAACATTTGTGTTACAGGAATTATGTAGTTCCCAATCAACTTAAATAAGCCCTATACTATAAGAGCAAACGTACCCAGTTTTCACACGGTTAGAGGCAAAGCACTATCTCAAATTGCAAAGAAGTACCAGGAAAGCGTACCCATGACAGAGCACCGCCACTTGTAGACCGGTTTCGAACGCATTACTATGCGTCCGTACAGGGTAGATAAGCGCATCTATCCATAAAAAAAGCGAATATTTTAAGCAACTTATAGTGAACAAAATATTAAGTCCAATATAAGCAGCGTCATCTCTCATTATTCCACGTAACTTGAATACATAATCTTCTAGAGTTTATAGATTTATTAAGAGAGAAATATAGTTTTTCCTATAGAGTTTGTCCGGTAAGTACCTTCTAATTTCTCGGAAGCATACAAGGGATGTCAAAATAACTCTACTTTGTCATAGAAAAATGATTCCTAAAGGGTCCCTTAAAGGAGATACAGAGTCCTAAATGGGAACCCAGTGATTTATCTTATCGGCTCTAAGTTTTGAACAGACTTGTGTAATTTAATGAAATTTAAAAATTTTATAGGGTCCATAAAGACTCAATAAACTGTACTACAGTAGATATTTTAGATCAACAGAGAAGTCAGGAATGGACTTGCAGCCACACTCGTTGGGTCTAATTCTTGACAGGTGTCATTTACAGAGCTGAAAACTAATTTTTTAATTATTATGGTCATTCCTCTTCAAAAAAGATACTTCGATAAAATTGTCGATTTTCGAGATAAATCGGTTGACTCAAAAATTACTAATGCTATACACAAACAGGAAAAAAGCAGGTTGTTATTGTTAATACCTACATAGCGAATTACTACTAGCGGAATTAGTCAAAACCGCCTTTATTTATTTAAATTTATGGTGAAGCACTGTTAAATTCTTTGAAGGTAAGAAGACTTTATGCTAAATGATTTCTAGCTCGAACATTGCCAAGTCCAAAAACTTTTTAAAGGGTTGATCGAAGCCTAAGGGAAAGAGGTAAAAGATGATTGGAAAACAATTATTAGAGTTAAAGAATTAATTTTATACATACTTTATTCAGGGCCAACGTAGAGGAACAAATTTTGCAATATATTGCTGACAACTTTCCAAACAGCATAAAGAAAGCTCACGACACAAAACAATGTTACAAAATGGATTATACATGAAACTCTAATAGAACAGTTACTTCACACGTACCACGTTGAAAAAGTGCAGGCTAGGTCTCCGGATGATTATTCCGCAAGACTTCAATACTTCAATTGATTTATATAGCTACATAATCTAAATCTAAATTTTTCTACCTTTAGTTTGTTTACTGATGAGGCCAGTTTTACAAAAGATGTCATAATAAACTCACACAATTTACATTTTTGTGCTGATGAAAACCCACACGCTATAATTTAAAACAAATACCAACAAAGGTTTATTGTAAATATGTGGGCAGGCATTATCGGAAATAACCTTATAGGTCCCTTTTTTTCGGAAGGAAGATCCAATGGTGAGATTTATTTACTATTTTTGCAGTAAAATAATAATATAAATAATTTATTGAAAGACGTATCTCTTGATAGAAAAATGCAAATGTGGTTATACATGGCGCTTCACCTCATTTTAACTGTGTAGTACGTCAACACTTAACAAGCGTCTTTGGCCCTCGATGAATAGGTTGAGGTGGGCCTGTTTTATAGCCACCGTCTCCAGATCTAAATCTCTTGGACTTTTATTTCTGGGGACATCTAAATGAACTAGTTTATTCGACACCAGTAAATACTAGAGAAGAACTACTAGCGAGAATAGCACAGCATTCCAAAGAAGTCCGTAATAATGTTGGAATAATTTGCAGTGCAGCCGGAAAATATTCGAAGAATAAGAAAATGTATTGAAGTACGTGAAGCCCATACTGAACGTATGCCAAAATAACATTTAAACGTTTTCACTATTTTTGCACTTTAATAATATTGAAAATTAATTGAGCCCCGATCAACACTTTGCAAGGATTCTGGACTTGACAATGTCTGAGTTCAGCATCACATCTTTTTCAGCATAACATTTTCTTGCCTGCGAAGAATTAGACAGCGCTTTCTGATAAATTAAAACATCTCAGCACAACCTGCGTATTTTATTTTAACCTGTTTGTGTTTAGCATTAGTAACTTTAGAGTTTTTCGCATATAAACCGATTTATCTCGAAAACCGCCAGTTTTATCGAAATAAATTATATATTAAAATTTCATTAAATTATATAAGTTGTTTCAAAACGTAGATCTGATAATGTCAATCGCTGTTGTATCTTCATTAAGGGGTACTTTAGGAATTTTTTTTCCATGACAAAATAGGCTTATTTTGACCAGTCCTGCATGCTCCCGAGAAATTGAGAGATACTTACCGGACACCTTGTATATACGTGTATTAATAATGTATTTATATATCGACGGAAACTTCATTTAAAAAGTGTGTAATATTTATGAATCTAATAATTTTCTCTAACCTAATAATAACAATAATTTAAACCTAAAACACTATAGTGTTGTGCGATACTCTGAGTACAACATTACAAAAATCGTGAAACTTATGAGGCAGGTCACTATATAAAGAATTAGAAAATATCACATAAAATACGCATTATTTCTCAACACACGTTTAAGATCAATTTTGAATTTTGGTCCAGCAACATGAATATTAACATAGTTGTTATTCTTGTTGAAAATGGGAAGTAGAAGAGAACACGGAATATATTCCTATTACGAGTGCGATGATTTATGTTAAAATATAGCCATATTAACAATGAAAACATGAAACGCAAAAGATTAGTTTTAATGAGTTCATAGTCATGGTATGTCTGTGTATGTATATGGAAATGGGGATGTATGTGCTGTTTCCTCAAAGATCAAGTATATCCCTTTTTTGTGGTTAAGTTACTGTCTCGAGGATACCTTACTGACTAGAGTAGGTCGGTCCTTCGATCCTACTTCTCTTAGAAAACTCAGAATGTGGGACGGTTTCAGCTTAGGTAAATCTCTTGCTTCTATTCGATATGCTCCTAGTTATTGCATCTTAGAGTTTTACAAGGCCGAGTATTCTGGATAGAGGCTTTCTCCTCTTATTTGCATAATCTGCATTCTTCTTAGTTTCTTAGGTTGCTCCTTCAAGTGGCAGTACCGTTTGGCATTTCGAAGTTGATTTCTACTCAGGCTACTAACTTCCTTGAATTCCTTCTGATTGTAGATTCCCAGAAGTATTTTTGCTTCTCTTATTCCTTGCAGATTTGTACAATAATTAGATCTGCTATTCTCGTCCTCCCTGTTTAGTTCTTCTTGGACTGCACTGTTGCTAATCCCACAAAAAGGTTCAGATACCAGAAATCATGTGAGTTTGTCTACTATTTCATTTTCTTCTACTCCAGTGAATTTGCGCACCCACAGAAGGGTAGGTTCATTTAGTTCCTCTAAGTATTCTAAACACTATCACACCTATCGCAATGGTAATCAGTAGAGCGAATATTTTACCCACTAGCTCTCGACTTCAATAATTGATTATGTAGCACTCAATGTCTCGGGAATCTGATAAAATAGAGTAATATAAATATTAGAATAATGTAAAAGTTTTCACAAAAATAAATAGTCTGAAAAGTGATCATAGTAGAAATTATGCATAATTTTTTTAGTTCATACTTTTTTTCTCAGAAACTATAAATGTAGAATATCGATAATTTTATTCCAATATATCGACGTATTAATATACGTAATACGTATTGGTACATGATATCGATACATTTGGAAATATCACCCGGCCCTACTTCAATCTATTTCTATTTTTCTACTTATTCTATTGCTCACAATTAAACAATCAGACAAGTTAATAAAAACGTGGTAAAACTGCCTTGACATACAATTGAGACACTGAAGATTCGCCATAAGGATTATAAAGAACACTTTTTTAACGGAACTTTAAAAATTATTAAGAAAATCGACACTTGAGCGATGTTCCAATTCACTTTCAGTGATCATAAAGACCAAGATATGCACCATACAATAATCATCAATTTCAAATTAAAACACACACTTGAACGGTTGAAATTTTAACTAGTGCACATTTCCACATTCGACGATTTATAACATTCTATGACGTTTGAAATAGACCACGTACAAACTGGATAATGAATGATTCTCATTCGCTTGCACATCCATGTAATGAATGCATCTCGAGTAATAATATTTCACGGACTAACGTTTTGCGGCTCACAATGCGATGGTAAAAACTGATGTAGTACTGTAACAAATGGTCCTAATTACTTAGCATGAGTTTTAGTGTTTCAACAAATGTACAGTCAATAATAAACGTGAAAAGGTTTAAAAAAATATATATGTGTTAATAAATAAATTTATAAATACGTTTATTTATTTATATATAATAGCAAGAAGTATGTCATTTCATCATTTACTATACAGGTGTGGAAAGTCGAGAACAGAACCTCGTAAAAAAAGGGAACGTAACAAAAAGCGACCGACAACCCGTTTAACCATGTTAAAGAAGTGAAATAAAACATACTGTTGTATTGTAGCTTGCTTCCTGGTTTCTAGCAAAAATGGCGTCGGGCAAGGACTTTTCGCTGGTTTCGGGTCGTCAAAACACAGTGGGTCGAAAGCACGGATTTGATAATAAAAATAAAAATCGCAGACTGAAACTTTAAAATCATCAAAATAAATTCGAAAAACGTCTAATGTGGTTCAATGCTTTAAAAATAAAATAAAAAGGATAATTGTATTTCCATGAATAAAATATTGCGCTTGACTTCAAGGTACATTTTAAATATAATACTATAATAATAGATACATGGATATCGATAATCGTTAAAAAGGCGAAAGTACTTTTTCCTCTATGCTTAAGACTTCTTAATAAATACCAATACAAATAATTTGTAAGTAATATAATATTTATTGATTCACATAAATGAATAAATAATACGATTGTAATAAAAATAATAAAAAGAACTTTTTAATCACTGCCTTCTGTGTTAACAGCTCTTTTCTCATTCTCCAATACGTATGAATTGTTATCCGAATCCTTATTATGTCAAAAACAGTGTAAGGATCCATCGACGCCAAAAGTTTTGGAACACATCCTCCATATTTTTTCTCGAGAAGATTTTCGGGCAAAGTCTAGACGATAGTTTCTTATCAACTTGTTTGTTAATTTTTGTGCATCTTTCGATAGTTTACCTATCGGTAATATTGCAAATGCTATAATGTCTGGTCAATGAAGTAAGTCATTTATGGATTCCTGTTGGAATGTTGTACCAAGAATATTCTTTGAAGAATAATCTTGCTGTTTGAAGTTTGTATTCCCAAAACTTCTCTATTGCAGTGTAATGTCCGCTTCCAATAGTTTGCAAAATGATGGAAAACCGGAGGATCAGTTTTCGCTTTACTCTTGTTATAATGGCTGTAGCTTGAAATACTCTGTATTTACTGGGACACAGTATCAATGTTGTTGAACTGAGATGTTGTTTGGCAGAGGTAACAACGTTGGACCGATTTCGCTCCAGCCAAAGCATTCACCTAGCCATCTATCAATGTCATAGATAAGTTGTATTGTACTGAAGCTCGGGTGGCAAAGAAAACTCTATTATATGGTGCACGTTGTCTGGTTCGAGTTCATAATTTTCTATTTTCGTTAAAGACTTTTGTTCGGTTTTCTTAATAAATTCAAATTTCAGAGGCCGTTCATAGTAGACGAGGACTTGGATTTGTACAACACAATCTGTTCTTGTTGAGTTTGCGTGTTAATACCTGCTAATTGAAGTGGAATAAGAGAGGTTAGGAATAAGTTTGTATCAGAAATATTCGGATCAGTGAATTTCATTTTGTACTGGCTCTGACCTGACGTTCCATCGAAGTCCCATTTGCAAATGAAACTCATATCTACAAATCTAATTTATCGATTTGTTCAAGGGCGTTTAATTTTAAGCAATATAATTCGATCCACTAAGCCTTGGAATTTAACCTCGGCTTTTGATTTAGTAAAAGTTAGATACTCGTCATGTGGATAACATGCTTTTTTGTACTTTACACACCAGAGTATGGCGAAAATATATTTCTGTCTTTCTGTTTAGCCTAATTTTGTAATCGTTGATATTTGTTTCTCGACAATCCAATGTCAAATAGAAGAGCGGCGCACAAATATAACTGGGCGCGACGAAACTACAACACTGTTGCCTTTGACCTGAGACGAAAGTTTAGAAAGAAAAGACTGGCCGTTCATATTACCGAGGTTTAATAGAAACGTTACTATGGCCAAACTTCTATGTTAAATTTCTTAACTAGAAATTATTTTGGCTATTTCTCAAATTCTAACCCACTAAGCCCGTCTAACTTCTTTCAGACTAGTTCGGACAGAAGATCGTAGGAAACGCCTACCGCAATATTATCCCCGCTAACTTCCGTGCGACACGAAGACGAGCAATACCTTGAAACGAATGAGAGGGTACGCTTACTTTTCATCTAAACTTATAATGTAATCGACGGAATTTGGAATATTTAATGACTATTAGATACATTGATTGTTTTAAATAATCACCAAGTAGTTCCAGTGTTCCATAATCAACTCACCTATTAATCCTGAATTATTATCGATAGCAAGTAAAAGTTAGTTCATTGAAACACTTTTTCATATTTGTCAGGATTTTGTGTTCAAAAGAGTGTTTTAATGAAAAGAAAAAAGGTAATTATTTTTTTTATAAATTAAAAGAGTTTTGGATTATTTTTGTGAGTTTAGTTTAGTCACTAATCACTATACCATTTCCCGGTTGGTTTATTCCGCCAAATTAATAAAATCTGTCAAACATCCCTTGTTTGAAGATTTTCTACGGTGAGAGACCGGAATTATGAATTTTGGGTATTTCGTTATCGACTGGGGGTGACAAAGGTATGTTTCTTCGTTCCCTTCAGTTTTTTCAAAATTTAGCATATTATCTTCTCTGAGATTACAATTAACAGTACTTTGTTTTTGCTAAAGTATGTTTAAATCTATCTGCAGAGCATAAATTTATTAGACTTTTAACGATAATATTCATTTTACAGCAATTTCTCTTAACTCCTGGTTAATCATCATCACCGGTAGGCATAGGGATGTCAAGTCGTTTGTGAAAGGTTATGCTCGAATCCATGAAAAACTATCTCAAAGGCCGGTCTAAATTACATATTTCTTCTTCTAAATTACCTGTTGCTAAAGCATTTTATTAAGCTAATAATGTGTTAAAAGTTGTACGGTCTAGTCTTATATGTTTAATCATCAGGGTAAAACGTATCTAAAAGGTACCTGCCATTGTGTAATCTATAAATTCGTGAGCTAATAGAATGCTTATGTAAAAGAATATGGTTGACAAAAGCTCTACGAGGCATATTGGGGCCAAAGCTATATGAAGAAAGATACTCAAGTACCAACCTACTTCGTCAGGATGACTACAGGCGAGTCTTAATTTTCATATCTTATCTTTGGTTAATTTGAAAATTATCTGTAGAATTTTGACTCCATATGCTAGTATATTTCAAGTTTAGGGAGCTCTAGCTCCACTATTTCTTTCATCTTATTCTATCTTAGTAGAAGGCAATTTATCCCAAACTATCTTTAGCAACATATGGTGTTGAAGCAACAGGCTTTATATTAAGTACCTAAACATATATTTAATTCATTTTTATCTTTAGGTACATATTTGGTATAACTAGTAAATGGACAGATCCAGTTTTATCTGTTAAAACATATCACTGTTTTTTGTATTCGGCTAACGTTTGATCATTTTTCTTATCTTATTTTATTACTATTGTAACGTTCTAAGGTAGCGGGTGGACACTCCTTACGATCCCGGTAAGGATAGGTCTGCTTCAGGGATGCGCCCCTGATGACTCTCCCCTTCCACCTCTCCTCCTGGGGAGATATTTCGGATCCCTACTCCCCAAAATCCTATCCACCACTCAAAACTACCACCCCCCATCTCCCAACCTATATATCTTCCAACCCGCACTTAGCCAGCATGGAAGATTACGGCTAAAACCCTCCAATATGGTGATTTTAAAAACGTCTGGAAGTGAACCCCAGGTGGGTAGAACAAACAATGTCAATGGAGAGACAAATGTTAGGAATCTCGTTACGGGATAAAATACGAAATCAAGTAATAAGATCAAGACCCAAAGTAGTTGACGTCATTGAGCGCATATCACGACTAAAGTGGCAATTGGCGGGGTACATAGCTAGACAACAGCTCGATAGGTGGACGAGTAAATTACTGCAATGGCGACCGCGAGAAACGAACCGAAATCGTGGCAGGCCACAACGCAGATGGGTAGATGATATAAGACAGTTTGCTGGAAAAGACTGGCTCCAGAAGGCGAGAGACAGATCCCAGTGGAGGACCATCGGAGACACTTATGTCCAGGAGTGGACGTCAATGGGCTGAGAAAGAAGAAGAAGGAGAACGTTCTGAAGCTGAATATCTTTGTTAATTGTTGAAAGGTTAAATAGTTATAGACTTTTAATTTTAAGAATCCTTTTTCAAAGATTTTGTTTAAAAAAATATGAATTTTAAATTTTTATACAGGTTGTATGATAAATTCTTCACCTTCTAGTATTTAATCGTTTGTTTACGATTATATATATATATATATATATATATATATATATATATATATATATATATATATATATATATATAGGAGTGGACGTCAATGGGCTGAGAAAGAAGAAGAAGGAGAACGTTCTGAAGCTGAATATCTTTGTTAATTGTTGAAAGGTTAAATAGTTATAGACTTTTAATTTTAGGAATCCTTTTTCACAGATTTTGTTTAAAAAAATATGAATTTTAAATTTTTATACAGGTTGTATGATAAATTCTTCACCTTCTAGTATTTAATCGTTTGTTTACGATTATATATATATATATATATATATATATATATATATATATATATATATATATATATATTTATTGGTAATAAATTGTTTATTGCTCTTTTTCATTTTTGTTTTGCACACACACTGTTTCTTCCTAACCCCCACATTTTCTAAATTTAGATTAAAAATCCTCTTTATCTTTCTTTACTCTCAATTATTTGTAAAGGATGCAAGTTTAGAAATAATATCATTCACACTATTCTAAACTTTATTGTGTTAGGAAGTAACAACAACAAATTCGTTACTAAAATTACAAATTTGAAGTAGAACGCAAAATCTACAAGAAAAACCGTTTAAGTCGATTATCAGTAGATATACTAAACCAAAATTTAAAATGTATTCTTTTGATCAATTAAAAGTTTTTAATTTTAAACAACCACCAACGAAAGTAAACCAATAAAAATTAAAAGTTTAAGAAATAAAACTCTATAAATGAAAACTCCCATTTTACCATTAAAATGAACGCAAACTTTTTATAGCAATTACTACGTTGATTTGTAAAACAATAAAATTCCTCCTATCTCAAAGGAAAATTTTAATTAGCATTCAGTAAAAGATAACAAAGTTACTCTTAAGTTCGTCGACTGAAAGATAACTTCGATAATTTCATTTTAATTAAATTTTTTAACTTTATTAATTTTCATTTTGTTACGAATTTTATATTGGTAATTAAAGAACAAAATTTGGCATTTTACAATTTTCACTGTTAATTGAAAAGGAGTTTAGGTAACCCTAAAATAAAAACAGTGACTATATATGTTTATTAAAAACTATTTGGAATATTAATTACCATATATGTAAGAATTTCTAGTTGGTCAGCTTTGTTTATAATATTATTATAATTTGTGGGAAACAAGTCATTTAAAAAACATATAGCAGGAAAATTTAGGATGAAAAATTAGAGAAAAGGGATTGAAACTAATGAGAACGGTGGTTTTCTTATATTAAATAAAATTTTTATTTTTTGTAAGTTGAATTTCTTAACTTTTAATGTTACATATATTATTTTGTCTGTTATTTTCCTAATTGATTTTTATACCCTATAACTAAAATTTAGACACATTTTTTGTTGATGTCTATCGATGGAAAGATTTAAACATTGGTGAAAATATATTTGTTTAAGATACGAAAGCTTATTTAACTATTATTTTAATTAGTTCGCTGATATATTTGGGACAAATTTAAAAGTAAATTGTTATTCTGTAAATTTGGGTAATATCAGAAATTGTTCGCATTTATCCGATTCATTTAAACCAAATTGTGACAAAAAACAGAGAAAAATACGTTTTTTTATACAGATTTTTGAATTATGTGGCTTAATGTTACCTAACAGCTTATTTATAAAACTATAAGTTTTATCATTTTTTATGAAATGTTTATACTGAAAAATTTATAATTAGGTACTATAAGAGCAGTTGAGAATTTAATATATAGAGTGTCTCACCGGAAATCAATTCGATTTATATATTAAAAAGTATGAATATGAAAATTCGATAATATACTAAGATCGATGGAGGTAACCCTGCTAAAATATGTTCAAGATGGTGGCATTTCCAGTAATACTGGAATTAAGTGTCAACTTACTTATTTTAAACGGGACTAAAATATGTTCAAGATGGTGGCACTTCCAGTAATACCGGAATTAGGTGTCAACTTACTTATTTTAAACGGAACTTTATATATATTATTGCAAATTTTGAATCTGCGCAAGATTTTAGGCACGTTTTATGTATAATATCCTATATTTAAGTCTAAGCGTTTTTGACTTATTTAAGTTTTTACATCAAAAATTACGTGTGCAGGCCCTGAAATAATTATCAATTTTTCTTATAAGGGAGCCTTTTAGATTTAATTTGGGTTAGATTCCTTGTTGAAAAGGAAACCAATAATATAGGGTGTTCAAAAAATAAAATTAAATTAAAGGAATCGTCAAAAGTCAATTGTTTCAAATGGAAAACTCCAAATTTTCTAATTTTATCTTATCTAGCATTAAAAATAAAGGTAAGTTTGTGTAAGATTGTCTATGCCGAAAATTTTTGATTTTTGAAGGATTGCCAATTTAAAATTTTTATATCGAGATTTTGCTGCGGATTTTAAGTTCAATCATAATCTTAGTTGGCCATGACTTTTACTCATAACTGATTATGACGGTATTGAAAACCGATCAGATGCTAATGAAATATATGAAGCTTAAATTATTCAAGCAAAAATTATTTGAACTAATTTATTATTTATGGAGAATATGATAAATTTATATCAAGAATATGTCATACATTTACCATTCGATATCCGCAAAAACAGAAGCCGTGATGTGTGTGCTGTTCAACAAATTATTGAAAATTTTAAGAACTTTGGATACGTTAAAATAATAGTGCACGCTTAATTTAGAAAGAAAAAAAAATAAATTAGAGAATTTTAGATAAAAAAAATTCTTCTATAAATGTTCGAACTGACGTTCTTGAACTTCCAGATATTTTCGCCTCTGAGTAATACTTGTTCATGGGTCGCTTTTCTTGTTGACTCGGGACTTAAATTTGCAAATTCATTCCCCATTCGCACCATGCAATCTTCCATAGTTACTATAGCGGTGTTATAAACCCGATTTTTAATTGTACCCCAAATAAAAGGATCGATCGCTGAAAGATATGGGGACCGGGGTGGCCAAAGGGAAGGACCATTGTTAGCTACCCATCGATCATCAACAGTATTTTGCAAAAAATTATCGATTAGATAGGCACCATATGGTGGTGTGTCATCATGCTGGCAAAACAGGATTCTATAAACAGCGAGCGGCAAAACGTCTAAATAGTCGTTTTCAAAATTATGTAAAATGTTCATATAGCCACCTAAAAGTTCATAAAGGCATTTTATATCTAAAATAATTCAAAAATGTCTTACTATTTAAGTTTTCTTAATAAAAATTTAGTGCCATGAGGCCATCATTTCTTATTCCACAATAAACATTAAATTGCCAGGATTCTTGAAAATTTGCTCTCGAAACACATGTAAATTCGAATCACTCTGTCGTTTGTCCAAATTATATTGTCTAAAAGAATTGTACCACCATGAACATGAGTATACTGTCAAATTTCAAAAATTTTCCTATATTTAGTTTTCAATATATGGATCGAATTGGTTCCCTGTGGGACACCCTGTATGTATATTAAAGAAAAAAGTTACTTTTTTCGACAAGTAATAAAATAATAATTCGGGATTGTTTTTTTCTTTGATTATTATTTTTTTTCTTAACCATTAGTTGTTCAACAAATTATTGTCGAAATTTCTTTCTTCTATAGAATTCTTAGTTCCGAGGAAAATTCTACATAACTCCAAAAGCTTTTGACATTTATCACGAAGCAAAATAGTATGCAAAATTGAATTATAACATCTGAACCTGATGTGTAAGTCCTAAAGCAATATAATGTATATATAAAAAAAAAACAAGAATAGTTGAAGTTTTAAGGTAGTAAGACCATTCTTTTTAAAATTAATAAATTCCACGGCTTTATCAGCAAAGTCAAAGTTTTTTACCACATGAACAGTAAGTGCCTGAAAATATTGAACTTTTCGTCATTTATACCGTTGCTAATTCTCAAAGATCACATTGGTAGGGCTGATTGTTAAAGATTAAATTGTATTAAATAAATTTATTTTAGATCTATAAAATAAAACAAAAAGTAGTACCAAATGTTGTTTTAATGAGAAACAATTTAACTAGCACCAATTTCATTTCAGTACTATCAGAAATAAAATCTACGAAGGTGAGTGATTTAAAAACCCTATCTTATGATTGGTTAGGCGAAACTCTCCACAACACATTCCATAAAAAATTATAGATTTTGTAGTTTTAACAATAAGCTCATAGATGGCATTAGGCTACATAATTTGAAAAGCGATTAAAAAAAAGTCTCCATTTTTTTCATAATTTAGGCTTTGTATATCATTTCCTATGGCTTATCTGTGTGAAACCAGAATTTTCTCAGTAATGGCATTAACTGTAATTAAGTCTGAGTGTAAATTTTTTATTTAATATCTCTCTATAAAAAGCTTTGCTCTATTCGAATGGCTCAAGGCGCTCAAAGAGAAAAATTTATTACATTCAAATTAGTCAAATATGTGAAACGTACATTTTATCTAATTGTGGCAACATTTAATTTTTTTATAACTGGAATGTATTTTAAGTTGTTTGTTTTAATTCCAATATATATTTTTTTCGACATCTTCGCATCCCACATCATCCCCTCTTGTTACATGGCGCCTTCCTAAGGGAGCGCATAAAATCTGTTTTTGATTAAAGACGCGTCGATAACGGAAACCATTTAGCGACTGCAAAGGCATTAAATTACAAAAAAAAAACAATAATAACAGAATAAATGATTTGCTACCATTGCTCAGTTCCATATATTTTTTTTATCGCTGTTTAAATTTAGGGTTTATGGGTAATACTGTCTAATTTTATTAAATTTTTCTTTGCGTTACTTCTGAAAATATGCATAATAATATATTATATTATTTCAACTATTCAAAATTTTCCTATCAATTTGTCTAATTTCAGTTCCTAAATTTCGTGAATCTAGTCAAGTCTACATAATTATGATATTGCCAAAAAAGAAACGATTTTTTATTTTAATCCTCTTAGTTCTGTCAGAGATTAATCAGATTCGATCACTTTGGTGGTGCCTTGGAAGCTGAAGAGTCCAATTTTTGTAACCTTGGTTGTCTCGCGACCCTCTATATTACACTGAGAAAAAGTGTTTATAAAGTAGGAGGAATATCGCTGTTCCATCAACAAACGGTAAAAAAAATTGTAAAGTTTTTTTAAAATTTCTAACATTATACAGGGTGTTCTCACAGTTGAGTCATTAATTTTAACGGCTTGTAGAACTCGTAATGAGAAATCGATTTACCAAAAATCGTTTATATAATAGTTGACAAAGAAAGAAATTATTAAAAATTATTTAAAACATTTAAAAACTGTAATACAAACCTTGTTTCATGTTAATTTCAACCATTGCATTTTAAAAACTTTATTTACTACTAATACTGGGTATGCGTATTTTTTGTATGTAATTGTTACATGGTTTTGAATGCGATTTTCGGTTTGACCAGTGCTAAATAATTCGTACAGTAGAGCGTGATTTTTTTTTTCATTTAAGGGTGTTTTGTGCGATAAAAATGGTACACGTTTATCAAAACAATGAACTAGTGGACGTAATATTAACTTACGAGGAGTGTCAACAACATACAGCCGCAGCATGTCGTTTGTACTCGGAGAAATTTTCTTTACAAAACTATCCGTCTCCACAAACGTTTGTAAATTTAGTTATAAAACTTCGCGACACTGGGTATTTAAAGGAACAACGAGGAGGTCACGCTGGAAGACCTCCTCCATGCGAGATGGTGGATATCGAGGAAAAAAATTTACAAATTATCGAAAACGACTCAACAACGGGCACTAGGTCCATAGCAGGTCAAGTAGAAATTGCTCATAGTAAAGAATAGAAAATTTTGCAACAAGAACAACTTTATCCATACCATTATCAACGGGTACAAGCGTTGCAACCAGAAGATTATCCTAGAAGAGTTGAATTTTGTCATTGGCTCTTACATCAGTACAACATAAATGACAGTTTTACCAAATTTATTTGGCTATCGATGAGGCCACGTTTACAAGAAATTGAGAGTCTCGTAGTTTATAAGGCCTTACTTTTTTCCAAATCGACTGACAGGTGATGTTCCTTTAAATGTGAGACAGAATATGTGGCTTCTTCATGATGGAGCTCCGCCACATTTGAGACGTGAAGTTCACGAAAATTTAAATAATGTGTTTCCTAATAGAAGGATAGGGCGAAATGGACTCATTTCTTAGCCTGTATGTCCCCCGGATCTAAATCTCTGTGATTTTTTCTGTGAAACTATTTAAAACAGTTAGTTTATCACAATGGAGAAGTGAATAATGTGAAAGAACTCAACTCTGAAATGCTTCTGTGAAGGGATTTTTTAGAGAATTTAACAGCTATATTTTCTATAGTTGTCTATGAGCAGTTAGCGTAAGCTCAATCATTTTCTCGTACCATTTTTAGATATAAAATTTTAAAAAAATCAACTTGACCATCGAATGACGTTGTAAATTAATCTCAAAGTCAAAGTCACTACCACAGATAGGTGTCCCCCATTCTATCAAACAAATTTTGTATAAATTATTTTTATGTGTCTGGCTTACTACGAAAATAAACTATTTTTATTTTATACTATTATAACTAAAAGTAACCAAACAAGTCAATCGAAGCCGAATCCGAATATCAGGATCATAAAATAACAAAATTCAGTGCCATTCATTGCAGTGAAAACTCACAGCAGTTCACAAATCACTACTACTGTCTTACTTGTTATCAAGAAGTTGCTATATCGCTCAACCTTGGTTCAATCAAATAATCCGACTCAATCCGCGTCCGACCGAAAATGGGTGGAAAAACCCTGTATTCGCGTAATGCGTAAATTAATTTGGTTTTGTTGGAACGCTTTTGTCGCATCTAATTAATCTGTGGTTATGTTTTTACTTGAATTACTGGCTAAATAACAAATATATTAGGCTATAAGCATTTCGAATCCTGCTTTAAAATTTATTCATGTAAAAGAAAGTATAAATACAACGCAGTTTAAGCAAATACAAACAATTTTATAAATTCTGTAAAAGTTTAATCAAAATTCTATTGGATACCACAGGGTATACGCATAATATAAAAATAACAAACAATATATTTTCTTATTTTTATACAATACCTTTAAAAATCGTTTTTTTTGCGAGTGTAAATAGTTATAAATAGGTTTGAAGCCACTTATTTAAAATGTTTATTAAGGGTGTTTTAATAAAAGCTCGAAATTCGAATCCGTGGGCGATTTTCATCTATCAATACGTCATGTTTGGTAGTTGTTTTTTTTATCTGAAACCATATACCTATAAAAAAATACTGAACATGTTGAACAATCTTTAATCCCAACGTCAAATGACAAATGTGTATAAATCTCCACAAGCCTCCTAGGGTGAAATGGAAAAGCGCTATTGGCGTCTTCAATATATCTGTGACCAATAAAGAAAGCGGAGTCTTTATGTCATTTTAAATTGAGCTCGTGGCATGGATTTTTTAAACAAAATGTTAGGTTATGGTAATGTTTATTGTCTTCAAATCATGCTTTAAATATAAAGACGGACTTTTATTCAAAGTTATTTACGGAAACATAAAATGTGGTAAGAATTTGAAGGTAACCTATTTTTTCGGAAAAATGTGTAAATATAACCATACTAGAGATCGTTCAAAATAGCCAATCAAATGAAAGCAATTAGCGTCTGCTCATAAGTTGTTATAGCATACTAAGGTGCGACGATGCCAAATCTATGTTCTCTCTAAGTTTAGGGAAATTGTGCAGAATATAGCAACATTGCTGTCTGGGGATGACTCCTCATCTACGAAGTCTTAACCCCTTAGGGTTGAAAATAACGGAGATACTCATTAAACCCCATATAATTCCAGATGTCACCATACCATGTATTCGTCGAAGGGTCAGCTACTTATCAAAAGGCCTCTGTATATGAAAATTATGTCATCGTTTCTGATATTCTCGATACCCGACGTTTTTCGAAAATACCAGATGTACGAAATCGGTATATAAGCAGCCGGCCGGACGTCAGAGGATCAGTATTGGATATACGAGCGAAGTGTAAAGAACTAGCAAATAGTGATAGGGTTGTAATAGTGCTATTATTTTCGCCCTATGTAAACGACACCTTTGCAATCCTCTGTGAATAAATCGCACAGTTTCTGTTATATATGTGGTGGAATGAGACTGAAAGCTCAACAAAAGACCTTGAGAGCACTTGTAAGGAAATCCTACGAGTTTGGACGCGAAATTGACGATCAAGATAAAACTAGGGCTCCCAAAAGTTGCTGCGGCACTTGCCCAAGAGCCATAATAGGATAGCTACTGAGTACCCAAAAGCCTATGACGTTTGGAGTGCCAATGATTTGGCGGGAACCTTAAAATCATGTTGATGATTGCTACTTTTGCTTAACAAAAATGTTGGAGTTTTCTAGTAAAAGCAAATATAAAATTGAGTATTCTAATATCCTCTCAACCATGAGACCTGTACCTTATGACGTTTCTAGCATAGCTGTCCCTAAGTCTTCAGAAAAATAAGAAATCGACTTGAAATCGGATGAAGGTGATTTTGAATCAAAAGCCGTTCCAAGTTTTCAAGAGAAAGACCATTACGAATGTACTAGCAGTAAACAGTCCCATTTTATATCTCAGGAAGAGCTCAAAGGTCTTATTCGTGATTTGGATATTCCCAAAACAAAGTCACATTGCTTAGATCTCGTTTACAGCAGGGGAATCTCTTACACCAAGTAGTGAAAATTTCCACGTTTCGGAAAAAGTAGTCTATGCTGGCAGTATTTTTCTCAATGGCAAATGACTTACTTTACTATCAAAATATTTCGAGTTTAATCAACGAACTTGGCCTTTTCTATAGACCTACCGAGTGGCGACTGTTTACTGACTTTTCGAAGACAAGTCTTAAGGCAATTTTATTGTTCAACGGAAATGAATAACCATCTCTTCCTATTGGTCATTGGTGATGTAAATATGAAAGAAACTTACGAGAACATACGTATACTACTTCAAAGCATAAACGAAATATTTGTGCCGAACTAAAAGTTATTGCACTCCTTATAGGACTGCAAAGTAGCTATACTAAATATTGTTATTTTTAATCCGAATGGGATAGCAGAACCAGAAACCAACATTATGTCGTTAAGGAATGGGCATTATGTGAAAACACTGTGCCCTGTCTGAAAAACGTCCTTAATGAACCTTTAGTAGGGCAGCACGAAATTTTTTATCTCCTCTACACATGAAACTAGGGCCGCTTTAATCGTGGAATAATTTGATCAGGAGCGATGGCAGTTGTAGGTGTTACACAATGGATACCGCCCATGGCATGGAAAGTGTTATTACCATCTAAAGTCTGCGTATTGAAATCAGCGTTGTCAAAAACAAATGGAGAAAATGCGTTATCATCGATATTTAACGGTGCGCGCAACATCTATTAATCGCCGAGATCCATACTTATAAAATAAAAATGCAGCTAGTCCGATCTGTAATGATGATATAAAAGATTTCGGCCTTGCTGCTGCAATTATAGAATGTTCGAGAGCAGTGCTTTTTTTCTTCCATTTTTCAAAAGATGCTCGTCTATTTCTTAAAATCACTCCATCTAGGAAAACGTGTAAAGTTTCAGGTATATCTGACTCAAAGTCTTGAAAAAAATTATCTGATGGAAGATAATGTTTTGTCTCATAGACCGTAGAGCGAATATTCTCTATAACAATTTCTACTGCTGTTTTTACAATACGCCGATGTTCTTCTGCATTGTTATCACTTTTTTGATTGTACCAGGCTTCCGTTAATAGCTTAAACCTGTATTTCGGAAACAAACCACTGGAGCCTTATTGGCAGTGACGGCAATGAAAATATCATCACCGTATTTATTGAGGAGTTGTGCTTTCACTGTTTTTATGTGTGGACGGTAATCACCATCAATTTTGGATATCAATTCGTCCAGGGAAAACTGACACTCATCGGAATTCTGCTCAAGATAAGAATAAATGAACTGCATCGCAGTATCGATCTCATTTGTATACGGACCTCTTTTATATCTTCAGCTGGTGGTGCTTGATACAATTTTTTCATGCAGGAATTGTGGTATGTGCATCGGCTGCGACCAAATCATTCACATGCTCAACACGCTCAATAATTGCTCGACCCCAATCATCATTACGAGCTCTAGTAAGTTCTGAAATACTATTTTTTATTAAAATTTCCGCACACTATACACAACATTACGTTTGCACAACTGCGTCTATTTTTGTTTTGCTATAAACTCTACTGTTATCTCATCAGCGCATACAAAACAATGGTCTTTGAATGAGAATGTTGAGTGCGAGGATCGCAGTAGTGGTTGAGGTGTCGTGACATCGCTTCCTCTACGCAATGATGCAGGGATTAATTTTTCATTATTATATCGTTTTCGACATACATCATGAATCACTATCGATTTTAGTCCCGCCAAAAGTTCAACTTTGACAACACTTGACTTACGAAAAGTCTCCAATCATTTTTCCTTCACTTCAATTGTCTCACTTTCTAATTATGGATTATTACAAATAAAACAATTTACTTTATCAGAAGCCATGGCTCTATAAACACAAATAACACTGTAAGACGATAGACTTATACTGATGACTCGACATAAAGGCAACACATTACCCTTATACCTATTTTTTTAATATTTGCGACAATAGTAAAATATTTTGGAGAAATATACGAAAAAAACTTGGTGGTGTAGATGAACAATACTTTGCGGCGCTCGTACGCCAAAACTATTGATTTTACAAAAAAAAATTGTTAAAACATAAATTGTAGGAAATTTTCTTCAGTTTAATTTTGTAAATAAATCTTTTTGTCGTAAAATGCGTCGGAAAGGAGATATTATAAAAAAACTGTTATTAGGCGCCATTTTTCCAATATGGCGACGCGAGCGGCGGAGATACGAGGTGACAAAGTCGAAATTTGGAAAGACCACATCGAAATCTATAAAACTACCAATTTACAAAACTCCCGGAAAACTTTCCAGGTAACCCCTTTTTTTTGACCAAATGACTGGATTATTAAATAGAGAAAGAAATGCTTTTCTCTATTTGAGACGGAAATTCGCGCGTATAGGTGAGGCAAAGCTTAAAGAAGGAATGTTCGTTGGACTCCAAATACGAGAACTTTTTAAAGACGAAAATATTGAAACTACACTTTCGAGAAAAGAAAATAAGGCATAACCCAACCGGCTTCAAGAATGTATGTAGCAACTTCTTAGGTAACAAGAAATCGAAAAACTACAAAGATCTATTTGCAAAACTTCTTACAAAGCTTTAGGTTGTAACATATCACTTAAACTGCAATTTCTTCACTTCCATTTGGAATTCCTCTCTGACAATTTATGTACATTTCCAGAAGAACACTATGAAACATTTCATCAACAAATTATTCAAATGAAGAAGCGGTGTAGTGGAAAATGAGCCCCAAACATGTTAGCGTACCACTGTTGGACCCTTAAACGTAAAACCGATCACGGCAAATACAAACAAAGTATTTGATTTAATTGTATTATACTTTTTTCAATACAAAATTAAGTATATTTTGTAAAAAAAAATTATTTGTTTCTTTTTATATCTTCTTCACTGGATTGCTTATGGTTGGGGTTTCTCACATTTTATATTATTCTTTCTTTTTCTAAAAACTTATGGGTGATGGTAAAAACCGAGCTCATATGCGAATTTAGAACATAAAATATAATTATTATTTACTGAATTAAGAAAATTTCAAACTTCCTCTAAGATCTCTCAAATCGATAAATCATCTCTGTAATTTGAGTATACGTATACTTTTGTTATTAGTTTATAATAAAATAGGCCCGGATAATTAGTTTATCGTCGCGACTGTACCTGTGACACTTAACTAACATGTATTTCATATAATGGAAGGGTATACGAAAAAATGTGCATGTTTCCTGCGAGGATTTTGTTGAACTAAAGTAATGAAATTTTAAATTTTATTTATTCTAGTGTCAAAGCTGCGAAGGCACACAATGGAAAAAATGGACAAAAGTCTGCAGCAGACACAAATTTTACAGGATTTGGATAATATTTTTTAATTATTCAGAATAATATATTCTAATGGTACACCTGCCACAATACCCTAATTCCTGAACCTTAAACCTATGGACCCGCTATTGCTCGAATCTGCTATTCATTTAACGAATTTGGGTTTTGCGGCTTTAGGCTTTGTTGGTATAAGGTATAAGGTTAACTCTGCCTCTGGCAGGGGCTGGGCGGATTGAATAGCTCAGCAACTGTCAGTGCCGGTCCCAAGCCCGGGCAATGAAGGAGGGTTTGCGGGACAGGTTAGCAGCCTACCCGCAGTAAAACACCAATGTAGCTCATAGTAACATACATGCCTCGGACACTGACCGGATCTCACGGAAACAGACATTGGCGAGAACTAGGACACGATCATGGAAAAAACAGAACATCATTAGATTGGGATGCTGGAATGTCACTTCAAGGCATAAGCACGATCAGGAAGTTGTCGCAGAAATGAACAGGCACTCCATAGATATTTACGCCCTTTCAGAGACGAAAAAGAAAGGGAAAGGAAACAACAAGTACAACAACTACCTATTTATATACAGGAGAAACAAAAGGAAGAAAGAGCCCAAGAAGGAGTGGGCCTGCTCATCCACGAAAAATACGAACACTACATAGAGGACATACAGTACGTCGATGAAAGACTCATTCACGTCATCCTAAACTTACAACCAGAAAAGATGAACATCATAAGCGTCTACGCACCAGATATCAGCAAACCCAGAGAGGTCAGAGAAACATTCTTCAATAAACTGCAAGATCTACTAAGTACCATACCCGATAGAGAAAAAGTGTTTATGCTAGGAGACTTCAACTCAAGAATAGGTAACGAACCCATTCCGGGAGTAATGCAGAGATATAATGAGGTAACACTAAATGACAACGGAGAACAACTCATACAACTGTGCGTCCAAAACGAGATGAGAATAAATAACACCTTCTTTCCACATAAGTGGCAATATAAACGGACATGGGGAAACACCCGAGAACAAGAATCAACCATAGACTACATAATAACGAACAGAAAAGTGTTACCCCACCAAATACTCGATGTCAGAACTCTGAATTCGTCAGACCTGGGAAAAGACAACCACCGACTAGTATTATGTAAATACCGGTCCCAACAAATTATAAACAGAACGCACAAACAGAAACATACCTTTATTAAATACAATACCGAATCATTCGCTAACGATAGCACAAAAGTATTGTATCAGCAGAGACTCTCGGAGAAAATAAAAGCTAATACAATCCTAGAAAATGACGGAGTGGAGAAAGCCTGGGAAAAACTGAAAAGAAATATACAAAAGAGCGCCAGGGAGGCTATCGGAACATGAACAGTTAGCATGAACAAGCGAAGCAATACAAAACCATGGTTCACAGAAGAGGTGAATATACTAGCAAAAGAAAAATGACAAGCATTTACAAAATACCGACAGCACAAAACAACAAACCATTTCGAAGAGTACAAAACGGTGAGAAACAGAATCAATAGTCAAATAGCTCAACTAAAGAAAGAATACTGAGAAAAGTATTCAAAAGACATGGAACACGACCTATATGGACGACAAAAGAAAATATGGAACATGCTGAGGAACAGTTCATTTGTTTTGTGGACTTTACACAAGCGTTCGACCGAGTCAAACTGGAACACATAACAGAATTACTGCGAAGAAAACAAGTAGACGAAGCAATCATACGCACAATATACGAACTGAATTCCAAAAACACGATGGTAATTAAAACAAATAACACTCTAACAGAGGAAATCCCTCTATCCATAGGAATAAGACAGGGTGATAGTCTAAGTCCAACACTTTTCAATGTAATCATGGACGAAATCATTGATGACGTAAAAAGCACAAATATTGGGTTCCCAATGGGACACAACACCGTTCAGATTATATGCTTTGCAGACGATGTTGCCTTGACAGCAGATAGCGAGGACAACTTACAAAGAATGCTTTTCCATCTCAATCGAACAGCCAAACAGTATAATATGAAGATATCTGTGGAGAAAACCAAAGCAATGGTAATAGCAAAAGAACCGGTAAGATGCAAATTAATGGTTGATGACAAACATATCGAACAGGTTGGGAAGTTTAAATATCTAGGAGCACATATAACAAGTAACAGGGCAGTAACGGAAGAAGTACGCACACAGGCCAACAAAGCGGCCATGATATCAGGCCAACTAAGAGACATAATCTGGAACAATAAATATATGACGGTTGAGAGCAAAGCAAGAATTTACAAGGTCTGTGTAAGACCGATACTGATCTACGGCGTAGAAACAAGAAATGAAACCACAAAGACAAAATAAATTATGAGAACCACAGAAATGAAAACGCTGAAAATGTGTGGGGGATGTTGTGAAGTGGGTTCGAAACCGTCGTAGGCAGTGGAGAGATCACGTGGAACGAATGGACGATGACAGACTAGCAAAAACCGTGATGAGAGAGAAACCAAACACCAAACGGCCGTCTGGACGGCCCCCCGAAAGATAAAGAGACAGCTGGATTTCGATCTCAAACGAGGATCGATGAGGCATTGTATAGATAACAGAACTTGGTTCTACCTAAAAGAAGAAGAAGAAGAAGAAGAAGAAGGTATAAGGTTTTTAGGTTTGTAGTCTGTGGGTTGATGGGTATGGGGTCTTTGGTTCACGGATTTAGGGTTGACGGGATTGGAGTTTAACGGAACAAAATTTATGGGTTTGGGCTTTATGGGTGTGGTATGCAGAGGTTTAGGGTGCATGGATTAGAGTATTGTTATAGGTGTACCGTCAGAATACTGTAACGGACTTTATACCATGATATACTTAATAGTGTTAGTTCGTGTTTCTAGTTTGTACGATTTTTGGGTTTATTTTCTACGAGTTCATAATTTATTTAACTAATTTCCTCATGAGACGTCGATGAAAGAAAGTCTAGAACTTTTTAGTAAAATCTTTTTCTTTATTTTGAATACGGAACGCCTATGACAGGAGATCTAAAAATCGCCAGATTACTCCTTTATCTTATTTTTATTATACCACGTAGTATGAAAATCCTTCTAGAAAGATCCGTAATCTTCTGGTATCCGGAAAAAGGGTATATTAAGGGTCCAGATCGGTTTTCAAGGACAGTTTAGTTAGAGACCTCGTCGAAGTAAGTTGAATGTTTGACAAGTGTCAGAATTGAAGTTGACAATAAAGAGCTTTTGAAATAATAGAGTGTATTCAAAGATCGGCCATCCGGAACAATACGTTGTCCTGAGTAATTAAAAAAATATCGAAATTCTTTAAAATTTGTGTCTGATGTAGACTTTTTGTCCATTTTTCCCCACTGTGCAACATCAGAGGTTGGTAATGATGGCCTAACGACGATCGAAAGCGATTCGTAATTAAAATAAACACTGAAATAAGGAAATATCTTTTTCTTCAAATTTTCGGTGTACAACCTGAGACGAATTTATATATTGATTTGTACAACTCATGACTTTTGATATTTTTAATCTATCAATTTTAGGAGTAGAGATTCCAAATTAGCTGCCTCGTTATTCAAAAATATAATAGATATGTAAAAATCCATTGCAAAATTACATTACTTACTAATGTCAACGAAATAATATCAATAGTATTTAATATCAAAAGCAATAGAGTACTGTGAAAATATATTTTACTTCTACTTCTCACAACTGGGATGTTGACTGCATTCACATAAAAATATAATTTTGCTGCGAGACGGTAGTCTCCACAATAGAAGTCCTAAAAACATAATATATTTCTTTATTTTTAAGGAATTTTATTTTTATTTAATAATAAAAAAGTAATTAAATCTCCTTCCAGTCACGTGACAACGAACATCAATCAAAGTGAATGATGTCACTCCATACTAATGTCATCGCTGGCACTCCGTGCTGATACGGTTATTCTTTTGAGTCATTATTACTTGAAGTAATCATGATCACTTCGACCTAATAACAAGGAAATGCATATTCAAAAGAACATGGTTACCAGTTTTACTTTTTTCACTTTGATCATTTGATAATTACTCTACAGCCAGAATACAGCCAACGTCATCGCTGTCACAAACTTGACATATTAATTTTTTGGTTTTATGTCACACTCGTGGTCGCTGTTAAGGGCTACGTTGTCTAGTTCATATTTTATAGTAATTTCTTAGAAATTTGCTTACTTTTCTCTTTAAAAATGATTCTAAGAAATTTTCACATGAAGCAAAGTGGATTTATTAAGGCAAATAGTTTAAATTTGCAGAGAATTGGTTGGAATATTCCTTTTATGCGAAAATAGAGTGAGTGATAAGCAATTTGGATTTAGAAATGGTCTAGGAACAAGAGAGGCACTATTTTGTTTGCGCGTTCTCCTACAAAAGAGCTGTGAATTCCGAAAGACCATCTACGTCTGTTTCATTGACTTTGAAAAGGCATTCGACCGAGTACAACATGATAAATTTTTTGAATGCCTACAAGCAGCAGGTCTAGACCACTACGATATAAGACTGCTAAAACATCTGTATTACAATCAAGTAGCCTCTATCCAAATTGAAAACAGTCGTACTCAAAACCTACCCATCAAACGTGGAGTAAGACAGGGTTGCGTTCTTTCACCCTGTCTCTTTAATGTATACTCTGAAGAAATCTTTAGGGAGGCTTTGGATGACAGACAAGAAAGAGTAATACTAGGCGGAGAAGTAATCAACAATATTAGATTTGCTGATGATACGGCCATTCTTACGGGAAGATATCGTGGTTTTCGCACACTTCCAACGAGGATGTTCTCCGAATGATGGATACAGATCGACTGCTCTTGAACAGTATAAAGAAGCGGAAAACAGAATACTTCGGTCACATAATTAGAGGACCTAAATACCAGCTACTTCGCCTTATAATACAAGGAAAAGTGGAAGGAAAAAGATGGGTAGGCCGAAAGAAGCTTTCATGGCTGCGTAACATCAGACAGTGGTGTGATTGCACGGTAGAAGAACTATTTCGCGCAGCAGCCCATAGAGAAACATTTCAGGAAATTGTAAGCATGATGACCACCAACGTCTGAATACAGGCATGTCACCTAAAGAAGAAGAAGGTTGTTTTATGTTGGCCAATTTCTTCGCAGAAAACAGTAACTTCTCAAGAATTGTTATTATTGCAACCGATAATGAATACATAATAGTAATAATTGGTATTTATAAGCTTAAAACTACAATAAGTAGTACCAGGCTAGCAGAAGCCACATTTTCCTATTATTTTCCGAAAGTAAATAAATAACTTTTCAGGTGTTTTATTTGTAGTACTTGTACACTGAAACACCGCACAATATTTAAAATAACTTAAAACTCATCTTATATCACAATAATTACGAAAAAAATTTATGTATCCTTGTCAGTTTACCATTGTGACGTCACATCGGTTAAGTGACAAGTATTGGCATTTTGGCGGGAAATTTTAAACGAAATTTAAAATTTATGATTTTAAAAGTATTGTATTTAAAAAAAAATTAAATATTTTCGGCTACATTAGGAACTTATGCATGGTTTTAAACACTTTCCCAAAAATGTTCAACATCCTAATTAAAAATCCTAAAGTGATCCTGACTATAGCTCTGGTGCTTTAGATACGTACAATGTAGCCAATGTGTTACTGTTGTTTTATGTACAAAATTTATACAGAATATAAAACAAAAATTGCTGATAACGAAACGACTTCCTATACTATTAAACAACATTATTAAAATTTTTATTATATGTTACCATCATTTTAAAACATATAAAAATATTCATAAAATTTTATCTTCATTGAATCATAAAAATGTACAATAAATATGTATTGATTGGTAATATTTTTATTATTGCTAGCTTAAGTGTATTCCAGAAAGCCGTATAAAAAATGGTACTTTTAATACCAGCATTAATATGCTGATAAAAAATTTTTATATTTGAATAGTCATTTCTCTTTGTGGTTTAATAAATGTAAAAAAATGTAGTAGCTTTTTGGTTTAATTCACAGTTTTAAGTCCGATACAGTGCCCGTGACAGTTGTTTCAGATAATATGAGGGTAGTTTCGGATTGGCCATATAGTCGAAGTGGCATTTGCCTGTCGGGCCCAAGCCTGCGCGGGCCCTCGACCCTACCTACCCCCTGGCTGACGACTTAAATGTAAAATGGTTCATAAATGAAATGAAAAATTTGAAAAATGGTTGACCCTGAGGCTATTTTTGAAACTTCCCGCTATTTTCGAGCTTAAAACGCTCAAAAATATTTCTGGTCGTAATTATTGAGCTCTTCGAGCTCAAGGATATGACTTTTTTGTTCATTTCTTGAAAAGGCATTTTTGAAAACTTTTTATGGCAATATCTTCTAAATGAATTAACCGATTTTGAATGCAGTCGACGCGGTATTTTAAGTACTAATTAAAATAGATACAAGATCTAATTTCAATGAACATTTAATGAAGGATGCCACTTGTTTGAACATGAAAAAACTTCAATGAAATTAACAAAAATTGGATTCTTTATGACGCATTAAATTCAGACTCTCAAAGTAAGGAAGAAGACGACGAACATAACGAAGATGTCTTAGACCAAACTGCAAAGGATGCCATTTGTTTTTCCAGTTCGGTTCGGACGTCTGCCAAAGTTGCACATCATGTGCATGTGAACTTTGTTTGTTGCTTATTGTGTAATTCTCACAATTTCATTCACGCATAGAGACGATTTTTTGCGCTGCTGCTCATTAAGACGAGTCTTTACTGGGGCAAGAACTGTTGTATTCGTTGATTATCATAAACAAGAATCGGATCTAAGCAAGGATGACAAAAATAGCAGTTTTACGATTGAGTTATTGACAGATTAGCTGAAACGTTTCCTCTTTTAAAAAATGTGTTGATTGACTAGTTTCCGATTTGTTATATTATAGGTAATTGGAACTATATTTATCTAATAATATAATACATTGTAAATTAATAATATGTATATTTCATTATTATCCGATAGTATCTCATCTACTCTTATTCCAGGCTTGTGGAGAGCCATCTGGGTCATTCCGGCTTAGTCCGACCATGTATTAGAGTACAGGAAGATATATCTCCGGCTAGGATTTCATGGAATTAAAGTAATGGTTAACAATTAAATGTGAAAAATTAAGATTTTTGCAGATTTTCGCTTCTAAGTGAAAGGCATTGGATTGTTTAAAAAATATAAGTAGAACATCTTGTAGATCTTTCAAAAATCTTGCACTAATTGGTTGGGTTATGTGTTGCTGAGAAAATAGTGAATATTAGCAAAAATGAATCTACGATTGGGATGTTGCGTATAAACATGAACATTGAGTATTTAATAAATAGTAAAAATTTCAGATTAATACTTGAAATAGTTTTTGAGTTTGAGTTGTTCCAGACACCGATATTATAGGCAAAACAATGAATTTTCAATTATACGGAAGGGCTCTCATTGAAGAGGAAGAGTTGTTTTACTACACCGAATTATCACATGGCCGCTGAAAATTTTATTTACAAAATGCTAAAGCTTGTTAGAAATATATAGTTGTTTTGAGCTTATAAATAAGTTAGCAATAATAAAAATTTTACCAACCAATACATAAACTTATAGTACATTTTTATTATACAATGAAGATAAATTTTTATGAATATATTTGTATGTTTTAAAATGATGGTAACATACAACAAAAAATTAAATATTGCCCTTTAATAGTTTGGGAAGTCGCGTTGTTGTCAGCAATTTTTCTTTTATATTCTGTATACATTTTGTACATAAAGCAACAACATGATGACTATATTGTAAGTATATAAATTAGGAGCGTATGGACTCGGCACCAGACATGACGAAAGCTTGGGAAAATCACCAAGCATTTTCCAGTCAGAAATATATTCCATTAGGAAATGTATTCAATTCAACAAAGAAAAAAATTATCACGGCCAAGAAATTGTCATCATGTCGGATAATCAAGCAGCCATCAGTGTGTTGAGCTCTCAAGTTATCAGCTCCAAGATGGTCTGGGAATGTCTAGAGGAATCAAATGATTTGAGTAAGAATAATAGTCACCCTCATATGGGTACCGGGACACACCTGGATAGTGGGAAATGAAATAGTAGACATGCTCGCGAGGAAAGGGGCTGAGACACCATTTATGAGGCCAGAGCCTTTCTGTAGAATCAGTAGCGGCGTAATGCTGGGAGAACTAAAAATAGAAGAAGAAAGCGAGAAATGCAATTATTGGACGGAGCTGCAAGGATTAAGACAAACGAAGACATTTCTTGGGAACTTCGACCAGAAGAGATTCAAAGAGTGCATAAGCCTAAGCAAACAACAACTCGGAGTTCTGACAGGGGTCATGACAGGGCATTGCCACCTGAAGGGACACGTCAAGAAACTCAGACTGATAGAAGGAAAAAAGTGCAGATTCTGTGAGGAGGAGGACAAAACCTCTATTCATATCATTTCAGAGTGCAACGCTCTAGAAAATCCTAGGATGCGGTTCTTGAGAATACACGAAATCGAAGAAGGGGAGATACCCACCTTGAAGCCGTCCAACATCCTAAGGTTCCTGAGGGAAATAGGACTGGAGGACCTGCTCTAGCTGAGAAGGTAACTTTTACGGCTTGGCAGCAGTAGGAGTTTACAATAGATCTACCAGGTCTTAGTGTACAGACCTCAATTCTGCGCACATACAAATATATAAATGCATCAGGACTAGTACTCGGGATTACTTCAGGTCTTTCACTTTTACCTATTTGCAGAAGGTGCGGAGCCGATTCTGAGAAATAAAGCTGTTAACCGGATTTTAAATTGTGAGAAGTAGAAGTGGAATCCCCTTTTTTGAAATCTTTATACCTAAAATTGATGGAATAAATATATATCATAAGGACGTCGAAAAATCCAATAAAAAGATATTTGGTTATATTAGTATCTATTTTAGTGACCAAGTGATTTCGATCTTAGAACATCTTCAGGGTTTACACTTCGTCAAATGGCATACTCCCATCCTGTCAATTTCCAATATGAGCGCAGCTTTAACACTAAAAAAAGTCAAAATTAAAATTAAATCTATTAAAACCATGCTAATATAAAAAAAAATTATTGAACTTATTTCACTCAAATTTATTAGATTTCTCTGACATTAATTCTCATTGATTGAAGAATTTTTAATTTTTTTCAGTTTTTCTTCATTAATAAAAAAATGTGTCATCCTTTCATAGAAAAATGGACTTTTGACTACTAACCTCTGCCTATTTAGCTTAAATTGAAATATTGGAAAATTTCAACAATCAATAAAATAATATACTAAAGGAATTTTCTCCATTTATTTGATTTCAGATAAAGTGGCTAAGCTTTTAGAAGGTCTACAGTGGAGAATCATCAGATTTTAGAGTAATTTTAAGGTGTTCATACAGGAATGTTTCATGAAATGGTAATAAAAAAATCGAGACACACATTATTTTAGTTAACATCTTAGAAAACAAAAAAAAATTAGGTGAAATTTTATTCTCAAACATGTGATACACGAACTTGAGATATAAAACTGGACTGCTCGTGTTCCATATCTCCCTTATAAAAAAAGGGCCCCACCGTGCTCCGTGCCATTTGGTACAAATAATTGCTTTGGCAACAACGAATTCCCTAAGTTTTTATGATATTAGTGAAAGTGTATTTTTGACATTGACTGAATACTTTTCATTTTGACAAAAATTTATTTTTGATTTTGCTGTTTTATGGATTTTATCACATTTTATATAACGTTTTACTGAAAATTTCAAACAGGAATGTGAACTTTAAGGTTTTATTGTATTTTAAAAATGTGATTCTTCATCGTAAGACGTGCAAATACCTCATCTGGCAAATTGGAATTTATTTAATTGGTAAGTTATAAAGCATTCAATAATAATTATATAAAATTTTACCTTAGAATTAAATTGTAAATCTAAGGGTAACAAGTTTAATCTTATGGATATGATATATGATAATTATTAAATAATATCAATATTTTAGTTTTCTAAGAGAAAAGAATCTTCAAATTCAAGAACTGAAGCAAATTGGTCACGATCATAATTCTGTTATACATCAGATAAGTAACTGTGTTCAGAGCATTTTTCTGGAAATTGTTTTATACAAGAAGATGAGCAAAAAGTTTGTGTTGTGCTTCTTACAAATAAATTGCCTGAAAAAAACTACGAAGCACTGTTTGATGTAAATATCTTGAAGCAACTAAACTTGGACTTAATAACATACACTGGCTCTAGAAAAAAAAGTCCTGAATTAGGTGTGCATTAACCAACAACAATATCGTTTTACCATAAAGTTAATGTTCCACTTAAATATAAAGCTGAATATCGAAACTGGTATGGTGTTAAAATTTAAAATGATTATACGTTTAAAAACCAAAATGCCATATTAAAATAGAAATAAATGATTGCATATAATATGAAATTTTTCAATATTATTAAGGATGTTTGGAAATTACATAAATTTTACTTTTATGTATTTGTTTTGTCTAAAAATAAAATAATAACCTTTTGTTTGAATATGTAATTAATTAATAAAACAAAAATTCTTGATTTTAGCTCAGATAGGAAATTTGTGTCATGAAAATCCTTTGTCAAAGTAGTGAGAAGCTACGATTGATTGCCATTTCAAAAATTCAACTCTAGGAACGGTCAATTCCAGATCCTTAAACAGTTAAGTAAATTGAAAGTTTGACCTAGTGTAAAAATTAAAAGTTGCTAGTAAATCTTTATGTATATATTTAGATTCAAAATGATTGTATTAATGTAAGAATTCTTTTGTATTTACAAGCTTCTTTATAATTAAAGTGTCTTATTAAATATTGTTTTATTTACAATTAAATATAAACTGCTTTAACACTATCCCCTTTAGAGTTTAATTTATTTTTATAAAAATGGTTTAGTACATAATGTTACTTTACTTCATATAAATTAAAGCACCGTTTTTTTGAAGGAAATGTCAACATTATTATGAATGTTGTTAACCCTATATAAATACCTAACATATCAGTTCCCTAAAAGCATCGAGGAGAAAATCATTTTAACAAAGACCTAATCGAAGCTATTTTTAAATGACGAAACTATCTTACTTTGCAATAGATTATGTGGACATTTCGATACCTTACGTTAAACAATATACTATATTAATTCATGATATAAAATTTTGAAAAATAAATGCCTTAATACTTTTTTTCATTAACTTCTTATACTCTACATCCGAAAAAGGATGTTTCTAAAACAGATATTTCAAAAAAAAAATTAGTCTCGATTTGTTTTGGGCGCATATTTCACATTTTAGCTATTTTGCTAAATAACAGTTTTATTGTAAAAAATAAAATATGTAAACAGTCACAGAAAAAGCATTTTCATTTATTTATAAGGACTGACATTTCATGCTTGTTATCTAAAAATAATAAAATTGTTACATATTTACGCTGTTCCAAAGAAGTTAAAAAAATTACTTTATTGGAGTTGCTTTAAACAGAAAAATTATTTTATATCTCAAGTTCGTGATGTGATACATCTTGACTATGTATATCTTCGAACATACCCCTGTAGAATTAGCATAACGTCAGAACTAGGGCCCGGTTGTTTGAATGCTGAATAACGTAATAATATTTTATTTATATTTGAAAAAGGGTTGATAAACAGTAGATATTTAATTTCTTGGTACACACATACCGATTTTATGTTATCCTTTTCTAACTACATTATTTAAACGAGTATCACATGATAATTGGTACGTCAATTCTGATATGAATATATGGTTGCCTAAATTATTATTATGGTTATTTTCAATATGTAAACAATATATTTACTAATAAAAATAAGTTTTTAAATCCTCTTTTTGTTAATATTAATTGTAAGCTTCGCATTTATAGTAATTTCTAACACTTAAAAACACCGAAAAAAGTCTCGACAAGCAATTAAACTGAAAGAAGGGATAAGTAAACATGTTTATGTCTGTCAAACTTCAAAAAAGCGTCTCCCCCACTGACCATAAACAGCCTTCAAACAAATCTATTGTAGTTTAAATCTAGGGTATGATCGAAGATGTATGTTTCTATACAAACCAATGAAACACAATAATCCTTCTCTCCCTCTTACCTAATAAGGTAGAAACAAAACGTACCTTTTAAGGATCCGAATAAACAACAATTTTCCCATTGCGTAGCACTTGTATCAAACTTAAAGAGCTCATTCACTGCAGATGCAACTAACAACTAGCTAAGTTCCATTTTCAAGTTGTTTTGGCTTATTGTTTTAGCTTAATTAAACTAGATGGGAGTGAATCTCTCCTTTGTATTTTAATTTTACTAATTAAATCCGAGTGGTGAGGGGCTTTAAAGGAGTTTCTTACCGTCATTGTATACAAACAAAATAGTTCGGTTTGGAATGGAATCATTTCTTTGGAATAATGGAGTTTTAGAGTTTATTTGATTAGTGCCTTTGTTATTGTCTTGAAGGCAATAATAATTTTGTTACAACCAACAGAGTTGGATTAAAAGTTTTTTGAATCCGCGACTAACTCTGAGAGAGCCCTTTCAAAAAATCATACTACAAATTGTTATACTGTTTTTTAGTCCAGTTTTCTGCTATTTCAGATTGAATCCCTGACAAAAAAATTTAAAAAGGCCTAAATGGGTGCCAACGGGCTAAAAGAAAGTATTTATTTCTTGAGTTTTCGCTCTTTGAATTCATAAGGTTAATATTTCTCATGACTTGTTAAAAATGATGTCCCGATGAAAATAAATGTCCCTTATTGAAGCTGTTACTTGGAAAATTTATTACGGGTCATTTAAAACTTGCAAAAACTGAAAATTTGTCAAGTGAAAGTTTCAACACTTGGCAGATATTTGGTGTTTATATTCATTAGGGGCTGTTGACGCATTTATATCGCAAATTTTACAGGGAAACAGAATTTGGCCCCAATTGAATTAATTTGTCACCCAAGAAAATTGGAATAGCAGAAAGCTTAATTCTTGTGTCATATTCATGTTTTTGCAGGATATTTTTATCTTTTGCAAAGAGTAATTTTTATTCTTAAATCTTTCTTTTTTAATATTTTCTGATAAATTTTATTAAATTCACTCGAGTCTTTTTTGAAAATTCACTACACAGGATTTTGTAAGGTCTGAACAGCAAAATAAAATTTAACTAAAATGTGGATGTTAGACTTACATGGTCGTTTTCGTTTTTGTTTATTTTTACGACGTTTCGATTAGGTTGTATCTTTAATCGTTATCAAGTAAAGGATGTTTTTTTTATGGAGGTATAGAACTTTTAAATGGAATAAAACAAAGATGAATTTTTTAAATTGACATGAAATTTACTTTATTCGAAAGATAACCTTCTGGCATTATAATTTAAATATGACTTCTGGCATATGACCGCCACGGCTGGCTCGGACGTAGTCTAATCTGGAGGTCCAATTTTCGATGACTTTTTCCAACATTTGTGGCCGTATATCGGCAATAACGCGGCGAATGTTGTCCTCCAAGTGATCAATCGTTTCGGGCATATCGGCGTAGACTAGCGACTTCACATTTTCCTACAGAAAATAGTCTAGCGGCTTAAAGTCGCACGATCTTGGAGGCCAATTCACGGGTCCGAAACGTGAAACTATGCGGTTACCAAACGTTTCCTTCAATAAATCAATTGTGGCACGAGCTGTGTGACATGTTGTGCCGTCTTGTTGAAACCACAGCTCCTGCACATCATGGTTGTTCAATTGATGAACGAAAAAGTCAGTAATCATGGCTCTATAGCGGTCACCATTGACTGTAACGTTCTGACCAGTATCGTTTTTAAAGAAGTACGGACCAATGATTCCACCAGCCCATAAAGCACACCAAACAGTCAGTTTTTCTAGATGTAACGGTGTCTCAACATACACTTGAGGATTATCATCACTCCAAGTAAGGCAGTTTTGTTTATTGACGTATCCATTCAAACAAAAGTGAGCTTCATCGCTAAACAAAATTCGGGCAATCTTGTTTTGGGCCCATTCACCGAATCTACGCCTTGCTAGGTGATCGTGTGGCTTCAATTCTTGCACGAGTTGGATTTTGTAAGCACGCAAACCAAGATCTTTCCGCAAAATCTTCCATAAAGTGAATGAACACATATCCAATTCCTGTGCACGATGGCGGATAGACTGATTCGGGTCTTCCTCTACGCTACGCTCTACAGCAGCAATGACTTCTTCTGTACGCACTGTACGACGTCTCTGTGGATGCGTATTATCTTTTAGAGTAAATGTGGTGCGAAAACGTTCGATAGTTAATCGAATTAATTGCTCTGATGGACGATTATCTTGACCGTAAAATGGACGTAGTGCGCGATACGTATTTCGAACAGAACCATGATTTTCAAAATAAATTTGCACAATTTGGAAGCGTTGTTCAGGCATCAGTCTATTCATGTTGAAATGCCAAACCAAATTGAACATAAATCACCTGACAGCTGACAAAATGGCGGCCAGTTAAAAAAGTGTTGCCAACTTAAAGTTTTATACCTCTATAAAAAACACCCTTTATAAACCGAATATCTTGTCTTAATACCATGAGCTTATATATGGACTGTATCCATTGAAGCGCAAAGTTTCGCTTTACTGTACACACCTCAATGATTTGATGTTACAAAGTAGTGGTTGCCAAGGATTAGGTATCTTAACACTGGGTTTACTGAAGATTTCATTATTATTCTTAATGTAAGCTGCTTCTATAAATTTTCTTTTCTTTTTCCTGTTGGGTTTGGTAGCTTTAGACCATTTTATATAGTGTTGTTTATCCCAGGCGTGTTCTGCAATACCTGATCTCGACGTTTCCCCTTTTTGTACATGAGTGGTTTTATGTTACTTAATTCTAGCTTCCAGTGGTCGCTCCCACCACACTCACATGGAACGTTGTAAATACATTCTTTCTTATCAGCAGTTTTTGGTTTTGTTCTTATTAAATGAACTTTAAGTGTATTTCCTGATTTAAAGGATGTTTTTGTATTACAACTGTTGGCAATTCGTCTTATTTTCTCTGAAGTTTCCTACATATACTGAATTGTGAAGAAGGACTGTGTTTTTTGCTGTCCAGTGATCGTTATTCTAAAGTTATTTATAACTTCTTTTAATGAAGCGGCATTATTGCATATCGATATGGCGTGGTTATAAAGGTTGCGTATAATTCCCCGTTTGGTTATAACAAAATGATTACAACTATGGTTAAGTTATTGTACAGTATGTGTTGTCTTCTTGTATACTAAAGTTTTAATAGTTTTGTTTGAACGGTTCACCATGACATCTAGGAAGGGTAATTGATCATTTACTTCTTTTTCCATGGTAAACTTAATTGTAGGTCAAATGGTGTTTCGATGTTTCAAGAAATAATTAAGCTTTTGGTCATTCTGCTTTCATAGGATAAAGGTATCATCCGACAAATCTCAACCAGACTTTTGGTTTCACTGTTGCTGTTTCTAAGGCATGACTTTCGAACGTTTTGATTATGTCTAGTGATTCCCCTAATAGTACATTAGTATAGCGACTTTCCACATCAAAACTAATTAGCCTGTCGTCTGGCTCTGGATTAATGCTATTAATAATTTTCACGAAATATGTGGAATTTTTAACATGTGTGTTCGTCTTACCTTCTAAAGTTTCTATGATTAGAAGAAACTTCGCCCGTGCTCTTGTTGGGGATCTTCTAGAGCTGATTATTGGTCTCAATGCTATGTTCGTTTTATGAATCTTCGGTAGACCGTAAAGATGTGGTGGGTTACTGTAGTATGGTATGAGCGCCTATCGTAGGTTGTCAGGTAAATTGTTTTGGCATTTCCTTAGTGTTTAGTAGATTTTTGACCCATATATTTAGTTGGGTCACGAGCTAGTTGACTATATTTTCACATTTTCAGGATATCCCCGACTTTTTGGTCGTAGGGTATGATATCCATGAACACCATTGCATTTCCCTTGTCCGCTGGTAGAATCTTTATGGATTCATCCTTACGAAGTTCGACATATTTACTTTCAACTTCTTGCATATTTTATTTATTTTATGAAAAATTGTCTCATGATCATCTGACAGACTTTTAGCTTTGATTTCTTTGTAGCACTGTGTAGGAATGGTTCAAAAATCATGCCATAGAAACAGCAACGGTGAAATTGAAAGTCTTGCTGTCATATGTCGATTATACCTTCATTTTATGGAAGGGAAATGTATAAGAACTTAATGACTTCTTGAAACATCTAAACATCATTCGACCTACATTTAACTTTATCATGGAAAAAGAGGTAAATGATCAATTGCCCTTCCTAGATGTCATGGTGAACCGTTAAAACGAAACTATTAAACTATTAAAACTTCAGTAAAAAGGGAGCCAACACATATTGGCTAATACCTTAACCATAGTTCTGATCATTCTGTTGTAGCAATACTGGGAATTATACTCAACCCCAGCTCCTTTAACAAGAACAAAACCAATAAAATTTTTATAAAAAAATTGAAACGAGTTCTAAAAGTGCGCTAAAAAGTGAAAAATAACCATAAATTTTTATATGAAATTGAAATTTTTGAAGTCGGCGCCAAACTAATACTTGACAAAATGTGATTTGTATAAACAGATTTAAAATACTTTTTTTGTAATTGCTTTCTTACCATAATTTGTATATATTAGTAGTTATTAATTTCATTTACAAATAATTTGGCGCCGACTTCAAAAAGTTCAATTTCATATAAAAATTTATGGTTATTTTTCACTTTTTAGCGCACTTTTAGAAGTCGGTTCAATTTTTTTATAAAAATTTTATTTTTCTATTTTTAGTTTTAGAATTCATTATGATATTCATAAATTATTTGAACTAAGAACTAATCGAAATTAGTGTACTTCGCAATGACTCCAAAGTAGCAAAAACGTACAAATTTTATCCAAAGTTGTAAATCACCCTAAAATGAACCACTAAAAATTCTTTAGTTCTTAGAGTTTTCCAAATACCAATCAAATTGGGTCAAACGAGTATATAGTCTGTCATAGAAAATCCACTATCTTAAATTTCAAATTAATTTTAGATTGGTAATATAGGCCCCTACATTTTCCAATATCGATATTTAAAGAAAATAAATTAATTTTTTATCCACCATATTAGATACGCCATATTAAATTTTTTAAAAATAATTTTAGATTCGTCATGTGTGACCACGAAAACTCTCCCGTACCAATTTTGGTGTAAATCGGACAAAATTGATTTTTTTGTTCGCCATATTGAATCCGCCATATTGAATTTTTTAAAAATAATTTCTGATTCTTTATGTGAGGCCCCGAAAACTTCCCCATAGCAATTTTGGAGAAAATCGGACAAAATTAACTTTTTCGGCCGCCATATTGGACCCGCCATATTGAATTTTTAAAAAATTATTTTAGATTCGTCATATGCGACTTCGAAAACTCCCCCGTACCAATTTTGGAGAAAATCGGACAAAAAAGATTTTTTTTGTCGGCCATATTGGATCAGCCAAATTGAATTTTTTAAAAATTATTTTAGATTCGGCATATGCGACCCAGAAAACTCCCCCGTTTCAATTTTGGAGAAAATCAGACAAAATTAATTTTTTTGTCGGCCATATTGGATCCGCCATATTGAATTTTTTAAAAATTATTTTAGATTCGTGATATGCGACTCCAAAAACTCCCCTGTACCAATTTTGGAGAAAATCGGACAACATTGATTTTTTCGTCCGCCATATTAGATCCGCCATATTGAATTTTTAAAAAATAAAATTATAATCGTTATGTGGCACCTCAAAAACTCCCCCATACCAATTTTGGAGAAAATCGGACTAAACTAAATTTTTTTTGTCCGCCATATTGGATCCGCCATTTTGAATTTTTGAAAAATAATTTCAAATTCGTTGGGCGGAACCCCGAAAATTCCTCCATACCAATTTTGGAGAAAATCCGACAAAATTAATTTTTTTGGCCGCCATATTGTAAGCGCCATCTTGGATTTTACTGCACCAATTTCATCTAAAAAAATATGGGACCACCGCAGCAACTTCCTTTACATAACGTAAAAAATTTCATTCAAATCGGTGCAGCCGTTCCGGAGTAATCGGTGTACATACATAAAAAAAAAAATACATAGTCGACGAATTGAGAACCTCCTTTTTTTAGAAGTCGGTTAAAAACTACTGATAAGAAAGAATATGTTTACAATGCTCCATGTGAGTGCGGTGAAATTTAAATTGAAGAAACCAAGCGACCACTAGAAGTTAGAATTAAGGAACATAAAACTACTCATGCACAAAAAGGGGAAACGCCGAGATCAGGTATTGCAGAACACGCCTGGGATAAACAACACTATATAAAATGGTTTGAATATGCGGCAATATATAATAAAACCCAACATGCAATGGAAGTAGTTTACATTAAAAATAATAATGGAATCTTCAGTAAACGCAGTGTTAAGACACCAAATCTTTGGTAACCACTACTTTATAACATCAAAAAATTGAGGTGTGTACAGTGAAGTGAAAATTTGTGCTTCAGTGGACATAGTCCCTATATAAGCTCGTAGCCTTAAGACCAAACATTCAGTTTATACTTGATAACTATTAGAGATACAATCTAAACGAAACGTCGTAAAGATAAACAAAAATAAAGATAATGCAAGTCCGATAACCACACTTAAGTCAATTTTCAACATTGTCTACAACCTTCAAACGAAAATAAAATTTATTGAGTAATAATTCCATGCACGGTCGCAAAATTGTAATTTTTACATTTGTTCGTTTTTCTCTGACCTAAAGTATAAATTTGTGCCACTGCCACACTGTTCTAAGTTTTAACGAGTTTTAATGAGTGTTCGGCTTGTAACCACTAAATTTATAGACATCAAAACATGCGCCACATTTAATATTTGACGATGAAACAAAATATTGGATGATAAATTGATATACTTGTAGCTGATGATGAATTGATATACTTGCAACCTTTATTCGTCAATCATTGTCAACAATACGATATATTGTTTCAATCATTTCTGGTTTGTGACCTCAACGGTCATCCCGAGCGTGTTTCATCTTTAATTGGTTTCCGACCGTTTATCCACAAATAAATAGTCTTTAAAGCCAGTGCAGAACTTCTGTAAACCGCATCTAACTCAGTTTTAATTTGAGCAGCTGTTCACTGTTTCATATAGAAACGTTTAATCACTGATAAAAACTCGTCTTTTTCCATTATTGTAGTAGTATGATGACCTGCTTCAAATGACTGCCACATATAAATCGGATCATCCTGAAGCTTTGAAGAGGTTCCTCCGACGAGTATAGCTACAAAATCGTATGCATTTAAAAATGATAGTGGCTCCAGCCATGACTAATTTACCTTACTTATTGAACCACCCTCGTATTTGCAGGAAATAAACTGTCTGTATATATTTTTTTAAATACCTGAAGGTGAAAACCGGTAACTTGTTAAACCTAATAACAATTAAATATGATTAAATTTTATTTATATTATTTACAATTTGACAATACCATTATATTTACCCAATAACATGAAATTTTATTCGAACCGAGTGGGAAAAGTTTATTTCACTTACGCAGAATAAGTCATGCATGCGAGACTCCGCATACATCCATGGCTCGCGGCTATATTCCCTAAAGCCACCACTCCCCCTTAATCTTGCATTGCGTCTTAATTAAATTTAGGGCATGACTTTAAGGATATTTTATATAAATTTTTCTCTCTTAAAAATTACTTAACCTATAAAATTTTTAAGAAGAATAAAAATTGAACTTTTATTGCTTATATCGGCCTTCAATATTTTTCCTAGGTTTAAATTATTTTTAGATTTTACATAATTTAATTAAAGACGTTATAAAGTTCATGCTTCAACTACTCCATTATTATTATAACTTTTATCATTAGGAAACTTTACTAAGTAGCTTTTTAGTTCCTTGGATTTAAATTATCCCTTCTTCTTAGAAATGCCTCGATTAATCGATTTCACAGAAAATTCACTTTTTACACTGAAACCTTGGATATTACTATTATAACAAAGTAATAAATAAAAATTATACAGTGTGTCCAGGGATGGGTTATCGAATTCTATTGAACGTATTTTTTTTTTAATTTTCTAGAAAAAGTCGTTCTTGATAAAAACTTTTGCTTGATTTCGGGTTTTAAAAACAGTGATTAAAGTCATAATAATACATACGGGGTGTTCAAAATATCAAAAATGTAGAATTTATCTTAAATAAAATACGTTTATTTGCAATTTTTTTACAAAAAAAGTCTAAATACGTAGTATAATAAAAAAAAATTAGAATGAGTTTTCACCGAAAAATAAAATTTTTGAGGCAAGGCATTTGAATAAACATTCTTAATTTTGATTGAACAGGTGAATTAATTCGACAATGGATACTTTTCTGTCAATGTCAACGGAACAGACATTGTTTTCGTTTTATCAGGAAATTGTTACTAAACAACAAAGTGACCATGCTAACCTTAGAACAACGGATTTACCTAGTAAAAGGGTATGGAATTGCATTTTATCGATATGCGATTGAGATATTTAATGAAAAGTACCCAGCTCAAAAAGAGAATTTGGGAAAAAACCCGATATTTTAACAAGACAGGTGTCTTGTTCACTTTATATTATGAGTGACAAAATGATTAAACATTCACTTCCAATATAAGCGGACAGTAGTGCTGCAAGAATAGTATTAAAGTGCAGTATCATAACCCCGCCACTGGTGTCTGAATACAATGATATATTGAACAGTCTGACAAGGAACGGCTGCACAATCAAATCCGTGTGAGTTCGGGGTCACTCAGGTGTACATGGGAATAAGGAAGCGGAACATCTGGCAAAGATGGGGTTCGCAATTGAACCATATGGACCCCAACCAATTCTACCTGCCCTAATTGACGTTGGCAATGTTGTGAAACTTAACATTTCACCATTATTTGCCGACAAAACTTGGCTAAATAGGAATCCAAGTTTTGTAGAAAGCATGACAAACAGGATGTCTGGGAAAGATACTGGTGGATCCCACTGATGAATCCACCACCGGTATCGGGACGAAACATCTATACATTTTCGGTGGTCTAAAATTATATCGCTAGTCATATGTCCTTTCCATCAGGGGCATGACTATTTGCGACCTGGCGACCGTGAGAGGACGGCAGATATACGACAAACGTCCAACACCGCTCATGATGCGGATATAGGACAAACGTCGAAAACCGCTCAAGGGCTTTGATTAAGTCCGGCCTGACCTTTGGAAGACCACCGAAGATATTCGTTTCACATTCTTTCTCAGGCATATGCTTTCCTACGGCTTGGACTTCCTATCGTAGTCAAAGTCGGATAAGCAGATTCCTTGCGGGGGGTATGTTGTGAAACCTAATATCTCACCATTATTTGCCGACAAAACTTGGCTAAATAGGAATCCAAGTTTTGTAGAAAGCATGACAAACAGTATACACATAATAATTGAACCACCGGTGGATCTCACTGATGAGTCCACCACCGGTATCGGGACGAAACTTCCATACATTTTCGGTGGTCGAAAATTAGATCGCCAGTCATATGTCCTTTCCATCAGGGCCATGACTATTTGCGACAACAAAATGGAATTAAAATTATTGCTGGAAAGTAAATTTATAGAATCGTGGAGAGGAGCTCCTAGAATGATTTGTGTTGAGGAATATATAACTGGACCTAGCACACGGCTGGCTTCGAAACGGTGGAAGAAGTAAGTCGCATGGGCTTTTATGAAAAATCACTGGTTATCAATTTGGAAACTAAAATATCTAAAATTTGAAGGTGGGTACTATAATACAATTAATTTATTTGTGCTTGGCACTAGCCATGAGTGGACGGCAGGTGCACACACCTTTGCTTATTCCTGGAGATATCCAAATGGGGTAAGCTAGTCGCAGAGTTCGCAACATTCCATTGTCTCTTGAAGAAATATGCTGAGAGCTGAGAATAATTGGGAAAGTACTGTCAACTGACATATAAGCAACGAGTAGAGCCGTAGGGATATTTAGCCGCTTGGTAAAATTATTACCTAGTCTTTATTGTTTTTTTTTGTCGTCTACATGGTGTCAGGGAAAATGTGGGAAATCTTCCAGATATGAAATAAACACGTGAAAGGAATACTACAAGTTTATTTAAACTTTTTTCGTAGAGGCTTCCTCTTCTGAGACATAGTCTCCCAAAGTGCTGTAATGGAATCAAGTTTTTTACACATAGTTATTGAACCACCAGGTATATTTAATTTTTTTTTAAATATGATGTATACTAGGTAAGAGCCTTCAAATTACTATCTACGAAAGTGTTGTGAATTACTCACTGCTACAGGGATGGACTAGCTGTTAACACAAATGGCCACATTTTTTTTACGCCCTGCATAATAAGAACTTTGGACAACAATATACCTTAAACCAATGACTAAAAATTAAGTATTCTTCATTCATGTCGGTTATCCTAAATGTTTCGAAAAAACGTAATTTTATTTACATTATGCATTTGGTATATTTCAATAAAAGATACATATTTGTTTGTAGCAAACGTTCAACCTTATGATAAAAAATATTCGAACCAAAATTCGAGTTTACCTCTTTAGTTAAAAACGTCTAATTCTGTGAATTACAGTTCGACTTAGGTTCGCAAAAAATGTACGTTTTTGACTAAGTAATATACTGGATAGGAAAGCAAAGTTGTGATAAAGAAGTGATCTTTTGCTCACTATATAGGGTGTCCGGAAAGTACCTCCTAATTTCTCCGGAGCATACCTCGGAGGTCAAAATAACCCTACTTTGTCATAGAAAAAAATTCCTAAAGTGCTCCTTAACGGAGATACACAGGCCTAAATGGGCAACCAGCGATTTACCTTATTGGCTCTAAGTTTTGAATCAACTTGTTAAATTTACTAAATTTTTAATATTTTATAGAGGCCATAAAGATTCAAACCATGCTACAGTACATGTTTTAGATTATCACAGAAGTCAAGAATGGACTTTCAGCCACACTGGTTGGGCCTAATTTTTGACAGGTGTTATTTCACAGAGCTAAAAACTGATTTTATAAATACTTTGGTTTAGGACGCCCCGCAAAACGCTGGAGTGACAACTTAGCATTGAAATAGGAGATACGACGAAGGGAAACAGGCGGTTCGCCTATATTAGAGAAGGAAGAAGAAGAAAAAGATACTCAGAAGTTACTAATGCTAAACACAAACAGGTTAAAATCAGGTTCTTATTGGTAATATACCGCGGTTTTACAAAAGATTGGATCATAAACTCACACAATTTACATTTTTGGGTTGATGAAAACCTGCACAATATAATTCAAACCAAATGTCAACAAAGGTTAATTGTAAATGTGTGGGTTGGCATCATCGCAAATAATCTTATTTGTATGGAAGGAAAACCAATGGTGAGATTTATTTACAATTTTTGTAGCAAAATTTAAATAATCTATTGGAAGACGTACCTCTTGTTGTGGAACTTAACATCGAACCACTGCTTTCCGGCACTGGGAAAGATACCGGTGGATTCCACTGATGAGTCCATCACCAGCATCGGGACGAAACATCCATACATTTACTTCGGTGGTCGAAAATAGGTCGCTAGCTACATGTCCTTACTATCAGGGGCATTGCTAATTGCGACATGGCGCTCGAGCAGGGACGGCAGCAGACGAGGGTCTTAACCGCCGTGAGCTTTGATTAAGCTTGACCCGGCCATTGGAAGACCACCGAGGATGTCCGTTCCACTCCTTTTCAGGCCTGTGCTTTCCAATGGCTTGGACTGTCTGACAGTTTAAGCCGGAAAGCAAATGCCTTAGGGGGGGGCATGTTGTGGAACATAACATCTCACCACCACTTTCCGGCAAAACTGGACTTAAATAGAGGTCGAAGTTTGTGGAAAGTTCAAGGATGTCTGAGAAAGATACAGGTGGATCCCACTGATGAGTCCACCACCGGTATCGGGATGAAACATCCATACATTTACTACAGTGGTCGAAAATAGGTCGCTAGCTACATGTCCTTACTACCAGGGGCATTGCTAATTGCGACACTTTTGATAGAAGAATGCAAATGTGGTACATGCATGATGGTGCTCCACCTCATTTTAACGGTATAATACATCAACACTTAACTAACGTTTTTGGCTCTCAATGGATAGGTCGATGGGGAGGGGGCCTGTTTTATGGCCACCAAGATCTCCAGACTTAAATCCCATACATTTCTAGTTCTAGGGACATCTAGAAGAACTAGTTTAATCAACATCAGTAAATACTAGAGAAGAACTACTAGCGAGAATAGCGCAGCATTCTAACGAAGTCCGTAATATTGCCGGAATATTATTTGCAGTGCAGCGGGAAAATATTCGAAGAATAAGAAAATGTATTGAAGTACCTGGAGCCCACATTGCACATTTGCCAAAATAACATTTGAATGTTTTCACAATTTATGCATTTTAATAACATTGTAAATTAATTGAGCCTCAACCCTTTTAAAGTTTTCTGGACTTGACAGGATCTGAGCTGGAAATCTTTCGGCATAACATTTTCTTGCCATCGAAGAGTGAGACAGCGTTTTCCCACAAATTAAAGCGAATTAGCGCACACTGTGTATTTTATTTTTACCAGTTTGTGTTTTGCATTAATTATTTTGGAGTTTTTCGCATAAAAACCAAATTATCTCGAAAACCGCCCGTTTTATCGAAATCAAGTAAGAGATCTTTTTTAAAGAGAAATGAGCAAAGTATTTAAAAATCAGTTTTTAGCTCTTTAAAATGACAGTTGTCAAAAATTAGACCCAACTAGTGTTTATCTACTGTAGTATGGTTTATGGCTTCTATAAAATATTAAACTTTCATTAAATTCTACAAGTCGGTACAAAACTTAGAGCCGATAAGGGAAATCGCTGGATATCCCTCTAGGGCTTTGTGTCTCCGTAAAGGGGCCCTTTAGGAATTATAAAGTATTTGCAGAATACTCAAGTGTTGATAGGAATGAATTAACCAATGTTGACTTTGGGGAGAAAACTCAAAATTACTTCTAGAATTAATCATTTAATATTTTGTAGTTTTTGACCCCGTGCGGGGTTGCTAGTCCTCCATCGGGCGCCTCCCCAGGCGGCGGATAGGGGAATGCCTCCCAGATATGGGTGGTACCGGGGAAATGAAATACCCGGGGTGGACCAAAACTAGCACCTAGGACACGTCTGTCTCTATGTTAGGAGCGGTGATCCGACAGCGTCTGTTATCCATGTAGGAGCGGCTGAAACTACAGTCAGGAAAGCAACGGGAAACTACCTGACTTATATATCTTCCCTAAGACATCACAATGGATACACAAAATAAAGCAAAGGCCCTCAGTCCCGGGCACCCCTTAAATGGGGAGAGGGTGCTAAGAATCTCCCGGTAGTCCAATGATGTCTCCAAAGTGAACAAAGAAAAAAGAATAGGAACGTGGAACGTACAAAGTATGTACCAATCTGGCAAAGCAGCCAACGTAGTGAAAGAGGCGAAGCGACTCAAACTTGATATACTAGGATGCAGCGAGACCAGATGGCCAAATTCAGGCCACTGTAACATAGATGAATATCACATATACTCCTCCGGAGACAATACAACTAAAAATAAAAACGGAGTAACAATAATTCTTAATAAAAAAACAAACGCAGCTGTTAATGGATTTACCCCTGTTTCAAATAGAGTCGCGTTAATCAAGATAAAGGGAAAACCATTTGACCTAAATATCATATAGGCATACGCACCGACATCTGACAGCAGTGAAACTGAAATAGAAGAGCTCTATGACCAGCTTAAAACTACTCTCAAACACACAAAGAAAGAAAAAGTTAACATCATCTTTGGAGACATGAATGCCAAGATTGGAATGGGAAAGGTTCATTGCGTGGTGGGTGGTTTTGGACTGGGAGTGAGAAATAGGAGAGGAGAGAGATTGATAGAGTTCTGTAAAGAAATGGACTTTACAATCATGAACATCTTTTTTAAACTATCTCCCAGGAGACTATACACTTGGAAATCTCCAGCTGATAACAGCAACAAGATCGTGAGAAATCAGATTGACTTTGTGATGATAAACAGAAAATATCGCAACACAGTTGTCTCCTGTAAAACATACCCAGGTGCAGACATCCCATCATATCATAACCTGCTACTAGCTAGTACCAAACTTCGACTAAAAAAAATAGTAAAGAAGATACCACCAAAAGGGGTTGATGTGCGGAAACTCAAACAAGAGAAAATACTCCAGCAAACGAAAGAAAAGATAAATAACGAACTTAAGAGTGTATCAGAGAACAACAACCATGAAGCAGAAGTAGAAGAGCTCTGGAACAAAATAAAAACATCTATAACTTCAATCACACAAGAAGATCTGAAACCTGATACAATGATGAAAAGGCAAGAATGGATGACAGACACTATCCTGGAACTTATGGAAGAAAGAAGACAATACAAAAACAGAAATAATGAGAAATACAAAGAACTACACAAAAGAGTATTGAGAGCAATCAAAGACGTTAAAGAACGATGGCTACAGGAAAAATGAGTTGAAATTGAGATATTACAAGTGAAACACGACAGCTTCAACCTCCATAAAAAAATAAAAGAAGCAACAGGAAGTTACCGTAAACGGAGTCCTGGAATAATCTTGGACTCGGACAACAACATCATCACCGAAACCGACAAAAAACTTGTAAGATGGAAGCAATACATGGAGGAATTGTTTGGAGATGAAAACAACAGTACTGTGAATAGAGTCGTTGGCGGGGAGGGGCCTACCATCACACAGGCGGAAGTGGAATCAGCGATAAATAGACTCAAAAATAACAAAACCCCCGGGCCAGACCAGATACACGGAGAAGTTCTCAAGTTAATTGACCCAGAACAAATAAAACTTCTGACCACCCTCTTTAACAAAATTGACATGAACGGTCAAATACCAAAAGACTGGCTACTGTCGACATTCATCCCGATTCCCAAAAAAACGAACGCAACTAAGTGCTCCGATCATAGAATAATCAGCTTGATGAGCCACGCTTTAAAAGCTTTTCTTAACATCATTCAAGCACGAATATATAGAAAACTCGATGAAAACGTAAGTGACACGCAGTTTGGCTTCAGACAGGGACTTGGCACTAGAGAGGCCTTGTTTTCCATGCAGGTTCTGATTAAAAGAGCACGTGACATCAATGCCGTCTTTGCATGCTTCATAGATTTTGAAAAGGCATTTGACAAAGTTCAACACAGTAAACTGATTTCAATCCTACAAGAGACAGGAATCGACGACAGAGACAGAGAGATAATATCAAAGCTATATTCACAACAAAAGGCTATTGTACGAGTTGAGAATGAGACAACAGAAGAATTTAATATAAAGAGAGGAGTACGCCAGGGCTGTATACTGTCGCCACTTCTATTCAACGTATACTCAGAACATCTCTTTAAAGAAGCACTGGGCAACATAGAAGATGGAATTATTGTAAATGGAGAAGTAATAAACAACCTAAGATACGCTGATGATACCGTTCTTATAGCCGATACTGCAGAGGGACTTCAAAGAATTATCGACCGAATAATGACAGCTTGCAACAGATATGGTATGAAGATAAACTGCAAGAAGACGCAAACGATTATTGTCAGTAAAAACGACGTCGGCAATATACAGTTTATTGCCAACAACGTAACTCTCACAATGGCCGAGACGATCACATATCTAGGCTGCACGTTGAATAAGGACTGGGACCACTCTCGAGAAATAAGAAGCCGAATCGAGAAAGCAAGAGGTACTTTTAATAAGCTGCGCAACATACTCTGTAACCTATCCCTCAATATACATATGCGGATCAGGATTTTGAAATGCTATGTACTCTCAACTCTCTTATATGGAGCAGAAGCCTGGACCCTTACCGATGCTTCATGTAAACGCATAGATGCATTTGAGATGTGGTGCTACCGCCGCATGCTTAGGGTTCCTTGGATACACCACGTATCAAACGAAAACATTTTACAACGTATCGGTGGAGAACTGGAATACCTTACAAATGTCAAACGCAGAAAATTGGAGTACTTTGGACATATCATGCGGAATGAGAAATATCACCTGCTCCAACTTATCCTACAGGGGAAAATAGAAGGCCAGAGATCAGCTGGACGAAGACGAATATCATGGCTGCGCAACCTACGAACATGGACTGGAATGACATCAACAGGTCTGTTCAGAGCAGCAGTGAATAAAGTAATATGGACCAATGTGATAGCCAACATCCAAAGAGGATAGGCACTTTAAGAAGAAGAAGTTTTTGACAACAAAGGAAGGTAACTTGACAACGACCACCCTGTACTTATACTACAGTTTCCTCTTTCAGTCTTAAATAATAATTTGCGTTTCCACCAGAGAAAGACAGAACACATATTTTTAATTGTGCCGTAGGGTCGTAAAAAGGAAATGTGCTGACTATCCTAAATTAATAATTTCTGTAATTAAAGGACCACTTAATTTTACAAAGGTCGCTTTGTGTGTTAGGCAGGGACGCTTAATTAAATTCTACTCAAAATTAATCAAAGGATTTATCAAAAATCCCTTTTTGAGGCTTTCGCGGTTTTTAGTGTGTTTAATTCATGGAAACTTCATTTATCGGATTTTATATGTGTCATAAATTGTACACTGGCTTTCTCGTATATTTTAACATTAGTTTATCTACAAAGCACTACGTAGCAACCTTTACTTGAATCAAAAGAGCGTACTAAAGAGCACTTCGTTATCAAAATAATTTAGTAAATTGGATTTATGTTTCTGTCATTTTTAGTTTTTAAATTAATTAAATGCTCTATTTTGACACTAGCCAATCATCTGCAGTTCCAGAAATTTGATATTTGATATGGCGATGAATAGGTATACCGAGTTATTTACCCTATACGGCACGGAATATTGCGGCCAAAATACGTGACTTTCGAAAAGTTTGGGATATATGGGGGTCTAATATAGTTATTTTTTAAATTTATATTCATATTATTCAGAGTGTTCCAAAAGCTCCAAAAGTTACAAAGTTGTATTTTTTAAAATGGAACCCCTGTATATTATTGCATTTTTTGATTCCCCGATCAAAATAAGTGCCTATTTTTAAAAGGTTTATAATACCTAAACCTTAAGGTTTTAAATAATTTAAATCTTGACGAAATCTAACCTAATTTTCATGTTTCAAATACTTAAGAAATATTTCAGTTATGAACTCGAAATTTACAGTGTAGTGTAACCATAAATCATGTTTTATATCCTAATTATTATATACTTGCTATATTATACAGGATGTCCAAAAATTAAAATTAATCAATTAAGAACTTTAAGTGGCTATAACTTGATTAATTTAAATAGAACGCTATACTTTTTACCTTGCCAGAAAATGTACCTTTCAAATACCTATCGAACGGTGTAAGAGTATTTAATAGCTAAGTCTTCGCGTTTTCCCAGAATAGGCCAAATAATCGTTTTCTGCACCATTTTGTGATTTTTGAACAGGTGTTCTAATGTATCTAGTTGCCCATAGCATTTGGAAATGACAGGTAATTTACAACTATAAGAATAATAATCAGGAATATCTTTATAAATGTTCAGAAACTCGGAACGTCATTTATAGTCGTCTAACAGGCTATAACAGCAATAATGGTAATAACATATTGACGATAGTACAAAACAGAAGTAAAATATTTATGTTCCAAATGTCAGCCATCCATTTCCAAACATTTATACATTCTTTTTCGAAACCACTGCTAACTCTGGACAACATTTGCAGGGTTACAGTTTGCAGAACATCTCCTATGCGTAATTTCATGTCTTGTGATGTTATCTGGGGCGCATTATAGACAATTCCTTTTATGCATCCCGATAAAAAGAAATTTGGTAGAGTTAAGTCCGAAGATCTCGGGGGCCAATTTTGAAATCCGTCTCTCCCAATCCACTTGCTTCGAAAGCTGACATTTAAAAATTGCCGAATCTCGCGATGATAATGAGGCGGAGCTCCATCTAGTTGAAGCCACATAGTTGTTCTAATATTAAAAGAACATCTTCTAATAACACTGGAAGTTGGTATAAAAGAAAATCGCGAAATATAAAACCACTTAAGGGTTCTGCAAAAAAGTAAGGTCCAATTAAGTATGGACGCAGGATTCCTCCCGACACATTAATCGAACGCCTATTCTGGTTTCTCGTAACTCTGTATTCATGCCGATTTGAATCAGAATAGTAATGGCAGTTGTGCCTATTCACTAAACCATTGTTATGAAAAGTATATTCATCAATAAACAACACATTATCAAAAAAGTGTTAATTTTCTGTCACTTTATCTAATACCCACGAGCAGAATTCAGTTTGGTAGTCAAAATTATTTCCGTAAAATCGTCGTAAAAACAAATAAAAATAAAGAAAATGCAAGTCCGACAACCACATTTTAGTCAATCCATCAATTTGTTATGAACAATTGAAACCAAAAACGTAGAAATTCCATTAACAATTTCTTGAAGTTTTTTAATGAGTAAGTCTTCAATGTTCCAAGAGTTGAAAATTTTCATAATGAAAGGCCTCTAATTTAAAATAAAGCCGATGGAGTAGACCCCGAGATCTGGTACTATGTCTATTATTTTCATTGTTAAATATAATCTTCTTTTGTCATACCAGCGTATACGTCATTTAGCCCGTGGAGCCGTAGAACATTAGATTTTATGATATATGAGATTTGTCCATGGAAGTTTTTCATCAACAATAACTACAAGAAGTCTTGCTGTATTCGTCTGTTGAACTGTACATCTCCGCACCCTAATAATGAGATTGCAGTCTTGTCGAGCATTTCGTATAAATCTGGTAAATAATATTTAATTGACGTTCCGAGACAAGCTACTAGCTTATGTTTGTTTGAAGGTCATAGACAATGACGTTTCTTGCGAAGTAGTAGATATCTGTTGGACTTCCACTGTCTTTATTTTTGTTGAATATCACGACGTTTCGGCTAGTAGTTATCTCTAGCCGCGTTCACGTAAAACTAAATAAATTCCTTAGCTACATGACCATTTATACTAAAAGTAAATGCAGTAGAGTATGACTGAGATGGGTGCAGTCATGCCTGCTATGGCAAAATCATATTTTTTATGCTGCATTTAGTTTTAGTTTACAATTACTAAGAAGTGGTTTCCACACTTCTCTTATATCTAAAGATGGTTTACCAAAATAACTCGGGTTCGGATGTATAACCGCGGATTTTTTGAATTTCCGTTTTCTCCAATGTTGTTCTCGGTGTAGTAAAGGAAGTTTCGAAGTTCTTCGTCGTTTCCACTCCAAATAATAAAAGTATCGTCTACGTATCTGAGCCATAACTTTGGTTTCTTAGTTGTGGATTCAATTGCAAACGTCTCGAACCATTCCATGAAAATATTTGCGACCACCGGTGAGAGTGAAGATCCCATCGTCATCCTGGATGTAGAATTTTTCCTTTTCTTGAAAATAGGAATTAGTCAAACAACTTTCCAACAAGTCCATAATGGCGTGAGGTGGTCAAGATATTCTTTCTGCTAAGGTCTGGTCTTCTTCAAGTTTCTTTCTTATGATTTTTAGTGAGTCTTTAACTGGAACGTTGGTGTATAGGCTTTTCACGTCAAAGCTGATAAAATGGTCTTTTGGTTGTACTTCTATTCCACATATAATTTCTACGAAATGTTGCGAGTTCTTAACCCAGGACGATATAATTTCCTTGTAATGGTCTCAGAATTGGAAGACGAAATTTGGCAAGTTCAGAAGTCGGAGAGTTCCAGGAACTCGTGATGCGTCGTAAGGGCATGCCTGGACTCATGGACACCACATAAAATGGTCTGAAGCTAAAATACTACACCGAGAACAACATTGGAGAAAACGGAAATTGAAAGAAGCCGCGGTTATAGATCAGAACCCGAGTTGTTTTAGTAAACCATATTTAGATATAAGAGAAGTGTGGAAACCACTTAGTAATTGTAAACTAAAACTAAATGCAGCATAAAAAATATGATTTTGCCATAGCAGGCATGACTGCACCCACCTCAGTCATACTCTACTGCATTTACTTTTAGTATAAATAGTCATGTAGTTAAGGAATTTATTTAGTTTCACTTGAAAACGGCTAGAGATAACTACTAGCCGAAACGTCGTAATATTCAACAAAAATAAAGACAATGGAAGTCCAACAGATATCTACTACTTCGCTATTAGCTTATATTGCATTTTGAACTGATTTTTGGAAATTATGCATGATTATTCTGCACAGTGTCGCAGGAGCGCACGCGAAACACTGTTCGTATGCATTATACTTACTAATAATATAATAACTATATAAATATTTCATTTGGTAAGGGATTGTTGAATCAAAAAATTGTTTTTTTTGCCCACTGTACGCCGCCGTCAAAAAAGTAGCGGGTAAAAGAGTAAATTTATTATATTAAGTTCACTGCCATATACACAGCCTGTGGAGTGCGCATTCGTTAGGGAACTCTCATATAATATAAGAAGAGAAATATTGAGCTTGTAGGGGTTCGAAACCAAAAAAATAAAAAAAAATTTAGTTTGTACGCAAACAACGGTTAAGTGGCAAATTCCGCAAAGTTGAGAAACGCTGTTTTAAACAAACTTTTTAAGTCGGTTTTATGGAAAAACAATTTATTAATGAATTAATTCCGCTCTTTCTTTACTTAGTTCTGTTACTAAAATTCAAAATACACACTATTACATGGCTATAATTAGTTAATGTAGGAAACGAATAAACTTATTTTTCCCTGACTAATCAGTGGAACTTACTTAATACACTGAAAAGCATGTCATGTAAATAAATATTTGCAATGAAACGTGTTTTTTATTTACAACTCCCGATAGCAGTTCAGTAAAACCTAATTAAAATGGACTCTGCTGAGTAATGTTTCTGTTTCGGTATTTATTTTGGTTAAGCTCACAAATAAAATGGAATTGCCCAATTTTAAAAGCTTCTAAATAAATTTATTTAAGGGTTAACTTGATGTTAATATTATTTATTTTGTTTTGGTATTAGGTCAAAAAAATGGAAAAAAAAACTCTCCCTGATGAATTTAATACATCAATATCGAAATGTATGAGAGAAAAGAGTAAAACAACCCTACCAAAATACTTTAATATGTTCTATGAAACTGGAATATTATCAAACAGATGGTGGAAATTAAGATTTAAATTGATTGCCCCCAAAAAAAAATAGAGGAATAAAATATATCGAGCGTCGCATAGATAACTTGGTAATCAAGCCCTGAAAATATTTTTTACAATACATACAAGAATATACGAAAAACATCGAAAATAGAACTGAAAAAACTTAACTTGATTTCTGATATAGACAAGGGCCTAGATAAACGCTGCTTGCTGCTCAAATATCGACATAAAGATGTTACAACGTCAATCACTCAAGAAAAAATTCTCTGTAAACGTGGTCTCGGAGAAGAACATCTTCTTTCTTATACAAGGACAGAAAGCTGAAACGAAATTCCTCGATGATGTCACGGCTCGATGTCTTTTGCTTTTGTAATAAATCCGATAATATGATTTTGGAACAACTCCCACAATATATCTCCAGTTAGGGCTATTAATAAAAATATCCGATTTTCAATCAATCGATATCTATAAATATATTTTCATCGCGACGATATACATATCAAAAAAAAAATCGCTAATCGACTCTATTTAAAAAAAGAGGTCAGCGAATTAATAGATTATTTTGCCACAAATTTCGTGAGATGATTCTCGTGTCAACCAAACAATTGATGAGTTTTCTACAGAGGACTTATCACGGCACTTTGTTATTTTTCACTAATTAAAGTAACTGAACTAAATTAAATAAACATGTACTTTTTACAACACAATCTCTAGTCTTGATTTCGATAATCTATCAAATACAATGAAGGTTATATACGATTTGTCGAATGCAGACGAAATTACGTTGCGTATTAAAAGACTACGTAGATAAATAAAAAGAGTGGAAAAAGAATAAAAAACTTTAAATAATTTGCGATAATATAGTTAAATAGTTGACGAGAAAATGAAAATAACTTATTTTAAAATATATCGACGCCGATCTCTAGATTTTACAATCAATATATCGTTCTTAAAATACTAGTCACAAAATCTCAAAAATAATATCGACACTTCAATGTACCGATATTTCATCAACAGTCTCATCTGATGTGAAAGACTTCTTGGTTTTCACGCTCGCGTTACGTTTATCAATCGCGGTTTGAAATTATTGATTTTTTGTCCGTATTCGTACTTTATACGTTTAAATAGTCTACTAAATATTTAAGATGACGAAAAGATGTAATGTACCTAGTTGTAAGGGAAATTACTCAAACCGTCGGACGACACGAGCCGGTTCAAAAAGCAGAAAGTGATTGGTCGTAAAAGTTTTATGTCCAGTGATAATAGTTGAATTTATGAGTGTGATCTAACTTTTTTGTTCTAAAAGTGCTCTATTAAGTAGTTTCTGAAAATATTACGGCAAATTTCCTTGTTTCAATGAATGAATGGACAAACAAAAAGTGGTGATACTTGGTCATCCACGCATAGGTCTCTTTACATGTCACCATTATTACAGGTTATTCGAGGCCGATCGCTTATACGAATCTAAGCAGCCTCGTTAATGACTCGTGCCTAATGGCTTCCAGTGATAAGATTGTATCTCCGAAATGTGTCTTCCTCAGTTCGTTGAGTGTCGGGCATGGTCAACAGTTTCATTCTCCTCTAGACACGGGATTGTCTATAGCATCAATCTTATGAAGATTCCCCTCAGGTGACAATATCCTGTCAACAGTCTCACCGCAGCTGTTTTCTTCCTAAGGGGAGAAGCTTCCTAGTAAGCCGCGCGCTAGGTTCAGTTATATGTTCCTTGGTACACCTCATTCTAGGAGTTGCTCTCCATGATTTAATAAATTTGCTTTCCAGCAACAATTTTAGTTCCCTTTTACCAACGGCAGCTGGGACAGATAGAATTGGTTGGGGTCCATACGGTTCACTTGTGGATCTCATCTTTACCAGATGGTCTGCTTCCTCGTTCCCGTGTATATCCGAGTGACTGGGGACCCACACGTGTCTGATTGTACAGCTATTCCTTGTCAGACTGTTCAGTACATCCTAAGACTTTGACACCAGTCGGGAAGTTACGACAATGGACTTTAGTGCCATCATCGTAGCCCAACTGTCTGAGCAGATGTTTATTATTCTATTTCTGTTTATGTCCCTTTTACAGAGATGGCAACACTGCAGGATAGTATAAATCTCCGCCGTAAAGATCATCGCACTTTGTTCGAGAGAGTAGAACTCTTTGACTTCCGTGCTCCTGCCAAACACTCCGGCTCCAGCCCTTTCATCTTGTCGAGATCCATCTGTAAACCACCAGGATCTATTCCGCGGACGGTTTTGCTCCTCCTCCCAATCCTCTCTACTTAGAGAAAATATCTCAAGAGAGTGGTTGGGTTTCAAGAGTGGCGCCATATAATCGGTTTGCATGGAGAGTGATGGGCATCTCTCTACCACGCTTTCCTAGACACATGAGTAGTCGCCCGTTTCAGTTTCGAGATGCTCTGGGCAACTGAGCTTTTCGGACCTCATTCAAGTACACATGAAAAGGAGGTACGTTCACCAGAACTTCCAGAGCCCTAGTTGGGGAAATCCACATTGGTCCCACACAAACCATGTTTTACACTTTGCCACGTGGTTTGCGCTTTGCTGTACTAGGCCACCATACAATAGCGGCATACATTATCATGGGATGGTTCACCATAGTGTATATCCAAAATAGCACTTTAGATGTCAGCTCCTATGTGCACTCAAAGAATCCCAGAATTCAAATATAGCCTCCATGGTTCGAGCTTCAATGTGATCATTCCAGCTCAGTCGTGAGTTCGGAATTTCATTGTTTATTTTACTTTTAATTTTATAAATCGACCAGAAATCTCGCGTTTCAATCAATCCCACGATTTGATATTACCACCATCATGTTTCATAGTCTGTATATAATCTTTTGCTTGATGTAATTCTTCTTGTCTTTTCCAATTCCACCATCGACCGTCTCTACTATATTTTGTAACCTATATACAACTATGATACATTTTTTTTAGAAATTTTTTTTTATGGCTTTGATTTTTGAATCAATCATATAGATTCTTTTTCTCGCCAGAAATTTTGCAGGGTATTGACTGTTTACATATTGATATTCTCGAGTCTTTCTTTAAAAGACATGTCGGCTCGAAAGAAGAATGTTCAGAAACCAAAAATCGAATTATTCTTCCAATATCTCAGTGATATTTTTCTTTGTTCCCTCGTCACCATCCTTTCGTATTGGATAGTTAAATTTATTTTTAGTTGTTAGCACTGTTGGTTGACTGATGGGTAATTTTTGAGAAATATATACAGGGTGTCCCACAACGAACTGCTGTGATGGATTTCTCGGAAAATAGACTATAGAAAATTTTTAAAATTTGGCAGTTAACTACAGGCGATGGGAGCAATTCAGCTAAAATATTTTCGAGTTAGTGGCATTTCCGGTTATACCGAAAGTTGATGCATTTTTGATTATTTTAAAGAGAATACCCTATATGTTATTTAATTTTTAGATTCTAAGCAAAATTATAGACATATTCTATGTATAATATCCAATACTGTTTTAGACGTATTTTTAATTTTTTGTCAACAGTGGCATTTGCAGACCTAAACATAATCATCAATTTGTCCCATATAAAAACCTTTACTATTTAATTGGGGTTGGTTTTCTTCTAGAAGGGGATCAACTTTAGTGGACTGTGTTGATATTTTGATAATAAATAAATACAGGGTGATCAAAATCTAAATATTAACTTGAAAAATAGCTAAAAGTCAATTTTTTAAAATGTAAATCCACTATTATTATATTCTCTTATTAGCATTACAAATATGGGTGACTTTGTATGAGGTTGTCTAGTCTAAAAATTGTGAGTTTTTGAAATATTGGCAATTTAACATTTTTGGGTTGTAAAAATGCTAGATGGCTTACCTACACGGGGAGACAATTTAGTTTAATAAACGTTTATAATTTCCACTTCGAACTTTCAAACATTTTTCGCACCTCTGAGTTCGTTCATCATGGGTGACCGCTCTAATTGAAGGTGGAGATAAACTTTCCAAAACCGTTCCTTGCCCTTTCCGACCAGTTCTCCATCGTTATCACTGGATTACAATAAACGATGTATTTATCGTTTTTCAAATAAAATAATCTAAAATAGTCAAATCAGGAGAACGAGGAGGCCACAAAAAACGGTTCCGTGTAATGGGGCGCCATTCTGTTGGTAAAAAATTTGCCTGTGTTCCACCGAAGGTAAATTGCTTAAATATTGTTCTACACTAGTTTTTAAAAGAGAAGAGGAACAAAACCTCACAATAAGGTGAAAGAGTTAATTTAATTCGAAAAAAAAGGGAAAGAAAAATACTAGAGTACAGCTGAAAGCTAGTAGGAGCACCAGTAAGCAAAAATACCGAGCTATCACCTATGCCAGAAAGTAGAGGTGGGAAATTAAGGGCGCCACTGCATCTAAAGCTAGGCTGAATGCAGAAGCTTTGCACGATGCAGTTAGGAACTAGATTTCAATTTTACTCTGCAGCAAGCAAAACAAGACAAGAAAATATACAAAAGCTAGCAACCTGTGGGTTAAATAAAACTCGGTTCCACTAGTTCAAAAAATCAAACCATAAAACAAACCTGTATTTTCTGTCTATTCTCATAGGTGGTAGATTATATCGTTACGCCTTACAGCAAAAAGGATATTAAATGTTATTAAAATTATTATAAAATTATTGATAACAATATGGTAATATAAAGGTTTGCCTGTGTTTGCCAGTTGTTTATTTTTTTGGCTACGGTGTAGGCTCTGACACAACTACACGACAGGAACACATCTGTAGGGTGGATTACAGTTTAACCCTGCAGGGTGTTCGAACCCATAGGGTGGACAGCAGTTATAAATTCTAGCCGGTAGGGTAGATAGCTGTAGGGTTGACTCCGATTTTCTGGGGCCTAGTCTGATTCCTTGTTAAAAACGTGCTTAAGACCGGCAAAAAATCTTTGTTTCTAGGTTTTGTCTCAGTACCGCCAAAAAACGCCAATCAGATAAAAAAAATCAAATCAAATGATACTAAAGTTAAACCGGAATGACAAAATAACCACAAACTGGCATATCGCTTCAAAAAGCCAGCAGTATGCTGCAAAATCAGCGAAATAGAAGTTTTCTTTTGTCGATTCTAACAGGAAAAAGTAAAAATGAGGGCAAACTGGCTTCATTTTATAGGTCATCCCCAAGCTTGCGGGATGCGCTACTTCCTGTAAGTGTTAAAGAAGCAATAGCAGTACAAAATTGACCTGGAGTGATGCGGACCAACAAAAAAGGGCTGAAACAGCTTTGCTAATTAATTAGTGGTTAGCATTTTCGGCTCTGAATTAGATATTAATTCATTGTTTAGTCTCATTATTAAATTAAGAAATATATATTTCTTGTCAGCCATTAGCAAGACGGTATTACTTGCCCGTCCAAACTTCCTCCAAAAATTACATAACAGTAACTACAACCCAACATGCTACTATCTAAAAGAATGAGAATTTGCTTATACATCAAGTGGAAGTGTACAGTTACAGTTACAGATAACCTCAACAAAATGTCAACAAAACCTACGAAATTACTTAAAATAAAAATCAAGAAAAACTGCTATAAGTATGGATAAACCTAAAAATTTCACTTGAATAACCGGAAAGAAAACGATATCTAACAAAAAAAAGGTAAATATAAATTTCTTATCTAAATATAGATAACCTCGTACAGCAATCTACGCTGTATTTCTTACAGGTAAATTACAGAATGATAAAGAAAATAATTGAGTCGGGAAGAAAATTTACAAGAGAAATTAGGATAGCTCAGGATATAGTAAAACCCAAAAGTGCAACGAAGAATATGCTGTTATACGAAGGATATATGAGAAATCCTCAATAAAAATGATATTGTGTTGCCCAAAACTTGCATATTTGCAAAAATAAGCCAATTAACCAAATTAACCACAGTAAACTTAAGATTAAATTTTAAAAGTGACAACTGATTGTCTAGTTGTTCCAGAATTTTCAAATATCTGTCTCCTATAAAAGTTAATACATAATTTAAAATGGGGACATAACTTGCTTTTTATTATTAATGAATTACATATAGTTTTACTATTCCATCATTTCTTACAGCACAAAATACGTTAAATTGTCAAGTTTCTTGAAAATTCCGCAATTTTACTGCGTGAGGATTTGAATCACTCCAAAAAATGGGAATCGTGTCTGTTAAAAATTCCATTTTTCGTAAATTTTCTTTCATTAGTCAAAATTATGTTGTCTAAAAATCGAGGGTCGTTTTATATCATCGTGAATATAAATTCACAAAATTGCACTTTTCAGCAAATCAGTATCTCTTGGATATTAAACCAAACTATACAAATAAGGGTGGAACAAAAAACTACAAATAAGGGTGGAAATTGTGTTTTAACAGACTTCGATGTATTGAGCTCTTCGAAATTCCTGTTTGTAGAGTCAGTTGTCTTAACCATGCCCTAGAATATGTCGCAAAATGTTCTAGAATTGCAATTTCAATATTTTCATAATTGGGAATAGGTTAACTTTTAAGCTTTTTTGCCTTAACGATGCTAAAATTTTTGAAATTTTCCAATATTGGTTTTCTTAAACGAATGTTCCAGGACAGTTTCTATTTATCTGAATATCTGTCAGCAAATTTTTGGCATGTTCTTGATAAAATTTTGTTACATTGCCCATAGATAATAAAGTAATTTAAACAGTTTTCGTGCCTATAATTTAATCGCCCAGGTATCATTTTTATTATTTAGTAAACTGTCAAATTGTAGAAATTTTCCACAGTCTATTTTCTGTGAAATCGATCACGGTATTTCATCGTGGAACACACTGTACAGATATTCCATTTTCACAAAATTTATTTGTTCATTGGTAGCATTGTTAAAATTGAAAGAAAGGCTCGTATTTAAACTGTAAGTTCTGGTACCTTGCCTAAGACTGACGAATAACTGATGTGATATTTTTTTTTTACCAGTATCAAAGTACAACCAATACGAATGAAATATGTTCTAAATAAGGAGAAATAATCTAATTTTATGTAGAATTAACAACAAGTGTTCATGTCTCAAGAGTATTATTCTCAATCACGAAATTACATTTCAGTGAACTAACAAATAAATCAATATTTGATGTTCTGTGAAACACTAAACATACTTTCGAAAATTAAAATTAATCTTCTCTAATGTTCTAAACCCACTAAAGTTAGTCGAGCTTTAAAGTAAGCTCTTAACTTAAACCAAATGTTTATTCAGTCCGTGTAGATACAGTAACTTTTTAACATTAACCCTCGGTCATTAGAGTTGAAACCTGAAATGGTTTAAATTTAACTTAAAATGAAAAAGGTGTTATAGAAATAATTTCGTTTAAAGGTATTTTTAAAGCAAGGAAGGAGAAGGTTATATATAAGAACTTATCAAATGATTTGTACGTAACTATATAATGACGATACATTTATTAGGTACTAGTAGAAGTCATAAAATCATTCAAGACATATATTTTCTCTTGAGTATAGAATAGGTATTTTTTAACACCATATTTGTACGTAATTCTGAATATTCCATACAAGGACACGTCCAAAAACTATTGGAATATACAGAGTGTCCGGGAAAATATGGGAAATCTCTCGGATATGAAAAAAAGCACCTGAAACGAATACCAGAAGTTCATATAAACTTTTTTCGTATAGGCCTCCTCTTCGGAGATATGGGCTCCCAAAGAGCTTCAATGGAATCAAATTTTTCACATATAATTATTCCATGGTTTGGATAGACGTTATTAAGTACATGTTTCGGCGGGTTTCAAGTGGTAAGTGTTCTACTAAATCGTGAAAAGCGTTCCGGAGGAACTCCAAATAAAGTTCTCCATTCAGTCGTGCTGACAATACGAATGGTCCAATCAAAAAATTACCAATGATTCCTGCCCAGACATTAATTGATTGGAACAGATGTTGATGACGCGAAACAATAGTTGCATGAGGATTTTCATCAGCCTACCTAGGGTTGTGTAATGATACCATTTTTTGTAACTCCTATTTAATCCGTGAAAAGAATAGTGCTAATGAAATTTACATTATTTCGATGTTGGTCTTGTTTGTAAACCGAATTCTACGGAGAAAATCTTCATGAATCAGTTCATGCACTTTCTTCAAATGATATGTTGTTCTTGAAGAACTTCATGTACTATTATTTTCGACTTATTAAACTGCGCTGATAATTTTCGAGTGTCGTTGAAGGAGTGTCCTCTACAGCATTTAAAATATTTTTTTTCTAATTTCAGCGTATGTCCTGTTCTTGCCCGATCAGCATCAGTAATTCTTTTCCCAAAATTTCATAAAATTATGAAGAAATGATTAACTCGTTGAAATGTTTTTTGATCTGGAAGAGTACGATTAGGATATCTGTTGTGATATAACCTCCTGGCTTTCAAAGCATTGTAAGATGCAAGACCATACATCAGATGTATATCTGCGTATTCAATAAATGTGTATTCGATATTTCGAATTATTTCACAGTTAATTTCACTACGAAATCCAAAAATCAGCATATTAATATTCAAGTAAAAAATCAATGTGTCAGCTATGTGAGAGTTGACAAGTCCTAAAATGCAGGATATTTATTTTATTTCATACCAACGTTTGTAACAACAATACCTTGTTTTTGGTGCCGATAAAATATAACGCACATTTTTGGCGAACCTAGATCGAACTGTAATTCATAGAATTAGATATTTTTAACTAAAGTATTAAACTCTAATTCTGGATCGAATTTTTTTATCATAAGGTTGAAGATCGATAGGAATTTTTAGTCAATAGTTAAAGGTATGTAAAAACGTTGTCCAAAGTTCTTATCATACACAATTTAAAAAGAAATGGGGTCATTAGTGTCACAGCTAGTTCCTCCCTGCAGCTGTAAGTAATTCACAACACTTTCTTGGATAGTAATGTGAAGGGTCTCCGAAGAGGAGGCCTATACGAAAAAAATTTATATGGACTTGTATTACTCCTGTTAAGTGTTTTTTTCATATCCTGGAGATTTCCTATATTTGCCCAGACACCCTGTATAGAACACATATAGAATGAAAAATGAATTTTTTAGCGCCGATAATCATAAAAAAAATCTTGAAAATTCAGCAGTCTAGATTATTTTCAAATATAATAAGAATTGAAAAAGTAGATTTTATAACTGACACTTATATTTATATTAGAAAACTCGCGGCTAGTTGCTAATTTATCAGTTAGGAATAAGAAGCAACTTTTGTCTTCATACTTTTTCGCTCTCTCCTAAAGTGGGTTGTAAAATAAAATCGAAAAATAACCCAAAAATCCACCAATTACTTTTACCTATCTAGAGTGATTTCGTCACCCAAACTGCTTAATGTATAATTTTACGTTCTCTACATATTTTCAGAGTTTACTAATTATTTGAATTGGAGAGTTCGGAATATCCCTTTTTAACTCTTAAAAATGACATTTGCATGACATTATGGAGTACTAAGCTCTTGTTATGCTGATACTTTGTGTCTACATACTATATTAATTTATTGCATTGTATCTTCTCCTTGGTCCTAGCCATTTTTTATGCTTTGAATATAGGTATCTATCACATTATTCCAGGTAACCCTGTTGGGTGCTACCTGCTACCAATTCAGTTTCGCTGTTCGTCTAATATGGTCATATAATAGTTGCTGTTGTCTGACAGTGCTTCTCATATTTTCCCATGATCTCTGTCTTGTCTTTTTTCTGCTCAAATTGTTTATATTTCCGACCACACGCCCAGCCCGTTGTATTTTAGAGATGCATATCCGTCATGCTACGTCCTCGACATTGGTTTTGTTTCTCATTCATTTTAAGGTATTCGTAGCATTTTTCTTTCGATTAATCTTTGATGCACTTTCAATTGGTTTATAATTTTTTTTTGGTCAGAACCCATGTTTCGTTCTCATATGTTGTTACTAGGCGAAGGCATCCGGCACATGCTCTGGTTTTCAGTTTTAGAGAAAGATTGGAGTTGAAGACTTCTTTCATTTTACCATAAGCAGCCCGTCCCAAACGTATTCTACTGTAGATTTCAAGCTCTTGGTTGTCACTTATTGCCTTAGATAAATTAACCTTTCCCACTTGGTGTCGATCCACATTCATCGTTTCTATGTTTGTCTGTTGGTTTGTCATAAATTTGGTTTTTGAGACGTTTACTTTTAGGCTTAACTTCCGTGCTTCCAATTGTATTTCTTTAAGCATGTCACTTAGTTCCGCACAGTCTGTGGCAAAGATGACTATATCGTCTGCAAGTCTGAGGTAGCTAAATCTTTCTCCTGCTATATTCATTCCTTTATTCTCCCAATGCAAATCTTAGAATATATCCTTCAGGACCAGAGTAAATAAATTAGGAGGTAAAACATCCTCTTGTATAACGCCCGTGTGGATTTCTATCTCTTCTGGTGTTTTCGTGCAGCCTTATCTTCATTTTGTATAGTTTTTTAATTCGTGATTAATATCAGTGTATCGTTTTTTATTTTACATTTTCCATAGATCTTATGATTTCCCAGAATTTCACAATGTCGAAGATATTTCTGACGTCTATAAATGCAGTCCATTTTTAAATCTGGTACTCTGCATATATAGCATATATAGGCAATATATGCTATTAGTAGTTTATTGTACTGTATCTTCTTCTTCTTCTTCCTAGCCGTTAAATACAGGCTTCTGTGCCATCTAATACCACTTCAGTCCAGCTGTTCTTTTGATATATAATTATTTTTATGGTCTGCTGATATTTCTCTTATTTTTCATAGTCTTCATCTTGTCATTTTTCTGCTCCAAATTTAGTACGTGATTATAATAAAATTTTTTGGTTTCATAGGTCTGTAAGGGACTCCTATGGAGAAGACCCGATTGGCTATGTGCAACTGTATTAAACATCTGGTATTTTCACAGTAAAATGTCAAATGTGCCGGAGTATAGAGCAACAAACAAGCTTCACAGTTTAACGTGGTGGTAAACGAGAACAAGGGCAAAATTCTTGTACCACGATTGTTCAGCTTTAACTGAGGATTGCAAGCATGCGGTTGCCTTTTTGATGTGGGCCTTTGGATAATGTTATTAGAAGAAACCTACTTTGTCAATAATAGGAACCATCTTAAAGTACATTACTGTGCAGCAGATATGTAGTCGTAGTGTTAAAATATCAAAATGACTACGAGCATATTGGTTTTATGCATTATTCACTGTACCATTTTATGATAGGACAATACGCAGATATCAAAAAGATGAATGGATGGATTTTAGAGTCTATAAGGGAAAAGCTTTTTCTTAATTTGTAATTTTTAAAAAAATTTCTGTTTATAAGAGAACAAAATGTCTATAAAAAATAATTTGCGACCTTTATAGGTTATGTACACGTAATGTAGCCTTTGACTTGTAATATTGATTAAAATTTGTAACAGATTGACCGTAATATGTTGCAGTAATATAAAACACAAAAATGCTTATATTAAAGTGATCCCACATAAAAACCATAAAATTAGTCTTTTGCATCTGGGGTCTCTACGAGCTAGTTGAGGTTAGTTCAGTTAGAATTAGTGTTTTGCATCTAGGGTCTCTACGAATTATTTCTAACCGCCTTGTAAGATCGATTGAAACATCACAAATACCTTTTCTGGACTGCTTATGGACGTCGATGTGCATTTTTAAACTATACGCGCCATTTGTAAACAAATTCTATAAAGGCATGTGTGTCATGTAACCAGTGTCATTACACAAATTGTGTTTTGGCGCGTTGTTTTCTCATTCATTCAAGTTTTTAATAGATTTTTACCAAAAATTCAGCAATCTCCAGGAACTATTTATGATTTGTGTATCAAAAGTCAAAAACTAAACATAAAATTATGAGCTATTGTTTATCTTGTGCCCGTAAATCAGACAAGAAGAATACTTCGATACAGTTATCAATATTTTTTGTGCGACTAGTTGAACGGCTGAGACGAGAAGTAATTTATTTATCGTTTCTATTCCACGAGACGAGAAAAGCGGTATTTATGGTCTCTTCTCGTCTAGCAACACCACTTCTTGGGACTTAAAGTCTAAATTTATAGTAAATATCAATAGTTTTGATGAGTGATTGGGTGAAAGCTTTCAGACCTTACAAGGAAAAAAAATTATTTACTTCTTTTTTGTACATAATTTCCTGTTAAATAACTTGCGTCAATAATGCTCCAGTGCCCAAATCTCTTTGATGTAGACGCTTTGGTTCATCGGATCCATACTTTTCCTTAGCAAGGAATTTTTAGAGATGTGGGAAGAGGTTGAACTCCGAAAGAGTCAAGTCGAATAAATAGAATGCATGCGGCTCAAACTTCGGTTCATCAATTTTGGCCATCACTATGACTCTCTTGTGGCTGGCAGCGAAATCCTAATGATAAAGAATTTCAACATATGTGACGTTTCTTCGATTTTTTGCTACAACTGGTCCAGAAGCAGATCATAATATTCGGCGTTAATCGTTTTGAACTCTTCTAGGTAATTTACAAACAAGATTTCTTCCTGCAGGTGGGATCTTCTTCGCCTTTCAGGGTGATTCTCTCGTATCTCGTATATCTCTGTATCGACTTCTGTTTGGCCTTGGGCAAGGTACTACTGTATAAGATGATGATGAAGTTTAGATGGCGCTTCGAGTGTTATCTCTACAAGCTGGAACGTTTTTATCCCATTCTCGCATGTTTCCGGCTTTACGGGGAAAAAGTCCTGGGCTTGCAAATGTATTTTCTGAACTAGGCTGGCATACTACGGTGTGCCTACATAATAAGTGTTGGAAATATAGACTAAGGTTGCTATTTGAAAGTGGATATCCGGGTGGATAAATTATCAACACCAAACTCACTGAAACCACATTAAAACCATAGACACCACAAAAAATTACTGAGCAGATCATCAGATAAACTAAACCGTGAAATCTTGCGATTAGTCAGCTAACAGATTAGTCTAATGACAGGTCTGATAACCTGTGATGCAGCTTAAGGAAACATCTATACACAATGGACATCTATAATGCAGGATAAACATATGAACTATGTGACGAAGAGAGTTTCAAACATCATCTTTAAATATGAAGCTCTTACCTTCTGAAGACATCTTGAAGGATCAATGAATCTTGAAGGACAATATAATGAACAGACTGCTAAACTAGAATAAGGTAATCAACCTGTTCACACAGAACAGATAACCGGTGACAAAATAAGTCATACTTGATAACTATACCATTGAAACAATCAATCAATCAATGCTCACTGAATATGAGACAACATTAATACTTATTTTGATTTACAAGCCAGACGGCTTCGCACTCCCTCCAGGGAATATTCACTTATTTATTATTTATATTTTTTATTGAATCATATGCATCTTGCCATTTCAGACAAAACATTATAACTAAAATTTTTTCGCTGAAAACAGTTAAAACGTATTATTCTTGTATTGTGTACGTCAGGTTAACTCCGTCAAAAAATACGTGTTTTCTTTTGAATTCGCCTCATTGTAAACATTTTTTACGAATTTTTCTTGATCGTTTCTTAGAGGGTTTGCCCTTAGAACACGCTTGTCTTATTCGTCATAATATCAAATATGTTCTTGTCAGAAGAAAATAATATGTTTCCAAAGTCGATGTTAAAAAAGTATTTTATTTAATTCCTAGTCCACAAATATTCTGTAAAGGCGTATAAACACAGTTAAAGAGATTATTTACTCTTCACTTTTAAATAATATACAAGGGTTGAAAATGATTTTATTGTTTTTAAAAATGTCAAAATACAGTTTTGCATGCGTTCGGAATAATCTGAAAAGCATTTTTTCCATTTTAAAGATGGTATCCTCAAAACTTGGTTTCTGAATTCTTCAACTGAATCTTCTGACGTAGAAAATCGTTAATTACGTTCTTCATGTACACGAAGAAATTACTGGATGCCAATTCAGCACTGTAGGGAGCACTATGGATATATATATATATATATATATATATATATATATATATATATATATATATATATATATATATATATATTTAAAATTAAAGGTTGTACAATTGTGAATTTGGAAAAAATGTTTAAAAATTGCAATGAACTTCATTTAATCTTCAAAACTAATTTCTAACTTGACGATTTTTTGAAACAAATCATATTTATGAAAGTAGAATCTACGTCGATTCTTCCTTTTATTATTGTCTGAGAATGTACAAAACTGTATGAAATCTCTAGAGAGCACTCAAAGGTCTTAAATGCAATAAAATTTTCTGTCTTTTCCAGCAATATATATATATATATATATATATAGATATATATATATATATATATATATATATATATATATATATATTCACTTTTGGTTTATATATATATATATATATATATATATGGATCTCTACGAGATTATATATTCAGATTACGTGGAATGCTGGGAGATGGCGCCACTTGTATTAGATTTCATATTTTGTCTAATATAAGCTGCTTAAAGAATTTACCTTTCCGATGCTCAAGTGCGCTAGCCTATTCTGTACTCACGAGAACTAACAAGTTCGAAACCGGTCTACAGATGGCGATGCACTACCATAGAAAAGGCTTCCACACTTTCCTGGTATTATTGCAATCTGAGATAGTGCTTTGTCTCTGTGTTAGAACAGAGTACGTTTGTCCTTATAGTATAAGGTTTTTTCAGTTGGTTGAGAGCTAAGTTTCTCTTATATAATTGTATTTTATACACCCAACTGCAAATATATTATCCACTTTTGGTTTATGCTACAAATAAAACGAGATGGAAATCTTCAGTCTTCGTCAATTTAGCCTGCATTTATAACCATGACTCTGCTTGCGCACTACGCTGTTTCCGTTAGGAACATTCAATTGACACATTTGAAAGAAATTACAGCTCAAAAAAATTACACTGGGCAACAAGAGCCGGCTCAAGTAAATTTGTTAGATAAGCCAATTCGTTAATTATTCGCATTTTCAGCTCAAAAAAAAGAAATGAAATAAGTATCCCGATAGTTATTTTTAAATTTAAAAAAATCGTTTCGAATAAAGGAATAAATTTCCTGTAACCAAAAATACATACAATTCCACATAGATCGTAGTGGTAGGGAAAAACGAGATCTGTCTGAATAAAAAAAGGGTAGTAGTTATTTCAGCATCGATAAGAAAATACCTAAGCACAGTGTAGTAAAATATCAAACACAAGGCAAAATTATTGGTCAACTTGAAAAATAAAATTAATTAAAACTGTATTATATGAAATGCTTTTATTCAAAGAATCTATGGGAAATACTTAAGGAAAATGATATTGTGTTACCCATAACGAGAGTATTTGCAAAAATAAGATAAAATTAACTAAATTAGCCACAGTGAACTTAAGTGCAAAATTGAACCGTGACAGGGTTTCGTGCTCGACCAATTTTTGTTGATTTTAGCTTATCAGGGCACATTCACATATCGAGCGCATACCTATAGATCCAAGACGCGTCATTTGTCACGACTTAGTAAATGTTTTTTGAATCACCGTAATCATATTTTTTGAGTAATTCCTTGCATCAATCGATATGAGATCTTTTTGAGCAATTGTAAAATTATGCGGGATTCACCACGTTCATAACTTGTTCATGACCCAATGTTCATGTAAAATATTATATACGCTGGTGTTACTAATGCTTTGGTATGCCTCTTATAATATGTCACATGACGATCTTGCATTATCAGCTCACCGTGTTTTCTTACACTACAGCCGATTTTAAACGAGCTTCACGCGACTCGTCCGTAAGCGAACGATAGCCACGGTTGAGTTCACTAAATCAGCGATATACAGTGGTTTTTATAGATGCTTCATCGCCATATAAAGAATTAATTTTTTCGATTCACTTTGACGACACCAAAATTTGTAAAAAATAGTTGCACGAAAATGTATACGAGTTAATTCTATTTCTCCGATGAAATTATGAAGTTAATGTAAGTAAGACAAATAGCGTTTGTAAGTCAAAATATGTCGAATACGTCTAATATGTCGAACTTTACACTGGATATGTCAAATGGCACCTAGCAATGTTATTTTGCCAGTTTCCAAAATAGACATGGTTCTCCTCGTACTTTAGAAATAGGAATTTTAGATTAGATTTAAAAATCTAATCTTACCGACACAATAAAACAAATCCTCTTCAAGTAACTAGTTTAGTAATTTAAAGTACGAGCACAAGAAGTTTCCATAAATGTTTATTTAGTCCGTGCAGACAGAATAACTTTTATAACGAGACCCGGTCGTGAAAGTTCAAAGTTTATTTGCATCAAATTTAATACGAAATAGTTCCATTAAGAGCATTCTGAAGTCATCGTTCTGATTTCATTATTATATTCTTACTACTAAAAACTTTACTTATAATGCCCAAAAAGTTGAAAAGAAAATGGAATTAGGATAGAAATAACTACAAAATAAAGTTTTCTAGTAATCTGAAGAAGTGTTAAGGAGAAATTTACTAATATAAGACTTGCCAACTTAAGGTTATAAGACCTCATGGGGAAAGAGTAATTTTTCGGCAGAAGAAGGTTCTATAATCTATACACTCTAGATACCAAAGTGCCAATAAAACATATGAATATTAGTCTTTGGCATTTTTTTCATCTATGAGAAAAGATTGGCTGAGTATTCCTGAAATATGTCATCAAAATCAAACGACGTCGGAAAGGTTTTTCCGCCATGAGCGTGTTCTTTATAATTTTAACTATATCTTCCTCTTCACTGAATGTGTTCGCCTTCCGGTTCTTAGTTGCCATATTCTTCTATCTGTCCAGCTACCTTTTCGTGGATTCGTTTCTATTATTTTCTAAGTTATACTTTTCGTCCAAGTATTTCGTCGCCTCCCTCTTTTTCTTTTTGACGGGATCAATTTCACGACCTTCTTGTGTTCTGCTATATTCTATTCTGTCGACATACTCATACAAATTTAATTATTATGGATGACATTAAAACTGTGTTTTTCTGTTTTCCCAATATTCTTATTTCCTCAGTTTATCTTCTTGATTTCCATTTCGATTTTCTAAAAAAGCCAGTATTTTATTCTTATTTCTTATGCTCTATTAAACTACTGAGTTTAGAGCACCTGTGATTTTGAGTGGATCACTTCATTGCATATATTCTTGTAATGAAGTTTTACACCTAAATATGGAAAATTTGCACACTTGTTTATCATGACGTTGATGTTAGCATCGCGACCTTGCCCTGGTATTTAGTTTTCTTTCAGTTAATTGGTGGTTCCTTTTTGAGTATTCTTCCCGTAGATTTCTCATAATCCCTACTTAAACATACGCATACTGAAGTCTGAAGCACATCGTGTCTCTTAGTGGTATACCAATACTACCACACATTCCTCTTCATTGTTCCAAACTATAATCAAGGTGGATAGAATAAGATTGGAGACATACAGCAACTTTAATGTCATCCCTTATCCACTTTGAAATTCTCTGTTAGGGAATTGTCTATTTTGAGTCGTGATGTTGCGTTAATGGATATTTCCTTTATTATTTTAGATTTACAGGCCAAACGGCTTCGCACTCCCTCCAGAGAATATTGACTCATACCAGGTATACCAAGATATCAAAAATATGGAGCTCTGCGGAGACGATATTCATGTTATTGGGTCCTAGGTAACGTGGTCTACTGTGTTTCCCACAAACTTTCGGACGGTCCGCGCCGTTACAAGAAGAACTGCTTTCTCAATCGGTTTATACAGATGCTCACGAAGGCCCAGTCCCTTGACGTTCTGCAGAAGGTTCTTTGATATCACCCCAGTTGATGATAAAATTATGGGAATCGTTTGGACGCTGTTTATTGCCCATTTTCTTTGAATTTGCACCTACTACTCTGTATTTGCCGATCTAATCATTTTATTTTGGCCTTAGGTTGTTGTTAGGTATAGCAATGCCAATAAGACTGCCTAGAACTATTAGTATAATGTCTGGCCTATTATAAGCAACTATCTGATCCGTCACAACCGTTCGGTCCCAATATAACTTGGACTTGTTATTTTCAAGAATAAGCTCCGGATTGTATTTGTAGTAGAGCACTTTTCCTACCTGCAATAGATTTAAGTTATCTGATAACTCTTGGTGGAGTATCTTGGCGGCTGAGTCGTGTCTTTCCTTATACTCCGTTGCGGCAAATCCTTGGCATCTTATATTTATGTGTTGGACTGTCTCTGATGTTTGACAGTCATATCTACGTTGATCGTTTTCAATTAAGGGATCCCCGATGATGAACTTCCGACAGTTTTTCGTCGGAATAATCTGGTCTTGGATAGCTCTCCGTTTCCGGAGACATCTGTCCTGAAATCAATCAGTAGTTCGACGCTGAGTTGTCGACATTGTCCTGATTGATCTCATTTGGATGCCGTCCATGAAGTGGTATCTGTAGCCAAGTTTGAAACTTCTCTTGGTTTGTTTGGTGATAAGAAGCAATATCTTATTCCCATAGCTGTAGAGTATTGAATCATCTGCCTCGCATATTGCTCGATGTAGTGCCGAAGAATTTGCTAACCTGCGGAAATATGTACGTAAATTTATTATTTGTTGATCAGCTGCTTACCAATATCCACCAATCCTCTTCCTCCTTGGTGTCTTGGAAGCATTGTACGTTTAATAGCACTCCGAGGTGATGTTTTTGTGCTTTTGTTAAGAGTGTTCTTATGTTTCTTTGCAGGTGTTGGATGCCCGTTCTGCTCCATTTTAAAATTCCAAAAGAGTAGCTAAGTGCAGAGCAAGCATATGTGTTGAACACCTTAAACAAATTTCTACTATTTAGATTAGTTCGTAGTACCCGCCTTATCCTCCTGACAAATTCGGTTGTCAATTCGGCTTTCATAGTGTGATGGTCAATTCTTTTAGCCTGTTTCATACCTAGGTATTTGTATGCTTAATTTGCTTCCATTGCAGCTAGAGTTTCACCGGTCTGCATTTCATTCTTATTAGCTTTATTTCTATGACATTAATAGGAGAGTTTTAAAATATTTCTAATAGATTTTCCAGTGCTATTTTGTTTTAAGTTTAGGTAAGATCAACGAAGACAAGAAGAGATTTTCTTACTACTATCACATCCTTTTTAGTTGGTTAACGGTAAAAATATTATCCATACTGTGTTTTCAAAATCCATACTGTTTTTTTTTTATATATTTAGTAATAGTTGGTTATTAATGATGTTATCATTCGTTCATATAGTGTCGATATAGCCCTGGAACCGATAGTTCTCTATAACGGTTACACCATTTTTATTTACCTACAGGCTTTCTTTCCAGTCCACTGGTACAAGTTCTCCATCATCCTGTTTCAAACATATTTTCAATTATTTTGTATAATTATTGTGGTGTCCTCTACTTTATAAGTGTGCGGATATTTCGCCGAGATCTGGAGCTCGTTTATTTCTTTATATCTTTATTACCTTAATGAGTTGCCGCACTTTCAATATTATTACTTCTTCTTCATTTACAATTAGATCTTCGTATAATTTAGTCTGAACTGACTTTGATTTTCTAAGAGCATATCTTCAAAGTATTAATTTCATTATTTTTCTGATAATATATTTAAGTTAGTTTTGTTATCTGTCGATGTTAGTATACTTTTCCTAAATTTTTATAATTTTTTATGTTATACGTACGTTAATATGATCTACCAAGTGTTGGCGTTTTATTTCTCGTTTTTGGCTTGTTTCGTCTTTCTTTCTTTTCTTTCTTTTCTTTCTTTTCTTTCTTTTCTTTCTTTTCTTTCTTTTCTTTCTTTTCTTTCTTTTCTTTCTTTTCTTTCTTTTCTTTCTTTTCTTTCTTTTCTTTCTTTTCTTTCTTTTCTTTCTTTTCTTTCTTTTCTTTCTTTTCTTTCTTTTCTTTCTTTTCTTTCTTTTCTTTCTTTTCTTTCTTTTCTTTCTTTTCTTTCTTTTCTTTCTTTTCTTTCTTTTCTTTCTTTTCTTTCTTTTCTTTCTTTTCTTTCTTTTCTTTCTTTTCTTTCTTTTCTTTCTTTTCTTTCTTTTCTTTCTTTTTTTTTTCCTTTTTTCTTTAATTTTTTTCTCCTTTTCTCTAAAATTATCTCATTGTTTCCCTTTAACGGCCATATTGGTTTTTGATTTCGCTATATAAATATTTTTTATAGTACAAAATAAGGCTATAAACCATTTTATTTCTATTATATTTTTTATTATCTATTAATTATGTGTTGTTAGGACATCAACCGAGAGTTATCTCTAAATATTTTGATAGAATACAATAAACTGTCTTAAGTAATTAAGTTAATACAATTTATTACATGTTATTCCCAAAACAAATTAATTTGGTTAATAAATTTTACCAAGCGTAAAGACACAAAGGATAACAAATAAAAACAAACGCAGATATATTAAACCTTATTCGCAAAATGCAATATAAAGGAGAAAATATTACAATGGTTAGAGCAATTGAAGAGAAAGGCAGAGGACAGGATAGTAAAAAGGTCGGCATAGAAAATACCAGAGGGAAGGAGAAAGCAAGGAAGACCAAGAGGGAAGTGGAAGGCCGTGATATTGCAGGACTTAGGGTCCCTCATTACATTGCTTTTAGTTTCGGGTAGTTTTTGAATTGAGTAGCGAAAAACTTTTAAAAATATGTGAAACTAAGAAAAATATTCTTTAAGGGACAGCTCAAAATGAGACATAGCGACAAGATTGTGTTATCTATGTATATTTATTTTAGCGTTTTGGTCAATTTTGACCTTCACCACGAAATATTTAATAACTGCAATAAAAATTATTAAGGGGTAAAATTTATTAAAACATAATTTTAGTAAATGTACATCCAAAATATTAAAGGAAAAAATGCATGTAGAATATGAGGTTTGGTGTAAAAATTGTAAACGAAGTTTACATTGACCAGAGGTATCAATATTTATAAAAATAGAATGAACGGATGTAAATATGACAACCCTAATAAGGCGACACTCAAAAAGTACAGAAAAGCAACATATCTTTGATTCTGAAAATTTCCAAAAAGATAGAGACCTCAAAAAAAAAAATTCAATGTATACAAAATCTGGTACAAAGCAACTTAGCAATATATACAGTTTGAAAACAGAAACAACCAAAAACAAAAGAGAAAAGGCAAACAAAAACCCCCTCGCTACAAACAATCAAAAATTTGTTAACCATTCTCAATGAGATCCATCAATAAAGATATCATGTTAGAATTAAGTTTTTATGGTGTTCGCCGTTGCTACATCACCTCTCTACTTGGTCTCTCAATCTCTGATCATCTATTCTTTACACATACTTATTTACTATTACTGACTTTATTGCAACCCTAAAATTATAATTTTGGTCAGAGGAAAATAATTTATATATCAATTTCAATGCTTTTTGTAGGTTTACAAATAACTACGACACCAATTCAAAAGATTTTTAAAAAATAACTCTAAACTCAAAAAGAGTCAATAAAATTTATAATTCTAGAAAAAAGTTCGTTTTAAAACTCACAACAAATGTAAAAACAAATTGTAATTTCATTATGGTACAATAAATATTAAAGTTGGATATTGGAAGAAACAAGAACAATGCTCATAGTTCTAGAAATTCTTTAAGTTAAAGGAAACTGGAAAATCTAGAACAAAAAAATTTTATATTATGAATAGAGGTGCAGCGATTCTATCGATATAAGAAAAATTCATAATTGTGAAAGATATAGTTGTTGTTCGATACATTTCAAAGTGAGGGGTCAGAATTATAAATCGATAGTAGCTTTATATTTTTTTTCGGCTCGTCTCACAAAAGTAATCTGAATAATTGTCATAATATTTTCAGTGAATACAATAATTTTTTTCGTGTCCCCCAAAAAGATTACCAAGTAATTAAACAATTCATAATTCCACCAGGTATTTTAAATTACCTCCTCTAAGTTAACCATAATACCCCATTATAACCCGAACAATAATACAAAGTGTCCCGGCCGGGTCATTACAATAAACTATATTCAGGGACCGTTTTAGACCCGGCAGAGCGGAACCCTAACCACACAACAAAAAACTATATTACGGCCTAAATTTACATCCGGCAGTTAGAGTTTCAAAACAATCCAGACCCTAATAATACTAACACTAAAAACACGACGAGTCCGAAAAGTTAAAATACCTTCGCGACGTTGTCGGGTTGAACAATAGAAGGTAAATTTTATGATAACAGTTACGGGGTGCACGCGAAAAAGTATGCATTTAGCTCTAAGTTTAAAGCATCATATTTATCTGTAATATTAAAAAAATCTCAAAAATATACTGGCAAAATTCTAAGTTGATTCGATGATGTTATAATTTTCTAAAATGTTTATATATGAGATAGGTAGGGTAAAATAATAGGTGCATATGGAAAGTCATTTGTGAGGATTGAATTATTATACAAAGTGTGTCCCAAAAGAGTCCGACCTGCGTTTATAACTTCGCGCCATGACATTTGGGCGACCTCTGTAGGGTACAAGTATAACCAGTGACCCCTCATGAACTCGCCGATTACCGCAGTTACCAAATGGTCCTGTAAATTCGCGCGCACAGTGTTTTTGTATTAGAGACTTTTTTACGTTCGTCGGATTTTGTTATCGCTAAAAATACAACAGAAATGTTGACAAAGAATTTACGTCAAATTTTGCCTTAATCTCGAAAAAGTTTTTTGTAAATCATTGAATTTACGCAGAAAGCCTTTGGTTCGAAGATAATCGCATTTATGATGACAGTGTTCCACGTTTTGGCCGAAATTCGTATATAATAACACGGGAAAATGTCGGGAGAGTGTTAAGTCCTTCTTGATTGTTTTCTCCAAATATGAATGTATTGCACATTATAAATAGGCTTCGAGAGGTAAGAAAATAAATACGAAATTTTATCTTAAAGACCTGAAGAGATTGCGTGGCGTAGTGAGAAGAAAACAACAGAAATGGTAAAGTGACGACTGAGTTCTCCACCACGACCGTGTGCCAACATATTCCGTGAACCTTATGCAATAGAATATCACACAACTTCACCAGCCTCCTTACAGTATCGATATAGCCACCAGCGATTATTGCGTATTCCCAAAATTGAAAATTCCACTCAAAGAGCACCGGTTCGACAACATATAGACGATTCAAACGAATACGACAAGTGCACTAAAGGTCGTTTCAAAAACTGACTAAGAAAACTGCTTCTCCATATGGAAAAACTGATTGGAGAGTGTTATTCAGTAGAATGGGGATTACTTTGAATGATACCATCAGTCATATGACAAAAAATGATGTCAGCTCGAAGATATAAACGCAGATCGAATGCATTTGGGATACACTTCGTAGATAACCCATTCTAATTGCGTTTTTTTTTTCAAAAAGTATTTAACAGCCGCAATTTATTCCAACTCAATGAACTTTAAAAGAAGTCCACGTGTTTTTGTATATATATATATATATATATATATATATATATATATATATATATATATATATATATATATATATCGTAGTTTTGTTTTATCAATAACAAGTAATTTTTTAATATCCTAAAAGAACTGTTTCCCTTTTTTTGATTTCGAATAAACCAACTTCAAGGGCGGATCCAGCAAATTATTTCTGGGTAACCATAAAAATTTTTCAAGGAGCTGGAAAGTATATAGTTTTATAGTTTTTTTGCTACTTTTGTCTTGGATTCATGTTTTTATATTTTTAGGCTCGATTGTATTGGGTTTAAGATCCAATTGATAAGAAAAAGAAACTTTCCTTTAAAACAACTTTTCGATCACTTCTTCTGACTTTCATCAAAACAGACAAATTGTATAGCCTATAACAAAACAAAACACCCCCTTTCAATTTGCCCAAAAAAAAAAAAATAACAATCCGTAAATCACTGACTAAAAACGACAGTCATACAAGTTATATATATATATATATATATATATATATATATATATATATATATATATATATATATATATATATATATTTATGTATAATCAATATTATACTTTTAGTTTGTGTCGTTAGGAATACATATTTCTCATATTTCTGTAGTAAAGATTGGTACCAAACTAAATGGACAAATGAAGTTCCCGATATCCAGTACGTTCGTCTTTTTTCATCCCTTGGTTTTTTGTATTGAGGTATGTTCTGTTGTTTGTATACATTGTACATATGACCTTTATTCCCGTTTTTTTGGTATTGTCTGATTTGACCAAAATATACCGAGTTACATTCTTTACGGGGAACTTGATATAAAGAAATAAAGGAGCACTTAAACTAAATAACCACCCTGAAACCCCAATAAATACAATTTTTAAAAAACAATTTAGTAAACACTGCAATAATACATATAAGTAATATAAACGTAAAAAATACAAATAAAAACTACCTTTCAATACCGTATGTTCCAAATCTATTGGAAAAATTGCCAAATATATTTAAATAATATAATAATATTACCGTGGCCCTCCGGATCGCGGAACGATGGTGCCGCAGGGAGGGGCTCGGAATAAATCCGGACAAGGCCGAGATAGTACTCTTTACAAAAAAGAGGAAAATGGGGAGACCTCCAACAATTACATTGGTGGGAAGGACTCTTCATCTTAAGGGGACAGTTAAATACCTGGTAGTAATTTTGAATTCACGACTGAGCTGGAATGATCATATTGAGGCTCGAACCAAGAAAGCCATATGTGCTTTCTGGGCTTGTCAACGAGCCTTTGGGTGTACATGGGGACTGACATCTAAACTGCTATTTTAGATATATACTATGGTGATCCGCCCCATGATTACGTACGCCGCTACTGTATGGTAGCGTAATACAACAAAATGCAATCACATTCTTCAGCTTGATAAAGTTCAGAGAATGGCTTGTGTGGGAATACTGAGTGCGATGAGGACTGCTCCCACCAACACTCTGGAAGTCCTGATGAATCTGCTTCCTCTTCACTTATACATAGAGAAAGAGGCCCTGAAGATTGTTTATCGTCTCAGTTGCCTGGGACATCTTGGAATTGGAACGGGCGGCTACTCAGGTATCTGGGAAAGTGCGGTGGAGAGGTGTCTATCACTCCCCATGCAGACAGATTACATGACGCCGCTTTTAAAACCCAACCTCTCCCTGGAAATATTTCTGCCAAGTAGAGAGGAGGGGAAGGGAGGGAGAACGAAATCTTCCAAAAAATGGATCCTGGTGGTATACTGATGAATCTCGACAAGATGACAGAACTAGACCCGGAGTATTCGGCAGGAGCACAGGGGTCAGAGACTACTACTCTCTCGAATAATGTGCGACAATTTTCACAGCGGAAATTTATGCTATTCTGCAGTGTGCCCAACTCTGTGAAAGGAATATAGACTGGAATAGAGTAATAAATATATGCTCAGACAGTAAGGCTGCGATATTGGCACTGGAGTCCAGTGTCGTAGCTTCGCGACTGGTGTCTGAATGCAAGGATGTACTAAATGGTATGACAAAGAACGGTTGCATAATCAGACTCGTATGGGTCCCGGGTCACTAGGGCATACGCGGGAATGAGGAAGCAGACCATCTGACAGTGTTGGGTTTGTCGACTGAACCGTATGGACCCCAACCAATATTACCTGTCTCAATTGCTATTGGCAAAAGGGAATTAAAATCGTTGCTGGAAAGCAAATTTATTGAATCACGGGGGTGTGGTGGAATGCGGTGTGCCAAGGAACATATAACTGGGTCTAGTGCACGGCGTACTAAGGAGTTTCTGTCCTTGGGAAGGAAAGAGCTGCGAATTGTGGTGGGATTGTTGACAGGACATTGTCACCTCATGGGCCATCTTCATAAAATCGGTGTCGAACACAACTCGACGTGCAGATGGTGTTTGGAGGAGGATGAAACTGTTGACCATATCCTCAGAGAGTGCCCAGCACTTAACGGACTGAGATAGAGATATTTCGGAGATAAAATTTTGTTACCGGAAGCAGTTAGGCAAGTTCAACTATAGAGGCTGCTTGGATTCGCAAAGGCGATCGACCTTGAATAACCTGCAGCTATGGTGGGATGTATAGGGCCCAACGGAGGCCTAGGCGTCGATGATCTAGTATCACCACCACTTTTTTATTAGTTCATTCATTTATTCATTTACCACAAAGGTTATAACTTTGTTTAAAATTAATTTCAGTCACCTAAAATTACAAATTCCTGACAATAAAAAAAGCTAAGTAATATATCAAATTCCCAGTAAAGAATGTAACCCCGCATACATTGGCCAATCCAGCCAATAGCTAAGAAATAGAATTGATGGTCATATGAATAGGATAAAAATAATGAGGCAACCCTAACTAGTCACGTTATGGATCAGAAAGCGCGAATTTTATGAAAAGATAAAGATTAAAAAAATTAAAATGTTATAAACTCTAAAAAAGACACAAATAACCTCAGTAAAATTTATCACCTTATAGCATAAATTAAAATAACTAAAAAGAAAATTCCGACACTCTATATAGAAACAATAGAACACACTTAATACTACAAAAAAAAACAAGAACGAGATGAAAAAAAAAAGAAAAGAAAAAACAAAATATACTAGATATCGGGAAATTTGTCAATTCTGTTTTTTATCAATCTTCCCTACAGAAATATGAAAAATATGTATTTGTTGCGATACTAACTAAAAATATAATATTGATTGGACTTTAACGCATTGTATGGATTGCTTGTCATTTTAAATGAGTGACAGGAATGCACTTTTTTAGTTTTGTTCGGGGTAAGTTGAAGGAGAGCGTTTTGTTATGTTTGTGAAAATATTTTAATACGTGGTATGTTTTTTCTAGATCTGTACAATCTGTTTGTTCTATTTTATTCTGATGAAGGCCAGAGTGAGTGGCCGAAACATTTATATAAAAATGTTGCTTCAAAGAAAATTTGTTTTTGTTATCAAATAGATCTTAAACCAAATAAAATCAAGGCACGATTGCGTCATGGCCAATTGTTCCAAAAAAAAAAAAACAGGTGACTAAGTGCTTCGTACACGAGAAACTCGTTGATTTATTGATTTTGGCTCATCATTGACGACCCATAGTCATAACTGCTGTTTACTTTCGGATTCATAAAGATAAATCCACGACTCCTCACCCTAGTAAGTTTTTTGAAGCACCGCAATCATATTTTTTGAACATTTCTTTGCATCAATCACTAGGAGTTTTTCTTGAGCGATGGTCAAATTATGCGGGATCGAACGCCAAATGTTCATGCAATATATTATATACGCTGGTATTACTAATTCCCAGGGATGCTTTTCTATTACGGTAAAGTATATGGAATCTAGTATTATTAGTTCAAGCACAGCATCAAAGTTTTTTTGCTCTTTTGGACGGCCTTCATGCGACTCGTCCGTGAATGAACGACGATCACGATTGAATTTACAAAAGCAGCGATATACACAGTTCATTAAAAAAGTTACAACTAGCGCCATCTGTGACCCGACAGCAGAACTATATAATAGCATGCTTTAGGTGTGAGCGCCAGCTGTGTTCGTTTGAAGCAGATGTTTTTTTTGCCACTGCCTCGCAATTTTCGTTATGGAGCAACGGCCACAATAAAATTTTATTTCAAATTGGGAAAAAGTGGTTAGGAAACATTAGAATTTTTAAAAACTCCATATAGTGAAGATTGTCTAGGCCGCTGTAAGGTTTTTGAGTGATATGCGCGGTTAAAGAACGGTTGACAGTCGCTGGAAGACGATCCATGGGAGGGGCGCTCTTTAACTTAGACTACCGATGAGAATGTCTAACGTGTGAGCGTCGCACTTTTTCGTAATCGGAGAATTATGGTTGAAATATCAGAGAAACTCAACTTCAGTGTAGGAAGCGTACACCACGTTTTACGCGAGGTTCTCGGGAAAAAAAAGTGTGTGCGAAGTTCGTTCCACATTTCTTAATGGAAGAGATGAAAGGGCGCCGTGTGGTAGCTTTATGCGATTTCGTTAAATGGAATCATAGTGTCTTTAATACGATCCATCGACCAAATGTCAAACCGCTGAGTGGTGACGCAAAGGCGAAGGGCAGCCCACCAAAGTTTGAGCGACAAAGTCGAAAATCAAAACGATACTTATTTTGTTTCTCAATTTTCGCACAATTATACACAGCGAATTTATACCCCCGGGCCAAACAGTGAACGTACAATTCTATCTACAAAAGTGTCCTGGATCGACTTTTAAAGCGCATTCGTCGCGTGAGACCGAAATTGTTCCGCACCGGTGACTGGTTTTTGTTACACGAAAATGCGCCAGTCCATTCTTCATTACTCATCATACAATTTTTCGCCCAAAAGTTGATTTCTATGATTCATCACCCCATGTATTTGCCAGATCTAGCTCCGGAAAACTTTTTTTTATTCCCTAAATTGAAAATGACGATGAAGACAGAACGTTTTGAAGACGTTGAGGCGATTCAAAGGAATATGACCAAGGCTCTGAAAGCTGCTCCAAAAGAGGAGTTTTCTAGGTCGTTCCAAGGGCTATATGAGGGCAACAAAATTTGTATAGAACGAGGAGGGGATTATGTTGAAAAATAAATAAAGTCGTTTTTCTGAAGTTTTGTTTTCATTGGTAAAAAAATTAGTACCGGAACTTTTTGAACGAATTGTGTAGTATCTAGATTTGAAATAAAAAATGCTGGCTTCTATATTACGTGGTATAATCTCTTAATATATGTTCGACAATTTTTAAAGGGGAATGTTGATATTTGGTAACAAATAAAATGTCACTTATTCCTCTATGATTTTTCTAGTATACGCCCATCAAAAAATTATTTCTAGAAGTTAAAAAAAGTTATGACGGTTTGCAAAATAAAGGGCACCACGATTAAGATCACAGCTCGTCGGCGGCGGTTCTTTTGTTCTCTTAATTTATTGAAATACTCTTAAGTTTGCCGTGAAGTCGTTGGAAACATAGTAGTTCTTCTTGAAAGGGGGAAGTATCATACACAACTCCAGAATTGTTGATTGAAAAACAATTGTTAAAGGAATAAACACTACAATATTGCTTAAAATTTTAAATCCAGCTGTCTCGAAATTGTAGCCCACAAGTAATTTATATAAAAAGTATCAAAAGCATAAAGAATCAATTACATTCCCTAATCATGCTTTTCGTTTCAAAAAGAAACCCTTTAAATTAAATTAAAAACTTTGTCAACGAGAAAAGAAGGAAAAACTTTCGGAAAACAAAACTTTTTCAAAGGCAGCATCTCCGACAAAATAATAAAATTATCCAATTTTACAGCATAACTTAAGTGCCTGGAACTACAACAAAAAGGATTGCAGCAGGTTTTCTATTTATTCGTTAAAATCTTTTTCCCTGTCTTTTGTTAATGACTTAATAGGTATATTTTATTTTATACTAGTTATTATACGAGGAGAAATCAACTATCAATGAAAATTTAGTACATATTTTTATCGAAGCAAAATTAACTTCAATGATACTTTCACTTACCCGTATAAATTTTCATTGCTAACTGTAGTGAACTGCCTCAGGTAAACTTCTATAAAACTACATTCATCAATAAATCACCAGGTAATTTGTGCTAGCTTTAAATTCATTTTCAAGGAAGCATTAACAGTTTGGCAACACGGTAAGGGTCTTTTAACTTTTCAGACTCCTGATATTTTTAACATTATTGTTATTAGGGTCCGTGTTGTTCCAGAATTTTAACGAGTTAGGTTGTGTTATAGTTTTTGTTGTTTGGCTGGAGTTTAGTTTTACCGGTCGGTCTGTGGTGGTGGACTTTCAGTTTTCTTTGATGTAATAACATTTAAGTGGATCTTAGATGACAGGAATGGCTTTATAGGTAGCGCAACTAAATTAATATACTTTACAGCATTTGGTGTTATATAGAATAGAATTATTATTTTTAGAAAATTATTTTCTCATTTGGTATGTTTCAAAACTCGCTCTCGGTCCTTTATCACTGTTTAAGAGTCATTTCCAACATGGATAAAAACCTACACATACTAAGGGGAGGGCCAGGGAGCCCGATCCCTGAGATTTTGTACGCCCTCCAAAAAAAGAGTGAATTATTACCAACAATTAATTAAATTATTACAAGCAAACAAGGCCCTTATTTCTATAAAAAATATATTCGCCATAAACATGAATTTACTTTTACAGTAACCTTTTCAAATTCGGCGGTATCGGCGACGTTCTGTTAGCGTAGCGGGTTTTGATGTAGTGTTTCGTTGGTTGTGATACTGCGCAATAGACAATTCCATTTGCAGAAAAATTAAAAAGTAATCAGCGTCAATCAGGTCATTCAAAAACAGTTGTTGTCCTGCCACCTGACAGTTATTGTAAACTCTGGTTGATGATGACTAATTCGTGAATTTTCTACAAATAGGCCTAATATCATTTATGTAGAGCTTGTCCAGAGAAAGCGAAATACAAGCGAAGGTCTGCGAGAGTATGCGTTCGTGTGTTGATGAGTTACTAGACATCAATAAGTTCTATCTACATGCAACACGCGATGTAAATATTCGCGCGTAATTTGCTTGCATTTCACCAGACTCCCGACTCGTGCTAACTATGCGCGAATTACGCGCGAGTCGAGGTCAAGGAAGTTGGAAGGGGTAAAAGGAAGGAGAACACCCTAAACTAAATTTGGTTCCTCATGTAACTCTGTACTCCCCTCAACGTGGCTATGCTGCACTTGCGCAGTAGGTCAAGGGACAGGACTGGATTTGAGAAACCTCTTATTTATGTTGGTATATTGAAAAATTACAATTTAAAGTTCAGATTATAAAACGACTAATGAAATAAACACTACCTTAAAAGAAATTTAAACATAATTCGAAATAAAATCTTATCTTATCTATAATGTTAAAAAGGATCTGGCCATAGGGATTAACTATATGTTACTCTTCCTTTATGTTATTATTAAGTAAAGTGTTTTCCATATAGCTTCTAAACTTTAAAATAATTAATTTCTGATCAAAAAAATGAAATGAAAAAAATTATAAAAACTACACACTATCGCAAACAAAACTTTAAAATCGTCGATCTATTAAAAGATCTTACATATTGATGTAATACAATAAACGTAGGTACTTACCGAAAATAATGAATTTCCGGGATCGAACCACGCGATTTACAAAACAATACCATACACTGATACATTGTTATAAATTAAAGTCTATACAAATACTAAACTGAACTAACCTTTTTTGTTCCAGGATACAAATGTCTTGACAACATACAGAAATATAAATTCCGAAATTTAACTAATGATACTGCACCGCACAACAAAGAAAATAAGCGTTGAGGACGATGGCAAACAACTGCATTAAACATAAAGAATACGCAGTGACGCCGATCGTGTCGCAAACCCTGCTCTGGTTTCCCATTCTCACATTTACTGCCCTCGATTCATTGTCATGAACAGCTCGGAGCTGTACAGGTGCAAGAAGCGCTTGCTTTATTCAAGTACTGCATTATGCCTCGGTGCTTGTCAGATCTGCTTTCCATTTACCCCTCAAGCACCAATAAAAATATTTGGTATATAAAGCCCTAGCAGCTATTAGTTATCATTTTTAGATGCTATTTTTGGGTAAAAAACATTTTATACATGAAATGGAAACACAAAAATAAGATTATTTCACAAGATACTAGACTTACATTCATAGATTTTTTAAAGATTTATGAAATATTTATTGCCAAAAATGCCATGACACTAGACAAAACTCAAAACAAATGAGTAATAAAATAATATTTTTACCTTTTTGTCCTCAATATGTTTTGCTATGCATATTAAAAATACAAATTCCAAAAAAAAATAATTTGGAGGTTATTTTGCGTTCAAATTAACACTTTAACCGCTTTATTCAAATTTGCTCGGAGTTACTCAGGGTTTGATGCACCTGCGCTTAAAACTCTTGAATCGAGGGCAATAATTGCAACAAATTTACTACGAAATTTCTTTTGGCGCTTGCTCCAGATAGCCAGTCGATATCAATTTATGACATTTATTTTCTGCATGGTGGAACATTTTTTTGGGCATTTAGCCTATTTTTGTAGTTTTTCCTTCCCTTCCAATTTCCTTGGTCGATGTACTAAAGACGCCCTTTTGTGTCCAGTATACGCGCAAAACTTGGCGTATGTACATATTAGAAAAGAATTGGAGAGGGATAATTTAGATACGAAGTTATTTATTAACAAAGTATAAAGTAGAACGCAGGTATGGAAACTTCTGAATATTTAAGTAGATCTTTGAAACGGAAATCTTAGGTAAAATTGGTATTAATATTTTCAGATATTGATGAATCTGAAGAAAGGAAAAATAATCTTGGTAAGTTATTTTATAAATTTACGGAAGTAGTTAAAAAATGTTTTCTCATGTTGTCTCAATTTGTGATACAAATATACTATACTTAATACATAATAATATAATAATTTTTCTTCAATATTTATTTTAAACAGTATTAGTTAAAATATTTTTTATGTAATATATTTCAAATATTTTTGCATTTGTATTTTCAACGAAATAGCAAAAGTAAGTTTCGTAAACTTTATTAATCTGTTTATTATTGAAAATACCAAATATTCGCTGCTGCGTTGCCAAATGTAAAATCTTCTCAGATTAGTTCAGGTTATGGTATACCTTTTATTTAAAAAAGACATAGTTTAATCTTTGTACGAGGGTGGTTCGATAAGTTCTCGGCCTGAAACAGAAAGGGTGCCAGTAGGATCAAATAATTATAATATTTTGTAAGCATCAACGCTGAGATGACTGCAACGTTTCAGATATTTGTGTTTAGTTGCTTGTTTGTGGCGATCGAGTGAACATATAAGGTTCGATATTTTGTGAAACATGGATAAAATTGAAGGTCGAGAGGTTATAAAGTACTTTGTTTTAAAGGGCTTAACTTCTACGGATGAAAAAGAGTTAGATTCTACTTTAAAGGATTCTTCTCCTTCGTTTTCGATAGTAAAAAGATGGGTTGCTGAATTTAATCGTGGTATTACATCAATTGAACATGATGAGCGCTCGGGATGCCCAAAAACCGCTACAACTGACGAAATTGTCACAAAAATTCACAATGTTATACTTCATGACCGCCGACTGAAAGTACGAGAGTTTGCTGGTATAGCAAACACCTCGATAGATCGTATCCACTACATTTTACATGATGTTCAGACGCAATCCTGCTGAGTTTTTTCGACGTTTTATGCCTGTAGATGAAACATGGATTCACCATTACATGCCAGAGATAAAGCAGCAGTCTAAACAGTCGATGGGAGCAGGTGAAAGTACGCCAAAAAAAAGCAAACAGTTTCGTCTACTGGAAAAGTCATGGCAACAGTTTTTTGGGATTCACATGGCGTGGTGCTTATAGACTATTTAGAACAAGGCAAGACCATCACCGGGGAGTATTACGCTTCACTATTGGATCGTTTGCAGCATGTAATTAAGGCTAAACATCCACATCTTGCCAAAAAGAAGTGCTCTTTCATTAGGATAACGCGTCTGCACAAAAATCTATGGTTGTTGCTGCAACACTCCATGACCTACGTTTCAAAGTGCTTCCACATGCACCTTATTCGCCGGATCTGGCTTCCAGCGATTACTTTCTCTTCTCAAACTTGAAAAAATGGCTCGCTGAATGAAAATTCCCTTTAAATAACGAGGTTAGGTAGCGACAACCGCTTATTTTGCAGAGTTTGACAAATTGCATTATACTACTAGTATTAAAATGTTAGAACATCGTTGGTCTAAATGTATTGAAGTACAAGGGACTATGTTGAAAAGTAAATAAAAACATTTTTAAAAATCTTTTTGTTTTCTTTATCAGGCCGAGAACTTATCAAACCATCCTCGTAATATAAAAACAAGTGTAAAATTAGTTTTAACCTATTGAAATTCTTGGTTAGTTCAGGTTACTTCAGATTTAGCTTGATTTTACTTAGTTCTGAATTTTACCTGAGCTAACCGAAACTGACCTATGAATATTTATTAAAAAATGTTATTGCCCAGCAGAAACCAAGACGCAGGACAATCTCCGCCAGGGAAATATGTTGGGCATGGTTTAGTATCCGCTGCAAAATATAATATAGAGTTAGGAATGGCTAGGAGAAATTTATTGATACACCCTCGCATACAAATATTTTGATGCGATGAGTCATCTTTATTGTAATGTGTTGAAAGGAATATTATATCGATGAGTTACAGTATTTCTAGATAGATCTCAACTTTATGTTAGTTTTAGATTTGTATAGAAAATTCTAAAGGTATATAAATAGGGATAGGATAAGAGTTCTAAGTTAGTTGGTTGTAGAGTAGAATATTAGTATTTAAATAGTGAGATATTTCAAAGTAGTGATAAGTTTGTGTTTTTTTAGCTGTGTTAAGAAGTAGTTAATATAAGTATTGGAAATATTAGTGAATGGTGTTGCGTTTTATTCTGCGGATCCAGATTTTAAAGAGACAAAATCGTAACAATAGTTAATAGAATTAAAAGGCTAAAATGAATAAAGATGACTTAGGATTATCAATTTGTTTTTCTTCGTACCTACGACTTCGAAATAGGGAGTATGTGAAGAAATAAAAAAAAAACGTTTTCCTAGATTTTACTTAAAGTCATTACCCTTTCTTTCTGTTTCTGTCTTATCTATCAGTTAAACTCAATGTTAAATACTAACCTCATTTCTTCCCAAATGTTCGCGGGTTTAATTGAAAATGTGAACTAAAAGTTCAGGCGTATACGCGCGAGGACTCTAGCGCATATTTCGCCCCACCTGGACAAGCTCTATAGCACTCTCATTCGATACAATGAGTTGTAATAAAAACTGGACAACAATGATTTTCTATTGACTAATATAGATTTTTTCACCTGTTTTAATTAATATAAAATGATTTACATCAGTTGCCCTGCCAGTTGCCATTTTGGCGTAAAATAAGCTACTTTTCATTTGAAGAAAAATTTTTATCACATTTTTAGCCTACAGATTTTTATAGATTTTGACCTCAGCTTTCTGGTGGTTCTAGACATTTCCGAAAATTTTCCATTTGCATGCTGCAAATTCAAAAAGAAAAGTTCTCTTGCAGATTTATCAGAGATGGTAATTTTTAATATTTATAAAAGTATTTCAATCGAAAACTGAATTTTTTTACGTCTAAATCACTTAAAAAATAACTGTTTTATGTTCTCAAGATAGTATTCGCTGAAGAACTCCTGGAGACTATCTCATTAGATTTCGCGATACGTACTTTTCTAGTTTTTTTTTTGTCCATATATGGTGAATGACTTCTCTCATATACTACATAGTAGAAGAGTATTACAGGGTGTACCATTTTAAAAATCCCACTCAAATATTTTCCAAAGTTCATGAGAGTGAGGAAAATACTGAATACAATAATTCTAGGCGTGAATTTGACGTTGACCTTGAAGAGTCTGTCCTTCAAAACTATTTCAAGGTCAAGATTTTTTTCAAATGAGTACCTCCATTTTTATGTATGGCAGGAATAGAAAGTAACGAAAAATTCACGTTTAACCATATATTTACTCACCACTGAGTGATCAGAAAAGATTTTGAAAATAACCCTATTAAATACTTTTTTATACATCTTTTACACCTAACTATACCGAAAAAAAAGACAAGACAACATTTTTTTCCAGTTTCAGTTGCTTATTATTCACTTTAGCTTTAATCTTGACGTAAATTTTCAAGGTCAAGAAATCTTTTCAAATACGAATCATATTTCTTATTGCATAAGTTGAAAGAACACATTTTTAACATCAAAAATCGTATTTATTCTTGTTAGGTCGAATATTCGAAAAAAAATTAGAGCTTCAAGCAGTTCCAAAGATATTGAATGAAAACCTGAATTCGAGGGTCACTTTTAAATGACCATAGCTTCCTTATGACGAATTTGTGGACGTATATTCATATAATTTTTTTTCATGCTTTCATATGTAGAATCTTCCTTTAATTTAGAATCAAATTAAAATGCCAAAATATTAATAGTATCTCTAAAAAATAAATTATAATTTCCTCCTTTCTCTAGCGCCTTCGCCATATGCATTAGTTAATACCACCACCGTAAATTTCGATGTTGTAGCCCATATACAAACTCTGATAGTCTTGGTGCAAGGCTAACACGCTAACCACCACGCTACGCTCGCTAGAGGATATTGATGCCTATTTTGAAGGCCAACAATAACAATTTTCTTATAGTAACTGTAGACACTTTGTATATCTGCACTGAAATGGCACATAAGCATGATACTCCACATGTAATTGGATATCCCTATCATCTGACTGCGATTAGAAAGAGAGGTACTGTGACAGAATTTGATTATAGACTCTTTCAAATGTTATATTGTGGTAGCGTTAACCCTTTCATCTATAATCATTTTCTGCTCCATACTAATTAGTAACTATTTTAATAACCTACAATTAAATTTCACAGAAATAAAGACACTCTGGAAGTCTGGTCGTTCAACTTCTCTCTTGCAGCTTTAGTACCAAACACTATGGTTATTTAAGCTTATCAACCACAACTCAGAACTTCAGGACTCAGGAAAGGCTGCTAATTAGTTGGTCAGAAGACATCTCTTGTTTTGTAGGTCTCGCAACAGCGCGCCCGCAAGTTAATTCGCGTAAAAGTTTTAAATTAAATTGAATAAAACCAGTTTCTCAAAACAACTTAGTCTATTAACAAAAAAAATTATTCTACGGCACTGTAATCCCGGTGGCTGTGAGAGTCTTAAGTTTAATTTTTATATAAACACAATTAATAAAACTATTCTATTTCTTTCTATAACTAAAAGAATATAAGTTAAAGACTGTAAAAAACTATTCACTTTTCTTGGCTGTTTTGGCAATAGACATCTTAACTCGTTATTTCTTGTGAATAGAAAAAAACAGTGATTACTCAGTATTCTTTTTACAAATAGCTAAACGATATATTTCTATTATAGTGAGTTTATTTGATCATTCTTTTTTTCCTAATAATGGGAAAATCGTTTAATATTTTAATACGTTTTAACGGTATTTCATATACCATATGTTAAAACTACCCTTAACACGTCTGGTTTTGCTTACATAATCAGGGCAGGATTACTTAAACAGATTTATAGGCAATTCTAAGAGAGGGTCTTTTAGGTCTTCATAAATTAACTGACTTTATGTATTTTTTTAAGAAAACATTTAAACGACAAAGATCATAAAAGTTAAGCTCGATAACTGATTTATTTTTCCTTTAGACTTTCGTGGATAGTGATAAAAAATATAACTACCCTATTCCCACGGGATATATATTCACAAAGCGATTATTTAATTATTTATTTTAACAGAATATAGTTGACATTGAACAATGAAAAATAATTAACATTTGTTCCATTACAGTACTACTCATCGAAAATGCTCTGTCTCTTTCTAAGCCGAAGCCAACTTCCTTCAATAGGATACGCAGTCTATAACTTTTATGTCTATGATTAGAATATATGACAGTAAAAACCTAGTGCACTCTTTTGTTTTTCCTCTGTACTATTTTGTAGAGTCGAGACACGGACAAAAATTGACTTACTATACTTACTGCATTTAAGAGAAAATATTAAAACAAAAAATTTTAAGTCTACTTTGATTTGAATATAACTTTTTGTCGCAACTTAATTTAGCATGCTTACAGTGCACAACTTATATTTTATAAGATCACGAGACGCTACTGTTATTCAAGCAAACCTGGATACAATCCTGATTCTTCTAATGTGATTACCTGGGATTTTGGGATCCGGTCTCCAGAAATGGCCGAAACCTTATATTATTGGTTGAAGTTTTAATGGCACAATAAAGGAATTAGTCGTGAAAATTAACAAGATTACTTTAGTTCACCTAATAAAATTACTATAGTCAATTATTTATATCAAAACATTATTACTCTTATGGGTCTCACGTAAGAAAAATAAACAGCAAGATACACTAAAGAGGTTTAACTTTTAAACTCAATCTAACTGTAGTTACCATGGAAGTCAAATTTTTTTAATTGACCAGTTTTGTTTTGCTTAAGATATTGTTAAAGTTTGTAGTATTCAGAGTGATTCTCCAGCAATTTGATCGATCGATTGTAGGAAAACTATAATTAGAAGGAATCTGAAAATTTGACAGTGTATTTAGGTGCACGGGGGACAGCCGGCTAAAATATTTTCAAGATGGCGGCACTTCCGATTATACCAAAAGTAGATGTCAACTTACTTATTTTAAATAGAATATCCTCTATATTATTACATTTTTGATTTCTAAGTAAAGTTCTAGACACATTTTATGTATAATATTATATAATTAATGGCGACTTTAACATTGTTTTTCATTATAATAATGCAAATAATTTAAACTTTACCAACTTGCTTATTTCTTATAACTTTATTCCATGCATACGCGAATGTACGAGAGGTCAGAATTGTATTGATAACATCCTTATTAATTTTCACAGCAAAAATATTTATTCTACCCAGGTCTTAGACTTAAAAATGTCTGATCATAAAGCAGTGTCTATAGATTTAAATATATTTAAAGAAAAACCCACTTATGAACAAAAAACTATATATAAATAATATAATATCATAGAGTTCACTGAGTTGAAATGTTTTTTGGAAAAATAACTTATGCAATGAACCTCTCGTTTACCACAGAAATAATTCGTGTACACAAAGATCAAACAACTCATAATATATCTTGGTATAATGAAAACCTGAAGTTTTTTTTAAGAAAAATTGAACTTTTTATATGACTTTTATCAACAAAATCCTACTGATGGAAATAAAGAGCTTTATACAAATTTTAGAAGCTTTTATAGAAACAAAATTGCCGAATGTAAAAAAGATGCAAATGAAAAATATATACGTTCTAAGACTAACAAGGTTCGGGCCATGTGGGATGTGGTCAACAATTCTCGACCGTTAAAGAAGAGAGTGGCTTATTCCGATGTATTAGACGCTGATAAGATGAATACCTTTTTTGTACATCAACCACTTGAGCTTATAAAGGATATAAAACATTAATGTCAGAATGGTTAAGTCTATCAAAAACCTCATTATATCCCCACTAACAATATTATTTAATAAATGTGTCAAGACTGGTTTATTTCCTGACTCTTTTAAAAAATCTAAAGGTATTCCTGTTCATAAGACAGGTTCTATTGATGATCGTGAAAATTATAAGCCCATAAGCATTATTCCGGTGGCCTCAAAGGTTTTTGAGATTATCCTATCAAAGCAAATTTACGGTTATATGGAAACCTTTAATATCTTTGACCCTTCTCAGTTTGGCTTTCGGGCGGGAAGGGGCACTGAATTGGCTGTTCTTGATTTGATGCGCACCATTGTGTCTGAATTTGAGAGTGGTGGCTTCGCTGATGATAATCTTTCAGAGACCGGTGTAGTGAGCGTCGGGGTGCCGCAGGGCTCGGTATATGGGATAATATATATAAACGATCTACCGTATAGTGTTCCTTCTTCTTCCGGGGTTGTGTTGTATGCTGACGACACAACTTTGGCTAATAGGAACCCCGATTTAACGAGCCTTCGGCTTGCGATGCTTGAGGTGCGGTCGGGGGCCTCGCTGCGGTTTGATGTCAATCAGTTGTGTTTCAATGCTAATAAAATTAAAAATGTCATATTTACTCAAAAACAGCTGATTGGTGATCGGCAGACTGTTAAATTCTTGGGATTACATATGGATCAAAAGTTGTTATGGAATGAACACGTTCAGATTGTGTCAAATAAAGTTTCAAAGAATTTGTTTCTTTTGAGAAATCTGGTGCGAGTTGCAAATCATAAAACATGTATGAGCGCTTACTTTAGCCTCATCCACAGCCATCTATCATATGGAATTCTTATCTGGGGACATTCACCGCATTCTGGCAAACTCTTCAGTCTGCAACGGAAGGCCATTAGAATTATTATGGGGCTGTGCTTTCGCGCAGACGTCAAAAACCACTTCAAGAATCTAAACATTTTGACATTGCCATCAGTATATATATTTAAATGTTTATTATGGATCCATGAAAGACGGGAACAATTTGCACTGCATAGTGACATTCACCATTACAATACAAGGCATGCTTCACTCGTGGCACCTGACTTTGTACGTCTAACTAAGAGTCGATATTCTGTCAATTATTATGCTCCTCGATTTTACAACAAGCTTCCTTTGCATCTAAAGAGCCTATCATTTGATCTGTTTAAAAGCAAAATTAAAAATATACTGATGCAAAATAGCTTTTATTCACTTGACGATTTTATTAATGCAGACTTAGTGTTTTGTTGAAATATGTTGATGTGATAGGGAATTAATATTTTGTTGTTTCTTGAAAACCACCGGTTTGATGCATCTTTTAACTCATAAGCTTGTCAGTGTGATTTTTATTGTATCTTGTAGGAATTTTTTGTTTTATATGTTTTTGACGTGTGTAAAATTGTAATTTTAATAATTGTGACACAAATAAATATCTATCTATCTATCTATCTGTCTCAGCGTTTTGGACATATTTAAATTTTTATGTCAAAAATTACATTTGCGGACCAAAACTTAACTATAAATTTTTCCTATAAGAAAGTGCCTTTATTATTTAATTAAGGTTAGTTTTCTTGTAGACGAAGATCGATTTTAGTAGTCTTTTTATGACATATTAAGGTTATCAATTCCAAAAATTTGTTGTTTTCAAAATATTGGCAATTTAACATTTTTCTATTGAAAAATGCTATACGGCTTAAGTTTTGTTATTAGTTGCCCATGAGGGTGAAGCGTGGCGAAAATAAAACAACCGAACCCGACAGAACTGTCGCTATTTCTTGCCATTTGACATTTATTATTAATAATCATGCCGGAGCGATTAAATTACACGCACGAAGTTTATTTTAAGTTATTTATTATTTTGGAGAGTGTGATAAAGTTATTTCAAGAACATGCGATACATTCGTGATCCGATATCGGCAGAAACAGAAACCAATACGACCAACTGTTAAAAGGATTATAGAAAACTTCAAGAACTCTGTATCCATAAAAGCAAAGAGAAATAGAAATAAACCTAACCAGTTGTTAATAATGAAAATATTGAAACAACAATTTTAAGATATTTCGCCGCATATCCGACAATATCTGAAAGGATTTTATTGAAACACAATTTTCACCCCTATGTATATTCCATAGTACATCGTTTAAAAGGCACTTATTTTCCACGAAGAGTGGAGTTCTGTCATTACTTTACTTCAATCGCAAGAAAATGCTGTTTTTTTTGGATAATATTATTTGGGCGAACGAAAAATGGATTGTTTAATCGACGCAATTCCCACTATTGGAGCGACTCAAATATACATACATTAAGAGAATTGAATTTTTAAGAGCCTTGGTAGTTTAACGTGTATTGTGCTATAAAAAAATGACGGCGCCGTCGCCCTCGAATTCTACCAAGATCATCTAAATTGTAAGTTAGCCATTTTTGAAGACTTCTAGATATAAAATACGTTTTTTAACTTATAGGTGAGCGCTACTTCGATAACTTGAGAAATTTGGAATTTAGTTAACAGTCATCTATAAAACTTGGTTTATGATCAATGGGTAGCCAAGAATGGCCACCTCGCTCCCCCGATCACCTCGCTCCCTCGATCTAATAGTACTTGATTTTTTTATTTGGGGGGCAACCAAAGATAAAGTGTACAACACCGCATTAACTACTATGGAAGATTACATGCAGCGCATCAGAATAGCATCTAAAGAACTTAATCTTTAGGCATTAAGAAGAGCCACCCATGAAGAGTTCCTGCTTAGGTGCGAAAAATGTTTGGAAGTTCAAGGGAGTCAATTAGGACATTTACACAAATAATTTGTGTAACTTTATTTTATTAACAACTGGTTTATTTCTATTTCTTTTTGCTTTTATGGATATAAAGTTTGTGGTGTTGGTTTCTGTTTCTTCGGATAACGGATTCCAAATGTCTGTATCTTCTTGAAATAACTCACATTCTCCATAAATAATAAATAATTTTAAATAATCTTCGTGCGTGTAATTTAATCGCCTCAACATGATTATTATTAATGAATGTCAAATGGCAAAAAATAGTGACAATTCTGTAGGGTTCGATTGTTTTATTTTCGCCACGACTCGCTGTCATGACCAATTAATAACAAAACTTAAAAGCCGTATAGCATTTTTACAATAGAAAAATCTTGAATTTCCAATATTTTGAAAACTATAAATTTTTGGAATAGACAGTCTTATACAAAGTTACCCTTATATTAAATGCTTAATATGATAAGATTATAAAAATAGGTGCTTTCTATTTGAAAAAATTGACTTTTGACGATTTTTTAAATATAATTTTTCTTTTTCTTTTTGACCGCTCTGAACTAATAATTTTCAAAATATCACAAAAAGACTGCTAAAGTCGATTCTTGTCTACAAGAAAACTAACCAAAATTAAACAATAAAGAGTTGATGCTGGTAGCCGTTACTATGTGGTAGTTAATCATCTTCGGTAAATGTTTAAAAAGGAACTACTATGTTTTATACCACTAAATTTATTAAGAAAACAGTGACTGCAGTTTCAACTCACAGAGTCATTTTCCAACTGAATTACAAAGGTAGACTAAGTATTCAATACAGAAACATGAGAAAATTTAACAATAAATAAAAACTACCTGAGAAATTGCATTATTACAAAGGGGAGGTACTAAATTTTGGGAACTAATTATTATTTGGCGACAACAAATAACGGGAAAAACTCAAGTTCTGTCTGGTCATTAAGCAAATTTAGATTTTTATTTTTACTATGTTTTTATATATATTTCTAAATATTCAAGAATATTTAACTTTTGGCCTTTGGTGAATAATGTAATATGTCAGTGTTGCCTAAATCAGCAAAACTGTGGCTGTGTTCTAAGCAATGTTTGGCAAAGCTCGAGTCTGTTTTTTGTAGTCTATATGATCGGTGGTGTTCTGAAAAGTGAGTTTTAACGCTTCTACCACTTTGTTCCATATACAAGCTATCACAATCTGAACATTTTAACTTATAAACTCCTGATTTATCAAATTTATTAATTTTATCTTTAGCATTGTAAAGGATAGTGGACAGATTGTGTTGAGATTTAAAGGCTACTTTTATGTTATGTTTGGAAAGAGTATACATATCTAGATATGTAGATGATATTCTAGCATGTTTTAAAGGCACTACTAGACAGCTTCAAAAATTCTTACAATTTATTAATAATTGCCATCCAAAATTCAATTTACTCTGGAAACTGAAAATAACCATAAAATAAATTTTCTTGATCTCACCAAATTTTTAGAAAACCAACGTTTACAAGTACTACTATATCTAATGATTCTTTTCACCCCTTACAACACAAAATGGCTGCATAAAATTCAATGATACATAGAACATTCTCTTTGCCTCTCTCTGAAGAAGATCTTCAAGAGGAACTAAATATCATTGAAAGGATTGCAATATTAATCAGTTTCTCCCAATAAACTATAAAGAAATTAATAACTAAAAAACAAAAACAACTAGCTTTTAATTCAATATATCCTAAAATAAAAAATGATAAAGATAGTTCATCTTATATATCTTTGTCATACTGTGGTACCCTATCAGAAAACATAGCTAATACTCTTTCGAAACATAACGTAAAAGTAGCCTTTAAATCTCAACCTAATCTGTCCACTACCCTTTACAATACTAAAGATAAAATTAATAAATTTGATAAATCAGGAGTTTATAAGTTAAAATGTTCAGAGTGTGATAGCTTGTATATTGGACAAAGTGGTAGAAGCTATAAAACTCGCTTTTCAGAACACCATCGATCATATAGACTACAAAAAAGACTCGAGCTTTGCCAACCATTGCTTAGAACATAGCCACAGTTTTCCTGATTTAGGCAACACTGACATATTACATTATTCAACAAAGGGCCAAAAGTTAAATATTCTTGAATCTTTAGAAATATATATAAAAACATAGTAAAAATAAAAATCTAAATTTGCTTAATGACCAGACAGAACTTGGGTTTTTCCCGTTATTTGTTGTCGCCAAATAATAATTAGTTCCCAAAATTTAGTACCTCCCCTTTGTAATAATGTAATTTCTCAGGTAGTTTTTATTTATTGTTAAATTTTCTCATGTTTCTGTATTGAATACTTAGTCTACCTTTGTAATTCAGTTTGAAAATGACTCTGTGAGTTGAAACTGCAGTCACTGTTTTCTTAATAAATTTAGTGGTATAAAACATAGTAGTTCCTTTTTAAACATCTCCCTAAACAATAAAGGCTTCCTTATAGGAAACATTTATAGTTAAGTTTTGGTCCGCCAACGTAATTTTTGACATAAAATTATAAATATTTTCGAATCGGTGAGACATAAGTATAGAACATTATACATGAAATATGTCTAGAATTTTACGTAGAAATCAAATGTAATAATATATAGGGTGTTCCATTTAAAATAAGCAACTTGACATCTATTTCCCGTATAACTGGAAATGCCGCCATTTTGAAAACATTTTAGCCGGCTGTCCCTCATGCACGTTAGTACACTATCAAATTTTTTGATTCTTCCTAATTATATGTCAACAAACAAATCTTTATATGGGAAATTTTCTATTTTTGCCATTTTGCATTCTTGGATGAATTATTGTTGCCATGAAAGCTTTAAATTAATCACTTAGACCAGATTTAAAGTTCGACCATGTTAGTCAATTGAAGGGTAAATATTTTTAAATCCATTTTAACATGTCAAGAATTTTACATCGTTGCAGTTACTATTCTATTAGCCTTTTTCTTCCATTTACTCAGCATGGATTATATAAAATGATAAAACATTTTTCTCTGATGTAATATCTTCTACACTTAAGTGAACGTAAAATAGTATAACAAATAACCTTAATTCGCTTGCTTTTGACTTTGATATTTCCCTAGAATACTTCAAGCAAATCAAAAAATAAAATACAGAAAATACAAAGAGCGCTCGAAAGACAAATGCTGGCAATGCTATACACAGATTAAATTAGAAATGAAACTGGAATTGCAGAACAAGCTGCCAGAAATGAGAATGTGGGACACACAAAGAAACAAGATTTTTTTCTTTCTAGTACAGGATGAAAAATTGAAAAAGGGGGAACTGTGAATAGATTTATATGTATAGATTTCTTTCAAAGTTTAAAATTTCGCAGAATTTTAGATATACATAGGCAATTTCAATTTGTAATGTATATTTTATTTCGAATAAAACTATTCCATCGAAAACACCAAAACCTGGTAGTTCAAGCCATAGGAAAAAATTAGTGCTATTTTTGCGAGATGCATGAGACCTATCCAGGGGTGTTGGGGGCAGGCGCGGATCCAAGGGGTGGGGGCGATGGTCCCTCCAACAACTTTGAGTTCAGGAAAATAGACCCGATTTTGCCTCTTATACTATAGTCTATTCAAGAACTAGAGAGAGTAATAAATTATTTTTTACCTTTTTTTTTCTTCCTAAACTACCTGTGTTGTTTAGTCCCGTGTCTTTGGCAAATGCTATTAGTAACATATATTTTTCATGGAAGTATTTTATAATCAAAAATACCGGTCTCTAATAATGAACTATTTGGGTTGGGTAACAATAGATTTTTGGAAGTGTGAGGTGTTAAAAAGGATTTTAATCCTTATGATAGGCGTCGGAAGGAGGTTTATTTTATCACTAAGTATTTATGGCATAAAATATTATTTCGGTAATAAACTTAAAGTAAAAAGTTTTTATAATAATATTTTATTTCTTATGATTTCTTACTAATTCAAATACACAAATCACAACTGTATTTTCATTATTTATAATTTTGTCATAAAAATGTTTAAAGCACATTCAGATTAAAACGTAACCTTATCTCTCAAAAACTTCTAAGTTATAATACTTACAAAATACCCATTGTCAAAAATACAAAAAGTTAAACATATATAATATAATAAATTCGTCCATATAATATTAAGATATTTTTCTATCGGGCTATCGGTCATTTTATTATTAATTAAAAACATTTTAAGGACATTTGACGTTTCAGTTCATTTATTACTTAAACCATCTGCAGAATTACAATTAAACACTAAAAAGGGATTCAAATGTAATTAGTTTTTATATATTACAGTTAAAATTAGACCTACTTATTTTTATTTCTATTGTACTGACATCTTAATTTAATTTACTTTATTATATGGAAATCCGATAGCCCCAAAAAAAATAAACTAAACCTGTTAATTCTACACGCTTAAGAAAAAGACACAAATACAATAATAAAATAATAAAAAACTTACGGCTAATTGGAATTAACTATATATATATATATATATATATATATATATATATATATATATATATATATATATATATATATATATGTATATAAAATTAAAGAGTGGGACACACTAAAATAAAAATATTTAAAAAATAAAAATATATATAAACAACAATAAACAATAAAATACAACAAAAACAAAAATTTAAATAATAAATTGTGTTTACACTGTTAAACATTATGTATCTAATTCCTAGTCAATATCAGTGAAGCTATATTCGCTTTATTATTGGCTCCTCTGTCTCACAGATCATGACATCGAGTTTCCACATTTTGCTTTATTCTTTTATTATATGGATTTTTCTTAATTTTCCGCAGTAACTTTATTCAAAAAAATCTTTCAAAAGTTCAGTTAAATTACTAATTTTGTAAATGTTATTTCTAGCAACTCTACCTTTTACTTGAGAAATATATTTCCTTCTTCAACGGACAGTTTCCGGACGATCTATCAGAACAGATTTTCTATCTGGTTTTTCCCAGCAAAATTGAGTTCTCTGAGCGATTTTTGGAGTTCAGTTCTTTTAATTTCAGATAAATCTCGATCTTCACTGATTTCAGTTAGAATTTTGTCGACGTTTGGGATCCGCTTCTTGTAATAAAATGCATGTACAACTCCTTTTATTGCAGCTTTCATCTCTTCTTCCAACGAGGTTTTTCGTCTGCCTGCGATCGAATGTGGCTTGGGAGTGTTCGGTACATAATAGATTTTCCAACTCCTGTCATATTCCCTCATTGTCGGCCACTTGTTTTTTCTTGTGATCGTCCCCCCTCTTCAAGTGCTTCAAATTCAGAAAAATAGATCCGACCCTGCCTTTTACCCTAAAAATGGGAATGTTGCTGGTATCTCCCCCCCTCGACAACTTGTTTTCGCTTGCCATACTTTTGTGATATCACCGTCCCTCCCAAAGAGAGAGGCTGGATCCGCCCCTGGTTGGGGGCAATGTAAAAATAAACTCGACATAAAATGTAACGCCAAAAATTAAGTTGACCAAGAGAGGGAGGATCAAATTTGGCTACAACAGGTATTTTGAATATACAAGCCAAGGAAGGCATTTAGGGACAAACAGTTTTAAATAAAAATGTGAAGATTTTAAAAACCTACAATTTAACCTTTTGTGCGAGCATTTTGATCAACTTGTTATTGCAAAAATGCCAACAAATCCTTAAAATAAGTCATTTTCTCATATCAATTATTTATCGCAAAATTAACTTTTTTTGAACTTTTTTGATTTTAAAGGGAAGCTCTTGTCATTTTGAACAAAACGATATTTTTTAATAATAAATCAGATAATTTGTTGCTGAGATATTGCTATTTGTTTATCCCAAGATGCAAACTGTTGATTGCTATAATTTTTTTCGAGTCAACATTTTGACCTCCACAAAGGCTCAATCTCTTCGCGAAGGCATAAACTCTCATATCTTGTTAAGAGCAAAAGAAAAAATTTTCAACCCCTTAAATATCGCTTTAAAAAAGAGGGTGTGTCCTATTCATAATTTTTCGAGATATCCCAAATTTAAAAAAAAAACACCGAAATTGATCCAATCGTTGGTGAAATACGGTGAATTTTTCCGATGGTGGCTGATTTGAAGCTGCGAGTTTGGTTTTCTTGCTTGTGCGAGAGCTCTATTTCTTTACAAAAAAAACACCCCCATTTTAAAGCGATATTTACGGAGTTGAAAATTAATTTTTTCATTTACCCCTAACAAGATATGAAAGTTTAGACCTTCATGAAGAGATTAATCGTATGTGAGGTCAGAATGTTCACTCAAAAAAAAAGTTATAGCAGTCGACAATTAGCAATATCTCAGCAACAAATTATTCGATTTACTATTATAAAATATTATTTTGTTCAGAAGGACGAGAGCTATCCTTTAAAATAAAAGAAGTGCAAAAAAAAGTTAATTTTGCAATAAATAATTGATATCAAAAAATGGCCGATTTTGATGTTTTTTTGGTCTTTTTGCAATAACAAATTAACAAAAGTACAGAAGCTCAAATTGTAGGTTTTTAAAATCTCTACAACTCTTATTTGGAACTTTTTTTCCAAAATCTGTTCCTTGGTTTGTAGATTCAAAACACCTGTTTCAGTCAACTTTGAGCCCCCCTCCTCTTGGCCCTAACCTATTATTTGCTGTTACATTATATGCAGTGTTTGTTCTTACAATGCTTTCAATACTTCTCGATGGGTCTCCTCCATCTCGGACTAGACATAAGAATTAATGATGTCTCCCGAGAACATTCCATTGTTAAGTCCGACACTATTTATAAATCCGTATAAGTCTCTACACTATCGAACAAAAGTAGACTTTCGAAAGATGTACAAATCCCGCTATTATAGAGGTGAAAGAAAAGTTCTGTTTATTAGAGATATCTAGTCGGGGAGCTCAGTGGCTTTTCGTAGCCAATAAGGAGACGATATAAAGCGTGATACTTTACTTTCAAAGTTAATAAATTTTCTGGTGAAAAAATGAACATAATTTTGTTGTAAATGTGATCTTGAAATAATCAGGATTCCTTTTCATTGAGTTGAAAATATCCTTTGTACAACGTTTTCTTATAAATAATATATTTGTTAGTATCTATCACATAACTATTAGAGAGCCTCTTGATAATTGCGTTGATATTTGACTCTTGACTAAACCTAAATTTTTTACCTTCCTTAATATTATCTTTACTTAAATCACTATTTTCTCTTTTTAGATTTTCGTTTTTAACTTTCAAGCTATCTTAGGTTTTTTTATGTGTTTATTTTTGATAGCATTCATTGATCATGTGGAACTTGGACAAAATCTAGAAAGAAAAACATCAATCGCATTCAATAATTACATCTTATATTGAATTAATGTTTATTTGAAGTTATTTGAAATTAAATACAATGTTGTAAGTCTAGAATTAATGCATAAAATTTGTTATAGAGAAATTTTATCGTCTTTGATTGTTACATCCGAGCCACAAAATACAATATTTCGATTCAAATCGGCTGCATCGCGTATTTGACACTTACCTGTATCTTGGTCAATACTCGCTAAATTTATGCCATTTTGATTTCCATGACAAATAAGTAATGCATACATCAATGTTAAAAAAAATATTTTTTTTGGATTTACTCATATCTGCCCTCAATAACGTGTTTATTTCGAATATAAAACACGACAGTGCGCCTGAACGAAAGTATAGCCATCAACAAGTAATTGCTGAATTTTAGCTTAAAAATGCTGTCTCACTGATGTGCTATTAAAATGTGGGTAAGAATTCTCAAAGATGAAATCTTGGAAAATGACTTTTTCTTTTTGAAAAAAATCCGACACTTACTCCCTATTTCGAGGTCGTAGAACACGATTCTGACCTCGATTTTTCATAATTTTTCTTAAAGCAGGGAAAATCACTTTTCACTTTAGGTTTAATTTTTTTCACTAAATCGTTAAACTTTTATTACAACCACAAGTTCCACACTGATAAAAGCCTCTGTATTATATAAAAATTCAAAAATATGCACGTTTTTTTAACGGTAAAATCAGGAAAATTTGCAAAAAACACATCAAAACAAATAAAACAAAACTACCTCCCGTTAAAGTAATAGCTTGCATGGTTCAAATAAAGATGGCGTGTTTGTTGATATAAGCGCTGTTGCCAGATTGCAAATATGATTTCTTTGAAATTCTCCTATGTTCTTTTCTTACAACATGGTTTAATGTTTGTAATGTATAAAAAAGGGTAAAATGAATTTTTACCACCCAAAATTTTTTGGTTAGTTCTTTTTGGTTAGGTCTGGTTAGTACAGGTTTGGCTTGGTTTTGTTTAGTCTGAAAAACTGAAACCAATTTGAAGTAATCTAAACTAATGACATTTCCCTATATCCTTTTCTAGCAGAGATTGTTCTGCCTCTACATGGTCTCTGCTGGACAATAATATTTTTAATTAATAAATCTAGGTCAGTTTCAATTTTTCAAACTAACTAACTAATTACTAACCAGAACTAACTAAAATTTTTGAGTAGTTAAGATTAATTTTACCCTTTTTTATATATTACAAACATTAAACTATCTTGTTAACGATAATGGATAAATTTTATAATTTGTACAGGGAAAGTATAAATCTAGGTCAATTTATGTTAGTTTTTGTTTTCCAAATTAACCAAAATTAAGCTTAACATTAAAAAAATTAAACTCTATTATTGACAGGACAGATTTATATTTTATATCACGAAATTTTTTTACATCTGGCAACGTTGCGCCTTTTACGTGATCCGACGGCTAGTTTATATAGCTTTTTTTTTAGGTGAAAATATAAGTTTTTCTAAATTGATTCGCCAAAATTTGTGCTAAAATAATAGAAATATATTACATACAATATATTTTAACTAGTTCCATTGATAAATATGTAAGTTTGGTGTTTTAACTGAAAAAAAAGTGCATTGTGAAGTGACGCTTTTGTTTTTTTGAGTTTTCCGGGAAAGTGAGGAAAAATACTGAGAAATCAAGGACAGAAATTTTTTGTTTGAAATCGGCCGAGGAACACGAAAATTTCCTGCTAATAACTGGTTAAAAAATAAGAGGGATATATTACATTTTCTATTTTTTTCTTTGTTTTATGCTTTAAATATTATCAACATGCCAAACTTTTGTTCCTTAAATCGCTAACATGGTCTAACTTTAAAACCGCTCCAAATTGTCAGTAGAGGGTTTAAATTGACAAGTGCAACAATTAATCAAGCAAGTTTTGAAGTTTGAAAATACAACAATATAAAAGTGTTTGTATTTATTACAGAATCATCCAAAATAGAAAATTTTGTTTATTTTCGTGAGACAATTATTTCACTCACCGATTCTAAGGCTTTATTTTTATGTTTTTATCCTTAATTTTCTTTTATAAGCATTTATTTGGTGACATACGTAATCCAATGTATAACAATGTCGTAAACAAAATACATCTGGCGAACCAGAAGATCTAACTTCCATGGCAACTAAATCAGCCTTAAACTTTGTTAGTGAATCTGGTTACAAATTTCCGGAATTGCGGTAATTATCTTAGATTTTTGAGTAACTGAAGGAATGAAAGGGTAAGTTTAAAAAGAGAGAAACTTTGGAACTGATTATAACAGAAATATGTCAAGTTTACTTAATTCCTTTGCTTAAAACTGGGCTAAATTATTTATAGTGCTTGTCCAACTTGGTGGGAGCACTGTCGCGTCGCCAAATAATGTTGAAAACATTATCATTTTTAAGCGACCTTGTAAACGTCATATTTTGTTCGAAAACTTAAATAATATTGGCAATGCGTGGAAAAATGTTTCCGTTTTTTGCTTAATTATAATTTACCAATTTAGTCATCATCCCAAGTGGATAAATTTATGCAAAAAATTAATAACTTTACGGAAAAGACTTATACGAGCATGATAAAGCTTTACCCCCGGCCTCGTATAGATGAAGAGCCAAGATAAGGGGTTAGCACGAAAGGACAACTGTCCTACAGGATAGCTCTTAGCAATCCCGAGGGATGTTTGATAGCAAGCCAACCACAGGTAATGTGTTGTATCGTTAGCTTTGTTAAGGGTTCGGGATGCGAGGAATCGAGGATTTTTAGCCGGAATTTTATCCTTAACGACATCTTTGTTAGGTTTACTGTTGTTATTTTTTTTGTGTCCTGTTGTGGCTTCAAGTTTAATATTTTTATGTAAATTTAAAAATTAAAATTTCAGTTTATTAAAGTAATTTTATACTTAGAATTTTTTTAAATTGGCTAAATGAAGCGTTTCAGAAATCAAATCGGAGTTTTTCTGTTCGTTTGTTCGGGCAGTTTTCAGAGACTAATTGTCACTCAGAAATCCAACGATTTGACAACAATGGAATTAAGGTAAAACGCAATGCACCATTAGTTTTCTTTACTGGGAGCTTACAGTCCCCTTTTCAAATATTTTGAGAGGTAGATACTGATATAATTCAAACATCTATCTTTGAAAAAGAACATTTTTCTCTGCGATAAAGTTGTTAAACGAAAACAAGCAAATAAATCGACATCGACATTGACTGTGACAGCATTTGATTATAGACTTCTGCAATTGGTATACTTTGGTAGCGTAAGGCCGGTAGGCCTACAATCTTCTGCTGTGACATATTAATTTGTAGCTATTTTAAAATCCTATAAATAATTATCATAAAGGCAGTGGCTCTCTAGGAATCTGATCGTTTCTCTTGATTCTTGTAGTTTTAGTGCTAAACAATTGCAGATTATTTATAGCTTACCGCTATCGAAACTCAAGACTTCAGGATTCAGGCAAGGCTACTAATTAGCTGTTCAGATAACGTCTTTTAATTTGAAGCTTCCACCAGGGCGCGCCCGCGAATTTATTCGCGTGGAGGTTTTTAATAAACCAAACAAAACAAGTTTCTCAAAACACTTAAATCTATTACCAAAACAAATAGAAAACGGAATTATATACAATGAGAAATTTATAACTAATAACGAATAACAAATTTAAAATAACTAGCACAATTGCTCTTATTGGCCGTTCTATTAGTAAAAAATGTAAAACCCAATTTCAAAAATAAAACGCATAAATATCTTTCGAAACTATTAAACAGAAAAAGAATATAAACGCGAAAAAACAGCTATTTATATTGCTTAAACAAACAGTGTTAAGATCGCTAATTTCCCAAGTAAAATAACACAGAATTTTGCCTTAACTTCCCCGAAAGAAATAAATAAAAATACAAATAAAGAAAACCTTTATTACGGCCGAATATACACGACTCGTAATTTTCCAAGACCTGGTCCGAATGTCGTACCGACCACTCTTAACGAATTCCAGATTGCAACTAAACCTTATTATTTCTACAAGAGCATTCTCGACCTTTACCCCCCGAACCCCCGTTTGGCATCTATTTCGGGCGTATGCTCTGCAACCGTCATTTTCATTTCCCAAAGTTCGAAGGTTATGATCATCTTCGTCTGTAGAGGGCGTTATCCATTCTATGCCGAATACTTAATTCCCGAATTGGTCTCTGAGCGTCTTATTCTTACTTTTTTATATATAAAAACAGATTAATTAAACTATTCTACGTCTTTCTATAACGAAAATAATAATAAGATAACCACTGGAAGAAAAGTGAATCCAATTTTATTTATTTTGCTGGTATTTAAATAATTCCTTGTTGCAATCAGAGAAAATAGTAGATATATTAATTCTTTGTACATGTTGTCAAACGATATATCCCATTATAGTGATTTTACTTGATTATTCTTTTGTTTCATAATAATGGGAAAATATTTTAATACATTTTAACGGTATTTGTATATACCACACGTTAAGACGTCCCTCGGCACTTATCTTTTCAGTTTTAATTACATAACCAGGGAAGGATTTCTTCGACAGATTTATTTATAAATGTTAAAAGCGGGTACAATCTTTTTAGTTTATGTCGTCTTAAATTGTTTGAGTTTATATATTTTAAGAAAACATTTAAACGACTCAAAAGTGATAAAGTTCAATTTGGGCTGACGTTGAATTATTTTTCCTTTAGACGTTCTTGGGTGGTAATAAAAAAATATTCACTATCTCGTTCTCACGGATAAAATCTATCCACAGAGTGATTTTTTAATTACTCATTTTAGCAGAATATACTTCACATCAAACACTATAAAATAACTTGTGTTTGTTTCACTACATGACAACCTAACCTTACATGTAGGTACATCTCAAAAACTAAAGCAATTAGCGAAATTTAGTTTTCATTCTATTCCGCAAATATGGTGTAACAAAACTACATAACTGCCAAAGTTATTGAATATACAAGGTGTTTTATTTTAATATCCCCTGGGCATTCTTTCATAAACTAAGCGGAAAAGAAAAAACATAGTCTTTTTAAACGCAGTGTATGTAACTATCGGCCTCCAGTGGGAAACCAAATTGAGCATAATTTCTTATTTCTTAGCCATAAACTACAATAATGCCGATTTAAAATAAAATACATTGAACCGATTTTAAAATATGGTATATTTTCCAAAATAAATTTTCACTTTGAACACCCTCTCTCATTAACTCTTCAGTTGCTAATTGCCATTCGTTTTGGTGTATTCTTAACATAGTTTCGGCTTCAGGTAGTTTTAATGGATTTAAATGGAGTGTTTACTCATCTATTGTTGCCAGAACGCGAAATGTAGGTGAATTGCAATAAAATATTTTTATTACCAAGAAAATTAGGTTTAAAAGTTTTACTTGTATTTACAAGATGTTTAAACAAAGCGAATGGCCAACTACTAAAAAGATGCATGAAAATACAACTTAACTAATCTATCCGAGTGGTCCTTAATTTGTTATTAACAAAAAACTTGCAAAATTATGAAAAAAGTATATAAAAAACGCTATTATTTAGGTTAATTAGGCAAAAATAAACACTTTTTATTCTTTGAAAATTCATATCTCCGCTTCTTCCAAGTCTTATCCACTCTTCTTAGGCGCAGAATAATGGTTGAGAGTTGTACTTACGTACGTAATATTTATTTCATGGAATTTTTCGATCCAATTTTCATAATATATTGCAATTTTATGTCTGTATGTCAAATAATCGATCTAAAAACCATTTCAATTAATTTTCGATTAAATATAATAAGGAGTGTGCCCTTCACAGACATTTCATCTGCACTTTTTAAATCCAATAGCTTTAAGAGAATGACAGTCAAAATCAGATCTAATGCATTTACTTAAAAATATGATTCGGGAAGATATAAACGTTGATAAACCATCTTTGTAAAAATTTATAGCTATTGATGACACGGCTGTACTGCAATCGTTAAACACTAGAGTTGGAGTAATAATGGAGTACATTCTTTGAAAATTACATGATGCCGATGAAGTCCATTTAATTGTTGATCGTTACGATGATTGTGGTGTTAATCCAAGACAAAAAAAAAGTATTACTAGATACGGAGGTGGCGCTAACGCTATAGACATAATAGGTGGTAGCTATGTGAGAGACTGTAAAAAATTTCATTAGCAAATATTTACAACAGCATCTCAGACACAAAAGTGATGGCAAATAAAAATAAAAAGGTACACGTAGCTGGCGGAATAGAACCTGGAGAAAATACACATGTTATTTCTAGAAATTATCAATATGTTGATTTCAATTTAGCATGCAATCACATGGATGCAGATAAATGAAAGTTGGTCGAGACATATTGACAACGTACAAATTATGGTTGAATCCCCAGATACAGATGTGTTTATACTTCTAATCTCTCATTATTATTATTTTAATTCGCATCCATTAATATGATTCTTCACAAGAAGAACAGAGAAGAAAATTGATCATCATCGATTTATCCCAATTCATAAATTGTATGAAATACTGGGACCGAAAAATAGCTTATCACTTCTATCACGGTATGCTGTAAGTAGCTGCGATACCACAAGCCCCTTTTATTGCATTAGCAAAAAGAAAGCATATACTGGATTTCCTAAACTTTCAAGTTCTCAAATTGATAATTTAAAAGAGATAGTTTATTTATCTGTACAAGATGCAATGATTGCAGTGACAGAATTAAACATCATCCATCAGGAAAATATAAAAAAGAATCAATCTTTGTGACGTGAGATATACTAATCATTTAAGACACGAACTAGTAAGTGTTCAAAATACAATAGTAGATAAACTGCTTTCATCAGAACCTGCCTTATTGCAACATATTATGCGAATTAAATAGCACGTAAATAAGTATTCGTAAACAACATTCGCAAAAATAATATCTTTTGGCCCTGCTTCATATGGCTGGAAATTAGAGAATAATGTATTAAGTATAAATTATTTTAAGGGGATACGGTAATAGAACTTTTGCAAAAATTAATTTGTTCATGCAATGAAAAATCACCTTGCAATAATGAAGAAATCTGTTGTATTTTTCCCAAAGTTTTAAATGTTGCGAACTTTGTGCTTGTAAAAACGAAAAAATTTCAAGAGACACCTGGGACATATCCGACGAAAGTGATATTAATAATTAGATTATTTACAATATTCAATAACTCTATGTTCAATATTTACTATATTGAATAAAAAAATGTATTTTATAGAAATATATTTCGTCGAAAGTTAATTGAAACGGTTTTCAGATCTGTTATACGACATCTCTGAATTATAGGCCGATCAGCCTCCTTAGCCACATATACAATCTATTTATCAATTACTCACAAACAGTTTGACAAATAAATTAGACTCTTTTGTTTCGAGAGAGCAGTCGGGATTCCGATCAGGCTATGGGACAAATGACCATCTTCTGACCGTCAGAGTTTTTATCGAGAAATGTACTGAGTATAATAGACCACTGATGATCGTCTTCATTGATTTCGAGAAGGCCTTTGATTTAATAAATCAGCGGAAAATTCTAGAGGCATTAGGCCAATGTCGAGTGGATCCTCGACACTTCGCAATTATCAAAAACATATATGAGAATGCCACGGCAAATGTCAGAACATCGGCAAATTTGCAGACGATATTGTGTTAATAACAGACAATATACAGGAAGCACAAAATATGCTGGACAAGCTAAACGATGCTTCAGAAAAAATCGGTTTGAAAATTAATTTATCCAAGACATAATACATGACAAACCTTGTAATGAGGAGTCCCTGAAATATCAATAACATAAATCTAGAATAAGTGCATATATACAAATACGTGGGACATGAGATCGGTGTTAGGCGAGATAATCAGACGTACGAAATCCAGACTCAGATATATATATATATATATATATATATATATATATATATATATATATATATATATATATATATATATATTGAGATCTAATCTTCATATATGCTTGAAAAGAAAGATCTTTAACCAGTATGTCTTGCCTGTTCTCACGTATGGAGTTGAGACACTTTGACAAAAAAGAATATTAACAGAATACATGTCATGCAACGAAAAATGGAACGGTCAATATTGGGAGTCACTCTTAAGGATAAAACACTCAATCACATCATACGAAACCGACCAGGTGTAAGAGACGCGGTAAAATCTATCTTCCATCTTAAATGGAACTGGACGGGATATGTGCCTAGGATGACTGATCGACGCTGGACAGAGACTTGTGAAATATTTTTCGAAAAAATATCAAATAATAAAAAGTATTCATTTTTACCTAGTTAACCTAAGGGAGTAGCGTTTTTTCAACTTTTTCATATTTTTCTAAGTTTTTTGTCAGTTCAGTTATCTTTTTAGTGATTGGCCGCTCGCCTAAAATGTCCTTGATTAACTCAAATTAACCCCTAAATATTAATAGAGTAAGACTTGAAATCTACATTGTTAAAAATAAGAAGAGAAAAGCAAACAAAGATATATTGGAAACAATAACATCCCATATTTTCTTCGTCTTCATAAAGCTCGAAGGTTGACCTGATTTCGGAATTTTTTACACAGGAAAATAAAATTTAAATTTGAATTTCGCCATTACCTTTTGTTTTCAATTTTTGGCTTTATTAACTTTTTATTACTTTTAATATTAAATTTTTTTATTGGTACGCTAAGAATATTTGATTATCAAATTTTGTACAGGTTGGTAATAATATTTAGAATAAATGGAATATTCGGAATATTTTTAAACCAGGGTTAATTTTTAATATTTTCTAGATAATAATTAATTGCTTTTATTCGGAAAAAATAAAAGGAGCAGCTTGTTATTTGAGCAAGCGACTTTGAATTGTTGTTCCTTTTTAAAATAAAAGGTGGTTAATAAATTCTTAGATGATTGTAATACGTACCTGTTGTTGAATTGATAGCGAAAAATCCTTCTGGATTTCCAGAAGCTATTCTGTAGGAAATTTGTTGATTAGTGTCTTTATCTCTATCTGTTGCTTTGATCTGAAGGACAAAAGTACCCGCAGGACTATCTTCTTGTACTACTGGGTAGTAGACAGGTAGTTCGCTAAGGGGTACGTTGTCGTTTTCGTTAAGGACTTCGATGTAAATCTGCAATAAAAAGAAACTGAATGTTAAGAAACATATGAAATAAGATGCTTTTCTTGTGTAAGGATACCGTAAAACGGGGTGATACGCAGCTCATGTACCAATCGCAACGATTTTCAGGAAAAAAACGTTTTTTTTCTTAAACCAGTCTATTTACTTTTCAGAACCGTAAAACTTTTTTAATAGGTGCCCGGAATACTTAAAGTACGAAAAACAAATTTCTGGAAAAAGGAGGTTTGAGGTTATAATATTTAAGTAAGGGTATTTATTTAATTAGTTTTTGCCCCGGAAAAAACTTTATCTGACAAACCCATTTAACATTTACATTTAAGGTAAAGCGCGACAGGACAGGTTCCTAGTACCATCTAATTTATAATTTTTACATTTGGCAACACGGCAACTTAAATTTTAGGAATCGATGAATTTTAAAAGCTGATTGATCACAAATTGGGAAAAAGTGGGGTGAATCGCATCGATGGGTTTAGACTCGGCAGCCAACGAACTTCCTTTTGTTTTTCGCTCAGGTAGAGTTATCAAGATGACGCGTGAGTATAAACGTGATCCAAGGGCTAAACCTTACCATCAGATTTCCGATGAAATATACGAAAAAGCGATTAAGGAAGTTAAAAGTGGTGTTTTACTTAGAGTGGCAGCAGAAAAATATAAAACTGATTATACGGTATTGTGTAGACGTAAAAATAAAAAAGACAATGGTGAAAAGTGGCTTTCCAAAGGTGGACAAATTGTGTTTTCCAAATAAGTCGTTTTAAAGATAATTTGCTGGGGTCGGAGTTTGCATTGGGTTTCGTTAAGCATCATAAAGAGAAACTTTCGATGAGGTTCTGCCAAAACATCAAAAAGTCAAAGGCAGGACTAACACCTGAAGATGTCAGAGCTTATTTTGATAATCTTCAAAAGTCAATAGATAGTGTCAGTGCGTCTAATATTGTTAACTACGACGAAACAAATTTAACTGATGAACCGGGAAGAAAAAGGGTAATTTCAAAGTGAGGTATGAAATACCCGGAGAGGGTGATGAACCATAGTAAGTCGGCCACCTCTCTCGTGTTTGCAGCTGCAGCACACGGAACGATTTTACCGCCTTACGTCGTGTCTAGCGCGAAACATATATACGAATCTTGGAAGGTAGGGAGCCTACCAGGTGCTCGTTTAAATTCAAGCCCTTCTGGATGATTTGATACAGCAACTGCCTCCAGCACTGTATTGAGACAATTGTCATTCCGTATTTTCGTCCGGCAAAAAGTGTTAATAGGGGACAATCTTTCTTCGCACATCTCTTTAGAATATGTACAAAAATATGAAGAGCATAACATATCATTTGTGTCTCTACCAGTGCATTCCGGCCCCACGTCCCAGCCCTTAGATGTGACATTTTTTTGCCCATTTAAGGAGGCTTGGGGTAAGATGCTAACTGTTTGAAAAGAAGACCCATGTCAAAGACCATGTTTCCACATCTCCTTAAATTATTATTGGATGCAATAATGCGGTCAAAAATATTAGGTCGGGTTTTCGAAAATGTCCAATTGTTCCAATAAATCCTGATGAAATATTATCAAGACTACTATAAAGTTCACAAGTTTTGGAAAATGATGCGGATGCAGTAACAGGACCCCTATCCTCGAAAGTGTGATGTGAATGGCGACGGGAATGGCGATGTGAACTTTTTGACAGTAAAAGCCGTATTCTTGAAAAGCCAATGTTGCCAGATATGAACGAGCTAAAACCCGAGAATTGCAAAAAATAAAATAGATGACAGATTGAAATGAGCTGTCAGATCGAAAATGTCCGAAGTATATTTTGTTGCCCTTTTAGGCAAAAAGTAGTTTTGGTACTTTAAATTAATCGTCAAAAGTAAAAAAAATAGTGCTGTTGTTATTTTTATGAAGTTATTGATTGCCATTACAATATTTGTACTTTGCCTGGATTAAATTTATCTTAAATTGACACTCTCGAACTGTTAAACAAAAATGCATACAAGGAGCCAAGTACTTGAAGATTTTAATATATAAAGAAAAAGGGATTTCAAGAAAAGCAGCAATCATATATACAAAGTAATATACTGACAGTAATTGCAGAAAGTCAGCACTGATAAACCTTGAAACGGTGGAAATTACAACTCTACGTAGTATGACTAAAAGCCATCATCCCAATCCACTACGGAAACTATCCAGTCAGTTATTTATTGTATGAATCCACAAAGTGTCCATCCTCTTACTGCAAGATGTTCTGTCCTGACAAGTAAATTTGAAAGAAAACTTTGAAACTTGAACAATGATAGTGAAACTGTTTATGACCAGGGACCGAAACCAAAGGCCAGACAGAAGACGTCCAATAAAGATACTGGCGGATCTCACATTCAACTTTAAATATATATATTTTTTTATTTTATAAAGATTTGTAGAGACTTGAAGATCAAATGTACCATAAATAAGGTTTTTATGCTGAAGGACCTTATTCGTTGGTCTGTAGGGTTCATATTTATATGTCCCGATAAATTATAATCATAATATTTATTTATTATAATCATAATATTTATTTAATTGCAGTGTCGTATAGTGTTTAACACAGTCTAATTAAGTTAAGTGCTGTAGTTAACATAATTTAAATATAAAATTGTTACTTATTTAAATAAAAGTTTGAGATAGCTTACAAATTGTGATTTCTCAAATTTATTATAAGTTGTGTCGTGAAAAGAATTATGTTAGATTTAACTGTTTAAAACTAAGATATTTGGCTGTTATGGACACAAGTATTTATGTTAAATCCATAAGCAAAACTGGCCCTACAAAAACAATTTTAAATAGCACGCTCATACAATTGAGTTATGAACAGAATCTCCTGTAATAATTTTATATGTCTGTAATCTCAAATTTGTTTAATATTTGTGAGACATATTCAACTTTCTAAGGATATTTTATTAAAAAATTTGAAGATATTAAAAATATCGAGGTACCACCTAATTAACGTTTCAACTGTTCATTCAGAAATTAAAACGTCTTAAAGAAACGGTTCGTCAACATATTATTTTTATAATGCGAGTTATTTTGAAGAAAAAAAAAATAAAATAAAAATTTTTAATTCAATTTTATTTTTTGAAATCCGTGCGTTAAATCAGTCATTTAGCGGCTGACATTTCATTTGCGCATGTTTCACCGTTCGCTTACCTTCCACCAGGCGAAGGAGGATATGAGTGATGAACATTTCAAGAATACGCGTTTGCCACCTTTTCACCGTTCACTTCACATTCCCCAGTTCGAGGATAGGGTCCTAGATTCCGCAACTGATATTGTAAAATCATTATGATACGAAAATCTCCCTAAACTAAGGCAACAGCGCAAAAAAATAAAGTTTTACTAGGTCATAGTATAGCAAGAATGGATTTTAATAAAACCAAATCTAGTGATTCTATTAATTTTCAGAACATTTTCATTCACAACGCATCAAGAGAAGATGAAACAGAAGCATATTTGAAAGAACATGTAGAAAGTTTGTCCTATTTTTCTCCAGCTGGTTCTCCAAATATAAGTTTTATTGAACATCCTGGCATTTTTGAGCGTTTTGTTACCAAGAATGGTAAAACTTCTGAGGGTGTGTTTCCAGTTACAACGGAACCTATTAAAATTGGCGAATGGCCGTTGGTTGAATTTTTTAATCAGAAATACATTGGCAGGATTCAATCCGTAGATGAAAATAACAGGGCAAATTTTCTTCGAGTGAAGCATACGATGAAAAGACCGATAAATACAATATTTTTTGCTTATCAAGTTATTTCAGATGTGATCAAGTTTAGATTCGACCAAATTATTGACAAAGTTAGTGCCCCTGAAAAAGGTCGAAGAGGTATTTTTATATTTAAAGTGGACGCCAACAAGTGGCAACTTTCTTTCTGTTGTTTGATGTAAATCAGAAAATGTTTTCTTTTAAATAAACGAATTATAAATAATTTGTAGTGTAAAATCTTTTTTTAAAATATGAAGTTTGTTGTTATCCATCTCTTAGACAGTGAGAACGCCATTAGGTGCTGTTTTTCACACCGGTTGTACGGTGAATCGCAAAACGGCATATATGAATTATTTTGACAGTTATTTTTAAAGAAAGAAAAAATACCTATATTAATGCTTAAAGGGGACACCGAGATTTATTCTTTGTTAGATATGTCATTTTTGCTCCAGTTCAAATTATCCTGATATATCATGAATTTAAATAATTTCAATAGAACACAAAAACTTGTAGGAATCCTTAAAGGAATAATGTTTAAAATATTTCCGTCTTTGCTGAAAAGATTTTTTGTAGGTATATATGGCTTTACTATTTTATAAATAAGGCGGAAAACTGAGAAAACTAGAAAAAATCAAAGACTTTTTGTCGTTTACCTTCGCAAAAAACTGCTCGCGATCAATTTTCCTGCCGCAATCTTTACTGGCAAAAAAGACCCAATCTGTTCTCTTTCGCTCTTTCAATACGTTAACAAAGAGCCGTGTATTTTATGTTATCGCATTTCGAAATGTCATTGAACAGGGTGGGATTAGGAATTTTACAGATTCTATGTGTTTTAAAATTTGCTATTTGTGTCACAAATGTCCTTTACAAATTTTTTACTTTTGGTACTAGTTTTTACAGTTAATAAAAGATAAATTTAGTCGTTTATTTTTAAATGAAAATTATTGCCAAAAGGTGGACTGAATAAAAGACTATTTACCAAAGTTGTTGCGCGTGCGATTGCTTATAACGAACTCTTAGCCAGTGTTTTTACCGTCCATGTCGAGAAAAAATACTAACTATTTCAAGAGTTATTTTCCACCACCATAATTTTTGTTCCGGTTAAGTCAGAGAAATAAAATTTACTTCATCTTACTACTTAAAATATTATAGCAGTTCATACAGCAGTCTGTCCATCTGTCTATAATAAAATTTTATAACATATTCATACATTTTTGTGTATCTAATTAAGTTAATATGCTATCTTGTATTAAAGATATTTTAGAAATAATAAATATAGATGGCGACAAAGAAGAAATGTTTAAACTATGGGGAAAAGAAATAAATAAAGTGGGTAAAAGTGTAACATTTACATACGAATACTTTTATATTTAATCGAATATAATTTTCATTCATAGTCAACGGTATGTTTTTTCTACAAAATTTCCAGTTAATGACCACAGCTAGAAAAAATAAATAAAAAACAGGAAAGCTTTATTAGGATTTGTCATTTGTTTGAAGGTTGTAGGTAATATTAATTGAAGATTGATTAAAATGTGGGTGTTGGACTTGCAATGTCTTTATTTTTATTTGTTTGCACAATGTTTTAGATTATATCTCTAATCGTATCAAGTATAAACTGAATATTTAGTTTACGAGCTATGAAAGGTTAAAAATCCGGAACGGCCCGATAAAATTAAGAACTACGGGGAAATCAATCTGTTAGCCTTAAAACCAAATATTCAGTTAGAATACTTAGTATATCTTTGTATAAAAGCGCCAACATCGTTACTGATGTTTAAAGGTGGTAGACAATGTTAAAGATTGACTAAAATGTAGTTGTTGAACTTGCATTATCTTTATTTTTATTTATGTTTACGACTTTTCGATCAGATTGTATCTTTAATTGTTATCAAGTATAAACTGAATTTTTTGTTTTAAGACTACATAGGGACTATGTCCACTGAAGCGCAAAGTTTCGCTTCACTGTACACATCTAAGTGATTTGATGTTACAAAATAGTGGTTACCAAAAATTAGGTATTTCAACACTAAGTTTAATGAAGATTCCATTATTATTTTTAATGTAAGCTGCTTCTAGAAATTTTCTTTTTTTCACGTTGGGTATATGGAATCCAATATATATATATATATATATATATATATATATATATATATATATATATATATATATATATATATATGTACATATATGAGGTATTTTTTATTTATTTTATGTACAGTGTGTAGCTAAAAAACAAAGTATTTTGTTGATTTACCTATTAAATTATTTACATATTGTGTATTTGCCTTAAACAATGATTCAGGAACAACACTGCACTCACGTGTATAAATGAATTTAAAATTATATTCTATTGAGACTTTAGCTTTCGTAAATTCACAGCGGTCAAGATGACTACGTGGGTATATAGTATATATTGCCACAGCTTCAGACTATTTTATATGGGGTTGTTTATCTCAGGCGTGTTCCGCAATACCTGATCTCGATGCTTTCCCTTTTTGTGTAAGAGGTTTATGTTCCTTGAATCTAATTTCTAGTGGTGGTTTGGTTTCTCCAATACACATTTCACCGCACTCACATGGAACTTTGTAAACACATTCTTTCTTATCACCAACTCGGTAGTTTTTGATTTTGTTTTTGTTAAATGACCTTTAAGTGTATTTCCTGATTTAAAGGCTGTTTTATATTATGACCGCTGACAATTCGTCTAGTTTTCTCCGAGGTTATCTTAATGTACGGAATTGTGAAGAAGGAATGTGTTTCTTGCTGTCCAGTGGTCGCCATTCTACAGTTATTTATAGCATCGTCAATTAATTTTAAAGGATAACCATATATATATATATATATATATATATATATATATATATATATATATATATATATATATATATATATATATATGATGACTGGAGAGAGTAAAGAACCCATAATCTAAAAACAGCCTCTAAAATAGGAAATACACTTAGTACACAATGTGTTTACAAAGTTTCATGTGAATGTGGTGAGATGTATATTGAAGAAACCAAGCGACCACTAGAAGTTTGATTCAAGGAACATAAAACTTATACACAAAAATGGGAAACGTCGAGATCAAGTATTGTTGAACACGCTTGGGATAAACAACACCATATAAAATGGTCTGAAGCAGCGGCAAAATATAAGGAACCCAACATGAAAAAAGAGAATTTATAGAAGCAGCTTACAATAAAAATAATAATGGAATCTTCAGTAAACCTAGTATTGAGATACCTAATCTTTGGCAACCACTACTTTGTAACATCAAAACATTGAGATATATACAGGGAAGCGAAACTATGCGCTTGAATGCACACAGTCCCTATATAAGTTCATAGCCTTAAAACAAAACATTCAGTTTATACTTGATAACGATTAGAGATACAACATAATCAAAATGTCGTAAAAATAAACAAAAATAAAGACAATGCAAGTGCGACATCCATATTTTAGTGATTGTTACTGGTGTTGCTCTTGTGCTATTGAGTGTTCTGTCGAGATGTCACTGTTCGTCTCTTGTCGTTTGCAATCCAAAAATTAACGGTGATCCGACTCCATGTTGCTGCAGTTTGTTCAATAAAATATGATGATTTGCTCCATCAAATGCCTTTCTAAAGTTTAGAATAAACTGCCAAATTAGTCTAGCATGACATTTCCGACTAAAATCTATACTGATCCGAAATGACTCACAGAATGCGAAAGGCATATCATTTGTAACCAACGACTCCAAGGCCCTACCAAAGCACGACAAATCAGATATAAGACGGTAGTTAAGTATGTCTAAATGATCTCCACCTTTAAACAAAGGTGTTATAAAGGCGAATTTTCTCACCGAAGGAAAGAACCCTGAATCGAGAGAATATTTGTATATTGTCAGTGGTACAGCCAGTGTCACACAACAGTTCCTCACGAACACTGGTGGAGTTCCATCAGGGCTAGTGCCCATGCCACCATCAAGTTCCACCAGCTTTTTAGATATTATCGCTGTCCACCAGCACAATACACTGGCAAAGCAAACACGGCATAGTTCACAATCCGACGGTCACCATCGTCCACCACATAGAAGGACTGGAAAAACCTAGCAAAGACATCAGCAATCCTGATAACTTTTACTCATCTGCTTTGGATAGCCAATTGTAGTTCATTTAGAGTTTAAATACATTCAAAATAATATCATATTTCGCATAATGCTACATTTTGAAGAGGTAATAAAGACTTGATAGTCATTATTATTGGAGATTTTAGCTTGTACCCTTAAGTTATTTAAAACAGTTTCTAAGTTCTGTGGGACAAACCTCACTTTTTGGCAGTTTTTCAAGGATTCTATTCTTAGTCTTAATCAATATGATACTTTCTTGCGTTCCAATAAGCGCTGTGGTCATTTTTTGGACTTGGAGATTTTCCCTTGTCTTTGAGTTTTCTGCTCTTTTTAGTATGAGAGTAATGTTCACTGACAATACGGATGTTAACTTATATTATTTCATATTTTTGTTGATTCAAAAAATATACAGCGCTCTCAGAGGAAGATCGTTGTTGCGATCCCTACTTTGACTGCGAAAGACAGCGATTAGTATGGATGTCAGTGACGAAGAATGCGACCCTTATGTTTTGGTGCAGCATGCTTGATTTATCATCGATACTGACAATTATTATTTTTATTTTATCATCGCGCCATCACATGGCGGTTTCATACAACATTGTTAGTGGGTGTTGCTTTTGTGGTATTGCGTGATCGGTTGAGATGTCGCTGTTCTTCTTCTGTCTATTGTATATAGTAGATAGGGCATGACTGTAGGAAGATGGATCCTTCACAAAATGACCCAAAAATATATCACCTCAAAAATAAGGAGGAAAATAATCAGCCAAGCACCCTTAAGGCAGAAAAACTCGAACCCTTGACCACCGGAACCCATAAAATAAAAATCAGCTCAGATAAAGATATGGCACTAAATAAAAGCTTTTGTTGTATGATGTCAAATGTTATTCACGAAGTACCAATATGTAATTATTTTTTATGTGTGCTCTTCGTAAAAACTATATAAAATATAAGGTATGTTTTAAAATTGACTAGCTAATTTGATATCCATTATTTCGCAAAAAATTTCTTTTATAGTTAACAAAAAATTATTCTGAGGAAGGTCAAGTATGATCGAAACGTCAGTAAATATGCATAATAACTAAAACATATGCGGTTTAATTAATAAAACCGATTTTTCCGCCAAGAAAACCAAAATTTAAAAATCTACACAAATAGAAAAATTTAAGAGAAATATATATATATATATATATATATATATATATATATATATATATATATATATATATATATATATATATATTGTCGTAGTAATACGAGATAATGAAATAAAGACAAGCATGCAAAAGGTCGATGGCTGAAATAATATCCTACCGACACGTTCCGCTCGAAAATAACTATATATTAGTACCAAAATATACATAGTACGTCAACATAGGGTGTCTGGGAAAGATGCCGGCAGACCCACTGATGAATCCAACCGCTGGCATCGTGGACGAAACACAGCTGTAAAATTTTGGGTCAATTTTTCAGTTTGTATATCGTAGTTGCGACCTACGAATACAACATGGCATCCCTGGGCTGGGACCTTTGCGAGTTTTTCAGAGGGTTCTTCTCCGCATTGAGTCAGCAAATAGCGACTGGATCCGCGTATCAGACCATATTTGCGGCTCGTCGTCGAGTTCTTAGGCACCCAGCTTTCCATCTTGATTCGTGATCAAGACACAGATCGCGGAACAATATCGAAAATGGTTGCTTGAAGGGGGTCGTGTCGTAGTAATACGGGATAATGAAATAACGACAAGAATGCAAAAGGTCGATGGCTGAAATACATATTTCAGTAATATCCTACCGACACGTTCCGCCCGAAAATAACCACAAATATTAGTAGCAAAATATACATAGTACGTCAACACAGGGTGTCTGGAGGAGATGCCAGCGGACCCACTGATGAGTCCAACCGCTGGCATCGTAGACGAAACACCACTGTAAAATTTTGGGTCAATTTTATCGTAGTTGCGACTTACGAATACAACAATATATATATATATATATATATATATATATATATATATATATATATATATATATATATATATATATATATATATATAATTCAATTTAAGTACAAATGATCCACTGCTACGAACAAATTTTTTTTAGTCTTTTGAAAGATTTTAGCAGCGATTCATGTAAATGTGATACGATCCTGGACCAATATAAACAACGTTTTCTTTAGAACAAATTTATAGTTTTAGTCGAAGTTTTTGTTAACAAGCTCGATGGTATTCATGCCATGAAGAGACCGAAAGTTTAATTTCTATGACAATAAAATCTAAAAATATATCTTTTTCTACAGAAGGATTATACCTCAATTTCTTTTTTTAGTTTTCATGAAAATTTTAAAGATATATTTTATCACTAGTTATTTTTATCAAAGTAAATAGTGACTTAACAAATTATGATTGTCGGATTGGCAAATCGAGAACAATGGAGAACCTTAGGTTATATTTTTATTGGGTCCACAGTTGGTACCAGCAATTGTGCACTCTCATCTCGAAAAGCGTTAGTCATATTTTATTAATGTTTGAAATTTTGGAACTTTCCAATTATTAATTTCTGAAAACTCTAAAATTACCCCTGGTTATTTTATTTATTCAATTCTCAGTTTACAAAAACTGCTTTTCTGTATAAAAATGCTACATACAATTTTTCGTGATATTTTTTTCTTAATAAAGTTTATGACCTCCAGCAAAAGAAAGTTACTTTTCCAGATTTTTCCATTAAGGTAAGTATAAAGAAAAAGTTATATTTTTAAATTCAGTTTCCCTTTGGGCACATGAAATATAATTTAAAGAAATTTTTTTTGTGATTGTAATTTAATTTATTTTATTTTATTATTATACTAAATTAATTTATACATGGGGCGAAATAAAAATAGCAAGTTATTTTAAAATTAGTATATAAATTGGAAACCTATCGAGTATCAAAAAAAATATTAAATTAATATACCTTCATATAAAATATCAGACTTTCATCAGTTAAACAGGGATTTTGTGTTAGAATACATTGAATTATGCAAAAGCTTGTCCAGTAGATGGCAGGTATACTCCGCTGAATACAGGGAGAATAAAGAAAATGAACTGCTGCTGACAAAACAGAAAGAAGTTGATCCAAGTGACCAATCTTGCTTGAAAAAATAGGAAAATTAATCTATTGCGCCAGGGGTATCCAAACTTTTTAACCTAAGGGCTATATTCCTCTACTAAGTTCCAAGGGCCAAAATTTAGTTAGCTTATCATACCAATATACTGTAGTTTTTAATTATACGCAAATTTTCGTTTTGGACTATCCCGCGAGTGAGAGCTTAATAGTGTAGAGCACGGGAGTGAATTCCACTCCGTTCATAATTTCAGTTAGTACTTACAGGCAAGTATCAAGGATATTTCATTTCGCCGGAAATAGCCGATGCGCATGGTGTACGTTAGGTATTGTTACTGCTACTTACGACAATGCTAGATGTATATTAGTGACATCTTGCGAAGAGTAAAACAGTTAAGTTTAGGACGTGGCAAAGCTACAGTGGTACAGTGCTATATTGGAGGAAACAGTAGAATTACGCAAAAACATCAATTATACTGAGTTACTTGAAGTATACAACGCCATCTTGTAGCGAATAGCAGACCTAGAACATATTCAGGAATAGTTATGCTGCGTGAGCGCTTGTCTGGAAGTTTCCAGTTCTTTCGAGAATTTCTGAATATGTTCTACGTACCGAGGACGTGTGGTACAAATACGGGAGACTACAGATAGTTCCAAAGTTTGAGTTCAAAGCGAGAATTGCTGGGTAGCGATTCTCGTTCTCGAGAGGACGATCATTTTGATGAAAAGTGGCCGTGGTTCTCACGAAAAAGTATGAAACCGTATTCTGAATACGGTTTCATACCGATGTTTTATTTTTCTAAAACAAAACGTATCTGGAATGCTTATAGTTTACTACGTCATCCATCGACAATATTTAGTTGCTAAAAATTTTAAGTGACCGATTGTATCAATCTATTCAGTTCGTTGTAAATGCAGCTTACAAAATTTGGAGCAACGCGTTCTAGGTTAATTTTATGTTGTGTGAAGTAAACAAAGAGAACTTTCATTAATTACTCCTTCATACTCGAGTAAGCTAGTATGCGAAAGGCTTATGTTTAACAAAATTCTTTTTTCAGTTTTTGAGAGAGGTTTTGGATACCATTTTAAAGAGAATTTAATGAAACTAAAATTAGATAATGCCTATTTAACAGATTTATCTACCAACTTTAGCGAGGCTAACTTGCAATTGCAAGATGAAGTCTGAATTTAATAAAAACAAAGTCCATCATTGCAGTTTTTTTGCCAAAATTAACCCTATGAAGCAAAACATTAGACGGTGGAATTTTCCCAGTTCCTCAGCTTTTTACAGACATGCTGCCAGGATGATGACATTTGGTTCTGAGTTCAACATTTACATGTCCTGTACACACAGACTTTAAAATCAGATTTGAGGAAGTTTTGATCATGAAAGTACTGTAGTGTATTATCTCCTTTATAAGTACTTGTATGAAGTAAATTTATACCATTACATTTTATGCATTTTACATGAAAAATATTTAATAACTCAAAAATTTCTCAGTTAAATTACATGCCTGAAAGATATTAGCAAATATACACATTTGAATGGTGTAGTATGATAGTGGCGCTATACTACATAAGCTGGATTCTCACTAAGTGCTGCTCTACGCTTTAGGTCCGCTCTCGGTTCGATCAAATATTTTTAAATGAAAAAGTTTTACATTATCTAAACCTCCGCGAAACCGATAGTGTCAATAGGTTCATTGCTTATCCTGTAAAAATATTTTCCCGGACCGAGAGCGTATCGAGATCGTATCAAGAGCGTATCGAAATCGTATCGAGAGCGGGCTTACAGTGAGAATCTAGCCTTAAGCGCCGGGTTCGATTTTTGGTTCACTCTTTTTGTTCTTAGGTTTAAGTTAGATTTTAAATAGCTTGACTAAAATGTGATTGTCGGACTTGCACCGTTTCGATTAGGTTGTATCTCTAATCATTATCAAGTATAAACTGTTTTCATTGAAGCGAAAAGTTTCGCTTCACTGTATACACCTTAATGATTTGATGTTACAAAGTAGTGGTAGCCAAAGATTAGGTATCTCAACACTCGGTTTACTGAAGAATCCATTATTGTTTTTAATGTAAGCTGCTTCTATAAATTTTCTCTTTTTCATGTTGGATTCCATATATATTGTCGCAGCCTCAGATCATTTTATATGGTGTTGTTTATCCCAGGCGTGTTCTGCAATACCTGATCTCGACGTTCCCCCTTTTTGTGTATGGATTGTATGTTCTTGAATTCTAAATTCTAGTGGTCGTTTGATTTCTCCAATATACATTTCACCACACTCACATGAAACTTTGTAAACACGTTCTTTCTTGTCGGTAGTTTTTGGTTTTGTTTTTGTTAAATGAGTTCTAAGTGTATTTCCTGATTTAAAGGCAGTTTTTATATTATAACTACTGGCAATTCCTCTTATATTCTCCGAAGTTCCCTTAATATACGGAATTGTGAAGAAGGAATGTGTTTCCTGCTGTTCAGTGTTCGTTGTTCTAAAGTTATTTATAACATCGTCAATTAGTTTTAAAGGATCACCATTCTGTTGTAAATCGGATTTAATATTTGCTACCTCTTCTTCCAATGAATCAGCATTATTGCATATAGATATAGCGCGATTATAGAGGTTGCATATAATTTATATATAATATAATAAAATGATTATAATTATCATTAAGATATTGTTTCGTATGTGTTGACTTTCTGTATACTGAAGTTTTAATAATTTGGTTTGAACGGTTTACCTTGACATCTAGGAAAGGCAATTGATCATTTACCTTTTTTTCCATGGTAAACTTAAAACAATTAAGTTTACCACAGAAAAAGAGGTAAATGATCAATTGCCGTTCCTATATGACATGGTGAACCGTATACAGAAAGCCAACACATACTGGACAATATCTTAATAATAATTGTAATCATTCTATTGTACCAAAACGGGGACTTATACACAACCAAGACAATTCGAGTCCGAGAACCACATTTTAGTTAATCTTCAACATTGTCTACAACCTTTAAATAGCTTAAAAAAAATATTCGCAAATTACGATTTTTACACCACAAATCGTCAGTAATAAATTTTATTTCTATCATTTTATTTATATCTATTGATACAAACATATATATCTTGAGGAGTGAAATTTTCTTCTAATTTATGTTTTTTGCATTCACTATATTTTGACGTCATTGTTTACGTTTGAGACTTACAAATTTCCCAACATCTTTACCAAGAGACATTCGAATATTATGAGTAAATATTGTACAACTTATTATGAAAAAGTAAGACTGTTGCCAAATCACACACTGCTTACGACCAGCTGATTTAAATAAATAGAAAGAAATTCCGTATCTTCTTTTTTTATATATTTTCTGTTTCAATGATAAATGCCTTGCTGATTATTTATTTTTAAATTATATATTTTTTACTAATATTTTAATTTAATTTGTCAAATATTGAGTTTTACATTTCATTTGACTCACGATGGGTCTCCTTGCGGGTTATTTCATTTGCAGTTTCATACACAATACGCGCATATCACGAACTAACTGCTAAGTACATATAAATTCCTAAATACAGCTAAGCATATAACAATAAACATTATCGCCCCTAAACATAGATAATACTGTACAAATGTCACATGTCATTCGTTCTCCAAATATTATGCTTAACATATTTACCCCAATAGAATGTCACATGGATATCTTGTACGCCAATATAACTGATTATAGAATACATTTAGGGCAAATAACTACATTGATGAAATTATCTGAGTTTACAGCGTGTCTCCCTATTTTAGAGTCATCTTCACTTTATTGACAAAACGATAATTTAATTATATCTGAGGCAACCAGTTTTAAACAAAATGCTATTAATGTAATTTTTTAAATTTCAAAACACTTTTTTTTAGTTTAATTGGAAATTATTTTGACTTTAAAATTTTAGAGTTGTGCTCCAAAGTATCACATTTGTTTTTTTTTTTCTAAACATTTGGTTACAATTTTTGAAAACTCAATTCCCTTGAAGCTGTGAAAAACTACATATGAACATACGTATGAGATCCCAAGCAGTATTTCTGTATAGACACGAAAATGCACAAAAATAACTAATGCTGCCCCTGAAAAATCTGCATCTTTTGTATAGGAGTGGGCGAAAAGGTAGGGGAGAGAGGAGCTTTTTGTAACAGGTTTAAATATTAACACCATTTTTTCACCGAGGATCTAAACTTGATAAATTTCTTGTTTTCAATCAATATTATCTTTATATCGTGCCACATCATGTCGTCATAGTTAGTGTAGCGCGCCATTTTACTTTCGTAAAATTGGGGTTGTCGTTAATATTAAAGCTTTCTATGATTTATTAGCTTCCAAATTTACCTATCTTTTATGTTGTTTAATGATTTTTACGATTAGAACGTTAATTTTATAGTTATCTTGATTAATGTGAAAAATTATACTATGGGGTTGGTTATAACAAAATCTTGGGGATTGTTGTAACATATTACAACTTGCCTCCGAATCTTACCAAACTCAAATTTTATAGTTTAAAATATTTTATTAATATGTCATTTAATTTGTTCTCTTCTAGAATGAGAAAGTAAAGGGTGTTTTTTATAGAGGTATAGAACTTTTAAATGGAATAAAACAAAGATGAATTTTTTAAATTGACATGAAATTTACTTTATTTGAAAGATAACCTTCTGGCATATGACCGCCACGGCTGGCTCGGACGTAGTCTAATCTGGAGGTTCAATTTTCGATGACTATTTCCAACATTTGTGGCTGTATATCGGCAATAACGTGGCGAATGTTGTCCTCCAAGTGATCAATCGTTTCGGGCTTATCGGCGTAGACTAGCGACTTCACATATCCCCACAGAAAATAGTCTAGCGGCGTTAAGTCGCACGATCTTGGAGGCCAATTCACGGGTCCGAAACGAGAAACTATGCGGTTACCAAACGTTTCCTTCAATAAATCAATTGTGGCACGAGCTGTGTGACATGTTGCGCCGTTTTGTTGAAACCACAGCTCCTGCACATCATGGTTGTTCAATTGATGAACGAAAAAGTCAGTAATCATGGCTCTATAGCGGTCACCATTGACTGTAACGTTCTGACCAGCATCGTTTTTAAAGAAGTACGAACAAATGATTCCACCAGCCCATAAAGCACACCAAACAGTCAGTTTTTCTGGATGTAACGGTGTCTCAACATACACTTGAGGATTATCATCACTCCAAATACGGCAGTTTTGTTTATTGACGTATCCATTCAAACAAAAGTGAGCTTGATCGCTAAACAAAATTCGCTTATGAAAATCGGGATTAACGGCAATCTTGCTTTGGGCCCATTCACCGAATCTACGCCTTACTAGGTGATCGTGTGGCTTCAATTCTTGCACGAGTTGGATTTTGTAAGCACGCAAACCAAGATCTTTCCGCAAAATCTTCCATAAAGTGAATGGACACATATCCCATTCCTGTGCACGATGGCGGATAGACTGATTCGGGTCTTCCTCTACGCTACGCTCTACAGCAGCAATGACTTCTTCTGTACGCACTGTACGACGACTCCGGGGATGCGTATTATCATTTAGAGTAAACGTGGTGCGAAAACGTTCCATAGTTAATCGAATTAATTGCTCTGATGGACGACTATGTTGACCGTAAAATGGACGTAGTGTGCGAAACGTATTTCGAACAGAACCATAATTTTCAAAATAAATTTGCACAATTTGGAAGCGTTGTTCAGGCGTCAGTCTATTCATGTTGAAATGCCAAACCAAACTAAACATAAATTACTTGACAGCTGACAAAGTGGCCGCCAGTTAAAAAAGTGTTGCCAACTTAAAGTTTTATACCTCTATAAAAAACACTTTTTATAAGGGAAAGTCAGAGCAGGCAACAAAAAGTTAGGAGGCCAATGAGTTAGTTGCAGTTGAAGCTTTAGAAAATTATTGTATACGAAAAGCGAGTAAAAATTTTGACCTATGCCATATACCTTTTTACAGATATATTAAGAAAAAGAAGATTAATGAAAGTCTCAAAGTAGGCTGTGTTAAATCGGGACTAGTTTATACTACTGAAGAAGAAGGTAAAATGGCTTCATACTTAAGTGCGTCGCAATATATTTTAGATTGTTTCATATGGAAATAAATAAACTAGCTTACAAATGCTCCGTGTACTTGATGTTAAAAAACCTGTCTTTTTTGGCATCCAAATAACATGATTGGTCCGGACTGGTTTAAAAATTTCACGAGAAGAAATTCTCACTTATTTTTATGTAACGTCTCTAAGTCGAGCAACATCTTTCAATAAAACTAACGTTAGTACTTTCTTTAAAATATACCAAGAACTACTGATAAAAATACGGATTTATCGCTTCTCGAATATGGAGGATTGATGAAGCAGGAACCACGATAGTTCAAAGACCAAAGAAGATAGTAGCTGCTCGTGGACAAAAGCAAGTAGGCGCGATCACATCGCTGAGAAAGGGACACTTGTGATACTTGCTTGCGCCTATAATGCTGCTGATAATTTTATTCCGCCGATGTTCATTTTGCCCCAAGTTACACGTTTTTTTCGCAGTGGGCTTTCAGATGACATTGGAGCTGGTAATTCTTCGAGATGGATGACGAATTTATAGTTTTTATAGACCATGAGTCACGCTAAACCCATCAAGGCAAACAACGTTATCATGATATGGTTTCCACACAAGGAAGTTGGAGGGGCTAAAAGGAAGAAGAATATCGTGAAATAAATGCGTTCTGGCATGTAAAGCTACACTCCCCTTAAAGGGGCTATACTGTACTTGCGTAGTAGGTCAAGAGACAGGACTGGACTTGAACAATCTTTTTTTTTATTCTTCAAAATTAAAATTGCTTGGTGAAGTAGCGCTTGGAGTTTTTTGGGTTTTCCGAGGAAGTGAGAAAAAATTGTGAAAAATCGTAGTCAAAATCCTATTCTACGTCCTCCAAATAGGGGGTAAGAAATTTTTCCAAAAAAGTGGTTTTCCTACATTTACAGTAATGCAAATAATTACCAAAATATAACAAACGTAATTATTTTATTTATAAAACAATACCATACGTTGATGCATGGTTATAAATAAAAAGTATGAACAAATGTCTTGATAACACACAAATATAAATTCTGAAATTTAATTAATGTGATTGCGCGGCACAATAAAAAAAAGGATAATTTTAAGCGATGATAAACGACCACATTAAATACAAAGAATCCTGTTCTGTTTTCTGGTTCTCTCCTTTATATTATTATTACCTACTAGTCTTTGAGATCGGAGACAATACATCGATGCACGCATTAAAAAAATTTTATCTCCATCCGGTGAAAAGTTACCGCAATTTTTTAGTGCAAAAATTGCTTTTTCCAAAATTTCTCGGCCCGCGATTGAAAAATTTTTTTTTTAATAGATCTTCAAAACATAAACAATACAAATAATTTTCGTTAAAATTGAGCTTTGTATCTTAATTAGGAAAGCGGAAAATTGAGGTTGAATTTTCAACTTTGACATCGAATTTCTCGTAAAATAAAAACCTCACAAATTCCGAGGTTGACATATTTTTTAGAATGATAAAACCTATATTAATGTCTTTTTTTAAAAAAAAAAAAACAAAAACCGTAAATTTTTCCGAAAAAAAATAGATCTCGATAACTAGTGGCGCCACCTATAACTTATATTATACGAATCGATAGGTTTTTTTCTACAACTTTTGTTTGAAACATTTTTCGATCCAACTTTTACTTTTCGAGATAAACTCAAAAAATCGAAAATCGTGGCCATTTTTGGTCCACCATTTTTTTTCACAGGTCTTTCAGAGTTACCATCGAGATATGTTTTATAGGACGCCGAAATGAACAATATTTCAGCAAAAAACTAATGTTAAATTTTTGTTAACAAAACAGTTCTTTTTTGATCTAATTTCCATAGAGTATAACACGTGCCATTTCTTTTATAAACATAAAACCAACGAAAAAATTACTTTTGCCATAACTATCGCATAAATAAAAAAATGGTAATTTCAACAGTTTTTTGCTTTTCTGTAGTAACTAATTAACAAAATCAATCGGTCCATACCATAGATTGTAGATTTTCTCTCGATCTGCATCTTTTTTTTTCAAACTTTTTTGTCTTTAATCAATACCTGTGCTTCCAAAATTAAAAAAAAAAACGTTTTTTGATTTCTTTAAACATTCGTAGTTAATTACTGAACATAACTCACCGACGCCAACAATCATGACTAGTCTTGTATTTGCCACCTTCCAAACCTCCAATAGTCGGTTATTTCTTACCCAAAAATGTCCGAAATACATTGGGTCAATTTTTACCGATTGCACTTATTGTACTTGTTATATAGGTAGCGCACGCACTTATAAAGTATATGTACTGATCGTCAAATAAACAGAAAATGTCCGGACCATGCTATGCGCCATTTTGGGTAAGGTGAAGTTATAATAACAGTGAATACGCTGTCGCCACTGAAAAATTATAACGACTAAACGTAATCGTTTACCTCCCACTGACAAGATTTGCAGCAATTTGCATACCTTTCCGAAATTTCATCGACATAAGTTGTTGAACGAAACGAATGGTAGAAAGGGATAAAATGACAGAATTATGTTATAACCCCAACCAACTTATCCAATTCGTATCAACTGATTGTTATGTTGGATGTCTGCCATACTATTGGTCGGTCGTAAAAAAAAATTAAAAATTTTTATTATATTTTTGGTTGTTAAAAATAACTAGTCCTTAAAAAAAGCAATATGTTGACGAACCGTTTCTTCCAAACGTTTTATTTTTTGAAAAAACAGTTGAAATATTAATTAGGTAGTACCCCGTTATTTTCAGTATTTTCTAATCAAAATTTCCTTAGAAAGTTGAATGTTTCGCAAATTTCAAGTAAATTTGAGATTATAGACATACAAAATTATTACACTAAATTCTGTTCATATCTCAATAGTATGAGCGTGCTGTTTAAAAATTGTTTTCCTACGGCTAGTTCTAATTATGGATTTAACATAAACACTTGTGTCCCTATATCCCCAAACGGTCGAGTATCTTACTTTGAAACAGTTAAGTGGAACATAATTGTTTTCATCAACACAACTTATAAAAAATTTGAGAAGTAACAATTTGTAAGATATTTAAAACTTTTATTTAATTAAGTAACATTCAATTTTATATTCAAATAATGTTAAATGCAACATTTTACTTCCTTAGACTGTGTTAAACACTATACTACACTACAATTAAATAAATATTTTTGATTATAATTTATTAGGACATATAAATTTGAACCCTACAAGCCAACAAACGAGGTCCTTCAGAATAAAAAGCTTTGGTCTTCAAGCCCCTACAAATCTTCACAAAATAATAAAAAAAATATATTAAAGGTTGAATAGTATCATTAATGGGGGTCTTCGGGCTGGGCTATGGTTCCGGCCCCTGGTCGTACACAGTTCCTCTATCACCGGTCAAGTTTCAGGTTTTCTTTCAAACTTATTTGTCAGGACAGGAAGTCTTGCAATAATCGGCTGGATGTTTAGTGAATTCATACAATAATTGATTGGTGGATAGCTAGGATGATGGATTTTAGTAATACTACATAGAGCAGTGGTTTCTACCGTTTCAAGTTTTATGAGTGCTGGCTTACTGCAATTACTGTATATAGGAGGTATGTATTCCTATTAAAGTCAGTATATTGCTTTGTATACATGAGTTGTTTTTCTTGATATGCCTTTTTCTTTGTATATAAGACTCCTAAGGTATTTGGCCCTTTGTATACATTTTTTGTTTAACAGTTCCAAAGTGCCAATTTAAGATAATTTTGTGGTCTATATTTACACCTAAATATTTGACTGATGACTTGGTGCATATCACTTGGTTATTAAGTTATTAAAAACAAATTTAATCCAAGGAAAAACAAAGATTATTTCACAAAAATAACAATGACACTATTTTTTGACTTTTGATGGTTAATTTAACGTGCCAAAATGTCACTTTACCCAAAATGGCGCAGAGCATACTCCGGACATTTTTCGTTTGACAGCTTCATTACCACCTGTCATTCATTTATTTTTAGAAATCCGTGGTATAGCGCCATAAAATTTTCCTTAGCTTTTATTGCCTGTTGGAAAAAAATACACATTAAATTTAATTTTCAAACGTTTCTTTTATTTCCGTACATAAAATATACCATATATTTTGACACTATTCATTAGAATTTATTTAACCAAAATTAAAATTTATTTAAATAAAAATTAGGAGACAATTACAAAAGTTAAAATAGTTAATTGCTTATTAAGTTAATAGAACTGTAAAATTATAAATAAGTAGTCTGGCTTCTCCTGGAGGTACATTTCTTTTCCAACACCAGTGATAAACTATCCGCAATGTCCATACAATCCCGGAGCACCAAAAATTGATTCACCGATCTAGAAAATACTGTTCGATCCAGTCTAAACTGCTCCGGAATAATATCTCTAGTCACAGGTTCCGGTAAAGGTTTTCCATACAAATGTAAAAATTTTTGGATCTGGCATAGCAAAATCCTCATTAGTTCGATTTGTTTTTTGAAATGGTAGTTTTCTTTGAAAAATTCCAAATAAACTGATATTTTTTGCAGCATAGTGTAAGATGATCGTAGAATTTTTTCATATTCAAGTTTCTTTTTGGATATGAAGACACGGAATTCATTTACATCAATGTTGTGTAGTTTTTGGTCGGAAAACAGTTTGCCTGATATATCAACATGTTGATTAAAATACGTCGAAGAATGTTGTTCCTTGGCGGTAAGTGCGGCATACTTTACTCGAGCAATGATGTCTACAAAAGAGTAATATATATATATATATATATATATATATATATATATATATATATATATATATATATATATAAGTATTGAAAAATAGAATTTTTCAGGTGGTAGTGAAATCTTAATATTTTACCATGAAATATAATATATTATTACCAACTATGTACGTCTTACCAAATCCTGGCAACACCCTGTAAGGTACCTCAGTTCAGACTTACCTAAAGTTTGTCCTAATGCTGACTGGAGTCTACCTATACGCTAGCTCATCTCAGGGTAGATTCGTTATTTTTATATTTTTCCACTATTTTTAATATATTGCCTATGTAATTTTTATAAACGTCTAAATCAGGAAAAAGGCGCCACCAAATTTTACTTCAAAATTTGCCCTAATGATTATACTACGAGCAATTGTAGTAGAGAAAACTTGGAAAAGAACAAATATTTAATATGTCATATCCGGGTAAATAAATCGCTGAGTTTAACTGCTTAATGGTATTCTAATTTAAGACACTAAGAAATAAAACCAATTAAATAGAGGCTAATACATTTATTCCTCACGGTATACCCCTTCCCAGATAATAAGTACAACCCCTGGAAACAGTTATTACCAGCGTGAATTATGGCAAGCTCCTCTAATGGGGCTATCTAATAGAAATGCGATTACAAATTGCAATAGAGAAAAATTTTGTTGACTTAGTCGAAATTTATTGACTTTCTATGACGTAGAAAAATGTGAAAATTAAAACAAAAGAATAAGTTAAACTGGACAGTGTCCTGCGCAGTGAACGGCAAACCGATTCAAAAAGGTAAACAAATTAACTACTACACTTGGAAGGTTTACGTCGACATAGCCTAGTCATAGAAGATAAAATCACTCTCTATTTTAAACTAGACTATGAAGTTCCATCAGCCCAACAATGCAGGAGATTGTCCCTTTCAGAGGCTCACAATCCCAGAAGTGCAGCACGATAACCCAAACTGTACATTATAAAATTCTATCCAAAAAAAAGACTGAAGAAATCCAAAGACACTGAAGTTATTCTTAGACGTATTGTAGTTATTCCAAAGACGTATTGTGCTTATCCCAAAGACCCTAAAATAAAGAAATAAAAATTCCTACTTAATCAGCCGTACAAAAGGCTACGCAAGCCTAGCTAAATTTTGCTTAAACACAAAAACTGATTGTTTCAAGAGAAATATGTACATACTTCGAACTCAAGAAAATGGTGGCATCTGATAACTGTTAAGCCGTTGTTTCTGGCTGGCTGAAGAAAATAATCGCCAAACTGGCTATAGGGTAAAATGACCAAATCACCAAAAAAATGTTTGCACTCCGACTTGGTTTTGTTACTTTAATCGGCCATTTATGACCGAATCCCTTAACTTGGGAAAATAGTAAAATTAAACCACTTCTTCTCGCTTTTGCGCCAGATAACCAAAAGAGAACGATTTTTCTCAAATTACAAGCACATTTCTTCCAACTGAAGTTACCAAAAAAACTTAATAAAAAAGTCCATTAAAAATCTATCCAAAAAAAATAACCTTAATCTCGTAGCAATAATCTCGAACCCTTGAAATTTATCATACAATTTGAACTACTTCCGGAAAATATATACAAAAATTCTTCTATTTCAATTTTAAATTGGCTAGTACTGAAATCAGACAGAGACAACCAATATCTTAATAATCTAAACTGCCTCGTCCTACAAAATGAATATCCTACGAACAAAATACTTTACGGATTCAAAATATTCAAAAATGAAATCCAATTAGTTCGAGGGTCTAATTTCAAATATTTTAATTACCAAAAATTCTAATTAGTAACGGGAAATATTCAACTAATAAACTAAAACCAACATAATGAAAATCGATACTATCTTATTTCGAATTTAACATTGCGATATATTTAACAGCGGTGCCATCATATAGGCAACCATAAAAATTATCCATGCAATTCAGTGGACCTGGCTATCTCAAAACAGCTGATATGTGACAATAAATAAACATTTTCTGAAAAAGGAAAATCGACAAGAAAGCAAATAAACACTGTTCATATTTATCCAATCATTAAGAAAACGCTTTTCCCAATCTGTGATACATTGTTCCGAGGTACCTGATGAAATTTACAAATTACAGAAATATGTTAAGTTTGGTTGTCAATCAAAATTTCAAAATGTAAACAAAAGGAATGATCTGAATATAGATGAAACCAATATTAATAAATGAAACACAAAAGGTAATCATTAGTTTTATAGTAGAAAAAACATCGTTTACTATAAGTTTACGTTTCAAATTATGCATGTCATTGACAACCTTTAAAGAAAAACGTACAAATCAAAAATCTATTTATTACTTTAGTAATCTGAACCTGTAATTTAATGTAGAAAAATGTAAACAAAAATATTTATTACTTAAGATCAATTTTTAACCGTAACAGTATATATGTATATATGTACAGGGTGAGTCAACGATTGGATGAAGTAAGTTTGTGCCTTTTCGGTGAAATTAACAAAGAAACTATATTTATTGTTTGATACAGTTTATTTTTACGTAGATTTTAAAAATATTTAGGACTCTACAGGGTGAGCCAAAAAACTAGTACAGCATAAAGTTGTATTTTTTTAAATAGAACACCTTATATACGAATCGTATTTTCGATTTAGCTTATAATTTTAAATCTTTTTTGTTAAGGGTTTACTATAACAAAACTTTATAGTTTCTGAGATAATTAAGTTTAAAGAAAAAAAGTCACATTTTCAAGCATCAATTCAATCCTAAATAACGTTTACAATTTTGTAACAAATATATTCAAATTTGGAATTTAGCAAGGTCAAGGACAAGTTAACATAATTTTTACCTAATATTTGCAATAAAAGCTACAGGGTGTTGAACACATCGGCTCAAATTTGAACAAGTTTAAATGAATAAATATCTTTTTTTTTAAATGGTACACCCTGTATATTTTCATGTTATTTAATAGAGTAATAAAAACCCTAAAAGTTTTGTTCAATATATCCTATACCTATTTATAATAGTTTTTGAGATATTTCAGTTTTTCTTATTTTCCATACCTTTTTACAGAAATAGTCTTAATTATCATAGTAGCCATGGCAAAAACAATGTAAAAGAACATTTTTCTGTGTGTCAAATTTATAACCGCAATGGCTTCTTTTGGTTTTTATGTAGTGTAGTTTGGTTTTTTTGCATTCATCTTATATTGTAAAATGAATTTTCCAAAGAATGAGTTAATAGATATGATTTATACAATAGGAGAGGCTCAAAAAAATTGCCTTCTTGCTCAAAGAATTTACAAAATGAAGTATCCTGATCGACGCCAGCAGAATTTACAAAATGAAGTATCCTGATCGACGCCAGCCTAATACCCATACTTTTCAAAACTTAATGCAAAGATTTGATTCTTCTGGTACTGTTGATTATCCAAAACGTAAAGTGGTCAACAAACCAGTAACTAATGAAGAAAAAGAACTACAAGTATTGTTAAATGTTCAGGAAAATCCTTATATTGGTAGCCGTCAGTTGGCAGCATTATGTGAAACATCACAATCCACCGCTAATCGTACTACCAAGAAATATAGGTATCATCCATATCACATGGAATTACACCAAGAATTGCATGGACAGTATTTTTAAAGTCGTGTAAACTTTTGTCGTACAATAAATGCGGAGATTCAATTAAATCCAAATTTATTCTGCAAGGTAATGTTTAGTGATGAAGCTACTTTTAGAAGTAACGGTGCCGTAAATAGACGCAACATGCATTATTATGCCACAGAAAACTCATTTTGGATTAGAGAGGTGCAACATCAAAACCACTGGTCATTAAATGTTTGGTGTGGTATTCATCATAATCGAATTATTGGACCCCACTTTTTTAATAAACCACTAAACGGCCATAGTTGCCTGAACTTTCTACAAGAAGAACTACCCCAACTGCTTCAAGGTCTCGATAGGGATGAGCTCGACAGTATGTGGTTCCAGCACGATGGTGCGCCTCCGCATTACCATCGTGAAGTTCGTGCGTTTTTGGACCAACGATATCCGCAAAAATGGATTGGACGTGGGGGTTTCATTGAGTGGCCACCAAGGTCTTGCGACATCACCCCATTAGATTTCTTCCTATGGGGTTATATTAAAAATAAGGTGTATGTTAATCCACCAACAATAGTGGAAGATATGCGAAACAGGATTAGGGATACCTGTAGAACAATAACACCACTAATTTTGTCCAGGGTCCGAGAAAATCTGCAAAAAAGACTAAATTGGTGCATTGCATAAGAGGGTCTTTTATTCGAACACTTATTAAAAAGAAATAATTAATCTCAGTATTTAATAGGTAATTTTTTTGTTTCAATTTAGTATAAAAGTAAATATGTATTTGCCTTGTCGTTATTGTTGTGTTAATTTTTTCACATTATGTTTAATTAAACTATTGCCGTTGTAATATAACGAATAATGTATTTCATCATATTTAACCACATTCTGTTTGTTTCTGTAGTTCTTTTTATTATTTTACATGGCTACTATGACAATGAAGACTATTTCTGTAAAAAAGTATGGAAAATAAGAAAAACTGAAATATCTCAAAAACTATTATAAATAGGTATAGGATATATTGAACAAATCTTTTAGGGTTTTTATTACTCTATTAAATAACATGAAAATATACAGGGTGTACCATTTAAAAAAAAAGATATTTATTCATTTAAACTTGTTCAAATTTGAGCCGATGTGTTCAACACCCTGTAGCTTTTATTGCAAATATTAGGTAAAAATTATGTTAACTTGTCCTTGGCCTTGCTAAATTCCAAATTTGAATATATTTGTCACAAAATTGAAAACGTTACTTAGGATTGAATTGATGCTTGAAAATGTGACTTTTTTTCTTTAAACTTAATTATCTCAGAAACTATAAAGTTTTGTTATAGTAAACCCTTAATAAAAAAGATTTAAAATTATAAGCTAAATCGAAAATACGATTCGTATATAGGGTGTTCTATTTAAAAAAATACAACTTTATGCTGTCCTAGTTTTTTGGCTCACCCTGTAGAGTCCTAAATATTTTCAAAATCTGCTTAAAAATAAACTGTATCAAACAATAAATATAGTTTCTTTGTTAATTTCACCGAAAAGGCACAAACCTACTTCATCCAATCGTTGATTCACCCTGTACATATGTTCTCACAGGTGTGATGTGTAATCGAAGATTTTCGGGTATCCCGTGTATGTGCTGAGTCCTTCTCAGGACTGTAAGACAGCTGACGTTTCGATGAAATATCATTCACCATTTTCAAAGCTCACTGTACGGCGTCTGTAGGCGAATTGATGCTTGCGACTCCGGTGCTGTCGGTCCCGTTTATACGTGGGGCACGTTCGTTGGCTGGATTGTTCTGGTCAATCAGCTTGCGAGCCCTGCTGCGTATCATCGGCCCTGTTGCCAGTGTTTGTGGTCGTGTTGCCGAGTTGTAATTCGTAAGCACGGTTTTCCAAGAATTAGGTAATCGCTGGATATCATCTCTGCTGTTTAAGTTGTGGGACCTCTGCAATTTCGATTGCTTCCCTTATAACTCTTGAGGACAGGTTTTCACATCTCGATAGTATTTTTGTTCCTGAGAAGTTTGTCTTATGTCCTGTGTTTAACAAGTGTTAGACCAGTGCAGAAGAGATTGTTTTTTGCTTGACAGCGTTTATACATTCATCTCTTCTGGCACTTATTTTACGGTTGGTTTGGCCTACGTGAGATAAGATGCATTCTCCGCATGGAAGTTCGTACACTCCCTGGTTTTCCAAAAGGATTTTTTCTTTAGGCGTTGGCTGGAGATCCTTTATTTTACGGTCTATGGTTAAAATGGTTTCAATGTTGTTTGTCTTGAGGTTTTTTGCAATTTTGTCGATGGTGCTTCTGACATAAGGAACAAAAGCTTTAGAGCTCTCCTCTTGGTTTTTTAGAGTTAAGCGTTTGTTTTTTAGAGTATTGCCTATATTTTCTTTTTTATAATCATTTTTTATTAGGGCGTCTTGCCTGAACATGCGTTCATTTCATTGTGGTCATTTTCTTGATCTGTAAGGACTGCGATCGAAACGTAAGTGATTTCACTACGGCATATAATTGGGCAGGGTGGTGATGTGAATCGGCGTTGAGGTATCTGTTGGTGTGAGTAGGTTTTCTGTACACAGTGTGTAAAAGCAAACCATGCTATTTCAGTTCACTAGGAGAATTAGGAAAGGTAGTTCCCCTTCCTGTTCGGTTTCAATAGTAAATTGACTTTTGGACGCCAGTTCGCCCACAGACGCCATATAGCGAGCTTTGAAAATGGTGAATAAGATTTCACCGAAACGTCAGCTGCCTTACAGTTCTGCGAAGATCTCAGCACAAACACGGAATATCCAAAAAACTTCGATACATTATATATATATATATATATATATATATATATATATATATATATATATATATTATATATATATATATGTACATATATGAGGTATTTTTTATTTATTTTATGTACAGTGTGTAGCTAAAAAACAAAGTATTTTGTTGATTTACCTATTAAATTATTTACATATTGTGTATTTGTCTAAACAATGATTCAGGAACAACACTGCACTCACCTGTATAAATGAATTTAAAATTATATTCTATTGAGACTTTAGCTTTCGTAAATTCACAGCGGTCAAGATGACCACGTGTGTCATCTTGTAGTTAAAGTGGTACTGAAAAACACAGATGGTATTTTTTTGTAAGTAAGAGGGCTATTATGGCTACCGATGGTTTAAGGGATCTATTCCGAAAATGTAATGTTTTGTTTTAGTTTTTGAATTATATTTTTTTGGTTGTTATTTTATAATATTGTTATATATTTTGCTAAGTTGCTTGGCATCTGCCTTAGCATTTATTGCTTGTTTATTTTTTGTATTACTATCATTTCTAGAATTTTTTGTTTTTGTGTATGGCTTCCCGATTTAAAGATTTTCATTTTTTAAAATCAAAGGAGTGTTGATTTTCCATGCTATATGTTGATAATGTCGTTTTATTTTTTTGTCGTATTTGTGTTCGTTGTGTGTCTTTCGGTACCACTTTAACTTCAAGATGACACACGTGCTCATCCTGACCGCTGTGAGTTTGTGAAAGTTAATTCTCAATAGATTATAATTTTAAATTAATTTATACCCGTGAGTGCAGTGTTGTTCCTGAATCATTGTTCAAGGTAAATACACAATATGTAAATAATTTAATAGTTAAATCAACAAAATATTTTGTTTTTTAGCTTCACACTGTACGTTCTGACGAAGATAAAAAAAATACTGAAACGTTAATATTTTAAAAATGTAAAATATAGAAAGTACAAAACCACCATTACATGTTGATTTCATTTTTAACGGACCATAATCCAAAGAAAAACAAACATATAAAAATATATATATATATATATATATAAATACATATATACATATATATATATATTATATATATATATATATATATATATATATATATATATATATATATACATATATTCTGAAATTTCTTGGGTATGAGGTTTTTTGTTGAATTTTATACGCACAGCTACAACGGATTTTATCATAAACTGACAATATATTTTGATAAAGCCCAAAAGAATGGGCGAAACGTTAAATTTTAATTAGACTGTTTTAAAAACAAAAAACCTCGTACCCAAGAAACTTCGGAAAAATAAATATAGATGGTTTAAGAAAACAAATATTTATATATATATATATATATATATATATATATATATATATATATATATATAATATATATATAGAGGGTGAGCTTTTTTAATCTATGCATCAAAATTTCTCCGTAAAAAGCCAGACATAGAAAATGGTTCAGACAAAAGTTATTTAGGACAATGGGGGTCACGTATCTATGCTAGAGACCTTGCAGTCAATTTATATGATGAAGTTGAGATTTTTAGATAGAAACCCCCATTTTTATTGCAGAAGTAGAAAGCGGCGAAAATTTTCCATTCAACAGTATGCATAACACAGAAGATAAAATTGCATCAGGAGATCATTTGGAGGTCAAATATTCTTATAGCATGGATTGGTGTAAATTATCCAATGGGTCGACAACTAAGAGTGATGAAGAAGAACCTCCATAAAGGTTTTAGAAGATCAAACGGCACACCTCAAAGTGATCAAATTTGACGTAGAGGTCATTTGAAGGTCAAGTAAGTGGTTTTAATAGAACTCCATACTTTCAACGATGGGAATGCAAAAGCCCAAAATTTTACATTCAGATATGTTTATAAGTGACACTCCCCCTGATGTAAAATTTCCTGTTCTTCATTTAAAAAACTCACTCTGGTGTAAGACCTAATAAATTGACCTCAAGGTCAAACTCACTTCGAAAATAAAAAAACTTTTGTTCCTACACTACTTTTGATTTGAACCTTCCCATTAGAATTATTTGATTGCGTCTTTTATAATGGGTAATCATCAAATGACCTCTGTATGTAATTTGACCCCCTATATTATTTGTATAATTGAATCGGATATTTCCTTCACTTTCCATTTCTGCAATGAAAAATGGAGAATCCCATTTGAAAAAATCAACTTGACCTTGAAATGACCTTGATGGCCAAGCCCACGATCACATTGAAGGTCACTTTTTGATTTCCCCCTTTGAAAATAAAAAGTTTTGTTCAGATACTTTTTTGATTTGGGAATTCCCTTTAGAGGTATTTGAGTGCGTCTTTTGAAATAGATCACCCTGTATATATATATATATATATATATATATATATATATATATATATATATATATATATATATATATGTATATATCAGAGATTGGCTGCATGACCGTTAATAATAGCCAAATTTTCTGGATAATTGTTTTATTATTCTAAACATAATTAGATCCTGAATATATATATCAGCGAAACTTTTTCTAAAATCTATAATCCATTTATTTATACGATAAAACAAACATTTTGTGGGCGAAGCCGCGACAGGTAATTGTTTTATTATTCTAAACATAATTAAGTCCTGAAAATACGAGCGAAACTTTTTCTACAATCTATAATCCATTTATTTAAACGATAAATCAAATTTTTGCGGGTAAGGCCGCGACGGGTAAAATACTAGTATATATATATATATATATATATATATATATATATATATATATATATACATATATATATATATATATATATATATATATATATATATATATATATATATATATATATATATATATATATATATATATATATATATATATATACATATATATATATATATATATATATATATATATATATATATATATATATATATATATATATATATATATATTTATTTATATTTATATTCTTTGAATTCATGCTAAGCCTATTAACTGGATTTGAGTTTAACGTTACTAGAAGGTATTGAAAATGACAAGAATTGAGGTTTGGATTTTTCAGTCAGGATTTTGAAAATTTGGCTATAATTAACGGTCTTCTACCCAATCTCCGACGTATCGATGATGTTGTAGTGGTGTGGTAGATGAAGTTATGTAAAGTTTGGACTAAATTATTGATGGAACATTGATCTCCCTCAAGATATTTTGTGACGGAATTATGGACTAGGTAATCTGGGATTATAACGTTAGTTTGAACCTTTTTCGAAAACCGACGCAGCAAAGTTTTTTAATTTATATTATATTACACGCGAATAATTTTCAATTAGCTAACGATAAAATTAAGTTTATTTTTAATAATTCCGTGCATTGGAAAAAAATATAACAGATTTTTTCCTATACATTTCTATTACATTTTAATACTCTACGTAAACAGTAAGTAACCGATAATAGGATTTAATAAATGAGTACCTTATATAAAAAGAGTGAATAATAAAATTAAGCTTTCCCTGTTAAATAGACAGAAAACACAGCATGCAATTTTTTACAAGGCTTGGAAACACGAATCGTAGTAGATGTAATAAATTTTATATCAGGGGCTTATAGTGCTTGAAATGACACTATTTTGTGTCCAGAGGAATGTTAATTTACCTAAAAGAACATTGCTCAATTCTGACTCATCAGGTTTAGACCGAAATCTTGCTGTAAAACTTCTGCTTCTTACCTCACGACCAAGTTGTTCGCAAGGCTTTACCCAGAAAGGTTCCTCTTCATTGGGCTGGCTTGTTTCTTGTCTCGGAGTTATTCGAGTAACTGAGGTATTTGATGTTACTTTTTTTTTCGCACGAGAAATTTTGTATGATTTCTTACATCCCTTACATATTAATGGAAAAATGACATGAGTGGTGACACTTTCGGGATGTAGACTTTTTTGAAACATGACAATCAGGTTCTTTCTATTTAATTTTGACTTGTGTTTGTTTTCTTATATATAGGTACAGTAAAAATTTATTCCATCAAAAACACCTGTTGTGATTATTTGTCTATTAAAATTAGAGGAATGCCTAGTCTATTATTAGGTGTGAGATTTTCATTTACAAATATTTACAAGTTTCTACATATTCTGTTATAAATAACATTAAGTGATTTGGTAGTTACGTATGACAAAAGTGTGACATATACTAATTATATTAAAAAGCATGTCGAACTAACAAGGGAAGGTTCCCAAGCGTCCATTTCCAATTTATTTCATTTTTTGATATATTGAAGTACACCAAAAAAATCTACAACGTATTTTTTTACCGCCTGAATTGTATTTCTAGGGGGTGGAAACTACTCCCAAATTCAGTTGTTCAATTTTAGTTTAAAAAGCTGATTTTTTTACGTAAAATCATTTGCGTATTATTAGGTTAGCAAAAAGGGTTTTATATACGGTAGCCATCAGAAGTCTGGGCACTTTATTATTTTAAAAAAAAAGTGTATACAGGGTGTCCGCGAAAATGTGAGAAATCTCCCGGATATGAAAAAAATACGTGAAAGGGATACTACAAGTTTATACGAACTTTTTTCGTATCCTCTTCGGAGATATGGGCTCCCAAAGAGCTGCAATGGAATCTAGTTTCTTACCCATAATTATTGAATCACCATATATATTTCATTTTTTTTTAATATGATGTATACCAGGTAAGACCCTTCAAATTACTATCCAATAAAGTGTTGTGAATTACTCACAGCTGCAGGGACGGACTAGCTATGACATTCATTTAACCATATATATATATATATATATATACATATATATATATATATATATATATATATATATATATATATATATATATATATATATATATATATATATTGCCAGTGTTTGGGGTTGAGTTGCCGAGTTGTAATCTGTTTCGTTACTAAGTGGTACTTTTTGATGTTTTGTAAGCAGATTTTTCCAAGTATTGAGCACACGTTGGCTATCATCTCTGCTATTTAAGTTGTTGCGCCTCTTTGCAATTTCAATGGCTTCCCTTATAACTCTTGTGGACAGGTTTTCACATCTCGATAGCATCTTTGTTCCCGACAAATGTATCTTATGTCCCGTGTTTAACCAGTGTTGGGCCAGAGCAGAAGAAGTTGTTTTTTGCTTGACAGCGTTTATATGTTCGTCTCTTCTGGCGCTTATTTTACGGTTGGTTTGGCCTACGTAAGATGAGCTGCATTCTCATCATGGAATTTCGTACACTCCCTGGTTTTTTACAGGGATTCTTTCCTTAGGTGTTGGCAAGAGATCTTTTACTTTACGGTCTGTGGTGAAAATGGTTTCAATGTTGTGTCTCCTGAGAATTCTTGCGATCTTGTCTGTGGTGCCTCTTACATAAGGAACAAAAGCTTTGGAGCTATTCTCTTGGTTTTCGCGATTTTTTGGGACCAAGTGTTTGTTTTTAGAGCCTTGTCTACATGTTCTTTTTATAACCGTTCTTTGTTAGGGCGTCTTGCAGTATGTTCATCTCTTTGTGATAATTTTCTGGATCTGTAAGGGACTGCGATCGAAACGCAAGTGATTTCACTACTGCAAATAATTGGTTGGTGTGAGTAAATATGCGCCAGAAGAGACGAACATATAAACACTGTCAAGCAAAAAACAACTTCTTCTGCTCTGGCCCAACGCTAGTTAGACACAGGACATAAGATAAATTTCTCAAGAACAAAAATGCTATCGAGATGTAAAACCTGTCCACAAGAGTTATAAGGGAAGCCATTGAAATTGCTTACAGGCCCAACAACTTAAATGGCAGAGATGATAGGCAGCTAGTTCCTAATACTTGGAAAAATCTGCTTACAAAACATCAAACAGTACCACTTAGTAACGAAACAGATTATAACTCGGCAACGCAACCCCAAACACTGGCAACAGGGCGGATGACGCGCAGCAGCCATACAGTGAGCTTTGAAAATGGTGAATGAGATTTCACCGAAACGTCAGCTGCCTTACAGTCCTGAGAGAGACATACACGGGGTGCCCGAAAACCTTCGATTATATATATATATATATATATATATATATATATATATATATATATATATATATATATATATATATATATATATATAGTGTAAGAGTAGTTGAACGGTGAAAGTGTTAAAAGTAGTTATTAAAGAGTTGTTATTTATTAGTGAGGAGTATGTTTTAAGAAAGAGAAAATCATAACAATATAGAGTGTAGTCGGAGTATAAAACCACTAGTTTTGAGTTCGTTATGTGCGATTTATACTTAAGACTTTCCCACACCATACGTACAAAAAAAAATAAATGATCCTGCCTCGTTATGAAACCAAAATGGAAACAAGACTTTAATGAAAAATAGACCTATTTTAAATAAAATAAAAGTAAAATTTTAGTATAAATAGCTCAGAAACTTATTCCCATTGCATATAACTTTTCTAATTAATGTTAACTCTAATCCGTTACGGACCTATAGCAAATTTTGAGACCTTGACATACTCCAAAGAGCATGATTGTTACGCTAATTATTATAAGACATGATGAGTTGCATAAATTTTCATTAATTCTCGAAACCCACAACTAATTATGTAAAATTAGATCAGGAACAATAAATAAATAATAAGAACATTTTTATATCAGAAGTTTACTTTTTGAGATATTTAGCTTTTTCGCTGAAGAGCTAGATTTCTCAAATTTTTGAATGAGAACATTAGCACAACTTTATCGCAAATACGAAAAAGATATTCATATATTACGTAATATTTATGACGTATTTCAACAAAAAATCTGCCCCCCCTCATTTTGCTGTGAAAATGATCTTACCTACACTATGACGTCTAATGAACAAGCAATGGCTGCTTTTGAATTCAGCTCGACATATACTCATAAAATGTCTTCAGACCCAAAGAACAGAAATAATAATTTCAATTTTGCATTCCTGTGTTATTATTTAATGTTTTATTTAACAATTGAAGGAAACAACATTGTTATTTATGGCCTCTGTGCAAAAGAAAAAAATATCACAGTCAGTGCAGTAAAAATAGAAAAAAATAGATAAAAAGAAAGAAAAGCTAACAGCTCGTGTCCCCAAAGGGAATATCGAAACTTTTAAATTTTATTGAATTTTATAGTTGAGTTGTTTTTGGTTTACCGGAGTGGCTGGCAGACTCGTTTGTGCTGTAAATAGTACGAAGCTTTCAACCAGCTGCTTTTATCGGCTTTTTACGCTCAAGTCTTGTTTTTTAGTTTGTTGTTACAGGTTTAATCCAGTAAACAAATTGATTTTAAAGGTGAAATTAAATTATCATGAAATACTGCAAAAAAACCCGAGGCTATTTTTATTCCAAATTCTGAAATGTAATAAATAGATAAAACTAAAATTTATAAGTATAAAATGGTTTTGAATTTTTATGGATTACTCATAATTTTGGAAGGAAGAATTAGGAAAGTTTTGATGATTCCTTATAGATATATAATATTGATGAGTATTCATTATTTAATTATGTTTCTTGTAATTTCTAGACTTGTATTCTCGTACATTCTAATAGGCTTTATAGGTACATAAATAGGAATAGGATAAGAGTAGTCTGTTCTATTTGAACAATGAAGGTATTAAGAAGTAGTTATTAAAGAGTTTTTATTTATTAGTGAAAAAAGTGTTGTTTTATTTTGGACCCATTGAGCGAAAATGTGTTCTAACCAAGGACATTATTTTGAATCAAAAATTTTTCAAAAGCTATGTGAACGATTTTATAAAACCAGGATAACCCATTTATATCCTCAGTCTGATGGCATGATTGAACAATTTAATTGGAGCACCTTTCAAAGGTTGTGGACAGACATCAGACAGATTGGGACAAATATTTACTAATTCTCTTAAAGGCCTACTTATCCGCAGTTCATGAAACTCCTGAAACTACACCAGCCAAGGTACTATTTGGAAAAGAACCTGGATTTCCTTGAGACACATTGTTAGATTCCTCAACTGAGGAAAGTATGGAGATTGAAAACTGGGTGGATGTCTTACAAGACAAATTGCGAGAAGTTCATGAACTAGTTAGGGAACTTATAGATCTGGCCATAGACAGAATAAAGACAATCATCAAGGAAATCTCGGCACGGTTTTAGTAAGAATTTAGTCATGGAATCCACACAGGAAGAAAGGCAAATCACCTAAGTTGATGCCAGCAGGGGAAGGAGAATATATCGTTCTGAGGAGAATCAAAGATGTTGTCTATAGTACTCAACGCAGTCTCCAGGCCAAAATGAAGGTTGAAGCCATACCATGGAAGCATCGAAGTTGATCGGGACGATCAGAACTAGGAGGGAGGCAGTGCAGCGAAGGACTAGAAGAGTTTTGATAAGTTCTTATAGAAACATTATATCGATGAAGCATCATTGTTTAGTCATGTTTTTAATGATTTTTAGAATTGTATTCTAGTAGGGTTTATAGGTATATGAATATAGATAGGATAATTTAGATAGATAGACAGTTAGTTTAGTTGTATTTGAACGATAAAAGTGTTAAGAAGTAGTTATTAAAGAGTTGTTATTTATTAGTGAGAAATGTTTTATTTGGAACCAGTAAGCGAATATAAGAGAAAATCGTAACAATATAGAGTGTAGTCGGGGTATAAAGCCGCTCTTAGGAAATAAAAAGGAATTTTGAATTTAACCGTGCACGTAAGTAGTCACTTTTTTAAAAGTTGGTAGAGCTGTAAGTGACTATCATTTGAAATTTTATAACGATATATACGTTAGTATACAAGTTTCAGATGGACGTTTTTTGTGCTTTCTGGTGACAAACTGAAATGAATCGATCAAAGAAATTGCATTAAATTTTGGGTTTTGAACCACGCTAACTTTACGCAAATATTAGAAGTGTTAAATAAGGCGTATTCGAAGGATATCAAGTCGGATACAGGAGTTTTTGAGTCATATAATGCGTGTACTGTGGGCTATGAAGATGTTCGATTTGCTTCTTCAATATCAATCAATATCAACTTGCGACGATTATGTTGTTCTGTCAAAGGCTTTGGTGGTTGAAAACCGTTGTTGTATCTCAGTTATAGAGCTAGAAGGCGAGTTGAGAATTACAAAAATATAGTAGTGATTTTGGTAGAAAAAAGTGGGTGTGAAATGTGTAGCTTTTTGCTTGGTGTCAATAATATTAAATTTTTGTAACAACACCATCGAATTTTGGTCGCCTCTGAAATGATTTCTAACGTAGCCAGCAACGTAAACTTCTTGAAACGCATCATTATCGGCTGTGCTTCATGTAGAATTCGTCTAAAACATGCAACCTAAATTAATGGTTTTATAATTTGAAGATCTGGTACTAACCTTATCATTTCGCTAATAGGTAAAGATAACTAATGATATTTTACAAAAGTTTTATGGTTTTAAAAGGGTGGTCTACTTTATAAGTACGGTTGTTTGTGAAGGAGATGCATGGAGAAAATTTTATAGCACTACATCCTTTCCTGGGTACCAGGGAAATGTGATCGTATTGTAGGACTCCTGAATTATATATTTCTATAATTCAAAGCCGTTTCCTTAACATTTGATATCTTATAACTTTTAACAGCTAGCAAGGAAATTTGGTCATATTATTATTCCTAATTGTGCACCTTTGCCCATCCTGCTTTTAATATATATTGTGAAACGTGGATCTATAAGTTTTACATGAAAACGTTGTTACAGTCATAGGAATCGACGTTAAAAGAAGAGCATAAAGCCCTCACTGCCTTTATATGTCCAATAGAACAATATACAATAGAAATTCACACTAAACACAAAAATTAGATTCTAACATTGGAATGTGATCTTAGTTGTACTTCATGGTGTAGAGTCATGGACTCTCATTGAAGCAACAAGCAAAAGAATGAGATGTGTCTTTATCGCTAGGTGTTAAGGGTGTCGTGAACAAACCGTGCCACAAACGAAGTCATTTTGCAGAAAAATAAATTTTAACAAAACCCAAAAGATTCAATATACTGGGTACATTATAAGAAATGGCGACAGATACAGAGTGCTGCAAAATATACTACAGGGCAAAGTATTTGAAAAGAGAGCTGTAGGGAAGTAACGAATTTTCTGACTTAAAAATCTCAGAACCTGATTATTAATGACCACTATACAATTATTTAAAGACCACAGCTAATAAGGTGATGGTAGTTAATATGGTTACCAACATGCGGAACCTACAGGAACACCAAGAAGAAAAAGATGCATCATTGACGTGAGTAAATACTTAAAAAAAGACCTGAAATGTGGCAGGATAACAGTTGTTTAAACAACGCAACAGATCACGCTTTAATTATTATTGTTTTCAACTAAAAAAGCAATCTGGATCATTCCATAAACACCGTGTTCCCTGATATGGAGCCCTGTGACTTCTTTTATTCCTGAAGACAATCTGAGACCATTATCATCATTCAGCCTCTTACGTCCACTACTAGACATAGGCCTCTTCCATTCTTACCCACAGCTTTCTGTCTTCTCTTATCATCTTTATATCGTCAGTTTGACAAATAGGTGGTCTTCTCGTCTTTCGTCCTTTTTTCGTCTGTCATTCAAATAATAGACTGAAAGTGTTCAGACCATTAAAGGCGTAAACAAAAATTCGCTGCATAAGCCTAAAGCTACACTATAAAGTGAGTTCCCAAGAGTGTTTGAAGATTGGAAGAAACGTTGGTATATGTATATGGCCTCGAATAATTTCAAGGGGTCAAAATAAGCATGATCAATAAATAATGTGAAATGTCTTTTTCAAAAGTTGTTTATTTTCGGATAGAAGATATGTATGTAGATACAGCTATCTATTAAATTATATACATGTGAAATGGATATATGGCACCATTATTCGTTTTCAAGAATATGTTTTATTTTTTTTGGCACACAAAACTTTCATCCACTAGAATCCAATGAAAAATGAATAAACGAATAAATGCCATTATAACTCACCTTTCAATGAATACAAAATTATTCTTTCAAAACTTTATTTCCTTACATAGACAAATTTATAACGACTACATGTTGGTGGATCAATGACAATGTTAGATAATGAGTTAAATCGGCTAAAAAGCTTTGTGTCGTTTATTTTATGCTACATTCCACGCGCGTCCACCAATTCAATATTTTAACTTTAACTTTCTTTCATGCACAGAAATTGTGATGGATAAAGAAATGATGGTCATATTATAGTCAGTTACGATATTTTTTTACAATAGAAAATACTAAAGTTGGCAAGCGAGGAAAGGGCAGTAATCCATACCATAGCACTTGAATAATTTATGTTTTTTTTTTGCTTTTTCAAATGAATCTTCGGTGTTTGTAAAAGTTAAAAGCCTTCTTACCAAATATTTTCTGTATTTCATTTTAAAATTTTGTATTACACCTGGGTTCATTGGCTGGCAGTGAGGTGTAGTGCTTAGAGGCAGAAAAACAATTAGAACATTTAAGATGTATTTTCGGGTGAAATGTCGCGTTATTCAAGAATAAAAAGCTTTTCTACTCTGCTTTTTCATTTTGCTGTCAAAGTTTTTCAGCCAGGAAGTCATTATTTCTGTTGTCATCCAAGCCTTTTTATTAGAGACCCATTCTAATGATAATTTTTCTATATGTGTTCCTTTAAAACATCGTGGATTTTTACTTTTTCCTATAACTAATGGATGCACGACACAAAAGAATTGCCACTCGTTGCTTAGCTGATTTTCATTCAGCGCATTTATCACTCTTTGAGGTAAAAGTTTTGTTTGGCATTGCCACATAGTAAAGTTCTGTTTCGTCTGCATCAAAGATATATAATCCTTAACGACTGATTTAAGTTTTGTTAGCCAATCTTGAACACCTACTTCATCCACATCAGCAGATTCGCCAAAAATTGTTTTAAAACTAATATCATGCCTTTTGCAGAACCTATCTAACCAACCATTTGATGCCTTAAAGTTACCAATTTTCAAGTTTTCTGATACTTCCACAGTTTTTTTTTTAATTAATTGTCTACATATAGGAACGTTTCTGTTTGTAGCTTTGCAAAACCAATTATAAACCATTGGCCAATCGCCAGTACCTCTATTTTTGGAAACTTCTGTTTTTGATCTGCACGAAATCCCCTGTTTTCAAAAAGCTTTTTCAATTCAATTTTACTTTTTAGAATATCATTCACCTGTGTTTTTCCAGCACCAAGCTTTTCCGCTAACTTACGTGCACTGGTACTATATTTTTCAATTTCCGCGATGATTTCCACTTTTTCTTTATGAGATGAACGTTTACATTTGAGAGACATGTTGACTATCGTTAAACTTTTTTACTAAGTAAATTATAAATTATAAATACAAACATTTGAACAAACTATCTAAAACCATATATATATATATATATATATATATATATATATATATATATATATATATATATAAATATAACAGAACTTCAACTATTATTTTGGTATTTCCAATGATAAAAGTACCCATTGTGTGCTGTTTGTGACCGGTATTACGGGTAAAAGTTCCAGGTTATTTACCTGAAATTCACAGATTGTCGTGACAGTGGCCATTTTTGCAAGGTATTGACAGGTCTTTTGTAATGAATAAACTATAAAATTCATTTTAAGAAGGCCTAAAACTTGCCATTCAGAAGGGTAATAGCTTTTGAGGGATGGCCGAAATGAGATGTTTCTTGTTTCATTAAATATATATATATATATATATATATATATATATATATATATATATATATATATATATATATATATATATATATATATATATATTTATGCAAAAGTATGTACATATTTTTGCCTGTAAGGTCATCACAGTAATAATTGTCCCTGTCGCCACACGTTACTGATTTAAATATAAACAATATATCCCAAGTACAAAAATCACAGTAAGTCCTAAATGTGTGGGATATATTCTAATTAATTGTACCGACACAAGCTCATTTCCAAGATAATGTCGGCCAGCGTTAACAATTGTGCATGATTGGTACATTTTTCCCGTAAGAAAGTGTTTTATATTTTCAATTTTTTTTTTTATTTTTGATTCCTAAAAATTTGATTTTTCTTAAAAGAAGATATCGGAAAACCGTATAAATTCTTTTATTTTTCCAAATTATTAGATATAAATTTTGTTACTTTTATTTAAACATATTTTTCGGTCAATTTTTAGATATAAATATAATATTTAGAAAATAAATCATTCTTTATTTTCACACCAGCGAACAAACAACATATTTCTTTTGTAATCTGTTCGAGTGACCTTTTAATATTTATTATTTCATAACCACAAACTTTTTAAAATAAAAATAAAGAAGATGTGCATTGTTCGTATATAGCAATAATCATATATCATTTCGTACTGACCGCGTGCTATAAAAAGCAAACGACTGGTCCTAATCTTTTTCCAAAGATTTATGTGCATTTTCATTGGCGTAACATTATTATATAATAAAACTTTAGGGTTTTATTGTTTCACCAACGTAAAGGGTTTGTTTAGACAGACAAGGATCTCAAATGTTTGTTTTAAAATTTTAATTATTGTTTGTGGCAAATTCATTTCAATGCTGTTGATAAATTTTGATTTACTCTCAGACTAAGTTAACGCGAATATTTATGATATTTGTGCCGAGTCTGAGAGGTATCTATTATGAGATCATATACCAGTCTATCTCAGATATTTTGGTTTGATTTTACCATGGAAAAAGCTCGCGAAGAAAGGGGCTGAGTCACCATTTCTGGGGTCACAGACTTTATGTGGAATCAGTAACAGCGTAATGCTGGAAGAACTAAAGATAGAAGAAGAAAGCAGGAGATCTAATTATTGGAAGAAGGTGCAAGGATTGAGACAAATTAAGATACATCTTGGGAATTATGACCAGAAGACATTCAAAGAATGCATAAGTTTAAGTAAAAACCAACCAAGAGTTCTAACAGTGGTCCTGATGGGGCATAGCCATCTGAAAGGACACCTCAAGAAACGTAGAAAGAGAAGTGTACTGATTCTATGAGGAGGAGGATGAAACCTCTATTCATATTTTTTCAGACTGCAACACTCTAGAAAATTCTATGATGCGGTTTTCAGGAACACACCAAATCGAAGTAGGGGAGCTACCCACCTTGAAGGCCTCCAACATCCTAAGGTTCCTGAAGGAAATAGGGCTGGAGCACCTGCTCTAGCCGATAAGGTAACTCTTATGACTGGGCAGCAGTAGGGGGGACAATAGATCTACCAGGTCGCAGTGTACAGACCCCAGCTCTATGCACATACATAAAATACTATGGAAAAATTATTGAGCAAAAATGTGTTGGAAATATTATGATTCTAGAAAATTTTCTTATGTTGCGTTCCAAAAAATATTACAAGAGGTAATGGGGTATTCCATTCTTCCAAAAAGATAAAAATTGAAAAAGGTGGAAACATCCAGTTTTCAGAACTTTTCGATGATTTGTTACATACCTTCTATTTTCGGGCGGTAGAACACGAACATGTTGTTATTTTTCGCCAATCTCGAATGATTTTTTTGAGTCTTCACTTCCGCAGAGAACTGCGAATTTTCCATAAAACGTTAGAAAACCGTTGGCTTGTCATTTCATTCTGGGCATGCAGGGTTGCATACGATTTAGATCGAAACATGTCATGCGATGTTGCCACATTAACGTGGATTTTAAATCTTGTTATGATGGAAAATTTAGTGGTAAAAATGCAATGAATTGTGGTTGATCCAGTATTATAGCGTAAAATGTGGCTAACGTGCAGAATTGGGATGCCAAATATAAACAGATCATTCCGCACGCTACGTTAATCTAAAAACGAAAATCATAACTAAACTAACTTGAACTGACCTGAACTAACCTGAACTAAAGTTATCTAGCTTCCATGGAAAAACCAAGCAAGATCGCCGAAAAAAGAAAACTCAGAAAATTATTCTGGTTAGTTCAGATCAGTTTAGGTTAGTTTAGTTGTGATTTTTGCTCTCAGATCAACGTAATTTGCGGAAAGATCTGTTTATGTTTGGCATCCCGATTCTACACGTTTATCCATATTATCCATTTGAACTACCAAGTTTTTCATCATAATTAAATTTAAAATCCACGTCAAAGTGGCAACATTGCATCACATATTTCGATCTAAATCGTATGCAATCATGCATGTTGAGAACTAGTATGAAGTGACAAGCCAAAGGTTTTCTTACGTGTTATGAAAAATTCGCATTTTTTCACGGTTATTTATGTAAATTTTGTTAAAAAAATGATTAAATATTATGTAGTGTTCGTGAATTTTACTGAAAATGACTCAAATTTAAAGGTAATGATTGGAAAAGTTATATGAGTAAAAATAAATCTTTTTTTCGGAAAAACCACGCGAGACCGGCGAAAAATACCAACTTATTCGTAATTTACGACTCGAAAATGTTTTTCACCTTTTCCAATTATTACCTCGAAAAATATTGAGTGACATAATATGTTAAAATGGCAAATACTAGTTATATGAGTAAAAATAAATCTTCTTTTTGGAAAAACTACGCGAGATCGGCTAAAAATACCAACATATTCGTAATCTACGACTCGAACATGTTTTCCACCTGGGCTAATTATCAATTAATCAAAGTGAACAAAGTGAACAAAGTGAAACTGATAACTTCTTGTTCTTTTGAATATGCATTTACTTGTCATTAGGCTGACGTGATCATGATTACTTCAAGTGATAGAAGTGAAAGTAATAATGACTCAAAAGAATAGCCCTCTTTTCCAATTATTACCTAGAAAAATATTGAGTGACATAATACGTTAAAAAGGGGAAGTAAGTACGTAGAGTAAGAAGCGTAGTGTCTTTAATGTGTGATGCTATCTATCGTAAACAAACAAATTTGTTGATACATAATTCGTGAATATTTAGGAGATGTTCTTATGTCAGTATATAATATTTAATTTTTTACAATTTGAATGATTTCTTTTTAAATGTAAAAAATCATATTTCGATGGACGCGGCTTAAAGTAAGGCAAAAAAATTCAAAGTGATCAATTATTCTGTCACTAAGTGTTATATAGACTAGAACCTTTTCTGAATTGTGTTGTTACTATATAAATGAAATCTATTTAACAAATTAAAAAGCTGAATTGGTATCCGAGTAATACGATTTATCTTAATTTCAGATATTTTGACTAAAGCTACCCTATGTCTAATATATTAATATAAACACTCAGTCAAATATCGCAAAGGCATGAACGAGATATTTCATTAAATTTTTAATTTTACTATTCAAAAAATATATATTCATTCAGGGACGATCAAGGAAATACTTGACGTAAAATTGATTTATTATATGAACTTATATATAGAATTTTTTCTTTTTAATACCTTTATGTAGAAGTCAAATTCTAGAAAGTTTTTCACAGTATTATATTCAATGATTTTAAAAATTTTTCTTACGAGCTGCCCAGAAACAAATTACAATTTTCTTTTACATATCGGGATATTCTGGGATTTATTCATTACACGACTGGCAGAGCCATTTACACTAAAAATGGTGAAGTAAGGAAGAAAAAGTAAGTTTGTTTACATCTGAACTCAGCGCCAGTCAGTCATGGCCGCGCGCACAACCGATTTCTTCACTTGCTTTGATATAATCACTCATAAACAAACATATTTAATTACATACATTAATAAGACGAAATAGGTGAAAAAGACCTTATATTCTAAGGGCCGACGTGCTCTTTTCTAGTTGGGAATTAGAATAGAATACATCTGTCCTTCAATATAATGCCAATTCCCTCTCGTCCAGTATAAATTTTATTTAATAATTTTTTTAAGCGCCAACACTGCTTCTTATGCATGCCAAAAATAATAAAAACATAGTCACGTTTAAAGTTTATATAAAAATAAACATTAAATAGTATGGTAAGAAAATGCTTTTTTATCAAATAAAAAATGATTGTGTGATTTCTTACCTGCCTGGCGCATGCACCATTTATAACCTAGTAAATACATTTTTGAAGTTCGATTCTACCTTGGAAATACTCAGTGCTGTGGAAATATCTTTACGCTTTAACGTAAACTGTTTCTTCAGGATCTTTTTAAATCACGATCCCCCTTTCCCATTCACCATATTTGTTCAATAAAGCAAAAGAGAAAAAGAAAAAAAAAAGGAAGGTTTATTTATGGATAAGTCGTTTTACAAACCATAAATTTATAAAAAATCAAAATTTCAGTTAGAAATAAAATAAGCCTATATGCCGTGTTTAAATATTTTTCCATATATACTCTCCTTTCAAGCAGGGAAATGTTTCGAAATTCATGTTTTACATAGCATGTATTCACGAACTATGCGTCAACAAATTCGTTCGTTTACGTTCGCGTGGTTTTCCGAAAAAAAAAAAATTACTTATATAACTTGTATTTTCCGATCACTGCTAAAATTTGGTCAAAATTCACAAACACTAACAAAATTTATATAAATAACTGCGAAAAATGTGAATTTTCCATAAAAAGTAAGAAAACTGTTGGCTTGTTGTTTCATACTGTTTCTGCGCATGCATGGTTGCATACGATTTAGATGGAAACATGTGATGCGATGTTGCCACGTTAACATAGATTTTAAATTTCATTAGGATAGAAAACTTGGTAGTTCAAATGCAATTAACTGTGGTTTTTCCAATATTATAGCATAAAATATGGGTAAATCTGAAGAATCGGGATGCCAAACATAAATAGATCACTCGGTAAGCTACGTTAATCTAAAAACGAAAATAGTAACTAAATCAACCTTAACTGACCTGAACTAACCTGAAAAATTTTCCGAATTTTTCGATGATTTTGTACATACCTCCTATTTTCGGAACACAGAACATGAACATGTGGTTTCTTTTTTCGCCGATCTTGCGTGGTTTTTCTATGGAAGCAAGATAGTTCAGGTTAGTTTAGATTAGTTCAAGTTAGTTTAGTTATGGTTTTCGTTTTTAGATCAACGTAGCTTGCTGAACGATTTTTTATGTTTGGCATCCTAATTCTGAACGTTAGCCACATTTTACGTTATAATACTCGATTGATTACAATTAATTGCATTTGTACCATTAGGTTTTCCATCCTAATAAAATTTAAAATCCACGTCAATGTGGTAACATCATATGTTTCGATATAAATCGAATGTATGTTTCCTACGAATATTGTTCTTGGGTCGATACAGCTCCACTGACGAGACCATGGGATGGTCAAAACCCATATGGAGGGAGGATCAGAACCGTATTGGCAGAAAGTAAATTGTTTCTATATATTATTTTCAGAAGGTAAAAAATAAAATTTGCTGAATGAATTGAACGTCATAACTTTAGAAGTTATGAAAATTGTCAAGAAAAGTGGGAAAGAGATGTCGCAAAATATTAAGAATTACTTGATTTTTTGAATGCTCAAAACAAACCAGTACTGCGTCACAATTTCTGTATCAATATTTGTGTAAAACATAAAGAAAAATCTGTGTATCTAGTATTTTGGAAATAACATCTGACCACTACTTTCTGAAAAAACTTGACTTAAATAGGAGTCCAAGGTTGTGGAAAGTCCACCACCGATATCGGGACGAAAAATCCTATCATTCTGACGGTGGTCGAAAATTAGATCGCTTAGTTATATGTCCTTAACACCAGGGGCATTGCTAAATGCGACATGGCGCCCGAGCAGGGACGGCGGCAGAAAAGGGTCTAAACCGTCTTTAGCTTTGATTAAGTCTAACCCGATATTTGGAAGACCACCTAGGATGTCCGTTCCACATTTCCCTTATTAGGCCTGTGCTTTCTTATGGCTTGGACTTTCGGACAGTCAAAGTCGGAGAGCAAATACCTTAGGAGGGCATATTGTGGAAGTAACGTCTTACCACCACTGTCAGGCAAAACTTGATCCTAAATATGAGTCCACGTTTTTGGAAAGTGCAATAAGGATGTCTGGGAAATATATCGATGGATTCCACTGATGAATCCACCACCGATATCGGGACGAAACATCCTATCATTTTGACGGTGGTCGAAAATTAGATCGCTTAGTTATATGTTCTTAACACCAGGACATTGCTAAATGCGATACTAGTTAAGGAGGTTCATTCCCTACTACGTGAGTCAAATGGAGTATAGTACCCAATATTATATAATTTAAAAATAAACAGCTTGCACGGTGTTTACTATTAAAATGGAAAATATTATAAAGAAAAATAAAATGCTGAACTTCATTCGACTCATTTAAACCAGCAGGTTGTAATAAATGTTTGATTTGGCAACGTTGAGTTTTTACTGTTCATGTTAAGATCCGTTAATAGTTATATAAAATAGTTAAAAAGTTTACTCATAATAGTCGGATGTCTTATGGCAAAAATGCTGGTAAATTTGTAAGTAACAAACGTAAACAATGGCATCAGAATATAGTGAATGCAAAAATAAAGCAAATTAGAGAAAATTTCACTAAACAAGATGTAGTTCATATCAATAATCGAGTGGTAGAAATCAAATGTATTACTGATTATTTGTGGTATAAAATTTATTAATATCTTTAAGACATGTCGTTAAAGAGGAAATTTTTGGATTAGTAAGTATTTTTAATGTAAAATATATAATATGCAATAATATAAATTTGGTTCATATAAGTAGTTATAAAAAAGATAAAACACATCATAAACGTTATGATGTTAACTTCAGATTTATTTTCGGTATTAATTTGATAAATATACGGGGTGACCCGTTTTAAAAGACGCACGCAAATAACTTGAGAAAGTCTAAATCAAAAAAAGCGTAGGTACAAAAGTTTTTTTTTCAAAGGGGAAATCAAATAATAACCTAGAATTTGACCATAGGCTTCACATTATTTCAAGATCGAGTTGATATTTGGTCAAGCGGGAATCCACATTTTTTATTACGGACATTGAAAGTAGAGAAAATTTCTTGTCCAACCGTATAAATAACATAGCGAGTCCAATCGCGTACAGGTCATTTGAAGGTTAAAATGTCAAAATAATGGAATTTTTCATGTTTTTTTTTAAGTATTTGAGGTAAACGTACCGTGTGAAGTTGGTATAATGTAACTTGGAATTTTAACTGCTAACCATGGAGGTTTGAAGCACAATAAATTTTTTGAGTATTTTTGTTCAAAAAGAGATGAGAAGAGAATATAGCTTCTCGAGTGTCATTTCCTACGTTCAGTCATCGATAACAAATGCAGTATCCAGGATCCACGACAAACACTTAGCAGAATGGCTTTTAAGTCCCATTTGGGACCCCTCTATGGAAATGAGACCGGAAAAATACTGGCCCAGACGAAAAGTAGATAAATAGTAATTAGTATATTTTTTTCTTTTATGATGCGTTAGAATTCTCCTTTTTTATCTATCTAAGAAGATAAGACTTGAAAAATACTAGTTAATCAAGGTGTGAATAATGGTTCAAGTAATGACAGCAAAACAAAGAAAATAATTTTATATTTCAGCGAATTAAATCTTCGAAAATTCTTCCATAATTATCAATACATAGTTCAACTCTTCGTTAAAAATTTCGAACTGTCGATAAAAGCAGATTTTATGGTATGCTATCTTTCTCCGCTATCAAGAATTTTTTTAGATTATTCGGGCTGAGTTAAGGTCTAAAATAAAATATTTTTGTGAATATTTCTGATAATTGAGCGAATCACGAATGCTTGTAGAAACATGTGTTTATATGAACTGTTAGAAATTTTGAACCAAGAGTTGAAATATGCATTGATAATTATGGAGAAATTTTCGAACATCTAATTCAGTGAAATGTTAAATTGTTTTTCCACTCGATTTTTTCTTTGTTTTGCTGCATTTATACCTTGAATGGCCGATATTTTTTAAGTATTATCTTCATAAATAGATCAAACGGAGTGTTTTGACTTATCATCAAATAGTTAAACTTGCTCTTCATCTATTTTTCGTCTAGGCCATTATTTTGCGGGTCTTATCTTCATTGAGGAGACCCAAATGGGACTTGCTACGTCTCTTTTTGAACAAAAATACCTTTAAAAATACGACACAAAAAAATTTATTGTGCATCAAACCTCTAAGGTTAGCAGTTAATGTTCCAAGTTATCGTCCGCAAACTTCACATAATAAGTTTGATTCAAGTATTTAAAAAAAAACATGAAAAATTACATTATTTTGACATTCTAACTTCCAAATGACATATGTCTGTGATTTGATTCTCTATGTTATTTATACGGTTGGATAGGAGGTTTTCTCCTTTCTGCAATGAAAAATGGAGGATCCTCTTTCAAAACTCAACTTGACCTTAAAATTACTTTGAAGGTCAAGCTTAAGATCAAATTGAAAACTTTCTTTACTATATTTTTTTTGATTTAGGCTTCCCCATTAGAGTTATTTGTGTGTGTCCTTTAAAATGGGCCACCCTAAATATATTTGTAAATCTCATAATATTTAATTATTTATTTTTATTATTTTATATTATCAATTGGTCAAAGTTTTCATATTGAATTTATTCAAAGATCTGGAGTGCGCGCTCATGCTACGTTGTCAAATATTTCGATTCAATTTTAATGCAAGCTAATTTAAAATTTTATGTCATTTCTTTAAATCGATATATCTGTAAACTCTACGGTAAACTACGAGGTGTGTTCAGAAAATAACGGGAATTTTCGTTTTTTGAAAAAAATATTTATTCATTCGTCTAGATTACTGTTGTCGCCTTCAAAATAGTCCCCATTAGATTTTATGTACATGTGCCAGTGCTTCTTTCAATCCTCGAAACACTTTTCAAACTCGATATTGGGAATTTTAACTCTTTCAGCGATGCGATTTTAATGCCATCTATGCTTGTAAAACGACGACCCTTTGAGTTTCTCTTTATTTTTGGAAATAGGAAAAAGCCTCATGGAGCCATGTCTGGTGAATATGGAGGCTGGAGCATCGTTACAGTATTGTTTTTGGCCAAAAATTCACGAACAAGCAATGAAGTGTGAGCAGGTGCATTATCATGATGCAAAATCCATGAATTGTTTTTCCACAAATTCGGGATTGCTTCTTGCAAACGGCGTTGAACTTGTAGGTAGTACTCCTTATTGACCGTCTGACCTCGTAGCAAGAATGCATGATGCACTATGCCATGAAAATTAAAGAACACAGTGAGCATAACCTTCACGTTTGAGCCTTTTTCGATCTTGGCAAGCCAGAATTCCTCCAATGGGCCGATTGAGCCTTAGTTACGACCTCATATCCATAAACTTATGTTCCGTCACCTGTTATAACACGTTTCAGCAATTCTGCATCGTCGTTGACTTCATTTAGTGACTCCTTAGCAACTTCCATTCGCCGCTGTTTTTGTTCAAAATTCAACAATTTTGGAACAAATTTTGCTGCCACGCATTTCATACCAATGGCATGAGTCAATCGATATGCAAACATTATCAGCAACTTCTCTGATTGTGATTTGGCAATTGTTCATAACCATTTCTTTCACTTTTTCCACGCTTTCATCGGTTGTTGGGCATCCTGCACGTTTATCGTCGTCAACGTCTTCACGGCCATCTTGGAAACGCTTATACCACTCGTAAACTCTTGTTTTACTCATAGCAGACTCACCATAGGTCTTTCTTAACATTTTACACACTTTGTTACGCTTTATTTCAATTTTTACGCAAAATTTGATACAAATATAAAACAAGTCTAACCTTAGCGCCTGCCACAGACAAAGTAAACAATGAATACAGCTGAAAATTTTATCATACTTCAGGGGCATGTATACCAACATAATAAAAAAAAATCTTGACAATCGAATTCTCCAAATCTGCGAAATTTAAAATTTACCGTTATTTTCTGAACACACCTCGTAAATTTTTTCTTGCAAAAAAAAGTCATATGTATGTTTCAGAAAGGTAAAATTTAATGTGTAAATGGTAGTATAATTCAAAGGAAGGTGTCAAAGTTCTGATTTCCCATAAGATCCTGTACAAATTTTTACATTTTTGAAAATTGAATTCTTAAAAATTTACATAGCAAGAGTAATCGAAATTTTGCAATAGTATAGACTACGATTTAAACTGTTATAAAAAAACTAATTTTCTTTATGACCTAATATTTTTTATTTAATATGAGCAGAGACTGGACCTCTTTAAATTTACCACTGTGGTCAATTTTAGGTTTTTCCGGAGATTAAGATAAGGCAGTTATATTTTACTCTCCGCCCATGCCTTTATTACAAAGCACAAACTGTCTCTTAAAGCCTATATTATGGTCCAAAGTTATATATATTGGAGTTTTAGTATTTCGACAACGATCTATAGCTACTTAACCGCTTGCTGGTTTTCGCTTCAGTATACGACGTCCTAAAGAGATATCATAATCTGCCGGTTATTTTTGACGTTAACTTGTTTGTCTTTTGTTACGACTTATGCTTCATTACTATCCACTCAAAACAAAAAAAGATCGAAAAATATCGCTTGGACAAATTATGTCTTAATTCTATAATGTGATATATATATATATATATATATATATATATATATATATATATATATATATATATATATATATATATATATATATGCGGTTTTCACGGATTCCTCCGTGTGAGATGCAATAGCAGTGGATATATCCACATTATGCCGTTGTAGTGCTGAAATCACATTCAGCAAACGTACAACTATATGCAGCTCCGTGTATGAATGAAGTAAAATGCGAACAGTAAATACAAACTTCGTTCTAACCATATCATTTCCGTGTTAGAGGTTGCACAGTTGGAACAAATTGCTAAGGAACACATCCTATTCCACCACCATCAAGATAATGACTTCTGCCGTATCATTGTGGCGGGGAGAGTAAGTTTTGATTTTCTTCTCGGTATGGTGGTACAGGTAGGCCATCATCTCGATGGTGGTAGAATAGGATAAATTGTGTTTTTAAACCGCTATAATGTAATGCTGAAAGAACTGAAAATAGAAGAAGAAAGCAGGAGATCCAATTATTGGAGCTGCAAGGATTAAGGCAAGCTAAGATACTTCTGGGGAACTACGACCAGAAGAGATTCTAAGAATATATAAGTTTGAGTGAAAACCAGCTCAGGGTTCTGACAGGGGTCCTGACGAGGTATTGCCACCTGAAAGGACAGATCAAGAAACTCAGACTGGTAGAAAGAGAAGAGTGCAGATTCAGTGAGAGGAGGAACCCTCTATTCATATCCTTGCAAAGTGCAGCGCTCTAGAAAATCTTAGAATGCGGTTCTTGGGAGCACACCAAATCGAAGAAGGGGAGTTACCCACCTCGAAGCAGTCCAACATCCTGAGATTCCTGAGGGAAATAGGACTCTAGCCAATAAGGTGGCTGTTACGACCGGGTAGCAGTAGGGGGGCACAACTGATCTACCAGGTCGCAGTATACAGATCCCCAAGATTTGGTATAAATGACTTGATAAATTTCCCTGGCTTACTTACTTAGAATTGCAACATGAGTCATTTTTTGTTCCATGTATAGCATTTGCTAAAAGCGGTGGCAAAGGATTACAACCTTTGATACGTTTGGGACATTTGGTGATAACGAAATTCGACAATTAGAAAGAAGCAAGAGTTTTAAAACACATAACTGTGTAAGCATATGACGTAAGCCAGTGAAACAGTCTTTTCACCACAAGCTCAAAGTGAGCTTACAGTTTTCCCACTATCTAATCCCCAAACTCAGTTCAGTGTGAGCTCACAAGAAAAGAAAATCACGTGAATTAGTAAGAATATATAATTTTCGTTTTTGCGTGCGTATGAGCGATTTCGCAGTTATTGGAAAAATATTGTGTTCTCTGTTAATTTTTGTAAGCTCGACTTTCATTCGAACTCACAAAAATTGATTCGCAGGAATCATAATAATCGACGTTTTTGAAAATATTCCATATCAAAAACATTCGATTATTGATGTATGTTCTTAATTTTACACGCAGTTGCTGGCCGTGATCATTTTCAGTGCATTGTCAAAGATAAAAGAAAATCTGTTTAAAATTTGACTGACGAGTTCCAGATGCAACAAACTGTATGGTGTTTTATGCGACAAGAGTCGGCTTTGCACGGACATTGTGACAGTGGTAAAATAGTTACTCAAAACAATTTCACAGAACCAAATGAAAGAGGTTTCAGAGTTCTATTGAAGTATGGAGTAAGGGGCTCCACTATTTCAGAGTCATTTAGAAGGTCCAGGAACATCGTGCAAAATATGGTGAACGCTTCCTACACTGCCGTAGTTCGCCGATTACGAGACAGTGCGATGCGCACACGTTCGACATTCTTATTGGTAGTCGAGGTTAAAGGGCGCTCCTCCCGTGAATCGTCTTCCAGCCAGAACCACTTTTTTCCAATTTGAAACAAAATTTGATTGCGGCTCGTTACTCCATAGCGAAAATTGTGACGCAGTGAGAAAAACACGTCAAACGAGCACAGCTGGCCAATAAATAAAGTTACAGCGCTCATATCTACACTTTGGGTAACTAAATACATAGTTCTGCCATCGGGTAACAGATAGCGCCAGTTGTAAATATTATACAAAATTAATCACGGAACTTTTTTAATGGGACTGTCTATGTTCATATTTGCAGGTGATGGTCTTCCCAAGCTAATGGTAGAAAACCTTCAACGTTGTGAATTAGTTATTTCTTTCTTGATTCGCCAAGGTTACGACGGAGTAAGTAATACCTCTGGGAAATTTAATAGTGTTCAACCAAGTACATGTAAAAATATACGTCCATTGTATCGTACATTCTTTGAATCTAGTTATATCTATTACCAGCAGAATACTAGCTATCAGAGACTGCTGTGGCATCATAGAAACTGTTTACAATTTCTTCCGTACTTATAAGAGGAGAGCGATTCCGAAAAACGCTATCAAAAAATCTGATGAATATCCAAGAAAAAAAATTCTGAAGCAATTAAATCTCACTTGATGGGTGTTAAAATACGAAGCTGTTGACAGCTTTCATGAATTATTCCCTTTCATTGACGAAACTCTGAATAAGATGAGAACTTCGAAAAATGACGCAAAACTTATTTGGATGGATTTAAAATTTTGATAAATTTACATATCATGAACATGGTTTACCAACTATTGTTGTCGTTGAGTCGGAAATTTCTAAAGATCGATTTCGATTTGATACAAGCTATGGATTTCGTTTAAGATTTACGCGATGAACTTAAAAAGATTCGAGCAGAAGAAGTAGCGTTTTTTGGAATTTACGAAGCTTTGAAAAAAATTTTTGACATTGAGACAATATCTAAAGAAATAGTGAGTAGAGAGAAAAATTGTGAGTATTCTGAGTTTCCGAGTAATCCATTTCTGGACTTCTACATCATGTATATGAAAGATTTTCTTAATCACAAAAATATACTAGAAGGATTTGATATCGAGTTCTATCAAATATTGTTTGCTACCAGATTACCTGCTGTTCCAGTCGAGTTGAAAATATGGAAGAAATACTTAATCCATAAAAGGTGATATCAAGCCTAAAAATTGTCCAAAAGGTTTCTAAAATATCAATGTATTTGTAAGGGAACAAAACTTCATTGTGATTTTTAATTATTTTAACATTTATTAACTCTAAATAAAAATCTACTAAATGGAAGAATTTACTTGAGTCCCTCTGTATAAAGATTTGGACCGTTAAAATGTATATCTTATGTCTGGGTAAAAATAGTCACATATCAGGAAAATATAAATCCATTAACATACTTAAACTTAAGCTCAGTTTTATTACTTTCATGGTAGTTTTCTGAAAAAAACAACATAAACTTAGTCAATTTATGTGACACAAAACCTAAACGGGTCTACCCTCTCGAAGTTTTTAATATAAATCTGTCAAAGTACCTTAATAGTCTTAAAATCCATAACATTAGGGTCTAAGGTTAAGTGTTAAAGTGATCACCACATGTGGCCGACCATGAAAGAGCTTTCTTTTACTTAAACTGAGCAAATTTTCCCATCATAAGAAAACAAAAGAATATTTAAGAAAAATCAGTAAAATGCCATATTAGTATTTGTTATTGTATACAAAGTTCGCGTCTGTTACCCATTTTTTCCCCAATTGACGAAAATAAGAAAATGGTTAAAACCTTGGGGTTTTTTCTATGGATTCTTACACGATCTTTTAGTATAATTGTAGAATAGCTACCGATCACATTTGTATAAAATAATTATTAGTTTTGAGCTCCACCATCACTTTAATTAAAAAAAAAACAATTTAATTAGGGATTTTTCTCTTATTTCTAAAAGGTGTTTTTTTATTATTCGGACTTATCAAAATGTATTAATATTATTAGTTCAAATTTCGGTTTATATCACTAAGGGGAATATCAGAATGGCCTAGAGAGCTTGTAATTTTAAGTTTTTTAATTTACTCTTAAGTTTCTCATTTGTAAATATCGTTTTATTTTTCTTTTATTTTGTTAAATAGGGATAAGTATTTCAAGAAACTAGTCTTTCTTTTATCGATAAAAATCTTTTTGTGGGTAAACACACGGGCGTGCACTCAAAAAGCATCGAAGAATTCTGCTTTGGCCAGCTGACAGCAGTTTTCCTGAAACCTGTAGTTGTGTTCCGAGTATTGGTAAGCTATAACTAACGGTAGTCTTTTAGAACTAAACTTCAAGATCGACCAGACTGCAAGAGTGATATGGGCAGTAGTAAATTGTGAGCAGAACGGCCACACGCTACCTAGAACAATCCATACACAGTAGTTCACGATTGAATATTGTCACATATTGTTAAAAATATTACCTACAATGCCGATATTAACGTCGACTGCAGAACGAACTCTTTAGTTTGATGCGGATAAAAACCGTTCAAAAAATATAAGTTTCATTGCGGAATTTAAAACACATGTGTGACCGCCTGAATGGTTGAGCTGATCTGGTAATCCATCATGACATTGTAATCACAGATGAAGAAATCATTGATGAATTATCAAAAAATAACCTGAAAAACTGGATATTCTTTTTTAATTGTTATAGAAGAATATAACCGATTTGTGTACTTGTTTTTGTATTACATAAAAGATAATTTTTATTAAAAAAAAAATAAGACTTGACTAGAAAAAGATGTATGTAACTGCATATTTAATTTGATCCCTTCTTCGTAAGAAGCCATCTGATTATGAAATCTCCCTTATTTTAATAACTGAACTCTCAAGAGATATCTTAAATGTCGTCGTTTTATTTTTATCGTATACCCACATTTAAAAAACTTTTGTAATAGTAAATCTTACTAAGATTGTGGTAACATTTCCAAACAAGTCACATCGAATTCAGCTCTAGGTGTAACTGCATTCTGGCGGAACCAGTCCATAAACTACAAACTGGGAGTTCGGCGATCTCGTAGAACTAATTAAACCACAAATCCTTACTCTAATTTGCGATATGGGCGAGTTTACGTTAACTTTATTAGATTATCCCACCGAGTGTTTGGGCGTGAATTGAACTTTTGTTGACAAATTTAGGTACAAAAGGCAGAGTGTTTGATAAATGATATATCAGCTAGCGATGTTAATCAATAGTGGGTGTTACGAAAACAGAAATTAATGATTATGTGATGTTCTCAACTTTAAGATTCCATTATTTATTGTTTAAAGTCAACGAAAATTGAACAATTCATCGAACATATTTCGGTTAATAATATATTAATTCTTTCTTTTTTCGTACTACTCCCCTGGATTAATTTAATTTTACATTAAAAAATATTAATAAGAGTAAAAGTATTATTTAATAGCTTCTACTCGTGATTTCGTCCTCGTGAAAGTTAAGAAATAAAAAACTCTTGAGTAATTAGAGTTCTCTAATTTTTTAAAGCAGCCTGTATTACTCCTGGTAACGTAGACTTCATGTCCGTAAAGTTTCAGCGAGATCGGTTCAAATGGTTCGAAATTTAGCCCATACAGACAGACAGAGAAAAGCAGTCTATATTATCTTGACAACTTCATCTTCATGTCTATAAAGTTTCATCGAAATTGGTTCATCTGTTTTGAAAATTAGCGCATACAGACAGACAGACAAATAGAAAAAGCAACCTGTATTATTCCTGACAACCTTTTCTCAATATTTGTAAAGTTTAATTGAAATCGGTTCAGCTGTTTCGAAGATTAGCGCGAACAGACACACAAATAGTCAGACAGAGACAAACAGGAAAAAGCAGCCTATATTATACTTGTTAACATCTTCTTTATATCTGTAAAGCTTTTTCGAAATCAGTTAAGCCGTTTAAGGATTAGCTCGTACAAGCTAACAGACAGACAGACAGAAAAAAGTACGCCATTACACTCCTGATAACATCGTCTTCGTATCTGTAAAGTTTCATAGGAATCGGTTCAGCCGTCTCGAAGATTAGCCCGGACAGACAGACAGGTAGACACATACATGAATTTTAAATATATAGTTTTCTGAATTCGGTACACCAGACCGTTTAGTCGGGTCACTAAGATGTACAGACCTCCCATAACTTCTGAAGCGTCCTTTGGTTCTTTTCGGATTGTTCAACCATATTTTTTCACCAACCATAAATTCACCAGTAGTGGCCTTGAGGTCATAGCGGGTCTTTATACTATCGCTCTCTATTTGTAATCGTCACAGTACTTTCTCGAGGATGATCTATAGGACGTTCTTCTTTCGTAGCCCCTTTTGCAGTCGTGGTCCCCTTCGACCCCTTCCCCACGGTCGTTACGAGTAATCCTTCTATGTCTTCCGTAGCGATCATTTCTACCATCGCCTTCACCAGTAGTAATTTCCGGGTAATCTCGGTAAAAGTGACCATTATATCCGCATTGGTAACAACGCATGTTATTCGAATAGTACCGGCGACCTTAACCCTTTGTTCTTGGTTTGGCATAAGCCACTCTAATGGGACAATCGTATATTCAATTCCATCGCAAGCCTTGACGGCAACTACAGCATCTTTTTTATATCTGTAAACAGCAAATCCAGAACGGGAGATACTATTAGTTAACCAGACTTGTCTAAGTTTTTTAAGCAAATACTTTCTCCATGTCACTCCTTCGAAGTTCATCACCTACATCAAAAATATGAAGCCGATAGCCATCAGGAACACTGTTAAGAGCAGTACTACTAGTACAGCGGCTTTGTACATGCTCCTCTTGGCCTTATTTTCAACCATTCTATTTCTGCCATCGAAGGTTTTATTTTTGTTGCCATGTGTTTTTTTATGTTTAAAAATTCTTGCAGCTCCATCATTAGCCTCATGAAGATTTCTTTGTTGGTCTTGTGATCATTCCTGGAAACGTTGACCTTTCATATTATTTTCCTTGGTTCCTTGAGATCTGTTTGACTATTTCAAACTGAAGGGCATAAGCAAGAGCCTCAAAAATTTTCTTCATTCGGGCCATTATTAGAGTTTGAGATATGTTGGGTAAGCCAAATTCATTAGTCTCATTATATTCGCCTCATATTCTTGATGACTTGTTGTATTTTTGTCTTCTTCTTTGGAGTTGGGCCTTATAAACTTCTTGGAGGTGGGCTTCCCCATATCGCATCTCCAGAAAAGTAACAATAAACTCTTAATCATTCGGTTTTTCTTTGGAAATGTTACGTAGAACCTCCATAGCTTCACCTCGTAGTGCTAGAATAAGAGCATGTGCCTTCTCCGGTTATACTTCCTTCCGATCTGTCCTTTGTACAAACAGGTACATGTCGGTACCCTGATGAGTCTAGTAGAGACGAAACATCTACCTCTGCCGTATCACTGTGGCGGGGAGGGTAAGTTTTGACTTTCTTCTCGATGTGGTGTAGCAATTTATTCAAACTGTGCAACCTCTAGCACGGAAAGGATATGATGAAACGAAGTTTGCATTTACTATTCGAACTTTACTTCATATATATATATATATATATATATATATATATATATATATATATATATATATATATATATATATATATATAAAGGAAATTATAAATCAATTACGTAGCACCGTTCCATAACCAATTTTCAATTGTTCCGATTACTCAATGGATGTATAAATTCATTAATTACAAATTAGTACAATTCACAACTACAAACGTAGAACGTGTTACATAGAATATCTATTTAGTAACTTGATTAGATAGATAACACTAATTGGCAGGCTTTTGACCTGAAAAAGAAAAGTGAAAACCATTACAATTGTGACGTTTTTGTTTGTTTTCGAAAAAAATAGTAAAAAACGTATCACATTACATCTTTCTGATATTTATTTAATAGCATTTAAACAGAAAAGTCGAAAAATTTTTAAATTAAATATTGAAAACAAATTATTTTGGACTAGTAGTCTTCTAAAATATCTTCTTCGGTGAAACTTGTTTGAAATATTACTGATGTTTTTCTAAATCTACCTAAATTTTCTCAGAAAATTACACGGGTGCTTATGGGAATGTATGATACAACTAGCATTAATGGAAAGCCATAGATAAATATATTACCATTAAGTTAATATACTGATGAATTTGACCAACTGTGGGGTTCAGAAAATATAACTTCCTATATGTCATCTGATTACGAGCTCACGGATGATTTTAGAAACTTTGAGGTGCGTATAAATATGGCATGCCGAGTTCATGAAGCGCGCGGGTCGCGATTTTAATATTTGTTAAATTTTAGTTCAAACGTCAAAGAATTTACCAACAAATATGGCACGCCGCACCAGCAATGCATCTGAGCTTACAATAAGCCAATTTCATCATATTTCCATTGTTCGCGAGCAGTGCGTTGGAGGTTCGCAGTGGTCCATTTCCTGGAGGTTATTGGTGCGAACTTAAAGGAATTTTAATTTGTCTAGTGGGATGGGTTTATGGTATACCCTTACTTTACAGCAAGACTGACGACACAAGATAATTTTTATTTTTTTGTGAACGAATTGACATTTATTTTGCAGTTGGTTACATGCATTAATTCAAAGTTGTTGGTAAGTGAATATGGAGTGTTTCGAAGAAAACATGTAGTATTTAGAGAAGACGTTCATAGAGTTCCAAAATTTGTGAGTTAAAGAGAAGAGAATTTTTGAAAAAAAAAAGAAGATGCATGTGTGGAATAAATTTATGTTAAAAAATTTACAGAGGCCAGCGGGAATAAAATTTCAAGCTTGTTTGTTAAATGGAAACAGGCTGCTGAAAGTATATTTCTGTTTTGGAAATGACTGGTCTTATTTTGTTTAATAAATTTTAACATCATTAAAATCTAACAGAGGCATTTTGGTGAAATTTTTGTATTGTCCGCTAATCTGCTAAAAGTTCCAACCCTGACCGTTTTTACACAAGATAGTGCGCCATTATCGCTAAGGTAAACTTGATGAGAGTAAATCTCATTGCATAAAACTAATAAAGCTGTCATTTTTTCCTAATTGTCAGACAAGGTATGACAACAATAATAGCACGAGAGATTAGTGTATTTGTGAAGGGCCATAAATCGAAGATTTTATAAATAAATTTGGTTTATTTATAACGCGAAAACCGCCATGCTTAAACCCCCACTCGGAATAGGCAGATTTTCGATATTTACCAATAAATATGTTATTGTAAAATTACATCAAAAAGGTATTTTTATATTTAGTAATATCAAAGATAATGGAAAAATAAAGTCATTAAAAAGGGCTTACAAAAAAAGAAATACACTTTAGTTTACAAAATTAAAAGAGTTGCTATCGTTTAAAATACAAAAAAATAAAATAAGTTTACCTCTTATGGCTGAAACACTTTTCAACTGTATATTGGTGTGTAGGTATTAGATAAATGCTGGTGTAAAAGAAAAACCAGAAAAAAAAACGTGAGGAAGAAACCAGTAGAAAGTACTCGTGAGTTCTTATGTGGGGTTAAAAGTAATTCCTCATTGAAACGTGCAGAACTGTTAAAATCCTCGTCCCGATTTATTTTGGTAAAAGTAACTCAACAAATAGCAAAACAGACAAAAGATAAGGTCACCAAACAACTAAATTCGGTTACCGGAAAAATTTTAAATATTTTCCACCTCAAAATCTAAAAAAATGGGCTACATAAATTTACATGAAGAACTTCTAGAACTTTTAGTTGTTTCAGAGAGGGAAATGAAAGTGAAGGCAAAATAACCACGGTTTTATAATAAAGATCCCTTACGTAAGCACCCCGTTACTTCAAGTCCCATAAACCAAAGATTTTATAAATCATACCGTAGTCAGAATTTTTATAAAGTAAGAGGTAAATATTGTAGATGTCTTAATTATGTATTTGTGGAGATAAAAGTCAGTTTAAAAGATAATTAGGTTTGAAGGTATCCATCTTAATCGGGCAATTAATAGTAATGGCATTTCCAGGTATAATTCAGATGCTAGCTGTTGAAAATGTCGACTTTTACTCCAAAACTTTATAAAGGTGTTGTAAATTTCAAATTCAAGTCAATAGTTTCAAATGTGCATTATTCACTTATTCAACAAAAATCCTTATGAAGGTGCGAAGTTTCATTTCAAAATGTGCTTACACAATAGAAGTTAACGAATTGTAGATTCGCAAGAAAAGGAAAAATGAAACTGTATGCAAGCATCTTCGAGAAGAAAACTCTTAGACGTTGACAAAAGAAAGCTGTAAAAACATATTAAGAGAACACGTTCACGCATTTTATCTTAGATGAGAAAGAGCAACTCTCGATAAAGTTTTGAAAGTTGTGAAGAATACGAGCATGTGCCAGACATGGAAAAAACTAATCTGGGGAAAATGCTAAAAGAAATGATTTTTTTTAAGAAAAGCCAAAGTGACACAGAAAAAATACTATTTTGAAGAAGACAGTATTTTGAGACATTAAAAAATACTTCAGAGAAGGAAAAACATTTTTTATCTGGACGAAATCTGGCTGATCAACACAGTACAAAAAATCTATCAAGATAAGAATATAACAAGTTTTCGTGAAGCATTCTTAGAAGAATTGTCTACAGGTTTAAATCCTCATCACAGACTCGTTGTAACTCATATTGGAGATGTTAATGGATTTGTAGAAGGAGTTTTGCTGCAGTTGGAGTTAAAATCTATCAAAGATTATTTTGAATAATTTCGGAGAAATCTGTTATAGCTTTGTATAATGCCAGTTATCGTTCTAGATTGGTGGATAAGTTGCAAAGGTTGTGGAAAAAAAACGATATTACAGATCGGTTATTGCAAAAACATTCCTTTTGCGAATGAGTTACTAAAGAGAATTTCGAGATAATTTAGAAATTATTCGAAAATAAGAAATAACTACCTCATTTTATTTCGAAATATAAAAGCTATAAGTAAAATATAATCTCAAAAAATTGAACTAATTTAAAAGCATCACGCACCTTCATATTGGACTGCAAAGGCAAAAACGTAACCTTATGTAAAGGCTGATTTTTAAGATTTACCAATAAATATTGTAAAAATGCGACAAAAAGGTCTTTTTTATTTAGAAACATATAAGATAAAAGAAAAATAAAGTTATTTAATAATTTAGTTTATTGCGAACCTCCCGATTACCCGAATGTTGTCTCATAGAAGTAATGTATAAGCTGATTTCGAAATTAAACTTGAATATTTCAAAAATAAGAAAATAGAGGGCATTGCAGTATGGGTCTAAGAACGGAAAAACGCAAACTCGGGGAAAGGCTGATTTTCGAAATTTAACGGTAAATATTGTAAAAATACGAAAAATGGCGCTTTTTTATTCAGGAATATAAAGTTATTTAAAAACTTTGGTTTATTTATAACGGGAAAACCGCCATGCTTAAACGCCCACTCGGACTAGGCAGATTTTCGATATTTATTAATAAATATGTTATTGTAAAGTTACATCAAAAAGGTATTTTATATTTAGTAATATCAAAGATAATGGAAAAATAAAGTCATTAAAAACGGCTTACAAAAAAAGAAATACACTTTAGTTTACAAAATTAAAAGAGTTGCTATCATTTAAAATACAAAGAAATAAAATAAGTTTGCCTGTTATGGCTGCAACACTTTTCAACTGTATAGTGGTGTGTAGGTACTAGATAAATGCTGGTGTAAAAGAAAAACCAGAAAAAAAAAGTGAGGAGAAAATTAGTAGAAAGTACTCGTGAGTTCTTATGTGGGGTTAAAAGTATTTCCTCATTGAAACGTGCAGAACTGTTAAAATCCTCGTCCCGATTTATTTTGGTGAAAGTAACTCAACAAATAGCAAAACAGACAAAAGATAAGGTCACCAAACAACTAAATTCGGTTACCGGAAAAATTTGAAATATTTTGCATCAAAATCCCAAAAGATGGGCTACATAAATTAAGATGAAGAACTTCTAGCTCTTTTAGTTGTTTCAGAGAGGGAAATGAAAGTGAAGGCAAAATAACTTCGGTTTTATAATAAAGAGCCATACGTGCGTCAAAAATTTAAAAGAAATGACAGCTCAAAAACAGATGGTTGAAATGAATTTGTAAAATAAGCTATGCTCTGCTCGACATTAAATAAATAATACAGTAGTTATTTTTAAATTAAAGAAATATATCTACCGCCTTCTGCCGGCAGTTACCGACGTAGACCTAGCAAAGGATAGATAGAATTTCTGTCTCAAAAATTATCGATTTCCTGAAAGTCTGGGAACCTCGCTAACTAGATTTCACCCCGAACCGACACCGACAAGGCAAGTCACAAAACAAACATTTATAAAACCCCATTGAATTGAGGAACTTTATAATCATATTAACACAGAAAAGCATTGACAGTGGTGAAAATTAAACTAGGACATATAGAAAATTAAGATAAAAGATTGTAGTGGATTCAAATAATAAGATAAAAATAGCTCAAAATGAGATACGCAACATGAAAAAATACTGTCCAATTTAACAGTGACATAGAAAACCTATCCCTCGAAAAGAAAAACAATATAAACAAAGGAGAATCGAAGAAAATGATCAAATTAATTTCAAAAAAACCAGAAATACGAACAGATAAAAGGAAAAATTATACTTAAATAACAGGAAAGGAAACAGAGATTTAGCGAAAAAAACAGTAAATTCAACATCAGTAGAAATAAATACAACCACCCACAGTGTAGCGAAAGCAACGCAAAAATATGGGTCATAATGATGATCAAATGTAATATAAAACCGTGCTCTGTAGTGTACGAATGCGGCCAAAATTCAGGAAGACAAAATTACCGAACTGGAAAAGAAATTAACAAGGAAATAAGACTACGGAGTTTTGTAATAAAACCAAAAATGCAACTAACAGTCAAATGGTATATTTTTATTGGAAGAATTTATGAGAGATACTTAAAGAAAGGGATATTGCGTTTGATCATAACGTGAGTATTTGCAAAAATAAGATAAAATTAACTGAATTAGCCAGAGTAAACCTAAGCTGAAATTTGAACCGTGACAGATTAAAAAATTGGAAATAAATCAATCATTAATATTATGATTTAATCTAAGTACAGTGAAAATATCTCCAAACCAACCAAAACCATGATTAAAGTCAAACCGCTGAGTTCCAGATCGCAGCTTATAACAAGTTCCAAACACATATTAACACACAAAGTAGAGAGAATAAACTGTTTGTTCCACAGTCAAACTTCAAGTTCAATCCTTCGCGTGATAATTTTTTAATGTATTTTTAATATAATTATTGTCTTATAAGCAAATATAGAAATTTAAAAAATTTGTTTAAAAAACTATTGAATATGTTTATACGCATAGAAAGGCAAATAATAATCCAGTGTTAAATCTAGTTTTTAATAATATTTCTCATATTTGTATACTTTGTGTACATGTATAAATTAGTTACAAAAGTACGTATTGTTTCCGATATTAATTATTGTTAATTTTCGTTGATATATTATTTTCAATTGTAAATAGTTCATTAATAGTTTTTGTTATAATATACTTCGAAATAAATGTATAGCACAAACATATTATAATTATTAAAGGTTGTTATTCATAGAGATATAAAATCTTTATAAATATATGATTTAAAATAAAGGATTTACATATAACAATATATTATGAAATTTATGTATATTATATTTTAGTAATGCAATTCTACGTACGTGGGTAATTAAAAGATGCTTGATAATATATTAAAAATGAGGATTATTTTTTAAGAATAGTAAATTTTTTAAATAATATTCGGATGTGATAATTGACATCAGCTGTTTTTTACTTATATTTTATCCTTTTATCTACGTAATTTTGGATAAACCAGTTATCAGGGATCATTAGAAGAATTTTGTTTTTCATCTATATCTGTAGACTGGTTTCGAACTCGTTGGTATTCGTCAGTACAGGGTAGGCAAGTACACTTAACCACAATAAAATTGAATCCTTTAAGCAATTTAGATTGAACTAAACAACAACTCCGATATAAGTAGCGTCATCTTCTGAAGAGAAACAATATGGTCGAAACCGGTTTGGACTGCCAATGTGAAAAGCTTCCATATTTTTCTGGTAGCTGGTCAGCTAGTGTTAATCAAAAACATACATGACTATGAAATGGCACATTGGCCGTATGGTATTTAATCGACTGTGTCCCATACTAGTTTGAAAGGCAAGCCTTCAACGCAGAGAGTATGTTCCAGCCAATGTTGTGCTATTGGCTATGGGCACCCTTTCGACGTTTATGGGAGAAGAGCGAAGCAAGCACTATAGATCGAACATTCAACCAACTTATATATTTATATTATTTGATCTCAATACTCATTTTTGTTAATAGAATAAAGAATTTGTAGTTTAAAAGGTTGTAAGTCTACAGTCTAGTACACGAAACAATTGGGTCTTCGAACGAAATTTCCAGTTTCTTAATGCCTTTTTGAATTATTAAGTAAGAACTTTTTCAGATAAAATGTGTTAGGGACAATAAATGTCATTAATATGAATTTAATATTCTACAAAAGCATAACTTCTTCTTCTTCTTTCTCAGCCCATTGACGTCCACTCCTGTACATAAGCCTCTCCGATGATCCTCCACTGGGATCTGTCTCTCGCCTTCTAGAGCCAGTCTTTTTCAGCAAACTGTCTTATATCATCTACTCATCTGCGTTGTGGCCACCCATGGTTTCGGTTTGTTTCTCGCCGTCGCCAATGCAGTAATTTACTCGTCCACCTATCGGGCTGTTGTCTAGCTATGTGCCTCGTCCATTGCCACTTTAGTCGTGATATGCGTTCGATGACGTCAACTACTTTGGTTCTTGATCTTATTACTTCATTTCGTATTTTATCCTGTGACGAGATTCCTAACATTTGTCTCTCCATGGAGCGTTGAATGACTCGGAGTCTATTTGCGTTTTGTTTGGTTAGTGTTATAACTTATGGGACTAAAAATACTGACGCTGGTATTAAGTAAGAGATCATTGAGTTTGGACTGTCTTATCAAATCTTGACTGTCATCAATAACATATTCATCCGAAGCACTATAATTGCTGGAACGTGTTGGAACATCCAATTCTTTTAAATAAAGTACAGTTTAAGGAATCGAAGGAACATTTGCGTATTCAATTGTTAGGTCAGATCACATCGCGACAATCTTCGTAGGGAAGCATGAAAAAACATTATCGGAATTCATGCAGAAACTGTATCTATGTCATTTATTAAACTGCAGAGGAGAAGTGGTGCACGAAGGAAAGATAGAATAAATTCTGAAATACACGTATGCCCTTCACTAAAAGAAGGAAGCTTGACAAATTAACATTACAAACTCTCTTTAACACACAATTGCAGATGAGCCAAGAAGTTAAGTACTTAGGTTTAATCCTGGATGCATAGCATATATGTAACTCACACTTATAGAAAGTTATTGCCAAAAGCAAAGTAGGGATCATGGCCGAAAAAAAGTACTGGGCAAAACATGAAAATTGAAACCATAGAGTCTACACTGCAGTGGTAAGACCAATGATAACCTATGGCTCGGTGGACAAAAACCAGTTTGAAGCTATATGACCGGGCAGTTGGGTGCGTTGCCCGGGGGCTCCATGCTCGAGGATACGTAGAGTCCTTTTTAATGAATGATCTAAATAATTATTACCTACTCATCCATCGACAATAAATAATAAATAAAAAAATAATAAATAGCAACATCTCCTAATATATTGTTGGTTGACAGCGAGCGACATGGCGGGCAGTGAGGAAAGTGAATGAGCAAGAGACGGAAATGATCGGGTGACATTATGATGAATACTGGTATTGTATTAGGCGTCGAATCGAAATAAATTATTTCTTTTGAATTATAAATTTTATGCTTTTAATATGTTTTTATTATGGCCGCGTGGCATGTCTTATGGCAATATCCAACGCTGGTGTCTGTACAGAGGATTGATTGCTTTGTGAATCCTCAAATTTTTCTGGCTTTATTGGCGTTGTTTTTTTTTTAATTTATTTAAATTAACGTTTGCATTTTATGCAGCAGAGAGAAAAATAAAGATAGGTGGGGAGGTATTGGGGTTTTATTTTACGGGGGAGAGGTCAGAACCTAAACCGCTTTGTGTAATCTGTAATGAAATTCTGGCAAACAGTAGTTTGAAACCGTCTCTCCTTCGTAGACACCTTGAAACAAGACATCCGGATCACAAGGATAAACTTATTGAAAATTTAAAAAGAAAATTGGCAGGTAATAAAAAGTATAGTGTGTCTTTTTTATATATTTAAACGAAGATAATAATATTGCGAGTTAGTTATAGAATTGTAAGATCTGGACAAGTAAAAGCAGTAGCAGAAAATTTGATTGGATTGTGTGCTAAAGACATTATGACGAAGTATATGCTTGGAGAAAAGGTGGCAAAGAAAATTGATCTTGTTCCCTTATCAAACAATACAGTATCGCGGAGAATTAGTGATTTGGTAAATGATGTGGAAGGTGAACTTTTAAAAAGAATAAAACTGAATTAATTCACTATTCTGCTTGGCGAGTCGACCGATGTTGCAAACGCTGGAGTATTGCTGGGCTTATGTTAGATATATTTTTGAAGAATTCCATTCAAGCAGTTATAGTATTTGCAAAATTACTGAAAACGTATATGACAGGTGTAGAGTTATCCAGTACTTTAGGTGAAGCAGTAAAAATTGTATAATGTAAAATTCCGTGAGCTTTGTAAGGACTCTGGAAGCCTCCACGTTTCTTTACTAGTTCATACAGAAGTTAAACTGCTTTCTTGGCAAGGTTTTGATCCGCTTAAATTGAAGCCTGAACTTCAAGCAGTCTTTCTTGATCGTCCATTTCATTTGTCTTTTTGTGTATAAAATATTCTTTGACTGAAAAAATTTGCCTACATTTTTTCTAAATTAAATGATTTAAATCTATCTTTACAAGCCCAAGTATTACTATTTTCACCGTGAATCATAGAATAGCAGCCCTGCTAAAGAAATTCAACTTTTAGATTCAATGTCTGCAGGTGAATAAGTTGAATATTTTGGTTCTCTTAGCACCATTATTCTAGAAAATGAAATCAAATTTAACGAAAATATTAAAAGGGATATTACTGAACATATCAAATAACTTCAATTAACGTTCAAGGATTAGTTTCCTAATAAACTTATTATCTGGATCGAACAGTTGGATACGTAATTCTTTTCAAGGAGATATAACTTCGGATACTTCTTTAGCTTTATTAGAAAAATAAATGCTCATTGACTTATCACTTGATAATTCCCTAAACACTGTTTTTAAAGATCACTCTTTAATTGATTTTTGACTAGGTGTAAGAAAAGAGTATTCTGTTTTAGCGGAAAACCCCATTAAAATTTTATTGCTCTTTTGTACAACATACTTATCTGTGAAAAGATTTCAACATACACTTACCTGAAAGATAAGGATACAAACAGCTCAAATGCAGAACCTAATCTAAGACTCAAACTTTCAAAAATCGATCCAAATTTTGTATTTTTTGTTCCACCAAACAGGCACAAAAATGTCATTGAGGGTATTTTTCAAGTTCTCTATTTTTGTATTCATTTTGTATTAATTCTTTTTGGTAGGTTAAGCTATCACTTTGGTTTTAATAATGTTCGTCCACTAGCGAATAGGCTTGATTAAGATAGCTAACCTGCTCAGATAGAACAGTCTGCTGTGCCAATCAATCAAACGACTGTCAAGTCACTTTAAGACGTAAAGATTTTTAGAGATTTTTAAAGGAAATTATCAGACGTAAGTATGTTATAGACATGAGGTCTTAATAACTTTTTATCCCAAACAGTCATCAGGTTTAGCTCCCTTTTAATAGGTATGTTTTTGAGGGGATACTTTTTATCCTACAAATGACGGAGGTTTTCGATCCTCGTTCGTCTGGGATTTAAGTCTTATACAACAATGTTGAGTCTATTTTTCATTATTATAATTTAGAAAAACCATGATACGCCACTGTGCTCACGATTCCACACGATAAAAAACATCTACTTTATTAAGAAAGAAAACCCCGTTTCAAGAAAAACTTCTAAAAAACTTAAATGAAACTATAAACATTAAGATCCATCCGAAGTAACTTTGAGGGAAAATTGAGAAAAATCACTTCATTCGAACCTTTAACTTTGTTTTTCCAAGGAAAAAAGAATAGCTCAAATACCTAGGTTGGATTTTTCGTCGAATTTTTTTTTCCTTATATTGGCAATATTGTACGTTCGGTGGAGCTTGTAAAGGAACTATTCTGTGTAGGGTGGAATGTTTCTTTATTTTATTTTTTAATTTGTTTTTGGGGAATAGCTTAATATAGTTTGCGGACTTTTGAAAGCAAATCAATCAGATGCGTGTCGGACCCGCATTACACTGGGTTTCCGTAGAAATTGTTTTCCCATTATTTTTCGGATAATATATTGAAACATCGGAGAATAAATTAAATTATTTTTTTTTTGTATTTCATAAATTAATAAACAAACTGAATTCTTCTAATTTTCTATGAAAGTATTTATTTAGTCGCAGTAAGTACTATTATTTTTGAAACATGGGTTAAATATGTGAAAGAGTTATTTAATGATAACAGACCGAATAAACACAACTCCGATGATCTCGCTAATATAGACGCTAATATAGACATGGGACCGGAAATTCTAAACAGTGAAGTTCTATCTGCCATAAGATCTGCAAAAATCAGGAAAGCCACCGGGCCTGATAATGTCCCAACCGAGCTGTTACAAATGATCCATGAAGAAAATATAGGAATCTTGGTCAAACTGTTTAATACCGTATACGAGACTGGAGATATACCGGAAGATTGGCTGAAGTCTGTATTCGTCCCAATCCCAAAAAAACAGCGAGCAAAGCGACGCAGTCAGTATAGACTAATAATTCTAATGAGCTACACTTTGAAGGTGTTTCTCAGAATCATCCACAGCAGGATAAGATCTAAATGCGAGGCAGAGTTAGATGAAACCCAATTCGGATTTAGAAACGCCCTAGGTACTAGAGAGGCTTTATTCGCTCTAAATATACTTCTGCAAAAATGCCGGGACCAACACAAGGATGTATTCATATGTTTTGTCGATTACGAGAACGCCTTCGACAGAGTACAGCACAGAAAACTCATAGACATTTTAAGTAACGTAGGGGTAGACAGCCGAGACGTAAGAATTATTAAAAATCTATATTGACGGCAGAGAGCAACAGTAAGGCTAAATGGAAAACTCACAGAAGAAAATAAAATTCTGCAAGGCGTCAAACAGGGCTGCATACTATCTCCACTGCTTTTTAATATATAGTCAGATAAAATCTTTAAACGGGCTACTCAAGGACAATGAATGGGAGTACAAATCAATGGAGAATATATAAATACAATACGATATGCTGACGACACTGTTATTCTGAGCAACCTGCAACATCTATTAAAATGTGTTAACACTGAGGGTCAAGAAATGGGGCTCAACATAAATATCAAAAAGACAAAATTTATGGTCTTTAGTAGACAACCTCATCTTAACGCTTCAATACAAATAGAAGGAAAAAGTATAGACAGGGTGACTCATTTTAAATATCTTGGATGTTATATCACCGAAAATCTAAACCCAGATAAAGAGATAAGGTGTAGAATAGAGACTCTAGAGCAACTTTTAAAAAAATGAAACTACTTTTCTGCAATGATAATCTCAACCTAAAACTACAACAGAGAATGATAAGATCATACGTCTGGTCAGTGTTACTATATGGGGCAGAGATCTGGACAATTAAGGCTGCCACGATTAATCGGTTGGAGGCTGTCGAAATGTGGTTACACCGGCGAATGCTGAGAGTACCTTGGACAGCTAGGCAAACCAACGAAATGGTACTCAATAGGGCCGACACAACTCGTCTACTATTAAACATTGTGAAGTGTAGAAAAATCTCATATATTGGACATATATTCAGAGGGGAGCGATATAGAATTCTTCAGCTAATCATGATGGGTAAAGTAGAGGGACGTAGAGGGGTAGGAAGGAGACAGGCTTCCTGGTTGAGGAATATTCGTGAATGGACAGGTATACGTAGCGCGGGGGAACTGTTCCAGCTAGCGCAGGACCGTGAAAGACTTGCCAATGTAATTGACAACATCAGGGAGACCTAATATGGCACTTGAAGTAAGTACTATTATGAGGATGGGAAGAAAAATTTCCCGCCAATAAGTTTGGATCCTTTTCTTGTTGGCGCTTTCATCCAAGTCTGTTCTTCGCCGCGATGACTTCGGAATCGGTACCATGCTTTTTCCCAGCGACGAAAGGTTTGGGAGAAGATTGAAGTCCGCCATGTAACTTAAAGTATGTTCTGATAAAAGAAAATTATATTCTTCGCTTGACCAGTCTTTTTTTTCATGATTTTTTGTTTCAACTAATCAATAATATAATTGTTCTGTTTTTTTTAGATAATCTACCAACAAGATTCATTTAGCGTCCCAAAAAATAGTGGCCATGACTTTGCCTGCAGATGGAACGCTATTCATCTTGTTGGTATTGGTTCTTCCTTGCCTGTCCACTATTTTAATTGTTGTTTTGTATGGGGTTAATTGTAGTAAATCCAGAACTACACAGTAACAGGTTGCACAAATCTTATTAAGTGGACTCGTAGAAAGTCAAATACTTAGACACGATCATGGCTTGCAGTTTTTGATCCGAAGTCAGCATCATCCCTAAAGAATTCAATAAGCTATGATGTGCGCTTTCAGGTAATACTGAAGACAGATGACGTGTTACAGTTTTGTTATTTCATGAACAAAACTATAAATAATTTTACCAAAATATCAACAATCAAGCCAATACTCACCATAAATTAAACTCTTATTTTCATCAAGTAGTCTCTTTAATACATATAAAATAAAAGCTAAAAATTTTTGTCACTGTCACACCAAAAACCGGTTTTGTAAAAAAAAATCAAGTGTGCCTATAAATGTATCAAACACTCCACTTTTGCCACTTTCATCAAGGGTGTAGTTAGTTAATCTTTTGCTTTTTTTCTTGGCGGTCTTGAGTGTCAGTAGAGAAAGTGGGGGCCAAGCCTTGGTTGTGAACTGGCAGAAACCCAGAAAGCAGAGATTTTTTGCTGATTTTCTCAGAGTACAATACTACTTTTATTCCAGTTTGCAGCTACAATCATAGTTTAGTGCATTAAGGCATCATTTGCCAGATATTGAGGATAAACAAAGTTTTATTGTATTCGTTTTACGTATACACTAGGTAATTTAAAACATCACTTTTAATTAGGCTTAAGTAAACATAATTTTAGACTAAATCGGCATACTAGATAATTTGTTAGTGCGAAATACAACCGTACATAAAAAGTAAGGTTATTCAGTTTAGCCGATCTAAACCAACTTGGTGTATGGCGCAGATGACGTCATAGTTGCAGTAGTGTCCATTGTTTCTTTTTTTTTCTAATCCAGGTAGCAAATAGTCGCATATTTATTTAGATTAAATTGAAATTCACATAGTTTGTAAATCAGAATCCTTTTTTTATTGTTAAATATAGATACTAATTGTTTTTGGAATCAGTGTGTTTTATTTTGGGATCTAGTTGTTTCCTGTTTTCGATAACATCATCGCTTCTTCTTACCGACGGGCCTAAAACAGGTGGCGCTTTGATTTTATATAACCCCCCTAATCTCCGGCATGCTAGCCTAGGCACTGCCCTAAAAGAAGGAGCGATCAACACTAAAAAAAATAACCACCTGTACAGAAGCATTAAATATTTAATTTTCATTCATTCTTTTTCATTTTAATTCTTTTTCTCTCCCGTGACGTAGCAGACGTTTCAAATGTTGCTGCCAGCGCCATTTCTTGGGAAAGCCAGAAGCTTTTCATTAGATCCTTTTATGTCAACTTCATCTAGATTTGAAAAATTAAAGACGATTATACATTGTATGTAACTTAACGCTTCTATTTCACGAATAAAGTGACTAGACAAAAATAAGTTTCTATTTTGAGACTTTCCTTCCATACGCGAGAAGGTAGTCTAACTTATTTTTTTTTTGCAATTTTACTTTATATTTGTCTTTGGGTTAATTGAATGTATGGTACAGAGTTGTGACAAGTGCGGATGGACATGAAGAAATTACAAGGTTTCTTACTTGCTATGGAATTCTAAGAATGCTATGCTGCGTTTGAAATTAAAGTTCTCACCAATTTATGGTTGATTGATTCATTGAGTGATCCAAAAGGCCAGTGTTGAAAAGCTTAAAGATCTACAGGATCTCGAGGAGGCTACGAATAAAAATGACTTGTGTCCTCTCCTTTAAACGAACGATTGTCATCTCAAACTCAACATTTATCAGTTAAAGGACATTCAGGGTCGCCTATTAGCTATCGCAGAATGAACCGTGATTTCGCAACGCCTAAGAAACGTTCCAGATCTCCCCCTTCTTCTCCAAGTAGTAAGAGGAGAAGATCTCGAATTGCAAAAACGCGATTGAGCTGCTCAAAAAATCTCCGATATCGCCGAAACGTTTAAGATCTCGTTCAAAAACTTTTAGCAAAAGGTGGTCTTCTGTTAGAAGAAGACGACGGAGCCTTAAGAAGAAACAGTGACATGGCGAGACCAAATTATCACCCATGAAGGGAAACAGTCTCTTGCTAGGAATAAAAAACCCTCAGTTATTCATATCTTCGAGAATGAGGTCGGAACAGCTATAAGTCTTATGTGAACAAGCTGGCTGCATTAATCAGATTTAGCAGTCTATTCACTAGTTTGTCTCCAGTAGATTAGAGCTTCGCATGAGAAGATGATGTGTGAGGTTGTTTCGTATTCTTCATCACACAGCCTACATGTTAGTTCTTCAATATAGATGCCCATTATGGGTAGATATTTACTTAAGCCCCAGTGGCCGGTTATTAGTCCTGTCACTAGCCTAATCTGTCGTCAGCTAAAACGCAGAATTTCACAGCTTAGTTTGCCGGATGGCTTGGTCAGCAATAGTTTGCTGTGCTCGTGATAAGCAATGTGGTGTTGATGATTTATCCACCAGGATAACCATCCGCGAATAGCTGTAATGGCAGAATCTTGTCTTGCAAGTTTATCCACTTTTTCTTTATCCAAGGAGTTAGTAGTTTTATTTCTCCCAACTTCCTTCTTTTAGTGAAGGATGGTTTTTTCATGATTCACCCTTCAGTAAACCACTCCTCCATTATAGTCAAAGCTCCTTGTATGTTTCGAAATTGTTTTACCATGTTTCCCCACCGTGAATATTACAACTCGTCAGCTTATTTCTGGGTATAATAACGTCCGTTGTTAAGGTTTACCAGAAGTTCGTTGACCACCAGATCCCACAGGAGGAAAGATAAAACCCCTCCCTTGTGGGCAGCGTTTAGCTATCGACACCTCCATGGTTTTCTCTAACAGATGCACGTCTTTAATGCCATGCCTTCTGGTGGACATTTATCATGGAAGCAAAGGAGGTATGGTCGAATGCCCTTTCATTATCAACAAAGACTATTAGCGTTATTTTCGTTATTTATGGCAGACTTTATTATTCTAGGTGACCTAGAGCTTTTAGAGATATTTGCCGCGTGTACCTTTTCATAAGGTTCCCTGTTAGATTCATCAAAAAAGATGATAAATTAATTGGTCTAAGGGACTTCACCTCCCGGAATCGGTATAAAGATTATTTTAGACCATTTTCAAGTTGATGGTAAGTATTCTGTAGCTTTTCTAGCTTTTAAGATTCTACATAGCCCTGAATGATGAGCTTTTTGGCTTGCTTTAGAAGCATAGGGAAAGCCTCATTGGGTCCCAGTACCTTGCAGCTCCGGTTCTACAGCCCACTGTATCCTATTGTGGGCTTATTTATTACCTTGTTTGCAATTTGCCAATCTCTTTTTCGGTTAGTCATTTGTTAATTGTTAGACTTTCAAAATAAAAATTGTAATATGTGATATTCTATAAAAAATTTTTAAGGCTGTACCTCTTATGCTCGACGTATACAATTTGACATTATGGCTATTATCTCTGAAAATATCATAAAAGTTTTAAAGATTTAAACGCTTCGTATTATTTGTTAGTTACTATCAGAGTCTACACTAAAAGAAATACAAACCCAATGTAAGGTTTTAGGGATAGACTCCTACAAATACATTTATTTAAATACACGAATTGTAGAAGTTTCAAGAATTTAGATCTAAATTCTCACAGAAAACTGATATGGGTATTTTTTTAATGGGAGCATTCTGATGTTTGAGGTTAAAAAATCATTTTATATTTTTGTTACTTTCCTAGAATCTATTCCTGAAATCTATATATTTTTTTTAAGTTAGAAATTGACGAAGTTATTATGAAAGTTTGAAATCAAAGAGCCACGCGACAAAGTCGAGGTAATGCCATTAAAATTTGGAAAAACTGCTATTGTGTTTGATTGTATAAGTGACTGATGATATAGCAGTATTTTAAAAAAGAGGAAAGTATCCTTTATGACTACAGGATTCTCGACTGAATGCGAGTAATATAAGTTAAGGGTGTAGTCACAAAAACGTATCTTAAATAGGTTTTTTCTAAATTGTGCTTTCCAAATTCACGGATCATGATATCTTCGGAGCTGATGAACCGATTTTAATGCATAAAAGCTCAATTTGTTTGTACTTGTAAAGATAAACCAATTATTTATATTCCCTGTAGCAGCTAATATTTCAAAAAAGGGTAAGTGAATGAACTTTTTTGGATGAGTGTTTTCATTTAAATACGAAAGCTCTTGATTATAATCCTTTATTGCAGTTTTTCTAATGAGTCAAGCTTGAAGTACGGTATGCTGCATCTCAGGAAAAAACTACCTGCTGTAACTCCATATATTTTGTGTGTTTTAATGCAAATATTCAAAATAAAATGATTAAAGGTCAATAAATGAGCAGTAAAAAATTCAAAGTTATTAACCTATTCTTAAAATTTGCATATTTTTAAGCTAAGTTTTATCAGAATACTCATTTGATATAAGCAAATCCCTATTTTAGGCATTGCTACAGTCTACATATTAAAATATGAGCTACAAAGACCATTTGGTTTTGTTAGTTGAAGGGTGTTTGCATAATTCTGCCATAACATTACAAATATCGACAACTAATATGACACTCAAGAATAGTAATGCATGTTTAATTATTCAAATTCGAAATATTCCGTTGTAAGTAAAAATTTAGTTTCATTAATTAGAACAATAATCAAAAATTAAAAACACAATATTTTAATATTCAGTATCACTGTTATTTTCAAGCACAGAAGTCATTTTCATGCAAGAAAAAATACTTCATAAAAACTTTAAACACAATGTATGCATGTGAAGACATAAAAAATATTTAATCCTCAATAGAACTCTAAGTATACTTACTTCTACAGAGGAAAAGAGTGGAACTACTCCGTGGTCTTGAGCAAATACAGTGAGCCAGTAATGACTTTTGGTTTCGATGTCCAAAATGGCAGTGGTTTTAATAGTTCCTGAAAAGAAAATAAAATATTAGTAATATAACCATAAAAAAAAATTAAACTTCATTGGTTTGAGTTTTTCAATGCTTTTTTTGTTTAGGAACGTATATTCTCGTGACAATATAACGTTTCGGCTGGAAATTTCCTGGCTCTTTCCAAATATTATAAAATCAACACTGCAACAAATATGGCACTGATAACCTAACGGCATCGTTGCGTCTCCCTGAGTTTGTCTATACAAAGTTTTGTCATACCTGTACGAAGTATGTTAAGATTAAAGAACGTGATGGCTTCGAAAAATTGATCTAAAGGTTGTCAATGAATTTTTAAATTTCACTTCATTTTTGTAATATATTTGTTTTGCCAACTTTACCGGAATATTTTTATACAGAGACACTACATCAAGTGAAATTAGTATATAGTCGTTTAACAAACTTATATTTTTTATTTAGTTTCGAAAATCTCAAGAATCTTTTATATAAGATTGGTTGAAATTATAGTACACAAAATTGACATTGAGAAAGATAAATGTATTATTAAAGGTCTAATATAGCGTCTCAGCAATTATCTCATACATGGTGTTTGCCAAAATTTTGTCCATTCGATGACAAAATAAATTTTTCTTTGATTTTTTAAATGGAACATTCTGTACATAACTACCTTATGAAGAGTTATTGTTACTCTATCCAGGCGCGGAACTAAGAGGGGGGCGGTGGGGGTGATCGCCCCCCCCCCTCAAGAGCTTTGAGTTCAGGAAAATAGACCCGATTTTGCCCCTTATACTATAGTTTATTCAAGAACTAGAGAGAGTAATAAATAATTTTTTACCCTTTTTTTTTCTTCGCAAACTACCTGTGTTCTTTAGTCCGATGTCTTTAACAAAAGCTGTTAGACACACACATATAATTTTTAAAGCAATGGATTAGAAATTTTGTAGTCAAAAATACCGGTCTATAATAATAGACTATTTGGGTTCAATAACAAAAGATATTTGGATGTGTGAAGTATTAACAAGGATTTTAATCTTTGTCATAGGCATCGGAAGAAGGTTTATTTTTTTACTTAGTATTTGTGACATAGAATATTATTTCGGTAATAAACTTAAAATAAAAAGTTTTTATAATATTATCTCATTTCTTATGATTTCATAATAATTCACATACATCAGAAAATATAGATAATTTTGACATATTTAACACAAATCACAAATGTATTTTTATTATTTTTAATTCTGGCAGTAAATTTATAAAAGCTTATATTATTTAAATATATTTAAATATAATTAGATTTACGGCAGTCCTCAGTTACCTGCGGCACTGGAACAGGTATGTTGGAGGTTTCGGTAACAGTTTTATACCTCTCTCTAGTTTTTGAATAGAGTTGAGGAATGTGTATGCTTTCGATCGCCCCTCCCCCCCGTAAGAGCTTTAAGTTCAGGAAAATAGAACCGATTTTGCATTTTATAATAGGAATATGTAAGCTGCTGGTGCCCCCCCCCCCCCGTTGAAAACTTGTTTTTCTTGCGCGATAGCCCTCCCCCAAGAACTTTGAATTCAGGAAAATAGACCCGATTCTGCCTCTTATAGTTGGAATGTGTATGCTGCTCGCATCCTCCCCTTGTCGGCTGTTTTTTCTTGTTATCGCCCCCCCTCTCCAAGAGCCTTAAATTTAGAAAAATAGACCCGACCCTGCCATTTACACTACAAATGGGAATGTTGCTGGTGCCCCCCCCCCCGTCGACAACGTGCTTTCGATTGTCATACTATACTTTTGTGATATCACCGCCCCCCCTCCCCCAAACAGGAAGGCTGACTCTATCATGTATCTCGCTAAAAAAAACAATTTTTTAACGCCACGCTGTCATGAAATACTATGTATGAATGAAAATATTTAGTAGCTTTATCAAGAATGGTTCTTGATAAAGCTACCATGTAGCGAAACATGTTGAATATCATTTTATTCAAGTTTCAATTAAAGTGGAATTTTAAGTAAAAATCGAGTTTTACTACGTTATCTTTTATAATATGGAGTTCCACCAAGTATCGGCAAACTCAATACAATAATTTAGTAATCGAAAATTTTTTTGCTCACCACTTTTTAAAAGTAAAATTTAAAATTTATAGAAAATACCTGCAAAGTATATGAACACATTCATAATTAAGGCACAGAGAAACGAAGCAAAAATCAAAAGAAGTGAAAATTCATTTTAAGAAACTCCAAAAATGGTGTGTGGTCAACTTCAAAAAGCGCTAAATAAATAAATATACGATTATCAAATGAATATATCAGTCCTAGATTTATTTTTCAAAAAGATATTCATTATTATAAATAAATAAAAGTTATTCATTCAATTAACAACAACCAACTCAAACCATTTAATAATAATTCTGTTCCATAATAATAACTTGTTTTCGCAGCATCGATTTATAAAAACACTTTCAGGTTATGACTCTATTTTATAATATTCTCGTTCGAACGTCACTCTTCATTATTTTAAATAAATTTATATTTTCCTGGATATATTAAATTACCGATTTATATCAATTTAAACTATACTGTTGTGCCATTTAAAATATTACTTAAATTTACATTTTAAAATTTATTTCTCAATAATAACCTCAGCAGTGGCATCAGTGGTTAAGAGTTACGGTGCGCTCCTAATAATAATGTACATTATGGCCGGATTTTTTGAAAGAACATAAAGTCTATTATAACACTGAATACTTTATTATTTACTCATTGAATGGTCTATAAGTGATTAAAACGGATTAGGTAATGATGCTAAGTTCCATTCTGTGAAATATTCACAGTACCTGAGTTAGTAAGCTCCTATTGTATTTCCTACAAAATGCAAAAACAGCACTCACTGAAGTTACTCTTACTAGAAGCTTGAATTTAAGGCGTCATCGATAAATTAAATCTGATAAAATGGTAAGCCCGGGAAGACTAAGTCTCTACAGATACAATCTTTAGACTATCCAAATAAAGCTCAAAATACTTGTACTAAACTATGTAATTTACTTTAATTAAAACATACGGTGGCTCTAGATTAAAAAAATTCGTCAATAAAAATTGGTATTTCCAGTACAGTACGATATTACGTTACTTTTCTTACAAATTTAAACAATACAGCTACTTATCTATTTGTAAGTTCTTGTATCGGCCAATGAAATACCTGGAAACAGCACAGCTCTCGGATATTTTAATATCTCTTTGTGAGTAATTTGACATAGGTGGCCAAAAGAAAATCAAACGTAACACATTCGCCAGCAAGAGTAGCTGGCTTGGAAGAAATATGTAGTATTTTAATTTAAAATAAAAAAAAAAATTCAAGCTAAATCTTGAAAAAAATAAGGTAAGTGTGAATGATTGGAATCAAGCCTTGAAAAATTGTTATAAAAGCATTAAATACTGTAAATGCTTTAAATGTTTACTCCATGCAGGCTATAGATGCTGAAATATAATTTAAAAAAAGGGCTAGGATTTGAAAAAGCTGGTATATGATTTAAAAAGCTGGTCCCTGAAACAAAAGAAACATATCGGAGTCGGTATTTTGGAAATTTTTTATGAGGTAAAGACGTGAGTAAAATGAAAATAAGTTAATTCATTGACAACTATAATGAAAAATATAGACTATAGTTTCCTGATTTTGGTGTAGATTGATTAAATCAAATAATAAAACACACAGATGATCACCGATTTTGAAAAATGTCTAAATTGATGTTTTTCATGTTTTTATTCTTTTTATCAATTAATCTTTTAGAAACTATTTAAAGATATTATTTTCAAAATTTCGTGTACTACACTGGGAATAAAATAACGGCAGACAAGACTATTTATTTTAGTTACTTTAGAATTGTGTTTTTAAGTTAATTTGAAGTTTTTCATTGTAAATAATTTCGTTTTTATTTATTTTTGTTAAATAGATATAAGTGTTTTGAGAAACTTGTTTAGTTTAATTTACTAAATACATTCACGCCATTATTCTCGCGGATACACAAATGTGAGAGCTATAAAACGATAGACCTGATATGCCCAGTTTAGTAGCAGCTCCTCCTGAGTTTTGAAGCTGTGTTTGTAGTATTGGTAAGCTATAATAACCTGTATTTGTTAAGCAGTAGAACTGTAAAAGCCTAAGAAGATCGGTCAGACTTCCAGAGTGCTTTTGTCATAGAGGGTTTTACTTATATGATTAAAGAATAGCTGTTAAATGGTACGGAACAGTAGTAAATCGGGGATGAAACGGCCATACGCTACCAAAATACCCCGTTTGCAGGAGTCTACGATCAAATTCTGCCACACTGTCATCAGTATTCTAAAAAGGTCTTATTTGGTGGTTTATAACTTTATCACTTTTCCTATAATGACTCCTTAAGTTACTCCAAACATTTTGAAGGGGAATAAAATGAAAAAAAAATGGGTACATATTTATGGATGCCAACTCATTTCGTTAACACTAAAAATAGTTCTAAAAATTACATAAAAAAGAATGTCTCAACAAAAATTTGGAATCGCGCATCATTTCTATTTTTTTTATTGACTTTTGAAGAAAAAACTCAGATTCAATTACGTTAACTCTTTAATTCTAGCAAATTCGAAAATAATTAACTAATAATTAATAATTCAAGTATAAAAATGGAAGTTGTATTAAAAAAGGGTTTAATATTTTATTTTTCTTCTGTCATATATTAAAGCTAAATACGAAATGAATATAACTAAAAAATGCTCAAAAATCTTAAATACTAAAGTTATACCAATCATAATCGCATAAAAAGGTATGTTACATAAGAAATTATATTTATTTACTGACATAAACACTATTGTAGAGAACTTAAGGAAGTTGAAATCCTCTCCAATCCTCTTGAGCCTAGCTCCAATCTACCCTCCTTTAGTTGGGCGATTTCTTTTAATGATTGATCTGTCTAAAGATGGTCATTATCCTACATCACGTGATTGTTCCGTAAAAATTTCGTCTTAGAAGCGAAATTAAGAGTAGAAGTTTAAAATCTTGCAAGGCTTCCGCAAATGCGGAAGCACAGGCGGAGTTCCGCTACATCAGTTATGTTTACAGAACAAATCACCTACAAAAACATCATTATAGAGCCCTTATATATTATAATATATGAAATCTGGGCGGGTAGCTAGTTTAATAAAAATTATAATTCGTCATACCTTCCAGAAAATTAAATGTTCGTTTAGATAGTATGCCATGTGCTTTCGAGTTGAATTTAATATGTAACTTGTTTTATAAGTAAAAAGTAAAAGTTTCTACATTTGCGGACCAGAAAGCTAAATTATATCCTTTAATATTTGAAATTCTTTATGGTTATAGACTTATCTAACTTAAAAATGTCGTCGCTTAATAAAGAAATATGCAAAGTAATTACTGAAAATCTGTGATCAATCTCTGTAATTTTTAGACCCGATATTTGAGTATATTTTATAACCTATGGTAACGTATATACATTCTTAACACTTGGTAAATGCTCAAAATTGCAAACTTTTTGAATTCTTATTTGAGAAAAAATAGATCGCCGTGAATAAAAAATATATTTTGAAAAAGCAAGAACATTGTGTTTTTATTAGTTTCGCGTCAAAAAATTTAATTTCCCCACTGGCATCCATCTCAATTTTGCAACCGATAAAAAGGCAATTTTTTCTCAGGTACAACAAATCATATCAGATGAAATTCGTGAAATTGTTCAGTATATATCCTAAAAAGGCAAGGATAATTCTATTTTCAAATCCCTCTCTTTTTGCTGCCTGAAAATATGCCTGTCAATATGAAGAGCTAGTACAGGGACGTAGTAAGTTTTTTTACGTTAATTAATAAAAACTATTGGTAAAATGGTTTTTTTGCAACTAAAAGCTTATTAAAAGGATACTAGAAAAAGTATAGATAGAAACAATTAACTGAGTCTTACATTTTTGGAGACACTAGTTTTTAGCCTAAGGCGCCATCACCTCAATATAGGGCCAGTCGCCCTTGTGTTTTATAATTGACATATCGCCGGAACATGCTGCTAACCAATTAAGAATTTTAGGTCCAAAATGAAGATTCGTCTGTAAAAATAGTGCTTGACCAACCCTCTATTGACATTCATGCCCGGGCTAAACATTTTTGAACATAATAAAGATTCTTGCTTGGTTTTCCTATACTTAATGCCATTTTCTCTCTTTCTAACTAAAATACTTTACCCTTGTCGCATATTAAGATATGGATATTTTAGAACACTTGAATAATTACTTTTTCTTGATTTCTGGTAATCATACGTGTTAAACCACGATCTGGAAGATCGTCGACGTTTTTTTTCGATCATACCTTTTCACTTATTTCTATACGAAAGTTACAAACTTTCTCGTATATTTTGTAGCGGTAGCACAAGTCATTTTCATGTTTGGCTACAGCCTTATCACGTATTAAGTATCGGTTCTCGTCAGATCACCGAAGTTAAACTACGCTGGGCCCGATTAGTACTTGGATGGGTGACCGCTTGGGAACACCAAGTGCTGTAGCCAATCGTGGTTCGGGACCCAGGTTAAACTGTAGGTGCGGTGGTTAAATGATCTTCGCTATCAATGCGACTTTAATCCAAAATCTAACTAACTAACTAATCATTTTCATGTCTATATGGAAAAACTGCTTCTAATCTATTATATTTTGCACTGATTATGAATATGTCTAATAAGCTTCACGAATATCAAACAATCGACTATTAATGCACAGAGCGGAATAATTTAGATCCTTCAGTATTATACGTATCAAGTAAATAGGATTAAACATGTATGATATTCAAATACGCAGCAACACTTTTTTAAGGAACTAATTGTACATGTTTCTCACTATTAATTTTTTATGTTATTTCTTAAACAAGGTTTAACAATAAAAAATCGATTGCTTTTTTATTTCCTAAGTGAAAACCATTTAGAAAAAATGTAAAAATTTAGAAAAACTTTAAAACGAGGTGTTAAATAAGTAAAAATAATTATTTTTAACCGAGAATCGACGAAAAAAATGCTAAAAACCTGAAAAAAATTACTTCTTCAAAAATTCATAACTACGTCATATTTTCAGTTATAGAGTAGACTCTTTGCAAAATTATAGTTATTAACACATAGATCGCATATGAAAAAATTCGTTTTTGTAAAATCGCATTATAGATTTATCAACAGCGAAAATTCACTATGTTGCAAAATGTTTAGTTGCTCTACAGGTAGCACGATTTAAAGTTTGAAAAAGAATTTGGAAACTCACTAAATTCACTACAAATTGTCAAGTACTAATAAATGAAAAAAGGAATTATTAAAATAGCTTTGGTAGTTGCTGATATATTACCCCCTCCACTTGGTTTCTTAGCGGTGCTTGTGCGTAAATCGCGCTTTCATACCTATGTTTAGGTGCATTTACACCAATTTTAATGCATTTGATCACCATTGTATTAATGAACGATTTTTAATAAATTTTGTTCAATTTCCAAGTTTTTTCTTTAAATCGTATCATCTGTGAAGAAACCAGTGGCGTAAATAACGACCCCACAGGCCTCGCAGTGCGGGGGCGCAGCCATTCCAGGTACACCCTCAAGTCCATTGATGAAAATGAATAAATACGAAGGATCAAGACGGATGAAAAATAGTAGGGTGCTTTCAAAAATCTGCTTAGGGCGCACATACTCTTAGTTACGCCACTGGGAGAAACAACGTATTTTTCAAAATAGTGAATTTCCGTGTATACAAAAAGTAGAATGTAATTACATGACACCTATTTTTTGAGCACGTAATCCACGTGCTATTAACTATCATTAGGTTTATGCTTCAATGAAAGGTCTATGCGATACTGAAATTTATCGAAGTTATAAATCTTTGAAAAATGTCCTATTTTGTGTTTTTCTTTGGTTTAGATTTAATTACTTAGTAACACATTTTAAAAGTGTTTTAGTTCTCTAGAATTTTTCTATGGAGTATTGTGATTGCTAAATTATTTTTCATATTAGAGGGAAAAAATACAGATTTTGCTTTTGGTCCACTTTTAAACATTGTTTACAAAATAAAAAACGATCCCTGGCAGTCAAAACTTCGTAAATTTTGATCTACAAATCTATCTATTGAAACATGGCACACTTGGTATGCGGGCAATATTTTTTTAAAAAATCACTTTTGTCTTTCTCTGTATAGGTACTGGTGTAATTTACGAGATGAGAAGGCTATTGAAAACGTTAAACATTTGGCAGGCAAGAACTCTTTTAACAACAGCAGAACTGATTGCTAATACAATAAACTTATTTCAAATATTTACAATAAAGCTACTACAACGCTGAAGCTACGTTAAAATACTAAAGCAATAAAAAGTCACACGAGGGAGACGTACTTAAAATATTGAACTGGGGTGAGAGGGGTGTAAAAATAAATGGGCAACATATGAATCATCTCAGATATACCAATGACATAATATTGATATTCGATAATAAAGAAGAAATAGAAAAAATCCTCAAAGACCTAGATGAGGAAGCTCAAAATATAGGACTCCAGATGAACTATACCAAAACTAAATCGATAATAAGCCATCCATAATTGTATGATTCTGGGGCTGATATCTGTAGGTAGTAATTGATATGCACAAATTCGAAAAAAATCCAGTGTTTGACATATAAATATACTAGAAATAGAGACTTCAGAATTATTAAAAAAATATATATATATAGAGAGATGCGTGCAAAATACCTTGGTGAGTTTAATTAGTTTAAATTTACATCTTACAGATATGCCAAAAAGACATAAAAATACAAAAAACTACTTAGTTTTGTTCAAGTTTTCTAAATAACTGCCAAAATAAATAATTTCTTAATTTATGTAGACATAAGCAAAGTGAAAAAGAAACCGTTATTCAATGGGATTAAGTAAAATCAAAATCCTTCTGCACCCATATTAGTACACCAATGTTCCCTTTAATTTGACAATTTCGTTTTAGTGTCGACCGATCGAGCGGTGGCTGTTATTCTGTAACCCTTGATAAAAAAAACATGCAAACATAACCAAAAGCAGAAAAGTCAAATCTTGTGAAGCTTCCGCACTTGCGGAAGCAGAAGCAAAAGTCTGCTATATCAGTAATATTTAAATATTTAAAATCACTACTTTCCATAAAAAATTGCCTACATAATGAAGAAAATCGGATTAAAAGTATTTCAGTAATTTTCAAGATTAGATACACAGGACATAAAAACGGACTTAGGCGAAGCCCTTTTTAAACAATTATAAAAAAAAATTTTAAATTATATTGTGCGCCTGATAAATATGGTTTAAATTTTCCAGTATTTTAAGTGTCTTTTGTAGTTTTTTTTTTAACTTTAGTAGGATTTGACAAAAGGTAAATTTGATAACTTTTTCTGAGATGGCATTTTTTTACATCACAAATTTAAAATTAAAATAAAATTGAAAATCGCTTTTTATTAATAGGATAAAAAAACGTAAATCCTGCCCTATTCATATAGACAGAGGAAAGAAATTTAGCAATTCAGGAATTTCGGCGCAGCGGAAATGAATATTTGTAGGAATTGGAAAAAGTAGAAAGCCTTTTTATCCCTTATTTAGTTTTTTTTGCCCGTTTCGCTCAAATAAGCAATATCCGACGGATAAATTGAGGGTATAAAGGCTTACATAAAGCATTTTCGAGCCAATATTTTCATTACAAAATAACTGTTATTTATATAAAGTGTGAAAATATTTCAAAATTTAGGATTCTCTTGAGATTTCTAGATTGTAGAATTAAGGTATCTCTAAGCAGTTAGACCTGAAAGAACTTTGTATGTAATCTAACCTAGTGGAGGCCAGGAATATCAAGATTTTTCGTGAATTTCACCAGCGTTTGGTCTTTTGTAAGAAAGTGCCGTGTAAGAAGATTAGCTACCAGCAATGCATATATACTTCTTTTTGCTGCTCCTCGTCTAGGCGACTTGTGATTTTGTTCCCATTTCTCAAATTTTTTCCTTTGCTAGTTCGAAAAAAAGGATTTTACTTGTTGTTTGGAACGCTGTCCACTTTTTTCAATTACCTTTTGCCCTGGTCTCCAAATCAAGATTAACCTACTGTTTTTTGCTAGTTGCTTTAAAGGTTGTTTGCCGTCCCAAATCAGATTGGGCATAGATATTTTAATCAAAAACTTTTAGAGCTACTTGGCTGTCTCAAATTTAGTATTTTTTGGGACGCATATTCTAACGAGAATTTCTGCTTGGTTGCGGTATTAGCTAGAGATTTAGCAAATTCTGGCTTGTGTTCACTCTAACCCCCACTTTCGTCTTAACAAATACTTTTTGATAAGCCATGTTTTATGAAGCTTATTGCTTAACCGAGATGTTGGTGTATATATTTACTGATTTAAAATTGCACAAAAAATAACTAATACTCTTGAAACTAGAAAAGACGGCCCGAGTGGTGCCGTGGTCATGATATTAGCACTGCATCACGAAGATGACGGGTTCGATCCTGGTTCAAACCTTGATTGTTTTTTTTACCGAAAAAAAAGTGTAGTATCTTGAGAATTATTGAATTTATATAGTATATTTAGTAACAAATGCGCTACTTCGTGAGGCCAGGGGGCAAAGGGAATTATAAGATGAAATTTATCCGGTTTCAGTTCATAATCACTTTAAAAAAATAAACCATTATTTTAGAAAGGCCGGATTAAAAACTGTCGATCGTATATAAATACTAAAACACAATGATAATTGAAGTTATAAATTAGACAGGAAGTAAAAACAGTGACAAAAATAGAGCAAAATACTAATTCCAAAGGGTAAAATATCTGAAATAAGTGAAAATACTCTAAAAATTTACAAGTTATAGAAACACCTTCCTCTTGGCAATAAAAAACTTTTTGAAGATGAGTGCTTTACAGTGTAACTACAACTTTATTGATTCAGTTGTTCGTTGAGTTAGAATGGAGCTTTCGGACTTTTATTTTAAGACTCTCTAGGGTTTTACGGATAAGTAATTATGATTTATAAATAAGAACTTTTTTTTGTTAATTTTGGTTTAATTTTTTCCATTAATTAGAGAGAAAATTTCTTTCCATTTTAAATTAAAGATAAGTATTAAAACAACGTTTTTAAGGATTCCTATCTGATTGAAACCTTCCAAAACATGATTTTTGTTACAGTTACTTAAAATACCACATCTCGACAATACACGGTGAAAATTTTAAGTTGATTCGATGAAAATTAATCAAAGTCTACCTTCTTCAGTTACATGTACAAAAAACGTCTCTTATTTCTGCGTGTATGAAATTCCTAAACAAATTATTCCTAGAATAATAAATTGTATTATTTATTTGTTGAATCAAATAAATTATTTATTTAAAGGCAAACTCTTTCTTTTTTAATTTAGAGGTGCTTTTTCCGAAACAATATTTTCAAAGCGGTGACCGAGATGTTTTGAAAAAAATTGAACGAATTTCAATTCAATTTCTGCTCATCTGCTAACAACAAAAATATTGTTAGCAGGACTTTTTTAACTTTCCTTATAATTGTTTTTCTTTAAAAAAATCTAACCAAGTGCGTGGTGAGCACACCCATGAGAGAATTCGTAGCCATTTTAACAGTTATACCTACATGATTATTATAACTGATAATTATTTTTTCTCTGTCTTTCTAAAAACCGAAAGATCGGGGAAAAGAAAATGACCCCGCAGAATCATCATGAAGAATAGCTGTCCGTCAGATTTTATAAAACTTGGAGAAATTATATTTCTTGAGAGGTAGAACATGGTCGTAGGACTGAACCATTCATAGCTGTTAAGATATTTCACCTTGAATTTGAGATTTTCACCTCCACGTAGAACGATACATAAGCAATTTCACCTGCCTGTAAAATCACGAGATTCAAAGGTTTTGAAATCTACCAACAAAAAAAGAGAGATTACACTGCTTTAAAAGGTGTTCTTTTCTTTTTTTAGCACGTTTCAAAAGCTTTAAAATTTGCGGTTCTGTAGGCAATTGAAGTTTCAATAATCGAAAAAATCGCATCCTTTGCAACTTTCAGTGCTTGTAAAAACACGAATTTTAAAGTTTTCAGGCACACCAAAAGACAAGGAGATGTTATGCTGAAAAATTTACAGCTCAGACATTATCAAGTCTCGAAACCTTTCGAAAGGTTGATCGCTCAATTAATGTACAATGTTATTAAAATGCAAAAAGAGTAAAAACGTCTAAATGTTATTTTGGCAAATGTTTAATATGGAGTTCACGTACTTTAATACATTTTCTTTTTCTTTGAATATTTTCCCGCTGCACTGCAAATAATATTCTGGGCTATTTTCGCTAGTAGTTCTTCTCTGTTTTAAATGAAAAATATTAGGTACATTTTGAAAAGTTTATGTCATAAAGTAAAGTTACAGATTTTAAAGTAGTGAATAAAGTGGCGCATTTTTTATATTATAATTAAACAAGTTTTCTTAAAGAAAAGTAAAAACATTCTCTTTGAGATTGCTTTATTTTGGTATATCTATGTAAACTTGAAACTTGCTCTAAGACGTGATTTATACCAGGAATATATTCCGGAAGATTTATACACACATTGTGGCTGCACAGCCTGGGGACTCATTTGTCCGTCGTAAAAGCATTAGGACAAAAGAAATAAATATATTTTCAGAATTTTACTTTTATTTGTTCAGTAAAAAAACAGGGTAAAGTTATATTTACAGGTAAGGAAGAGCGGATATTTTCCTAAGAAAATAGAAACCAATTAACAATAATTCAGTCATAATTACTTTTCTTTCGTTTATTATAAGATATCCAAGATTAGAGGTTTTTCAATGGATATATATATATATATATATATATATATATATATATATATATATATATATATATAAAATTAATTGTTTTATATTAAAAGAATACAAAGTAAGAATAATTCACAGAAATTACAGAAAAAACAATATTTTAAATTTTGAGACATAATTCACAGAAATTACAGGAAAAACAATATTTTAAATTTTGAGACATATTTTTTATAGAGCACCACGTAGTAACAAAATAGTTTTCTTATATATTATATGCATAGATATATAAAGAACAGACAGTGGATCCCAGCGAACCGACTTAGGCTTGTTGTGAGAAAGACAGAAGAAAGATCGCTCACATGTAGGGTCTTCGACATGTGTGCGCATGCTTAGCTCCGCCTCTTTAGAGAAAAAAGGAATATATCCTTAAATGTTTGCGTTTCTTTCACACTAAGAGCAAGTCGGTGAACTGGGACCGGCAGTTTTTCCTTTATATGTCCATGGTTATATGTACTATGGAATAATCTACAACATAACATATATAAAAACCATTTTTTCGATGTGTAGTGCTTTAAAAGAAAACACTGTGTTTGTTTCTCTAATTTTAGCAAATAAATCTGATCTAACTATTAAGGCAAAAAAAAGACTGGTCTATTAAGAAATCATGTACGAGGGAAAGTTGCCTAACAACAAAACAATGGACGATTCTTTTTTATTTTATGTATCAAACATAATCTCGTTTAACTTCAATGCAATAGCGCCATCTATGCTGCAACGATTTAACTTCATAAAAAAAATATTTATGTTGGTTTTTAGAAAAAAAAAATAGAATAAAATCCTTTTTCATCTAGTTATCATCTGCAAAATGATATCCTCTAAGGTTCTTTTTATATTTCTGAATAAAAATAAGTCAGACGGAACCCAATCTGAATTATCGGCTTAAAAAAGATATACTCGCGAAGAATTGGTTAAATTTTGGTTGTTTTGTGACTTCATGCATTATACACAAAAAAGTATATTTTTTATGAAGAGAGAGAGAGAGAGAGAGAGAGAGAGAGAGAGAGAGAGAGAGAGAGAGAGAAGAGAGAGAGAGACAGAGGGAGAAAGAATTTTGGAGAATTAGGCGCGTCAGTATCCTGGACTATATAGCGCTCTCAGCGAGTTAATATTAGAGGGAGAAGATTATGTTAATATGATGCATGAAATTATAGGCTTATATATATATATATATATATATATATATATATATATATATATATATATATATATGATGTTTGTCCCAACCGGCCACAAGTTAGTGGACATCATTGCCTCTTTGTTTTGTTGAGGAGCGCCCACTTTAAATAAGCTGTAGAAACGATCTTTTTTGGTGACCATTTTTTCACAGAAACAGTCTTCGTGCAATTCATATTTTTTAAGAAAGGCAATTATATCGTCTGCTTTGGTTTCTGGAACCAGCCCAGAAATAAATATCCATGCTTTGTTTGCGTTAGATGCAACTTTTAACAAGTCATCGGTGTTTTCACCTTTCTTAGGATTTGGCCGGGCATTCTGCTTTCTCTTCTTGTAGGAAACAGTTTGAAATCCATCATTTTGTAGTAAGGAATTCTGGGTTTGCTCTTCCGATTCATTTTTATTTGGATTTTCCAAAGTTAAGTCAACAACTTGGTCTTCATTGTTTACAGGATAGAGAGATGGCGTTTCAGTAGGAATTAGTGTCTTAGGCTTGCTTATTTTAGTGGAAGAGGAAGAATTGTCCTTAACCTTAGAATCAGGTGACGTTTGACTAATAGCGACGGACGACACGGGGAGAATTGGCGGGCTTTTTGACAATCTTCTAACCTCACATTCAGCCTTGTTTATATTTTCCACGAGACTCTCCTGTGCCCTTCTTAGTAGCTCATTGTTTTCCGATAGCAACCGGTTTTTCTCCTCCAGAGCTTGGATAACCATCAAGTAGAGGAGACTCTTCTCTGTCTCCCAAAAATCCTCACATGCGTACAGTGGAATGTGACGGCATACAGCCAATTTCAAAGTGGCAGGATGGATGGAAGCACTTTTCACATTTTCCACACTGTACGGTACTGGAAGAATTTTTATTGCAATGTACACAATTAATTTTTGATTTTTCATCACGTTTTTCGCGATTTTTTAACGATACGTTTTCCGCGATATTCGCGTTGGCGGCCATTATATGTTATATCCCATACATGGGATACCCAAAAACCTTCGTTTGCACATCACATCTGTGAGAATATCCTATATATATATATATATATATATATATATATATATATATATATATATATATATATATATATATACAGGGTGCGGCATTTATCTTGAGACAACGGAATATCTCGGTGAGATCACATTTTTTCGAAAAATGGGACCCCCCAATTTGGACGCCGAGAATGAAAAGGGCGGGAAATTTTACTATTACTTAATCTCAAGGTGAAGGTCAAATATCAAGATCATTTTAAGGTCAAACCAAAAAGATAGCAGTATTTCGCGAAATCTTTCGTACAAAAGTTGTTAGGTGAAACAGGGGCTAAGTGGTCGTTGTCACTTGAAAATAACCTTGACCTTAACCTTCAAGGTCATTTAAAGCTCAATTACAAAATTTAGAATGTAATTTGAACGGCGGAAAATATCGTCATATTTTAGAAAATCAACTTCCACTTTTGCTTGAAGACGTATGCTTAGATGTAAGACAACAAATATGATTTCAATACGATGGATGTCCAGCGCATTATTCCCAATTAACTTGTCAAGTGTTGGATCGCGAATTCAACGGACAGTGGATTGGTAGAAGAAGTCCAGTAAATTGGCCTGCAAGATCGCCAAACCTTACGTCACCAGATTTTTGTTGATGGCGTTATTTGAAGAGCGAAGTTTATAAACACGTATCAACAACTCCTGAAAACATGAAGCAGCGAATCAAAGATGCTTGTGCCAGAATAACACCTGAAATGCTCCTCAGTTGTGTGTAATCTTTTGAAGCGCTGGTCAGTAAGTGTATTGAAGTTGAAGGTAACCATTTTGAGCACTTATTGAAAAAATTCTTATGAAATCTTCAACACGATCATATAAAATGATAAGGGACGAGGGGACTCAGAAAACAAGCACTCGAGTTAGAAGCGAGATAACTCACCGAGAACAAACACTCCGATGGTATGAGGAGAGAGGACTTACCTTAAACAAGCACCCTGAAGAGAACAAAAATTACTATGTCACGTCATTTTTCCTGGAGAGTACTAAAAGTGCACAGAGTCGTACTAAGTACAGTTTTGCTAACAATTCTGAACAGATAAATTTAAAATTCCAAAGTTGACCTTCAAATAACCTTGACGGGCAAGGTAAAGGTCATTCTCAAGGTCATTACTAGTTAGTGTCCCTGCGACCCTATAATTTTTACGTAAAATATTTTTCGAAAAAATGTGATCCCACCGAGATATTCCGATATTAGAAATTTTATGTTATTCATGGATTCAATTTTTAAAAATCACGATATTTACTACACAAATATTGAACCTGTCGCTGAGGCCTTCGTTACAACATTGAACTGTTTTTTAGGTTAGTATTAGGGTTAGATCTTTTAAATGTTACCAGGAATTATCGAGTTAGCCTTGAGGTTATATTCATTGTAAAATGATCTACAAATTTTAAATTATAATTATATACAAAGAACTTTGAAGAAAAAGCAGAAAAGTCTTCTTACTATTTATTAAAAACGCAACACAAAAAATACCTAACGTTTTTCTCAATCAAATAAAAAATAACAAAGTGGAGTACTGAAATTTTTTTAAGTTACCCTCGTATTATTTTAAGCCGGCATATCATAACAGTATTAAATTAAATAACCACTTTCCTCAAATATTTTTCTACTCTTCTCACTTTATTTACATTCGAATACGTAAACAGTCCGCAAAATCTTCTATAAACATATAAACATAAATAACAACTTTGAATACGAAACACATAAAATATGGAGAGAAAGAGAGAGAAAGAGGATTGATGACAGAACAGAAATACCATTACTCCAAAGTGACACTAATATGAATAATGGTCTCTGAATGATTCCTCTTACATAAGAAAACAATACCTACGTCTATTTGTAATGGAAAACAACTGCGTACATATTATGCTCGTTTGTTGAGAAAATGTAGTGGTATGTTAAACTGAAAGTTGAAAGAAGAATGAATATTTTCCCATATGTATGTAGTAGTTTTATTTTAAAATAAAACTGAACCATTCTTTGATATGCAAAAAGAAAGATTCTTTTTAAAATAAAAATAAGATACTATTGGTTAACTTACTATAATTTTCTCTGATATTATCCATCTAGTAAGGTTATTCCGTTCATACGTACATGCTGATGGCGTGAAAGGAGACAAAAGCATTGTTTATTCCCAAGTCAGAAAGAACAAGATTACACAAATCCTAACTAATTTCATTCTACGAGCCTGACCAGCTTCATGTAAAGACATTGGAAAGGTTGGCAGATCGTTCTTTACAATTCGCTTATCAGGAAAAAAAAATCCACAGACACTGCGCTACATCGACTTGTTAAAAGAGTCTAAAATGCGCTGTCAAATGGTCAATCTGTACCTTCATCGACATTAAGGAAGCCTTTCACAATATATCTCACGATTCGATTAACGGTGCTCAGCAACAACGAGACTTTAAACTAGCAGTGGTTAAATAGATTAGAGTAATGTTAATACAGAGACAAATATTTGATGAGCTTAACAGTATCCAGTTTAAAACTCTGTTTAGCAAGGGCTGTTCGCAGGGAGAAGTTTGATCTCCCTTACTGTGGAGCATTCTAGTGGACAGCCTGTGCAACGAACCAAAGGAGACTGATTTATATTGTAAAGACTAGGATAATTATTTGATATACCCTTGTAGAAACATTATTTTGATGGGTTTTCATAATATTAAATTGATGAATTATTGCTATTATAATGTAACGACAGAAACATATATCGACGAGTCATCATAATTTTTTATGTTTCTAGGAAAATGCTATATTTGTATTCTCGTATATTCTAGTTGATTCTATATGAAAATAAATTGGGGTAGGATATGAGTAGTTTAGTTTGTTCCTGAATAGGAAAAAGTTGTAAAACAAAAGTTGTTCAGATAACTAAATAGGGGCGGATCTAGCTTTTCTCTTTGGTGGGGTGATATCATAAGAACAAAGAAAAAATTTAAATCCATTCATGTACAATACAATATGTACCTTACACCTAAGGGGGGAGATCCACGGTCCTAATGCAGCATGGAGGGAGTCTATTTTTTCTAAATTCTACGTTCGTGGGGGGAGGGGGGTAACAATATACACAGCCCTACGTCGACGATCTGGTCAACTTGTAACTTGGTCGCTACGTTCGGGGTCTGGGGGGACTAATGATGCGGGCTCTCCAGATCGTGAAATGATGGTGTTATAAGGAAGGGTTTGGAACAAAACCTTGACAACCTCTTGACACAAAAGAGGAAAATGGAGAGACTGCCCATAATTATACTGATGTTAAGGTCAATTCGATAGAATGGAATAGTTAAATACCTAAGAGTAATTAGGGACTCATGACTGAGCTGAAAGGATCATATTGAGGTCATATGCGCTTTTTGGGTTTGTAAACGAGGCTCTGGGTATACATGGAGTTGACACAGAGAGTGCTGTATTTGATATATGCTAAGGTGATTTACTCTATGATTTACGTATGCTACAATTTTAGGGTAACGTAGTGTAATCTGTTTGCATGGGGAGTGATGAACACCCCTCCACCATGCTTTCCCAGTCGCCTGAGCAGCTGCCCATTTCAGTTCCGAGATGCCCTAATCAGCTAAAACGATAAACAGCCTTCAGGGCCTACTTCTCTATGTATAAGTGTAGGGGAGGTAGACTTACCAGGCCCTTTAGAGGCCTAGTAAGAGGTACTCCTCATCGCATTCAATATTTCCATACAAATCATTCTTTGAACTTTGTCAAGTTGAAGACGGAGTTTGCGCTTTGTTGTATTAGAACACCGTAGAATAGGAGCGTCTCTGTGGATTTTCCCGTCTGATAGGCGAATTGTAAACGATGTAAAGGACACTTCACCATTACTCCTTCCTTGATGTGTCGATCTACCAACTTTTTCAGTGTCTTTAATAAGAAACTGATCAGGATGATAGATCTGAAAGCCTTAGGGTTTGTGTAGTCTATCCTTCTCGCCTTGGAAAATAAAGACTACTTTTGTTTCGATCTACGCCATTGGCATCATATACTTCAAGCTCAAACGCGAACGGCACAATTTTACCAGATGGTCTATTATAATGTCGGGGGAATGTTGTAGTAAGGCTAGAAGTATACCGTCTTTGCCAGATGATATGAAGGGGATAAAGGTTTCCATTGGCAATTTTACACTTTTATATATCACTATCATTTTAACAAACTTGTAGTCGTGATGTACTAAGGGGAATTTCTGTTGTTATTCAAATTTTTCTAGGGTTCCCTCTTTTGTTGTGGTTTGGCTTCCTTCAGAAAGAGCCAGTGTTTCAAGTGCCCCAAGGTACCAGTATCTCTAAAAATAGTCTTATAGTTAATTTAAAATGTCTAAGGAAGAACGTACGCCTGTGACGTAATAGTAACTTTCCTTGAAATTTTTTCATTTCAGCGCAGATCGGACCATAGAAAGTTTAGCGACTTTTTTAATAATTTATATGTAAATTTGTTACTTGTTAATTGACTTGATCGTACTTCGCCTGGGTAGTAATTTCAAAAATAATAATTTCATATATTCTTCAACAGTTTGAATGAAAAAAAGAAATGTATTTTTTAATCTCGCGAAAAAGAAATTTCTATAAAAGCTTTATGTGATTGCAAGTAAAACGTCGGCAAATAATTCCAAGTTGACAGGGCTAAACTCCGAAATTCTAATTTCTCAATATGAGCTCCCTTTTATCGAATATTGTTAGAAAAACCACGAAAAAATAGGACACATATATTTAAAAATTGCCTTTTCGAATCCGAATGCTGTCTAAACTAAAAAAAGTTAAACTAATGATGCGGGATCTCCACGGATTTAGTCAAAAAGGATTGAGCTCCCTGTTTTTAATGTATAGTTGTTTAAAACGGGTCTGACAGTGATAGATAGCATGATAGATCACACTGGTCAGTGGAACAATTTAAGTTTTTTTCGTTTGAATTTACGAATTTGTAAAAATTAATCAAAACCGCAGAGATAAAGATATTTTCTTAAATATCCAAATGGATATTTGTTTCAAAAAGTCTGATATTTTATATTTAAAAAATATTTTCTTTAATTTTAAGCAGGTAGTGTTTAAATGGAAAACATGGAATTAAAATGCGAAGCAAGAACAACATTACTGGTACCAACTCAGCATACTGTTAAAAACCCGACATCTTCCTACGGCCGATGAGTAGAACGATTGAGCAAATAAGACTTTCAAATTTTATGTTTCTACTACCCACTTTCCAAGTTAGGTGACTGCAAAATTTCGTTATCTTCACATTTACTCATTGATCATCAGATATTAAAGGTGCTTCCTGTTAATGATGCCCCAAGACGAGACGACAATGGAGACAATATCATCTAATTTAGTATCGACCCAAACCAGTTTAGTTTCATCTGAGTTGAAATAAGACAAAACTACAGTTTTGTCTGTCTTGTCTCCAAAGATCAAGAGCTTTTGAGACGAGCCATTGAAATCCATGATATTGCTATTGTGTGAATCAAATTGATATTGGGCGTCAACTATATTGAAATTACATATACGTAAATTTTATGGAGTTTCTTAACATGTTAAAAACTTAACAGCTATATGATTTTTAACGATTCATTACCCGTCAAATAATTGCATGCTTATGAGGCTCATTAACCTATTAATAACATTCTGTGATGTAAATTTGTTTTTAATTAGTCAAGCTGCTTAGCAGGTTTCATAGCAGGCGAGCCCAAAAAGATTGACAGAAACGAACTAACCAATAATGGAGGGATGCCAGGAGGAAATGCTTTATAATCGATGCATTGGCTTGTTGTAAATAAAAAACTTTGACGACATTTTTCGTACCGACGATCGGTAATTTGTTATTACCAAAAAATTTTTTTGCATGTAGATGGAATATTGAAAGCATCCCTCCGCTATTCAGCTGTCCCGCTTTTTCGATTTCTAGGGCCTCTCATATCACGCGTACTTTGCAGTTTTGTACTGGTGCTACTTCTTTTGCTGTTACGAAATCGATGGTATGTCTGGTTGTATGATAGTGTTGAAATAGGGCCGAGGTTGTCTGTTCGTTTTTGAGATTATTTTTATGTTCCTGAATTCTTGATGATATGCACCTGTTTGTTTGTCCTATGTATGTCGAATGACAATCTGCACATGGAATGCTATAACGACATGATTTTCAAGGCTGGTCTTATCTTTGGGATTTCCCAGAATGTTGGTTATTGTTTTTTGTGGTTTGAATATGGGTTGTATATTGTGTTGCCTCAAGATTTTTCAGGTTTTTTCCGTTTTTCCTTTTATGTATGGGATTATGGTTTTGTTTTTTGTTCGATCTTGGGCTTTGATTTTTGTTGTGGTCTTCTCTTGTCTTTTTATGGCTATCTTCATATCTAATTGTGAGAAATCTAAAGCTGTTAAGATGTGTTTTATTTCTTCTTGTTTGTGTCAAGTTTTGTTAGACGGAGAGATTTTGATATTAGTATGTTGACTACAGGCGTTTTTGAGAAAGATGATGATGTGATTCTGCATTTAGATATCTGTCAGAATGTGTAGGTTTCCGATATAAGCTGAAACTCATGGTGCTGTTGCTAGTTAGTAACAGGTCCAAAAAAGGAAGTTTCCTATCTTGCTCGATTTCTAGCGTGAATTAGATTCTATCGTGGATGTGTTAGGTTATAGGTTCTTTACCGTGTTGCCATTTTATAAAAATGTCATCCACATAGCGTTTCCAAAATTTCGGTTTTAAAGGTGCTTTTTGCAGTGCCTCTTGTTGGAAATATATCATTAAAAAAGTTGGCTATAACTGGTGAAAATGAAGACCCCCATAGGTACGCCATCTGTTTTTTTTTTGTATATTTGATTATTGAACACAATATTTGTTTCTTTTTGGACAGTGTTCTGCAAGTTCAACTGTGTAAGCTGGCGATTTTGTCTAAAGTCTCATCCAATGGTATGCTTGGATATAATGATTTTATGTCCGGACCTGCTCATATGTTCTTTTCTTCAAGCTGAATATTTCTGATCATTGTGGTCAGACCTTCGGAGTTCGACCCTGGGTTGCATTATACTTACTAAATTTTTTTTAGAATTTTCATGTTGAAAATCCCAAGGTGCTCACTATTGATCTGAAAGGTGCATTTGTCTTGGGAGGCCATACAGTTTTCGACATCTGCTTGATTTTTCCCTTGATATTATAGATTTTTCCGTTTCTGGGTCTAGTTTTCAGGCTTTGATTTTGGTTTTGTGGTTTTCCAAGGTATGTTGTTGGATTGCTATTTGTTTGTTTATAAGAGTCGTCTTTGGGGATTTCTGATATTTTCTACACATTTACGTTGGTGTTGATTAGAACCATGACATTCCCCTTATCCGCTGGTACTATTGTTGTTTCTTTATTCTCACAGCTCATGTTTTGAGTTCGGAGGCCGTCTTGATCTCACAACTTGTGTTACATCTTGTCTGTCTTGTTCGGCATTTTCTTCTCTCTCTCTCTCTAGGGCAGCTTCTATATTCGAAATTATCTCTTCTAAGAGGACTGTTTTTGGCATTACGGTAAAATTGAAGCCTTTAGAAATAACTAGTATCTCGGGTTCTGATAGTTAGTAGTTGAAGATATTATGAACAACTTTGTGCAGCTATTCTGCTTTTTCGATTTTTAGGGCCTCTCTTGCGAAGCGTAATTTGTAGTTTGGTACTGATATTATTTTTTTTTTTGCTTTTTCGAAATCGATGGTATGGCTGGTTGTTTGATAATGTTGAAATAGAGCTGAAGTTGTCTGTTTGTTTTTGAGACTATTTTTATGTTTCTGAACTGTTGCTAATACGCGTTTGTTTGTTTGTTTTATGTATGTTTGATGGCAATCTGCATAAAGAATGTTGTAAACGCTATGAACACCTGGTAGATTTGCTGGGACATCTAAAGAACATCCACCATAGAATCAAATTCATGCTAGAAATCGAGCAAGATAAGAAACTTCCTTTTTTGGATCTGTTACTTAGTAGAAAATCCAACAACACCCTGGGTTTCAGAATATATCGGAAACCTACACATACTGACCGATATCCCAATGCAGGATCACAACACTATCCTTCTCAAAAACAGGCAGTAGTCAACACACTTATATCAAGATCCCTTCACCTAACAGAACTCGACACAAAATAAGAAGAAATAAACCACATCTCAACAGCTCTAGAACGGATGGTTTCTCACAATCAGATATAAAGAAAGCCATAAAAAGACAAGAGAATATCACAACCAAAACCATAATCCCACATATGAAAGGAATAACGGAGAAAATTGGAAGACTCACAGAGAGCGAGTCAACTTAACAAAACCCAAAAAACAACAGAGACCACCATCAGTTCTCAGCGAGTATCGAAACCAACCACTCTTGAAATTTTGGCGAAACGTCGTGAAAACGATTTTTTGAAAGAACGGATTGAAACCCGGAATTACTGAACCATTCATTCTACCATCCGGAAAACTTACGATATAATATGTATGTAGCGTAGTGTTTCACGGATGGGAACATGTGATTCAGTAATAATCCAGGAGTACATCCATTCGTTCATTATGTTTCTTATAAAAATTTCCAGACCTATCGTCAAAATCTCATTTGTTATCTTCTGTGCTTGCTGGTTGTAAATAAACTGAGGAAATTAAATTTGTTTTATACTCAATCATAGATTTACCCATCGATTAGCGTTGGCTTGTCCCCCTATTCGAGCGCCGTTGGTGGTATCAGATGCTGTGCCGGTACAACGGTCCCGCTGGTGGAGAGTTTTACATGGGGAAGGCAGATTAAGTGCATCGCCTCTTTTATTCATAGATTCTAACACATGTGTTATCTGATTCGCCGAAGTATTGTATTACAACTTTAAAGAACGGTGCACTAACGAGCATTTGGCCTCAAAAATCGGACAAAAATGAGAAATGCAAACTAGTAATCATCGAAATTATTTTTTTTGTATACCTGAGTAACCGTACTATCAAAAAAATATGATAAAGTGGCCCCTCCCCACCGCTACCCTCCGCACAGTTAATTGCAATCTAAGCTTCGTTCAATACACATGCATTCGTTCTTGACAGATTTTTTTTAGACTTGTGTTTGGTGTTTGGTATTTTGTAAAGTGAATATTAAAAAAAAATTTGTGATGGAATCTAAAGAACAAGGTATGTGTTTAATTTTAATATATATTATTTAAAAATATAATGACTGTTTAGTATTCTTATGGACCTAAAACAATATGCAAGAAAATTTTCTATTTTTTTGTTTTTCTTTTTAATTAATTAGTGTTTTTGAAAATGTTCGGAGCTAGGTCGGGCTACAATTCTTTTTTTATAATAAACTATATCATAACAGTCAAAACATTTTCCACATGTTTCCACCTCTTAAAAAAAAACCGCTTTGAGTTCCACGTTTTTTTTTTGCAATAATTTTGGTTATTTTTTACTGACATACATATTTTTTTTCCTATAAGTACAAATTTGACATCAAATGTTATTGAAGTATATCGGAAAACGCTATACATGCTTTTTAAACGAAACACATCCAGAACGCTTGAAGATAAGGTATCATTTATGGAACATAAGCTTTGCGAAATGATGAAATGTCTCCAAAACGAGTACCATACCTTAAATCACGATTTAAAACATTTTAATAGTGATTTGAAGAAAAGATGAATATTATCTAACTATATTGAAGAAAGATTTTTGAAAAAAAAACGAGAAATGGCCTAATACATCAATACCAGTACATAACTGGGCCACAAATTCTATGGGACGCCCAAGGAAATATTTCCAAGAATTACATGATCGTAGTAAACGACGAAATACAAAAGAACTCCGCGAACAAGTACCTGTTGAGGAGCTTACCTATGCAGCCAGCGTACATCAACGAATGTTTGGAAATTCCGCGGCCTCTAAGCTTATAATAGATGCAACTTCAACACCAACAAGAGCCAAACTTTACAGGAAGGTAATAAATACTGCTCAGAAACCGAAAGTAAAAAATTACACACCTGAGCAAGCTTTGCAAATCTTTGTTGAAGGTGACTTTACAAGGAGGCAGTGGGAGTTGTTACATGATTCCAATAATGGTATATTTCCCTATTATACTCTAATTAGAGAAGCAAAGAAACTCTGCTATCCAAAACCAGAGTCAATCCGAGTTACGGAGACGAGTGTTGAAGTTATGCTTCAGGACCTACTTGATCACACAGTAAAGAGACTTTGTTTTTATCTTGAGATAGATTTGTTTATGGGAAAACGTACAATTACCCTAAGTCAACATATAAAACGATACCCATTACGTTTTTTTAATATTACTCCCCTCCCCCTCCCCACCCTAAGTCAGCGCCCCTTCACCCGATTGGTAAAATAATGCCAGAAATAAAATCGCAGCACCTAAAAACATATAAAACGAAACCCATTACGTTTTTTTAAATATTACTCCCCTCTCCCTCTCCACCCTAAGTTAGCGACCCTTCACCCGCTTGGTAAAGTAATGCCAGAAATGAAATCGGAGCACCTTTTCAGGTGTCAACATATAAAACGATAACCATTACGTTTTTTAATATTACTCCCCTCCCCCTCCCTACCATAAGTCAGCCCTCCTTCACCCGATTAGTAAAATAATCAAAGAAATCAACTTAGAGCCCTCAAAAATCCCCGGATACCGATTTTGACATGTCTAGAGTTAAAAACAACGACGTTATTAATTTTGTCCGGTTTTTGAGGCCAAATGCTCGTTAGTGAGGCGGGCAGCGAGCTCATGCCTCTGGGTGACCAACCTCCTTAAATTTACAATTACTTCGGTTTTATTCAACATTGTCAAAAAATTCTAAAATAATCTTAAACTGTAAGAAAACTCCAATCGTTTCATATAACTTATAATATAAGGTTTTTCATGCTATTATTTCTTAAAAGAAAATAACGGTACGTGTTTTCAATAATCAATATTTTTGATGAAAGAAAAATTTTTTATTGACGTTTAAGACAAAGGTCGGACCTAAAGTATACAATTTCTACCCGAACAAACTCTTTAATTTATTAAGAAGGTTTATTTCCAAATTAATCATTCATGATAAGATTGAAAAATGAAAATAACCGGCAAACTTTGTAATAAAAAAAAACTCGACTTTAAGAAGAAATCAGTCCCTTACAGTAAACTTATTTCGACAAGACCACGTCAGTTTAGGTTAAATTATGTTTTCATATACCCCGAAATTTCGTTATTAAAAACTCACCCTAAATTTCTTTTAACTTGGAAAACTTAACTTCGGAAAACTCAATTTCTGCAAAAAACTGTTTATTTTTTATGGGAAAGTCAAGAGAGTCTTGAGTTTCCCTACTTAGCCTTACCCCATTGGTTTTTTATTGAAAATTGAAATAAGCCGGTGGCACGCTTTGTGTTTCGTCCGTTTAGTATCTTTATTTTAGAAAAACTTGATTAAAATGTCTTTGTCCCAAAAATGCCTCGTTGCAGGAATTTTAATAAAGAAAATAAAAAATGTAAGAAATTGTCTATTTCCGGGTTCGAAGTAAATAACTCTGAAAATAACCCTGAATGATGAACAATCGGGGGAATTTTTATTTTAATGTTATCGTACACGTTCATGCAAGTCGTCCGACTTGTTGGCAAATGAAAACCTTTGTTGCTTTACATAAAATAGTTTCTATGAGAATATCAGTCAAAAAGGGTTTTTGATGAAAATAACCAAATATGGTTAATTTGTCAGTGGAATTGCTCTCATGGCTCTCATTTCTAAGATATGTATTTATTTATAAGAGGGTATTCGATAAAATATGTCAATAATTCATAATCTGCCTTATGCATTAACAGTACTGGACAACAGCCAAAATGTATCTAAAATAAAATCGATTAAACCTTACCATTTTTGGGGTGCTAAAACCGAAAACAAACTTATCTTTTCAATATTAGTTCAAGTTTTAGAGATACGTGATGTAATGTCTCCCTATATATTAACAATGCAACCGTAAGAAAGTATGTGGTATATTTCTATTGTTATAACAATAGAGACGTGGGACGTTGCTAAATCTACGTTTTTTCCGAGTTAAGGAAATTCTACCCAACTTGGCAACACCGCATAGGGAACCCCTCCATATAGGAAGTCCCAACCTCCAGGTCTTAAAATAAGGGAGATGGCCATTTAAACCCATGTAAATCTACTTTTACATATGCTTTGTGCCGAACAGCCCCTGTATACAAACAAATAACAAACTTCACTATTGTGAATATTATGAAGTTGAATAGAAACGTCTCGAATATTCTCTAAAAATGTAGAGGAGGGGTTAGTCAGTTGAATCGAATAGTCGAAATTATAAGATGTCTCGAAGGTGTGTAAACAATCCAGATCACTGTTTGTGATGAGGTGAATTTTGTGTCTCAATAGCGGTCTATTAGCCCACTGATAAAAAGGGATATCAGCTCTATTTCGTTTGCAGTATTGGGGATCAAGACAAACAGTGGGCGCCACATATCTGCTGCAGTGAATGCCCTTCAAACCTGAGAAAAAAACGTTATATGCAGTTTCCTGTCACAAGGATCGGGAGAAAACCTCTAAAACATGTTAATAATTGCTATTTCTGTATCATACCTCTAAGTTGGCCAAAGCACAGGTATATCCAAGAAGAAAAAGGCGGTTATCAATTAAATAAATATACCATCTCCCATGAGACCTGTTTCATAGCGAGGAACTTATTATACCAGAACCCCCAGAAACATTCACTTACTAGTTAGATAATAACGATACAACGATTTCTTAAGAAGATATGCCATCAACATCAAGAGATCCTGATTTTGCACCTAGTACGTTGTATCGCCAGGCCCACAAATAACCCAATAAGAATTAAATGATCCTGTGAGAGACTTAGAACTTTCAAAAAGTAAAATAGAGCCACTAGGATCAAGATTGCAGCAATGGAACTTATTAGAAGACGATGTTTCAGTATGTGTTTTTAGTACACTTCAAAAAGGCCTAGCACTATCTTTTAACATGGAAGAAAACTTGGTTTTCTGCAGTAACATTAGCGGTTTATTGGCGGCTTTAAACATAAACTACAAGTCAGAGGAATAGAGATTGTTTACAGATAGTTCAATATTGAGTTTAAATACAGTATTATTGCCTATGAGAAATATTTTACCGTCTATTCCTGTTGGATATGCAGTTAACATGAAAGATTCACCTTAGCACATCATAACAACAAGCTAGTTAAAACAATAGTGACTTATGAAAGGGTGAAATGGTCGATGGAGACTTTTGCCCCTTTCAAGTCACCTGGTAAAGATGGTATGTTTCCAGCTTTACTACAAAATTCCACCGATATTATAAAAAGCCACCTAGTAAAGCTATTCCGCTCATGTTTGAGCTTGGGATACATACCGATGGCGTGAAGGGAAACAAAGGTAGTCTTTATTTCCAAGGTAGGAAGAACAGACTAGACAAATTTCCGCCCTATCAGCCTGACCAGTTTCTTATTAAAGACACTGGAAAGGTCGGTGGATCAACACATTAAGGAAGGAATAATGGTGCAATACCCCTTACATCCTTTGCAATTTGTCTATCAGCCAGGAAAGTCCACAGATGCGGCGCTACATCGACTCGTCACAAGAGTCGAGGGCGCGCTATTGGGTGGACGATCTGCCTTAGGCACCTTTATCGATATCGAGAGGGCATTCGATAACACGTCTCGCAATTCGATATGCAATGCTCTACAACGACGAGACTCTGAACCGACAATAGTCGCATGGATCAGAGTAATGTTAACTAAAAGAATAATATATGCTGAGCTTAACAACGTAACTGTTAAAGCACTGTCAAGTAGGGGCTGTCCACAGGGAGAAGTTCTGTCGCTTTTGCTGTGGAGCCTTGTGGTGGACAGCCTGCTGAAAGAACTGAATGATGCCGATTTGTATACACAGGCCTATGCCGATGACCTAGTCATTTTGTGCCCTGGTCGCCATGTCTGGAAGCTGGAGAGGCCAATGATGCGGGCCCTCCGGATCACGGAATGATGGTGTCGCAGGGAGTTGTTCGGAATAAATCCAGACAAGGCCGAGATAGTACTCTTTACAAAAAAGAGAAAAATGGGGAGACTTCCTACAATTACATTGGTGGGAAGGACTCTTCAACTTAAGGGGACAGTTAAGTACCTGGGAGTAATTCTGGACTCACGACTGAGCTGGAATGATCATATTGAGACTCGATCCAAGAAAGCCATATGTGCTTTCTGGGCTTGTAAACGAGCCTTTGGGTATATACATGGGGACTGACACCTAAAGTGCTATTTTGGATATACGCTATGGTGATCCGCCCCATGATAACGTACGCCGCTATTATATGATGGCGTAGTACAACAAAGCGCAAACACATTTTTCAACTTGACAAAGTTCAAAGAATGGCTTGTGTGGGAATATTGAGTGCGATGAGGACTGCTCCCACCAGGGCTCTGGAAGTCCTGCCGAACCTACCTCTTCTTCACTTATACATAGAGAACGAGGCCCTGAAGACTGTTTATCGTCTCAGGTGGGACATGTTGAAATTGGAACGGGCGACTACTGAGGTATCTGGGAAAGCGCGGTGGAGAGGTGTCCATCACGCCCTATGCGGACAAATTACATGATGCCGCTTTTAAAACCCAACCTCTCCCTGGAGATGTTTCTGCCAAGTAAAGAGGATCTCAACAAGATGGAAGAGCTGGAGCCGGAATGTTCGGCAGGAGCACGGGAGTCAGAGAGTACTACCCTCTCGGACAATATGCGACAATTTTTACAGCGGAAGTTTATACTATTTTACAGTGTGCCCATCTTTATGAGAGGGACATAGACATGAATAGAGTGATAAATATATGCTCAGACAGTAAGGCTGTGATATTGGCACTGAAGTCCAGTGTTGTGACTTCGCGACTGGTGTCTGATTGCAAGGATGTACTAAATAGTATGACAAGGTCAGACTCGTATGAGTGCCGGGACACTCGGGCATACGCGGGAATGAGGAAGCAGACCGTCTGGCAAAGTTGAGTTCGGCGACTGAACCGTATGGACCCTAACCAATATTACCTATCCCAATTGCTATTGGCAAAAGGGAATTAAAATCGTTGCTGGAAAGTAAATTTATTGAATAGTGGAGGGGGCTCCTGGAATGAGGTGTGCTAAGGAACATATAATTGGGTCTAGTGCACGGCGAACTAAGGAGCTTCTCTCCTTGGGAAAAAAAGAGCTGCGAATTGTGGTGGGATTGTTGACAGGACATTGTCACCTCAGGGGCCATCTTCATAGAATCGGTGTCGAAGACGACCCGACATGCAAATGGTGTTGGGAGGATGAAACTGTTGGACATGTTCTCAGAGAGTGCCCAGCACTCAACGCACCGAGGCAGAGATATTTCGGAGATAAAATTTTGTTACCGGAAGCAGTTAGGCAAGTTCAACTAACGAGGCTGCTTGGATTCGCAAAGGCGATCGGCCTCGAATAACCTGCAGATATGGTGGGATGTAACGGATCCAATGGAGCCCTAAGCATCGATGATCTGGTATCACCACCCCTTTTTCATTCATTCGTTCATTCATTCAACATGATAGACTTATACGACAATATCAAGTATAAAATACGAAGAGCATCAATGGCAGATCTGTGGCGACTTAAAGATTTTTTACTTGGGTTGTAGCTAGGCTACACCAAGTTTTGCTGTTTTTTATATGAATGGGACAGTCGGGCAAAGGCACTTTATTACAAGAGAAAAGACTGGTCCGTTCGTTCATTAGCGCCGGTGAAAAGAATGTACAACATATGCCATTGGTAGATTCCAAAAATATTTTGTTGCTACTTCTGCATATCAAATTGGGCCTAATGAAAAACGTTAGTAAGGCACTCAATACAAATGGGCCAGTCTTCACTACCTGCGTCAGAAATTTTCAAGGCTAAATGAAGCAAAAATTAAAGAAGGTATTTTTGTTGCGCTACAGATTCGAAATATTCTCAAAAATACTACACTTGTTTTTAAATAAAAGGCGCGAGAGAGGTATAAAATAAGAGAGCAGAGCACTGAAAGCTAGTGGCGGCAGCAGCGAGCAATGTGCTAAGCCAATCCCTATATCGTAGAGTAGAAGTGGGTTTTTTTAAGGCCGCCACTGAATTTATGTCGGTAAATGCAAAAACCCTCTACGATATCGCTTGGACCTAGCTTTCAACTCAGCTAATTTGCTACACAGATCTAAGGAAATTAATAAAAAAAAAGAGTTAAATTAACTACCGATAGCAAGAAGTTTGAGGGTCAAATAAAACTCTAAAAGCTTAATATTAATTACGACTTTTAATTGAATTAATAAAAAAAGATTGCTGAAAAATACAAACTCTTTTAACAAATCCACCGAGAGTTACAGTTGACAATAAAAAGACCTAGTAGGCTAGACTTCGATCTTAATATCCAGAGGGTGGATCTCAATGTTTTGAACCCAAAGGACTCGATATTATATACCCAGAGGGTGAACTCGATGTTAAGTACCCAGAGGGTAGACTCGATGTTATGTACCCAAAAACGATGTTTTTGGGGTTCAGACTGATTCCTTCGTTGACACGTGCAAACTGCCCAAAATCCCTTTCTCCAGGTTTATTCCGGTAAAAAAAATCACAACTGCCAAACTGGCAAAAGTTATGTTAAACCAAAAGTCAGCAAAATTACCAGGATAATTTTCGACACTCCATCTCAGAATCTCCAAAATTTTGCAAATAAAAATTGAAATGGAAGTCTGCAGCTGCTTCGGCCGAATCAAACCAGGAAAAAAAGTGAAAAATCAAGGTAAAATGGCCTCCATTTATAACCATGGCCCAGCTTGCGCACTAATCGATTTCCGTTAGGCGCGTTCAATTGCTCAATGACAGCTCAAAAAGAATTACACTGGGCAACAACAGTCGGTTGAAATGCATTTGTTAGTTAAGCCAATTCCGTCAATCATTAGTAGTTATTATTAAATTCAAGAAATGTAAATATAAATGGCATTTTGACAGCACTCTATCACAGATTGCAATAAAATGTTTGAAATGACTTTCGCCTCATGGTCACTAATTTCTTGGGAAATAAAAAAGCTGACAATTACGTTACTCTTGTTGAAAATATGCTGTCATCGTATCAAAAAATGGGTTGCAATGTGTTTCTAAAGATCCATTGTCTACACTCATATTGGAGTTTTTCCTAAGAACTGCCGAGCTGTAAATGATGAACACTGTGAACGCTTCCATCAGGATATATCAACAATTGAGAAAAATTACCAGGGAAAGTTGAATGCTTCCATGCTTGCCGACTCTTGTCAGAGATGATCTAGAAACAATTAACAAAAAAAAAGCAAAAAGTGCAAGTGTAAATGTAGGTATTTTTTATTATTTTGTTAAAAATAAAATAAAAAAAGTTTATAATTCCAAATAAACTAAAATTTCTTGCATAGTGTTATGATTGGCAATTATTTGGTTTTAATCTGAGGTTTGAACACATGCATATTTCTTAAGCAAATAGAATAATGTTCAGTCATTTAACCATTTATTTAATTTCTCCGCCTTACAAATCAAGTTTTAAGTCGATATACATTTCAAATTATTATTATCGCAATTTTGGCACTTAAATATTTTCAACAGTCTTTATCATTCAAGTTTAAATTAAATTGAAGTTATTTGACTCTGTAATTCTATTTGACGATCGGTAATGTGTCCTCCGGCAATTGGTGCTCTATTCCTTCTCATATTCAACGGTGATCAGTTAGCTTTCTGTTGGATATAATAGTGTTAGCCGTGGATGTAATAGATGAGCTTGAGGCGCTTGTCCTGAAGTCGTCGTCTGCCAAAACTAAAATAAATTAGGGAAGTTTAAACACAGTATTATAGAGACCTGAAATAGTATATTTCTTGTAATTTGTAATGTATATTTACCTGAAAGTTTGGTTATTTTGAGAGATCAAGTTTAGCCAAAATATTCCTTTGTATACTGGAATCGCCTTTGGATGTTTTGGCTACCAAGCACTTGGTAGCCTATTCACGCAGGGTTAATCAGCTTGTCGATATCTAGAATTACTAAAATCCTATTTTTTGTATAACAGCGATTATGATGAGAAACTAAAATATTTCTTCGGTAAGAGTTGGTGTTTTTTACTCAGGTAGGATGTTTCTAATATACAGAGTGTTTCTCCGGGAATTTTATAGATCGATTGTGAAAAAACCATAATTAGGAAGACTCTGAAGATTTGACGGTGTACTAATGTGCATGGGGGACAGTCGGCTAAAATATTTTCAAGATGGTGGCACTGCCAGTTATACCGGAAATAGATATCAACTTGCTTATTTTAAATAGAACACTCTATATATTATTGCATTTTTGATTTCCACGTAAAATTCTAGACATATTTCCTGTAAAAAGGTCTATAATTAAGACACACCGTTTTGGCCCTTTTTAAATGTTTATGTAAAAAATAACGTTTTCGGGCCAATACTTAACTATAAATTTTTCCTACAAGAAAGTCTTTATAATTTAATTTGGGTTAGTTTTCTTGTGGACGAAGATCGACTTTAGAAGTCTTTTTATGATAATTTGAAAATTGGTCAAAAAAGAAGAATGAAAATTATATTTAAAAAATCGTCAGAAGTGATTTTTGCAAATAGAAAACACCTATTTTTATAATTTTATCATATTAAGCATTAAAAATAAGGGTAACTTTGTATAAGGTCGTCTATTCCAAAAATTTGTAGTTTTCAAAATATTGGCAATTCAACATTTTTCTATTGTAAGAATGCTATACGGCTTTTAAGTTTTGTTATTAGTTGGCCATGACAGCGAGGCGTGGCGAAAATAAAACAATCGAACGCTACAAAACTGTCACTATTTCTTACCATTTGACATTCATTAATAATAATCATGCCGGGGCGATTAAATTACACGCACGAAGATTTAAACTTATTTATTATTTATGGAGAATGTGATAGAGTTATTTCAAGAACACGCGATACATTCGCGATTCGATATCCGCAGAAACAAAAACCAAGATCATGAACTTTGAGTCCATAAAAGCAAAAAGAAATATAAATAAACCATATTGAAACTACAATTTTAGGATATTTCGCCGGATATCCGACAATATCTACAAGACAAGTAGCATTACAGTCTGGATTATCTAAAACATCAGTTTTAAGGATTTTGTAGAAACACAATTTTCATCCCTATATATTTTCCATAGTACAACATTTAAAAGGCACTTATTTTCCACGAAGAGTAGAGTTCTGTATATTTATTTTACTTGGGTCACAAGAAAATGCTGGTTTTTTGAATAATATTATTTGGTCGGATGAATCCAACTTCACAAAAAAAATAAATTGTTTAATAGACGCAATTCCCACTATTGAAGCGACTCAAACGTACATCCATTTAGAGAATTAAATATGGTCTTGGTAGTTTAACGTGTATTGTACTACAAGAAATGACGGCATCGTCGCTCTAGAATTCTACCAAGGTAATCTGAATGGTAAGTTAGCCATTTTTGAAGACTTCTAGATATAAAATACGTTTTTTAACTTATAGGTGAGCACTACTTCGGCATCTTGAGAAATTTGGAAGTAAACTATTTAGATAACTTGCCGCTGGCTGATCATAGAAATCTATTTTATTATGATGGGGAGCCTCCACATAATAGTCATTTAGTTGACAATCATCTGCAAAACTTGTTTTAGATCAATGGATAGCCAAGAATGGGCCACATCTTTGGCCACTTCGTTCTCCCGATCCAACAGGAGTTTTTTTTTATTTGGGGGATTATCAAAAACAAAGTATACAACACCGCATAAACCACTATGGAAGATTACATGCAGCGCGTTAAAATAGCATCTGAAGAACTTAATCCTCAGTTAATAAGAAGAGCCACCCATGAAGAGTTCCTGCTTAGGTGCGAAAAATGTTTGGAAGTTCAAGGGCGTCAATTTGAACATTTACTCAAATAATTTTTGTAACTTTATTTTATTAACAACTGGTTTATTTCATTTTTTTAGCTTTTATTGACCCAAAGAGCGTGAAGTTTTTTATAATCTTTTTAACAGTTGGTAGTGCTGGTTTCTGTTTCTTCGGATGTCGGATCGCGAATGTATCGCATGTTCTTAAAATAACTCTATCACATTCTCCATAAATAATAAAAAAGTTTAAATAATCTTCGTGCGTATAATTTAATCGCCTCGGCATAATTATTATTAATGAATGTCAAATGGTAAGAACTAGTGACAATTCTGTAGGGTTCGATTATTTTATTTTCGCCACGCCACGCCGTCATGGCCAACAAATATTAAAACTTAAAAGCCGTATAGCATTTTTACAATAGAAAAATACTAAATTGCCAATTATTGAAAACTACAAATATATATATATATATATATATATATATATATATATATATATATATATATATATATATATAAAATTAAGTAAAATTTAAAATTTTTTCAAAAGTTCGTAACTTACCAAACAACGTGTCAGTTAAATTCTATTTTAATGCCAGAAACTTTATAGCCAACCCTTGTAATTACCCAATTAAGTACACTTGCCAGGGACAGTCAGATCTGAGAGCTGAGTGTTAGGGCAAATATTATTCGCTTGCACAAAGTTCTGTTTTGAGGAGAATTATAAAGTTTGCAACACCTAACAAGTTATTCAACATCCCGACTTATACAATAGGTTTCTGAAGAGCGATCATTAAGAACCAAGATTTATAAGATACAGGATGGTAATTAGTTTCCATAAACGTGGTTGACTGATTTGAAATTTGGTTTGTGAGACAATGAACAATATAAGTCCTCGGAGTTAAAAATTTTATATTTCTTACATCATTCAAATTTAAGAGAATATTTTCTGCATGTATTTTTTATCATTTTTAGAGCAAGATTTTACGTAAAATACGCATATCTTTTCAGATTTTAAACATAAAGTTTCGGACTTCTGAACTCATCATCAATATTTTTTATTTCTAGATGTCATATTGGATTTTGACTGATTCAGAAAGAGTGTTTTCTTAGCTTTTCAACAATAATATCACACCTATATAAAATAATAAAAATACAATAAAAAAACAAAACTATTTATGTCAATATGGCAAGGACATCAAACGCAGTCAAATAGTTTGATTAGGAGTGTATGTGTCGATGATGATGGAAATCCGGTCACCGAGGATGAAATTGTAGATATTATAAAAAACTTGGATATACATAAAAGCCCGGGCCCAGATGGGATACTTTCGATATTCATAAAGAATTGTATGCACAATTTGTCATTGGCATTGTGCTTTATATACATATAATATATCTTTAAACACTGGCTGCTTTCCGAAAAAATTGAAACACATATAATACCGATATACAAAAGTGGAGACCGAATGATGTAATTTATTGGCATATTAATAAAATTAAAATTTTTGCAAAGATACTAGAAAAATAGTAAATCCAGACATATTAAACACTTAATTATTGAAGAACAGCATGGATTCTGTGCTCATAAATATCTTAAAACTAATTTGCTTTCTTACTCTCACGTTTGTGATGTAATTGAAAGCCGATATCAGATGGATTTTGTGTATACGAACTTCAGTAAGGCATTCGAAAAGATCAGCCACGATCGGTTGATCGAGAGGTTGTTGAGGGGGTTGTTTTCGTGAGACTTTTGAGGTGGGTTCGATCCTACATTTGTCATCGGGTGCAGATCGTTACAGTGAATGGTTATCACTTTACTGTTTTCTGGGCTACGTCTGGAGTACCCCAAGGAAGTCATCTAGGGCCGCTACTTTCGTTATATATATATATATATATATATATATATATATATATATATATATATATATGTTTATGCGGCTTTCACGGATTGCTCCGTGTGAGTTGCAACAGCAGTGGATATATCCACATTATGCCGTTGTAGTCCTGAAATCACATTCAGCAAACGTACAACTATATGCAGCTCTGTGTATGAATGAAGTTAAATGCGAACAGTAAATGCAAACTTTGTTCCAACCATATCCTTTCCGTGTTAGAGGTTGCACAGTTTGAACAAATTGCTAAGGAACACAATTTATCCTATTCCACCACCACCAAGATGATGGTCTATCTGTACCCATACCGAGAAGAAAGTCAAAACTTACCCTTCCCGCCACCGTGATACGGCAGAAGTACATGTGTCGTCTCTCCTAAACTCATCAGGATACCGACATGCACCTGGCTGTGCAAAGGACAGATCGGAAGGAAGCATGCAAATACTGAACGCGGCTTCGCCGACCTCCCGCCGGATGGCGTATATATGTTTATGCGGCTTTCACGAATTCCTCCGTATGAGATGCAATATGAACTGGACCATTATATTGAAATGATGAGCCAGCTTTCGCTAGCTGCTTGGCTGTCAGAACAAATGTAGATTTACTTTCCTTTGTAAGCTCTCCTTTTTATCTCATCTGCACATTATAAAATTACATATATTTCTGCAGGGAATACTGTTGGGTATTTTTCCAAGGGAAGAATTATTTATTTCCTCGGTTGTAATCCATATATTCCAGCTCCGGTCCCTTACTAGGATACAATCGATTTTAAATGACCTTCACATCCAGCCACGACTCAGTTCACTAAACTAGCGATATACAGGACAGAGGGGGTCATTTATCTGTACTAATGACCTTGAGGTTAATTTTCAATGGCATATGAAAGTTGAGGTGATTTTTTTAAATAGAAACCTTAATTTTTTATTGCAGAAATGAAACGCGGAGAAAATTTCCAACAGAATGAATACCATAAGGGGTAAAATCACATTTAGATGTCATTTGAAGGTGAAATATCCCCATAACTTAAATGAACCAACAATTCGGAAATTAAGAGTGTTGGAGAAAAACTGTTTCTACAAAAGTTGCTGGAAATCAAATTATGTACGTTAAGATTACCTTAAATTTGACTTTGTCCTTAAACTTGAAGGTTATAACAGGGGTATGATAATTTTTTTAAAGACACCATACCATATTTTTGACCCCAAAAATGGCGATAGCGAAAAATTTTACGATCGAGTATGACCTTTAAATTACCTCGAAGATCAAGGTCAACGCCATTTCAAATATCAAGAAATCTCAAAATAGCAGAATATTGGCGATTGTTCAAGGCTTAAGGGAAAATTAGAGCACTGGGGATTTGAAAGAGAATGAAAAATTTTTACTTTTGAGAAGGAGCTTCGGAAAATCCACCAAACTAGGACAGCTGGAAGAATTCAAGCGATAATGGAAAATAAATAATTTTAGCAATTTCTTTATTTAAAAAAATGACCCCAAACTTCAGTGACCTTCAATAGGTTTAAAGCAAGTTTGTCATGGTCGTCAAAACTTTACATTTCATCGAGTACTTGTTGAAGGCAGTTTCAACGTTTAATAGGCTTAGAAAACCACTAAAATTCGTCAAATAAACTTCTAGGTGCTCTCTAAACAGTTGAGCCTTCCCAAAATAGAATAACAAATTTTAAAATACCGTGTCTGACGTGAAATTTTCCGTTCTTCTACAATGCGATGTCAAAAATAGGAGTTTCCATTGAAAGAAAACGAACTCGACTTGCTCTGATCTTGAAAATGTATGCGAAGGTCTAGGTCCCTCACACTTTTGCATTTTATCTAATTGTTGAAGGCCTTCAACGTTTGTTATTCCCGGAAATAATTTTTAATTGAATCAAGTCGTTCTTATTTATTTTCCCTTATCATTTAAATTCTTCCAGCAGTCTTAGTTTAGCGGATTTGTCGCAGTTCCATGTTGTGGATGAAGGCTCAAGAAGAGGTCACTGAAAATTATTTTTAAAGAAAAAATTTTTCACTCTCATCGAAACTCCCAGTACTCCAACTTTCTTCTAAGCCTTGAACAATCCCCAATATCCTGCCATTTCATGATTTTTTGATATTTGACTTTGAAATAGCCTTAATCTTCAACTTTGAGGTAGTTTTAAGGTCATATCCGATTTTAAAATTTTCCGCTATCTCCATTTTCTGGATCAACAGTATGGGGTTCCATTTAAAAAGTTTTCATGATCCTGATATGACCTTCAAGGTTAAGGTTAAGGTCAAATTTAAGATCACCTTAATATACCGGTTTGATTTCCAGAAACTTTTGTAAAAAAAGTTTTTCTTCATTACTCTTGGTTGCCGAATTATTGGTTTATTCATATAAATCCAAGGTAAGAGGATATTTAACCTCCAAATGACCTCTAGATGTGATTTTACCCCATATATTATTGATACCGTTGGATAGGGAATATTCTCCGTATTTCATTTCTGCAATAAAAAATGGGGATTTCTATTTTTAAAAAAATTACCATGACCTTCAAATGAAAATTGATCCCCCAAGGTCAAGGCCATTAGTGCTGATAAATGACCCTCTCTGGCCTTGATTATTTTTCTCAGAAACATTTTTTTGTAAATGGAGTATTTTAACAGATATTGCGATCTACATATTAAAATGGCTCACTCTGCACAGTACTTTTTGTAGATGCTTTATCGACGTAAAAAAATTAAGTTCATTGATAAACCAGGTCAAAAGTTGTGAAAAATGAAAGCAGGAAAGTGGCCATGAGAGTTCATTTAATATTTTGACAGAGATGAAATTTTGAAATTGGTGTTAACAACATAAATAGTATCCATATGTAAAAGCGTTTTGAGTACTGACCCTCTAAAATGTTAGATTTTGGAATAGATATGTTAGATGCCACGCCAGTGATGCCAGTTCGCGAAATATAAATGACTACCTCCGTTGAACAATAATTAATTTGATTTTTATTTCTTTATGCAGTTAATTAAGGTTTGTACTTTTTAAATATAGTTTTATATTTATTTTAGTGAGGTCTATTTATAGGGACTCGTATGCCAGGGTAGATTCATTCATATCATAATAATAGGGTTTAAGAGAGAGGACACCGATAATCTCAAATAAATAAAGAATCGGTTCGGTTAGACTTCGCAATGTACATTAAAATCAATGTTTTAACAAAAAAAGTAGTTCTAGACAATATTCAAACAAAAAAAAAGGTCTAAATATGTTTTATAGAGAATGGTATAGCAGTATTATTTATCTTCAAGCTTTTTAACCTTAGAAAGAAGATAAAATTCTTTTAGATACCGAACAATAGAATTACAGTTAAACCAAAAATAAATAATCGTGCTCATTTACCAAACAGACATGTCTAATTCAAAACTTTTCAGAGTTTAAAATTTAGACAGATTAAAAAATCTTGATCAAAGCGTTAAAAATAACGAAAATAAATAATAAAAACCTGCAGTGAAAACCCATTAATCACTTTATCTTTTAAGGTGGAAATTTAAAAAATAATTTGTCGGGAGTTATTTTTCATGACTAGCTACAAAAAGGGCGATACGCCTAAGGCAGACAACCTTAATTGAAAAAATTATGGCCGCCATTTTTTACAAGACATGAATATTTTACGGTTAATTTAACATCTATATATTCATGTATACATTTTGTTATTGAAGTAGCGACGGCTTCATACAGGTATGATTTTTAGCATTTTTTTTATTAATTTTTAAATGAGAAATATACTTATTTACTTAATAAACACACGCACGTTGAACCAACGAATAAAAATTTATAACTCAACGTTACGTTTTTGTTAGGATATCTTGTTGAATAATGGTTGAAATCAACTAGATGAAATAATCACAAAATGAATGTCGATTCAACTGCCAACATTGTTATAATATCGAATAAAAGTTAAAAATCAGCTAGATAATATCACAATTTTCATTAAAAATCAGTATTGTTTTAATACAGTATATATATATATATATATATATATATATATATATATATATATATATATATATATATAAACATATATATACAGCCATGCCAATTCTTTTATTTCTTAATACCCACACTGATTCTAGATTATCCTTTTCTAATTATATTATTTAAACTAGTATACCATACGTTCACTAGAAAATAAAGTAACCAGGTAATAAAGTAAAAGTTTGAGATTCTAATTTGATACGTTATTTTCAATACGTAAATAATATCTAACAATATTTACCAATCAAAATAACTTTTTAGACCATATTTTTGTTGATATTAATTGTAAACTTTGCATTTCTCTTTTATTTGTAATAATTAAAAATACTCAAACGAGTCAGACCATACAAAAAAAAAATGGAAGTAAAATTAAATAAGAATATTTGTGTCTGTCAAACATCAAAAAAGTCACTCCACCACCGACCATAAACAATGACCAAACAAATTTATTTTTCTTTAAATTTATTGGTATAATCGAAAATTAAATGAATAAATTATGAATCTTTTTTTACGTATGGTTAATATTTTAAGCAAGATTACAGGCTTTTTGCGCTATTAAAATTTAAATTGTTAATATACTGTTATCGATAGTGAAACATATACTAATAAATAACTTCATTAATTAAAAATTTCTCTGTTTAAAATTTAAATTGGTGATAAATAATACTTAAAGGTCAGTTACAAATATACTAAATGTCCGACACTTAAGGAAGTAATTCCACCTCAATACCTATACTATTAGATATATATAGAAGATAGTTTTTGTTTGTTATAGATAACCGAAAAACTTATTTAAGAAATCGAAACCAAATTTTTACCCGTATTCCTTCTGTCATGGGTCAAATATCAGTTAGAGTGCAATATGGCCAATTCACTTAATTTTAACTTGTTTCTGAAAGTACTCATTTTATGGGCCACCACAAAATTATTTTCTTTACGTGTCTCCGATAAAATCGAATAAAAACATATCATTTGTCGATTAGTTGCACTTTTTGTCGATTTTACACAGATCTCCGTAGGTTTACTTCCTGATTTTTGGCTACATTCTAATGGTACAAAGTAAGAGTTTTATGTTACGAGCATATTGATTATCACTGTTTGACTCCTGTTCATGTTGTTTTGCTTTATATTCACTAGAATGTGGGTAGTTGCATTTAGGTTTACTGTTATTTGAACGGATTGTTCCTTTTTTCCAGTTAAATCTCGGTTTGCTGCCTACTACTCGAGTGAAATTCTTATTTTTATAATTCTTTATGGCAGCTTTCTTGAAATTATTTCGATTAGTTTCGTAGCTTTTATTTTGTTTATATTTTCAGGTTAGCGTTCTGCCACTATTAATTTGCATTGAGACGTTATTTTTGGGCTGTTTTGATCTTTTTATTTGAATCCGTTTTGTGGAAATCGCCAACTCTTAGTTAATTTTCTTTATGTTCTAGTTTAATTTTCTCTGTTACTATAGTTATGAAGTTCCCCAATACACTACCTTTCGAGTATTCTTCTAAGTCATCTTTATTTTTGGGGTTTTATAATCTCTGTTTAATAACTAACCCTCAACGACATTTACTCTACGGGGTCCTCAAATTTTCAGAAAACTGAAAGTTATTGCAAGAGAGAAATTATTTTTATTTGGTTTAACTTTTAGCAGGAAACTTTTTCATTACCTGTGCTGCATTAGTACCATTGTCGGAGGAAAGTGTATTTCTTTAATTTGAAAATAATTAACGGTTTACCTATTTAATTTTTAGCCGAAATTGTTGACGATTAATGAATATCTTATCTAACAAATCCATTTCAAGCAACTTTTATTACTCAGGAATTCACATTTGGGTTATTTTTGAGTTATCATCTTTAAATTTTTGAAGTTTAAGACATGCGTGGTGAGTACACATAGATTTTTAATACAAATAAGGCAGAGGCCATTTGTTGTCACTTTTCCTTTTTCTTTCTGAAACAACTAAGGAAGCTGTAGATTTACTGCAGACCCTTATTAGTTAGCAGCTGTTCTATAAGCTTATAAATAAATTGTACTGTGCCAAAGGAACTCTGGAAGTCTAGTTGATCATCTTGACTCTTGCAGTTTTAGTGTTAAACAACCTCATATTATTAGGGCTTACCAATACCATAAATAACTTCAGAACTCAGGAAAAGTTGCTGTCTAGCCATCTGTATTTGAGCTCCCACATCAGTATACGCGCGCGAATAATGGCGTGAATGTTTTCATTCAATTAAAAAAAACAAGTTTCACAAAACAATTAAATCTATCTAACAAAAATAAATAAGAAACGAAATTATTTACAGTGAGAAACTTAAAATGAACTTAATAAATAATTCCAAAGCAACTAAATTACTTGCTCTTGTCGGCCGTTATTTTAACCCGGATCAAAAAATAAAACCCAACTTTGAAAATCTTACGTTTAAGTAGCTTTCTAAAAATTAATTAAGGAAAAGAATAAAAACACGAAAACAGTTATTTAAATTGTTTAAACAAAATAATACTAAAAACCCCTTTATTTCTTGTAGAATAAAATAAATTTCTCCTTAACTTCACTGAAGATGAATGAAAAAAAATCACAAATGAGAACGTTTTGAAACAGCTGGTTAATCACGTAAAACCTAATTTCCTTTAAAAGATTTCAAAACATACCCCATCTAACAAGTTTCAAATAATAACTGACGTTATAAACTTTTAAAAAGCACCACCGAACTTAGTTCCTTTGGGCTTCTTGCGGCTACCGTTGGTACTTGTTCTGTCACAGTGATTTCCGAATATTTCGTTCGTAGTCGGCATTAGACATCCTATATTGGGTACTTGATTCGCGATTTGGCTTGAACATTTTAAATTACTAGTGTTTTTTATACAAACAGGTTAACAAAAATATTCTACGTTTTTCTACAACCAAATTAATTGATAGAAACTGTAAAAACGTATTTCCCCTTTTAGTTGTTTTGGAAGTATCTAACCCGTTCTTTCTTGTAGTTAGAAAAAAATAATCATTACACAAATTCTTTGTACATGTAATCGAACGAATATATTGCATTATAGTGATTTTATTTGAATATTTTTTTGTTTTCTTGTGATGGGAAAATTGTTTAATTTTAAAACATTTTATCGGTGTTCACCTTTAACCCAAGTTAAGATTACCCTTGGCACTTATCTCTTCGGTTTTAATTACATAACCAGGGTAGAATTTCTTCGACAGATATATTTTAAAATATTTATATGAGCTACATGGCTTATGAACCCTCATAAAATGTTTAGGTTTATGGCTCCAGAAACACAGATAAACGATCCAAAAGTAATAAAAATTGCTAATTGATTTTATTTTCCCTTCATGGGTCCTTGGGTGATATACATTTTCTCAGTTTCCATGGTTAAAATCTACGTAGATAGTAATTATTTAATTCCTCCTCTTAGTGGAATATACCAAATATGCCAAAGAATATTTAATTCAATTAATCATAATGAATATTTCATGTACAAGCAACAGATTTATAGATACGAAATAAGAACACATTATTTGATACATTTTCAGAATCATTAGAACGGTAGCCATATTTTTAGGTTCTCAGTGAAATCCGTTAGAAATGTAGTATGACGTAGCTCTTGACTTCCTGATTAAAAGTTTACATAAGCCTTAAACTATTCTATGGCTAATATTTGCGATACAGAAGGATCAAGGGTCGGATGTTGGCTATTGGCAATCGTCTACATCACTCTGTTACAAATCACACTATACCTGTAATCAAGAGTTAAGGAGAATACTTTTACAGACAGTAATAGTTTGATTGATTGAATAATATAGCAAGCCAGGGTAGAAAAGCACTTACACTACAGCCTAGTGACTTATTGTATCGCATGTTATATCCTATCTACGTGAACAGTTCAATGCCTTAATCAGGTTTTGCAGTCTGTTCATTAGTTCATTCTGTGAGTATTCCGGATTGACCAATACTTGACGGTGTATCCAGTAGGTTAGCACTGCGCGTTTGCAGGTGATGTATGAAGTTGTTTCATTCTCTTCATCACATATTCTACACGTTGGTTCTTCATCACATATGCCCATTGATGTTTCTTTCTACAGTGCTCTGTTATTAGTCCTACCAGCAGTCTAATCTGAAGTAAACGTCGAATGGCAATAGTTGGCTATACCTGTAACCCACAATGTTGTTCCAGTGGTTCTGTAGTTGACATTAATAGTTACTTACACCATTAGGTGCGGAATTCCCTTAACTTTCTATTTCTACAATAAAAACACAAGTTCCGGTTTCAAAATAACGAATCGACTTCAAAATGGCTCAAAGGGTGCCTCTCAAGGTCAGCCTAAAAGTAATGTAAGATGCCTTGTTTAATTTCCTACAACTTTTTTCCTCAAAAATTTACTCTCAAAGTCAACTTCAAGCCCAATATGGGATGCCGCTTTTAATTCTGTATATAAAGTTGTTCTCCATAATGTTTGACTATAGATTTGTAAACTGATTTGTCACAAATTCACCGGAAGACTATATTCGACCTTCAACTGATCTTCATATGTCATTTCACTACTAGATATTTATATTCTTGGATGCGAAATTTTACAGATTTTCCATACCTGCAATACAGTACATAAATTCCCATTTAGAAAACCAAGTTGATCCAGAAATTACTGTACTTCAATGGATTTACAACCTCATCGAATCTGCTTTAACCAATATTTAAAAATATAATAAAGCCTCTTCTTGTATACGGCCATTTTTCATTTTTGAATATTTTTAAGATATTTATGAATTGAAGATTTAAATACACTGGTTTGAAAATACTACATAAAATACAAAATATTTTGAGACACAAATTGAAACATCTTGTCACTATTCAATTTTACTGGTTTTTCTAGCATCCCTCGTAGTTACAGCGAAGATGTCCTACTTTCAATAAAGTTTTTACAACCAATTTTGAAAGTATTTTTTGCTTTCAGACTTCAGTTATTGTAAGCCAATTTACGAAACGATAATAACGTTATTATTTTGATTTATTAACTAAAAAAATATGCGGTTTCTAACCTAAAGCTGTTTTATCTAACTGGAATAGATATTTAGAATCCCTTTTTAGTATTTTACGACAGATAAAGTTTTAATATAAAATTTATGGCAGACCCGAATTCTCGCGGACCTTTTCCAAAGTTGGACACTTGCTTACATTGCTGGAAATTCTCTTAGCTTAGTATAAAAGTAAGGTTATAAATCTTGACCAAACCTTTCAAGAACATATTTAAGTATGAGTTTTTGCATTGCTTTCGGTAAATTGTGAGGGGAAACATTAAAGATTATTTAAAAAAATTATTAGCTCACGAAACAAGCTCAATAAATTATATTTGGTGGCGTGATGTGAAGGAACGGTTTTATTATTTACGTTTGGTATTCATCTTGATGGTAACAAACATTAATCGAGGTCAGTATGATTAAAAACCTGGAGTTGCGTCACGTGTTTTTAAGATCGACTTAATTTTCTTAAGTACGAGACTGTCATTTTTATTAAATTTTTGTAATGTTTTTGCTTATCAAATTTAATGATATATACATAGTACACTAGCCCCTAAAGTAAATAATGTGGCATTTTCATATTTCTGCAAATTAATGATATTCGTTTTCAGTACTTAAGGATAAAACTTCAGGTTGCGGTAGCCGTGTCACCAATGCTCAGTTTGGAGAACAGATGAGCAGCTAATGTCAGAATTGTTATCGGAGTTGGTAAAGATCTTCTAGCCATTATTATTTCGGCTTATGAAGCATCCGAAAAGCCCTTTGAAGTTTTCTATATTGGGGAAACCAACGGTCTTTCAGAGGTGAATTTCTTATGTTTGGAATGGATGCCTTCTCTAGTGTTAATTCTCTGATGTATGCCAGGGTTTCACTTCTTGGATGTGGGTTGTTTTGGTTTGTCTTTTGGATCCTCATTTCATTTTTGCACTTGAATTAAGAAATATTTTGATGTCTTGATTTAGTGGTGGGCTTTCTTGCTTCACAAAAGAATTCCTCCATGCTTAAGTAGACGGTGAAGTTCTATACATTGTTCCTGAGATATCATATTGAAGAAAAGAACTGCAGCCCAAAGTCGAGCTACTGCAAGTAATGTTTCAGATGGCAAGAAAATAATTTTCGTTTTGTAGTATGAAATAAAAATAATAAACTTTATATATATTATCCATTTTGTTCAATGACTTAACTAGAGCTAGAGCTACCCTTCTGGATAGTTAACACCGATTTCGGTTTGTGGGCACTAACATTAAGGATTCCCGGATGATGGGTATGCACCCCCGAAAACCCCCTATTCATACAAAAACTTATCACCTGTGTTACTAAATTATCAACACATGATCTGCAGGATGCAGAGACGATCGCACGTCGCAAGTATGATGCGCAGAGATCCGTTTGGAGGGCAAAAAATACCCGCTTTCACCATAGAGTATGCGAGCAGGCACAAAATTCTCCCTTTGCATAATAGAACTCACCCTATAACGAACTCACCCTCTAACACTACAGAATCCCTGCATTTTTCCTCAAACGTTCCGACCACGTTTTTTTCTTGCTTATCGCCAGCATTCACCGGATACGTGTTGTCTGTGCAAGGATCAAAATAAAAGTCCTATGTGAGGTTATATTCAGTGCTAGTTTATTTATTGGTTGTGGATATCCAGGGTTTGGTATTTATCTTGAGACAACGGAACATCTCGGTGGTGTTACATTTTTTCGAAAAATGTTTTATACAAGAATTATAAGGTAGTAGGGTGCCTAATTAGCAGTGATCTTGAAGATAACCTTGACTCTCCGTCAAAGTCATCCGAAGGTCAACTTTAATTTTAAATGGGATCCCCCAATTTTGACCTCGGGAATGAAAAGGGTGATAAATTTTACCATCAGTTGTGGCCCTGACCTTAAGTTGAAGGTTGTGTATCAAAGTAATTTCAAGGTCCAAACAAAAAAGATCGCAGCATTTCGTGAAATGGTTCGTACAAATGCTGTTGGGTGGTACGGGGGCTAAGTAATAGTGATCTTGAAAATAAAATTGTGCTTGACCTTCAAGGTTATTTAAATCTCAATTTCAAAATTTGAAAAGGAAACCTCCAATTTGACCCTCGAAATGGAAAGACCGATTAATTTCACAGTAATTTCATCACCATATATGATCTTGACTTAAAGACTAAAGACATTCTAAGGTCAAACGAAGATCTTGAACGTCATTATTTTATAAAATGTTTCATACTAAAGTTGTAAGGTTGCAAAGTTGCCATAACATTACCTTGATCTCGATCTTCACCAAAAAATTCATTCGTACAGAACTGTAAGCAAAAACTGTACTTAGTACACCTATGCGCATAATTAACTACTTTTAGCACTATCCAGGAACAATGACATGGATGTAATAGTGTTTGTTTTCTTTGGGGTGCATGTTTTCGGTAAGTCCCCTCGCCTCTTACCATCGAGGTAATTGTTTTCTATGAGTCCCCTCGCCCCTCATGATTTTGTTTGATCATGTTAAATGTTTTATAAGAATTTATTTCAATAAGTGGTCAAAATGGTGACTTTCAACTTCCAAGACACCTACTGACCAGCACTTCAAAAGATTGCCCATAACTGCGGAGCATTTTACTTGTTATTTTGGCACAAGCATCTCTGATTCGCTGCTTCATATTTTCACGAGTTATTGGCAAGTCTTTATAAACTGGTGACGCAAAGTTTGGCGCTCTCGCGGGACAAGTTACTGTACCTTCTCTACCAATCCACCGTTCGTTGAATTCGCGATCAAACACTTGACCAGCTAATTGGGAATAATGTGCTGGATATCCATCGTGTTGAAACCACATTTGTTGTCTTACATCTAAGCGTACGTCTTCAAGCAAAAGTGGAAGTTAATTTTCTAAAATATCACGATATTTTGAGCCATTCAAATTACCTTTTCAGATTTTGAAATTGAGCTTCAAATGACTTTGAAGGTCATTTTCAAGGTCACTACTAGTTAGCCCCCATGCCAACCATCAACTTTTGTACTTCATGAAATATTGCAACCTTTTTTGTTTTCACCTTGAAATGGCTCTAATATTTAACCTTCACCTTGAAGACAAGGTCATATCCGATGGTAGAATTTCTCACCCTTCTCATTCCCGGGGTTAAAATTGGAGGTTCCAATTTAAAATTCTGAAGTAGACCTTCAAACGACCTTGAGAAACGAGGTCAAGGTCATTTTCAAGGTCACTGCCACCATACAATTTTTGAATAAAATATTTCTCGACAAAAATGTGATTCCACCGAGATATGCCGCACCCTGTATATGCGATCGTGTTTTGTTACAAGCACGGCATGTAGAGTATGACAATTTACGGTTAAGAATATAGTATGGAATAAGTAATATTTTTCAAAGTTTGTTTTTATCACGGATTAGTAATTTCGGACTTTTTTATTTTTTCTTATCTTCTTGATAATTTGGCTTACCATTATTTTATTTATTACTCACTAACCTGTCCGGGGCAGCTTTTTTCAATTGATCTGAAAAGTACATACCGCAATGTGAAAATAGATTAAAATTAGATTTAATTCACTAAAGCAATGATGGATCTTGCATTCTTTAAATCCATTATTCTAACAACGGTGGTTCTTAATCAAATGTATAATACATACTTGAATAGAAATGTCGTTATGAGGACAAATTTGAATTTATGAGGCTTCTTTCGTACAAGACCCTGTCTAAATCCAGACTGTGAATTTCTTATGTCTCTTTCACATTTTTTTTATATATTCTTAGATGTATTATTCTTAGAAATATTTTTAAGGCTTTACTCAATAAATTAATAAGTTTGTAATATTTTGCGAGAATTTTTTTGCATTAGCTTGCTTAGGCAAACGAGAAAAAGTAGAACATCATCATTGTTCGAGATAGCGGCTCATTTCATAGATCATGTTAAATATTTTACATAGTGTTGTGATGACCTTACGTCTAGAAGTTTCAGTACTTCAGATGGACCAGCTGCTTTGTTGTTTTTTGAGTTTTGTATAGATTTTTCTATCTCAGCTTCTTTTATGGGTCTGTCTTCGTAGAGAAGTGCATCCATATATTTTTTCTCAGACATTTTTTTTCTTTTGATGTTAAGAATTATTTGATTTTCCTGGTTGTTTATTACTCCTGGTCTACCCATTCTATATATATATATATATATATATATATATATATATATATATATATATATATATATATATATATATATTCCAGCGGTTTCTTTAAATTTCTTTGTGTAGGTTACGATTATTGTGTTGTTTTGTAGTTGTTCTATTTCGGCGTATTCACGTTTAAACCATTCTTTTTTGCAATTCTAATTTTTGATCTTATCGAACTTTGAATGCTTCGATACATGTTGTTATCTATATCGTTTTTGTATTTTTGGCGTTAATTCGTCACCAATAAAATTTCAATCGTCATCCACCGTTGTTTTGTCTTCTCATCTACATCCTTTATTTCTGTATTTGTTCTTTATCATCTTTGTCCACGATTGGGTCAGATATTTTTAAGTACTTGTTGTTTGGATTTGTGTTTTTATCTTGTTGCTTATCTTTAATCATTATGTTATCTTCTCCATTGATATCCATCATCGTGTAGCTGATAAGGTTATTTTTATAGTTACTACCAGTAGGACTTGATCAGAAGGTACATCTTCTCCCTGATACAAAAAGCTTTTTTATTGGTAGAGCTAAATTTTCTATTAATGAGGATATAATCGACTTGATTGCGTATTTCATTTTCTGATCTATCTGTTCCGATTTTCTATGGGTACAAACGGCGAGGGAGGACCAGATGTATGTCATTTTCATGTTTTCTTCTTGACAGAACTACAAAAGTCGATCACCTTATCTTTTCAAATTTGCAGAATATGTAAGGTCAAAAATCTTGTTCGTATCGTCATTTTTCGCAAAGAAAATTACTATTAATTGAGTGATATTAAAATGGACGTCTTATCCCATTTTCCCTTTCAGAATGCGATTATCGGAAAATCAAAAAAAAAAAATGGTTTTTAGAAATGGTTATGAGCTACCTTTTCAAACCAAAATAAATCAAGATATATAGATAAATTTACCAAATGATACTTTAACCTTTTTCACCCATTTATAGTACGAATTTTGAAAAATCCTTTCTTAATGAGTGCTGACATGGTGTTGCCCTTTCCAAAAATTTCATAATCATATATTTAATAGTTTGATCTGTGTGTATATATGTCAGAACAAAGCTGCTTATAATATTTATTTCAGGAAAAAAAAACGTTTTTCTCGATTTCATTTTGCCAACATTTATTGTCTTTGGTTTGGAAATAAATATTTACTAATTAATCTATTTTTAAACCTCGTTTCTCGACAATAAAAAAATTAACACCGATTTTCCCAAGTCCTTAATCAGAAATCGAGACTTTAATGGATCAAGCCAAACTACGGCTCATTGAAAGACTATTTATTTTTACCATCTACCGGCTTTTGTGCAAAGGATTCTCTTTGTTTGTGACAACAGCCAGATTGATGAAAACGAAAACGGGGTGAATAAAGTCAGTACCGTAGAAAAGGGTATTTTTTGGAATTTTCGTAACAATGTTGAATGATATCAAAGAAGTTTAGTAAGATCTCATTAGGAACGAGATCCTATTAAACTTTTAGGTTGGTGTAGAGCATACTAAAGTTAAATAAAAGTTACCTGTATTACAAATTTACGTGGAGAGTCATAGCATGCCAAAGTTAATATTTTAGAAAGTTACCATTTCTCCTTTACAAAATGTAACTTACTATTATCGATGTCGGCTTAAGAAATTTTTATTTTTCTCTTTCCCTCAGCTGCGTTTTGTTAAATTAAAAATATTTGAATACAATTATTATTGTAACTAGATATTTAATCATTTTACAAAACTGAATGCAAAATATTAACTGCCATATGCATGAGGGGTTCCCAGTAATTTAGGGACATTTTTTATACACTATGAGATAATAGGTACTGTCACTGACCATGATAAAACAAAAAGTAAAGGACAAGAAAGACAAAGTCATTAATTAAATACAGTCTTTATTATAAAATCCTTTGTTAAATTCAAAGGTTTATGGTGGGAGTAATTTCTTTTAAAAATTTACCATAGGCGTAGTTAATGGGGATCAGTTTATTTTTTGACAAAATGTGCTTCAGTTGTCGAAATTATAGAAGGTTTGCGTTTTTTAATTAGTATTTTTTCTGTACCACAAATTTTCTGTACTTCACCGTTACTAAAAGCTCAACAAGGAGCTTACAGACATGAAAAACAATTCGATATAATTTTTAGATTAATAACTTGTGGAAGAAATTTTGATTGTTTGGATAATAATTTTATTATTTTTGAAAATATTCTTCACGATGATCAGTACACTTTTGCATGTATTTGAGCGAACCCGAAAAGGAAGCCACTGTATCCCCAAACATGGTTTTTGAAGTTATTAACCTGTATAGATTCATGATTCGTCACCTGCAACAAACTTATAAATAAAACACCATAATCGCAAGCCACGTGACGATCTGACATTATCAGTTCACGCACAGCATCGCTGCTTTCTTGCACCACAACTGATTTTGAACAAGCTTTATGCAACTCGTCAACGAGTGAACGACGGTCATTGAATTTACTAAACAGCAATATACAGAGGTTTTTGTAGATGTTTCATTGCCATATATAGAATTAAACTCATCGATGCATCCTTGTTGAGATAATCAATTATGAAAAATAATAGTACGAAAATGTTCTCAAGTTAATATAAATTTTTTTTGCCGAGACGAAATTTTGAAGTTACTGTAGATAATACAAATAGCGTCCCATATTAACACTTTCTGAATACGTATGCCGTCAAAAATGTCAAACTTTACAATAGTTAGGTAAGATGACAGCCAGTGACGCCAGTGTTACCAGTTCTCGAAATATAAACCGCTACTCTAGCAACATTCAAAAATCGATTACACAAATTAACAAAACTTGACGGATTTTTTGTGACAGAAATTCTAGTATACTTTTCTGAAGAATTTTGGTGCGCTCAATCCGAATCTGGTTACAAATTTGCTCCATCATGTCAGATCTTTGAGATATCCTAACCTAAAATTGCAAAAAATACTCTTTTTCGACATATCTGAGGTTATGTAAAATCACAAGGCACTTTTTTTCACAAAACTAGTAACAGTACCTGAAAGTATGATCGTTTCTCTTTAAAATTAATTTTGAAATGTTTAAATATCTTTTTAATTCACCGATATATGCTAATTTGAATTTTGTGTCTCACCAATCCACTCGGATGTAAGCCAAAATCATAATAAACACTACCTCTTTGAGTATACTTTTCTAAATTCTATTATTTTGATGAAAATAAGCATTCTAGGGGTTGCTGATTATAAATAAAATGTCGAATTTTTAAAATTCCAAATGGTATACATTTTTTTTTAAGTTTTAATCTTTTTTTGAACCATTATTTTTCAATTTTGCAAACTTATTCTGTCTATCTAAATATAGTGGTTGATTGAAATATTTTTGCAATTAGTCCATAGTTGTGTGTTTAGTAACAGGAAACAGTCTTTATCCATTGAAAAACAAACTTTAGACTTCTGATGTTTGTCGTTGTAGACTAAATAAAAAATTTGAAAAATTACACCATTAAGGTAAGGAAACTTTATATTCTAAACGAATTTTTTTCGTTTTTTTATTTCAAATCCCTGTTCGTTTCTGGAGGTCAACTATTCAACAAGTCAAACTTTCACATTATCGTAAGAACGTAAGTCTGTGCTGGATTAGTCGAAATTAATGGTAGTACCGAGGAATTAAGTCCGGTGAATTCGGCGGGTGGGGTAAGATGTCTCATTTAACGCTTTCCAAATAGTTGTGTAAACCCTTTGCAACATCGGGCCGAGAATTATCATATTGAAAAATGACTTTATCATGTTTTTCGGCATATCTTGATCGTTTTTCTTTCAATGCTCGGTATAATTATATCAGTTATTGTCGATGTTGATCGCTATTAATTGTTTTTGCAAGTTTTAACAGTTCGTAAAAACCTGGTGGTTTTTAAACTTTCAATGAATTTTTCTTTAAATTAATACAAAACTCATTTTCCTTTTTTTCTGGATCTTTTCCAATTCGTGTATATGTTCGAAAATAGTAGATTGGGAAACATTCAATGCTGCTGCAAATTGTTTTAACGTTCGAATTGAGTGCTCATCTAATGTTTTTGAAAATTTGCATCTTCAAACTTTTTCGGCTGACCTGCACGCTCCTTGACTTTAACATCAAAATCATCACTTTTGAGATGTTTAAACCACAGTTCACAAGTTTTTTGGATTAAAACAATCGATAACTTTCAGCAGCTGTTTTCTTTAATCGCAAAAAGCTTGACATTTTCGAACCTATAAAGAACTATGTTTTTTGCACAATGACAACTGATAATAAACCGACTTTTAATGACGTATTTTTACCTTTCGAAAGACCATAGAAGTCGTAAGTATATACCTTAATGTATTAGTGACGCCATCACACATTGTAACCGAAACAACTATTAAAATTTTTAAAAATATATAATTTAAAAAATAAATAAATAAAATGCCTTTAATTAAATTTTTTTTCTTATAACACGATCTCTTAACAAATACCGATAAATGAATTGGTTTTTACCGGAATCAATATAAAAATATTACATTTAAATTCATAAAGGATCTTCCAAATAATAAAAATTACAACTTTTACGACTGGAATTCCAAATCTTGTTCTTAGTCTGCGACCCTATTTCTGGGATTAGACTTAATCTTATCGTTAAGGAAAATTAATTTTAAAAATTATGGCATTTTAATTCACTTCGGGATTTAAGGAGTGATTCTAAGGCATTTTTTAAAAGCTCTCTAATGTTTAGAATTCTAAATTTACATATAAAATATTAAATAAGATTTGCAAATAATGTTGATATGAAATGAGAGCCTATCGATCTAAAAACAGATATAAAAAAATAAAACGTTTTTACCTCTCTATAATAAAATGTAGAAAATGTGGGAAAAACCTTGTTTATTTGGAATGAAGAATCTATATACTCATTTTGTGTATTGCCAAAAATGATGTTTTTTTGGATGTAAAAAGTCTATGAAAGAAATCGGACGCTTTTTCCCCTCTTAAGGGTGAAAACTAAAAAAAAAAATTTTTATGACATAAAATATTCTTATGGCACAATGGTAGTCTTTGAGTTGAATCGGGTTGAACGTTCGAGATTAGCTGCAGGCAAAAATATTTTTCTGAAATATCTCGTCTATTGGATAACACCGTTCTGACCGTGGATGCCCCTAGTCCTTAGGATAATAAAATATCTCCCTGTCTAGAAAATTGGAAAGTGAATACTAATAAGTTCTCTTACTAAACAAATACATTACAAGATTCAAGTATGTAAAAGGCAATGGAAAACCATTACTAACAATACAATTTCCTAATATTAGGGGCCGGTGCAAGCTACCTCGTAAGAGCTAGGTCTTTAGCATAAAATCCCTATCCGTTTCCAATGGCCTCATCGAGTATGGTGCCAAAAGAAGAAGGTCATAAAAGTAATGAACTCTCTAGAAATCGGCCTTATGCTGCCTTCTGGATTATCTATACTATGCACTCGAAGATATAATTCACTCTGGAGCTAGAAGAAAACAATCAAATCTTGGACGTTCTAGTTACAAAGAAAATGGATCGACATGTACAATATAGAGTATATCCCAAACCTACCTATGCCGACAGATACCTCAATGCCAATTAATACTACCACCTCTCGCAAATACAGGATGTATCTAATATCTAAATCCCAAGTTCCCTTCATCCAATCGATAATCAAGAAAAAGAAAACGAGAGAAACCACCTAAATACAAAACAATACACCTGCAAAAAACACTTAAAAAATTAAATCATCTACTGATAGCAAACAGAAACATACAAGAAAGACACAACAGACAGAATCAGCTGATTGGTGTGAAACTATAAAATCTACAACATAGAAACCACACAAAACAATAGGTTCAATCCTAACGAATGCAAAAGACAAAATCGACCTGGAAAATCAAGGAGCTTACAAGATCGCATGCTGCAACTGCAATAAAATATACTTAGGCCAAATATACTACATCGGTTCGAGATAAGCCACAAATTTAATGTTGATAACAAATATACAATATAGAACATTGCAAGGCTAGATTGATTTACGAATCCACTCCTCAAGTGGGATCGCTGTATTGACACGGTGCTTAAATCCAAACTAATTATCGGTTTTCGTAAAGGGAGCGGATGCAACACCAACATCAATTAACAGATATGCAGCATGAGCTTATACAAAAACATATTGCATACAAAATTCTCTCAGCTGACCTTCAACCAGCAGACACCGAAAGTACCGAATGAGATTGAGGCGAAATCTTCCCCAGTAGATATATTTTCCAACATATGAAAAATCTCTTGAAACTTCAAACAGTTTTTCTAAGTTAAATTTCAAAATTAGAATATAATTTTTTTTGGTGAATGTAAAAATCAAATATATAAATGAGTTTTAGAAACCTTTATACTATAGTATAGAAAAATTATGGTAGTTTACTCGATTTAAGGTACTCGTCTTACATTCAGGGTTCAAATTTTTTTACACTTATGAAAAGTTGCATGCGTTACATGTTCGTTGAATAAATTGTTATTAAATAATTTGGAAGTTATTACATTTCAAAGTTTCTTGTTTAAAGTAGTGATTTTCTGGGGCTTATATCTTCCAAATAATTATCAAAGGGATCTATATGGACCTCCAAGGGTCGACTGAGACCTGCAATTGGGGATGCATAAAATGTAAATGGGATCTACAAAAATAAACCATCACCAAAATTTAGGCATATTGTAATTGTCACAATGTACGGGGTGTTCCATTTTCGACACTTTTAGGGGTTATTATCAAAGATTGTGGTTTTCACTTTAGTGTCCTACTTTTAAACGAAACGAAAAATTCCGGGGTCAAATTTGTCATGGTTCTCTTAGTTCTTATTCAACAGAATAATTTTGAAAATCTTCGTTTTATAGGGACGTCTCGTATTTCCGTTATGCTTTAATTTATCAAAATAGTAAAAATTGGTTTTTACAGAGTTTTTTTGTGTAGAGTTCAGTGGTGCAGTCAGTTTTTTTCTAAAAAGTTTAGTTTTTGAGATATTAACCAAACTTACGATTTTTTAAATAGAACACTGTATATTATTTCAAATATTGATTAAGTATAATTTAGGCTTTTCAAAAATATATAATGTGTTTATTTTATTTTGAAAACAAGGTCAGAATTCGATATTTTCAATAATTTATTTTAGGCCAATGGTCAATTTATAAGAAACAAAAGGCAGATGTCCGAAACCACACAGTTTTTTCAGATTTTTATTATTTATGAAATATTCTTGTTACGTAGATTTTTATTTAACTTTCTATTTATTTTGTTTTACAATGACGGTTTATGATAATTCTGAAAAGTATGATATGTTAGTATGTTTTATACTAAGCAATGAAAGTCCCCAAGAAGCTTCTCAATTATATTTCAATAGGTAATGGATCTAAAGCGTTATTATTAGGATAACTTCACATATCTGGAAATCGTTTTTGTTTATGCTAGGTATCCAGAAAGAAGGTAACCCTTTCCAGACGTATTTGCTTGTTTAAAAAGAACTCGAGTTGAACATGGATCTTTTATTCAGTCGCGTCCCAAAATACACGTCAAAGAAGACAGGTAGAGAAAAGAAACAAATGTGTAATTTTACGCAGCCGCAACAACTTCATCATCCTGTAGAAAAATAGAGGAAGAAGTTGGTATAGCAAAATCTGACGCTGTAAGAATTTTGAAGAAGTGTAAATACCATCTACATAAATTCAAAATAGTGCAACATTTATTTACACCTCGGAGATGATGAGCGGCGAGTAATGTTTTGTCAATGGTATTTAGAACAAATCCGCGCCAACGAATTCAGATTTGTCATCTGGTCTGAAGAATGTTACTTTTCAAGTGCGGGAATTTTTAATTATCACAGCACATTGTATTGGTCTGCAGAAAATCACCATTTTTGAAAGGGCGCAACAAGGGCGCTTCGGGGTTGGTGTCTCGTGTTTTATTTTGGGCCGACGCATAGCCTACAGGATGTATGAAAGAGTCTCACAGCATGTATATACCAAAAAAGTGTTCCATTGGCCCATTTCAGTTCCATTTATCTTTAATAAGTCGGTGTCCCGAGCCACAACTCTGGGTTGTTAAGGCCATTTCCAGACAATACCTATCTTTTTTGGAGAGATATTCCTGGTACTTATCCTGCTTCAAGGATGATCAGAAAATAGGTTTCACCTTTGTACCTGATGAAAAAGGATCTCAGCGTAGGTGTCAATCTTCTTACAAAAAGAAGAAGTAGATTAGAAATCCAAATATTGAAAATTTGCTTCCAATAAAAGTATTTTATAACTATCGCCAGAGTTTGTAGCAGGTGGGTAATGAAACGCCGACAGAAAAGATGAAAATTTAGCGTTTTCCGTCTACTATAAAATATGACAAGCAGAATAAAATCATCTTTTAGCGTATCTAATTTATGTAAGAATTTTAACAGATTTGATTTTAAGTCGTTCTAATTAATAAAGGTGTAAGTTGCAACTCAAACCTTCTTTTTTGTTTTAATATTTTTCATTCTGCAGTAAACCCTATCAAATTGCGTAACTCTGTGTCAAGTCTTGAATTGAGGATAAAATGCATAACGCGGCAGGGCGCTTTGCGCGGGACCGTGTCGGAAATATTGTGAAAAACATCTACAGAATCTGTGATTAAATTGATATTTTTCATTCTATTTTCGACCCGCCGCGTTGTGCGTTCGATGATTAAGCAAACTAAGAACTGCAGCTATATATTATTACAATAAAAAAATATAGTTATATTATTATATTGGAAAGACATGAGAGTCTAGGGAAAACAGAAAAAAAATGGCTCGTGATCTACGGGACAAAAAAGTTTGGGAACCTCTGTTCTAGATTATTTAGGATAGAGGCTTTTACAATTCTATGTCATATAACTGTCACTCGGTGACAAAACGTCCTAGCACAGCCCTGCTTCTGGATCGGGTACAAATTTTATTTAAATTTTTATTAGTCTTTTTACAAAATGAAAATGACATCTAAAAACAGCTTGATCTATAGGTAGTAATAATTAAGACAGAAACAGGGCACCCGTTCTTAATTCAAATTCAAGAGCAGTCCTCCTAATAATGAAAAATATCTCTTTTACAGGCTAAACGATAAATCCAACTTCGCGAGGGTGATCCGGGGATTAAAGTTAATCCTGCTCGTTAAAGAAAATTAATTTTAAAACCTGTGGCGCGCTTCTTTTCCAAGTTTTAATTATATTTTTGATAAAGCAGTTCTTTAAATATTTAAAGGAATTAGATTGGTTTCGGTACTTTAAACGATTATAAAATATTATTTGAAGCGAATTTAACAGCTGAAACGGTATTAAAGATTATGTTAAGCAGCTCTGGAGCAACCTATTGGATTATTATGGCGGATTTGTACATACTGATTGTAGTAGTTGTTAAAAAGTTCGAATCTTTTTTTCGATCTCGAAACTTTGAAATGTGAAATGAAGCAGAAGCAGAAATAAAAGGAGAGAGCAGACAATTTGTATCTGTCAGATAGGCGGATAAATTTTATATAAAAAAGAACGAAGATAGGAAGGTACACTTTATAGAAAATAAGACAAACATAAATGAAGAATAATTAAAGGAATTAATGGTAGATTTTAAAAAGAAGAGGATGTGAGAAAGGAACTGATAAGAGCAACTGGAATCGGATTGAAGGAAGTTAAAAGCAGTAAAAAATAATTCAATGAGAAATCAAGGGAGCTCAAAGTATACTAGAGTAGTACTCGTATGCTATTTATTGCTTCGATTGGCTGACATGGATATAATCATTGCCTATGAAAATGCATAGAATTTTTATGACTTCCTTGATGAGGACCTAATTCAGTTTATACCCAGAAAGCTTATCAAGAACAATAAATATCCAATTCGCTTGTACAATGCACGTCGTAAGCTAATTAAAAAAAAAGAACATTTTATAGAAAATATGGAATTACCCTACTTCATTCCGGTTATATAAGTTACTCCAACAAGAAAAGCGAGGTTTAATTTCAGACAAATGAGTGCTATGTTAGGTTTGTTAGAAATTCTGAACAGTTATTGTATTAAAATGTAGAGTAGTTGTTCTGTAATAACTTGAAAAAATGTTCTGGATTGGCAAATATGATGATATACAACGGTGTATATTCTCTTTGATATATTTAATGCATTTGCACGTCATTTTTAAGTTTGCTTGTTTTTCCAAATTCTTTATTATTCTTTTGTTAACAGTGTAATGTCATAGTTTCAATACATACGTACATACATTTGAGTACACTCTGGCGGACAGCTGCAACCCCCACTCAAAGTAGAGTAGCTGGAGATTAGCATGTGGCTGGTGTTAAGCCTGAGGTTAACTATGATGTAATTTAAGTCATAACTCGAACGCAGGTCTTCCAGTGTTACCTTTAACAGCATGATTAAAGAATTTTGCCGAAATTTGAAAATAGTATTGACATAATGCTTATACTCGAGTCTCCATATTTAATTTTTAGTGGAAAATCGCCAAAAAAAAACAATTGAAATTCACTGGTAGGATAAGATCCAGCAAATTTAGGGTTGCTGAGTTATAGGTTCTTATGATTGTTATACAGACATATAGACAATCAGGCTTATTTTTGAATTCCTAATATCATAATTTAATCGTCCACGACTCAGTCCCCCTCATCTCCCGTGGTAGTCACGTGACATTCAGAGGGAGGTCGTGGTTCCTTTCATAATTTAGTCCACTCTACTTTCCACAGGTCGCCAATATGGTGCCCTGAATGGGGGCAGTGGCCGGGTGCTGGCCTTTTATGCATCGTTTATGTGTGTTTGTTGTGAACGGGGGGAGGGGGGGGGGGAATTGTGTCTATTCTCACTTTGGCAATTGGCCCTTATAAGACACGCCCCTCCCCAGGTGGCAGATAGACGGATAAGTTTTATATAAAAAAGAACGAAGATAGGAAGGTAGAGTTTATAGAAAATAATACAAACATAAATGAAGAATAATTAAAGGAATTAATGGTAGATTTTAAAAAGAAGATGTGAGAAAGGAACTGATAAGAGAAACTGGAATCGGACTGAAGGAAGTTAAAAGCAGTAAAAAATAACTCAATTAGAAATCAAGGGAGCTCAAAGTATACTAGAGTAGTACTCGAATGCTATTTATTGCTTCGATGGGCTGACATGGATATAATCATTGTCTAATTCAGTTTATACCCAGGGAGGGGGCATTGTATCTATTCTCATTTTGGCAATTGGCCCTTATAAGACACGCACCTCCCCAGGTGGCAGATATAAATGGACAATAGGGATAAGGGAGTTGCTGTTTTTGTATGTTCTTCCTAAAGCTAGTGCTGGTGATATATATGACTATTGTTTCTAATTATAATTTTAATATAATTTTAAGTCAGTTATATGTGATGGATTCATTTCAGATATTAGACTATTAGAAATTTTAAAGAGTTATTCTTGAGATAATTTCAAGCATAAAAATTCATATAAACATATGTCTGATAATGTTTAGATTTAATGAATAAATACAGGGTGTTAAAATATATTATTATTTTTAATTTCTTAAATTTACATCATTTGTTTTTAAGAATAATTAAGCCAAATTTGGAACACATAACACTTTGTACAGTTCTCATAAAAAAAATATTATTATGTGAAATAATGTACAGGGGGTCCGAGAAAATCTGCAAAAAAGACTAAATTTGTGCATTGCACAAGAGGGTCGTTTATTCGAACACTTATTAAAAAGAAATAATTAATCTCAGTATTTAATAGGTAATTTTTTTATTTCAATTTAGTATAAAAGTAAATATGTATTTGCCTTGTCGTTATTGTTGTGTTAATTTTTTCACATTATGTTTAATTAAACTATTGCCATTGTAATATAACGAATAATGTATTTCATCATATTTAACCACATTCTGTTTGTTTCTGTAGTTTCTTTTTATTATTTTACATGGCTACTATGATAATGAAGACTATTTCTGTAAAAAAGTATGGAAAATAAGAAAAACTGAAATATCTCAAAAACTATTATAAATAGGTGTAGGATATATTGAAAAAAACGTTTAGGGTTTTTATTACTCTATTAAATAACATGAAAATATACAGGGTGTACCATTTAAAAAAAAAGATATTTATTCATTTAAACTTGTTCAAATTTGAGCGGATGTGTTCAACACCCTGTAGCTTTTATTGCAAATATTAGGTAAAAATTATGTTAACTTGCCCTTGGCCTTGCTAAATTCCAAATTTGAATATATTTGTCACAAAATTGAAAACGTTATTTAGGATTGAATTGATGCTTGAAAATGTGACTTTTTTTCTTTAAACTTAATTATCTCAGAAACTATAAAGTTTTGTTATAGTAAACCCTTAATAAAAAAGATTTAAAATTATAAGCTAAATCGAAAATACGATTCGTATATAGGGTGTTCTATTTAAAAAAATACAACTTTATGCTGTCCTAGTTTTTTGGCTCACCCTGTAAAGTCCTAAATATTTTTAAAATCTGCGTAAAAATAAACTGTATCAAACAATAAATATAATTTCTTTGTTAATTTCACCGAAAAGGCACAAACCTACTTCATCCAATCATTGACTCACCCTGTACACCTCCACGCAGATTTTTGAATGCGCCCTACTATTTGTCACCCGTTTTGATCCTTTGTATTTATTTATTTTAATCAATGGACTTGAAAACATCACCGGATTGGCTACCCCCCCCCCCCCCCGCAACACGGGTCCTGCGGGGTCGTTATTTACGCTACTGAGTGGTATAGGGGTACTTCCAAGTGGATTCCATAAAAATATTTTCAACGGAGGTTTATTGGGACGAGAATAAATAAATAATTATTGCTTAGCAAACTTTATCGAGTCTCTATGTCTCGATTTAAAGCTGTCGGCATTTCCATCTTATGTAAATGAAATATCTTCTCCTAAATCGGAATGTGACATTAGCAAATTAAAGAAGGGCGTAGAATGTAACATTTTAATTAGAAATTTTGTCTCAAAAGGAGTCTGTAAAATTTTACCCTCTCGAACTTTTTTTTTCAGGAGCCATTGACTCGATTTGATTATTCAGTTAGCTTTCCCATCTTACTGTGAAACTTTTTTGTCTCTTTAGTTTCCCTCTAAAAGTCAAGTCAATGGTAAGACGTAAAAAATCATTTAATCAATTTTTATTCATATCTGTTTTAACCAACAGGGACTAAGAAAAAAATACAATAAGATAATAATAGAATTTCAACAACAGTAACAAAATATTAATAACAGAATTAGATCAAATGTTGAAAATGACCACCCATAGCCATAATGCAAGAATCCGATCTTTGGCTCCTTGAAGAGCATATTCGTTGAAATAATCTTCAACGTCTTCAAAAGAAGATGCATAAACCAAAAATTTAAGATAACTTCAGATGCAAAAATCTAAAGGATTTAGATCCGTAGATCGGGCAGGCCAGTGTTGAATGCCTCCTCGACCGATCAAACGATTTGGCTCCATCATGCATAAACCATAAATCTTATCCAACTTGAAGAGGAACGTTTGTTTGAAGGTTGTAGACAATGTTGAAGATTGACTAAAATGTGGTCGTCGGACTTGCATTGTCTTTATTTTTATTTATTTTTAAAAATAAATAAAAATAAAGACAATGCAAGTCAAACAACCCCATTTTTGAAGAGGAACCCCTTCACGAAGGGCAGGTAACTCTTCCTCGGGAAAGTGATACTATTGGTCGCCATTTAATCTTAATGGAAGGAAACAGGCCAATTAGATAATTGCGTATGGCAGCAATCCATAAATTTAATGAAAACTGGTGTTGTCAATAGGATTTAAGAAATGCTTGCCCAAATGTGATTATTGTGAATATTTCTTATGGATTCCCTTGAAAAGTTTACCTTATCCGGAAACAAAATACGGGATTGGGCGATCATTTGAAGTATTCACTGGCAAAAAGCTATACGCGGCAAAATCTCTCCAGGTAAAAGCGTCTGCACTCGGTGGATGTGGTGGGGCTACATCTGGTTTTCTTTTAAAATTCGAAATACTGTGGAATTGCTTATATTTAATATATTAGCAATATTTCTCGTACTTATTTTAGGAGATTCTTCTATTAAATTAAGAATAACTTCCTGTAGCGCTACGGTCCTTATCATCGCAAAAAAAAATTGGTTAAATTAGTGCTCAATTGAGTAACAATAAACTTAAATAAGAAATAAAGTGAAAAATTATATTTTGGTATTTCCACTTCCAAAATTCTTGCACATAAATTCCAACTTAAAGCACATTTTCTATTCATAATATTTCCAACAACCAAACAAAGGTAATCGTTTTTAATGGATTACCGAATTATATGGTTTTGTAGTTCTAAAACTCTTCTTTTCATATTTTCTCTTATAATCCTTTTTCTAAAAATAAAAATGACATATGAAATATAACTAATATTATTTAACAATTTACCTCAAACATATCAATTATAAATGTTGCAGCACGTTTCTACCATCAATAAAATAATTCATCCGTTATAGAAACTATATGTTCCAAGTAAAAATAAGTAACATGTTTCTTTACCCGACTATATGTTATTCAAAATTACTAAAAACTGTCATATTTTCTCGCCGTTTTAAGAGAAATGATGCTGCAAATAAAACTATATTGCAATATCTGAAATTCCATTTGTTGTATTTCCTTGAAGTTACAAATGTTTTGCTGTAACGATATTTGGAATAGAAAAGACCAAAATTTATCATAATGCTGCGCAATAAATTTAATATCTTTTTGTTTCGATAGAAGCAGCTCGTAAAACACTATTTTTATTATTGATAATAAAAGTTTTGTTTTAAAAGTAAAGAATGGCGATTTTGAAAAAATGTTGAAAAGTTGAGAAAAACTTAAATTAATTCCCTTTTAATAAATATGTTTTATCTAGTAGAAAACCACTGCATACAAATATATAGTGTGTTCCAATTGATGGATGAGATATCGGAAGACAGTAAACGCGCAAATGAAAATTTGTTTGTATTTCAAACATTGTTTGGTTTTGATATTGTTTTTTAATTAGTAAACAATTGTAAGAACAACTTTTTATGATGTATATGTTAGTTTTGCTGCAATTTTAATTAAAAAACTTTAGTTTTTTGGAAGTGTCATTAAATTTTTTATTCCTTTCTAGCTTCCCTAGTCGCGGTTTCGCCAGCTCTATTTTTGGGTATGCATTATGTCTTACAATAGTAAATTTATTGTTGGTGTAAGTGATTGACCGAAAAAAATTGAAAATTTCCTCAAATTGAAATTTATTTCTTCCGAAAATGATATTATTCTCGTAAACTGTTCTTCAATAGTAAATTGAAAAAGAGAATCTTGTACAAGAAACTTTAAGCTCCAAACGAAGTATCGGCCATGACGAACGGGGTTGACGGTTGTTTCTGTTTGGATCTTTAACCTCTATATTACAACATAATTAAGCAATATATTTAACAAACTCATTTATTCTACTCAATAAAATATTACAGGTAGCAAAGACATAAATAACAAATATTACAAGTAAGGAAAGAATAAATAATAATTTTATGACTATAAACAATAATAGATATACCTTTAGAAATAATCAAGGACAACAATCAACAATCGATTACATTTTAACTAACAGAAGTGTATACCCATAAGTTCTTGATATAAGAATCCTAAATTTCCTTAATGGAAAGAACTAAAACAAAATCTATGAAAATCCCATATTAGAGGAACATGCCGTTAAGAGCAGTGGAAAAATATATTAAGAGCGCAGTAATTGGCACTCGAAATATATCAACAAAAACGAGGACCAAATAGAACTCCAGGGTTTTGCAAATAAGTCAAGGAATAGTGTCAGAGAGAGAGAGAAAAAGGCTTACATGAAACACAGGACAGCTCAAAAAACAGAATAATGTGAGGAATATAATAGAATCCGAAATGAAACTAAAGAGCTAGTTAGGTAAGTTAAAAATGATCACTGGGGAATCTTCTCAAAAAAGTTGGAGGGCGATTTTTTTGGAAGAAGCCAACGAAAAAAGGCTAATAAGTTTAATAGCATCAGCCTCATAGAAAAGGACACCTGGGTTAAATACTTACAGGAAGTCTATAAGAAAGACTGAAATTATACTGAGCAGAACATACTAGAAATCATGAACAACGACAAAGTACTATTGAAACAAAAAGACATAGAGACATCTATGCAAAAACTTAAAAATAGAAAGAGACCACTCCTAGACAACATTCCCTATGAACTTCTCAAGTATGGCGGATAAATCTTAAGTCAACAACCAATGACGTTAGTGTGAAAAATGCTGTTCCAACAAAGAATTCCAGATGAATGGGAGAAAAGCACGAAAATATAATTGTTTAAGAGAGGTAACAGAAGAGTACTATCAAACTAGAGGGGTATAAATCTTCTTTACACTACCTCGAAGCTAGCGATCAAGATCATAAGAAACAAAATAATTCAAAACCCTATATTGGCGGATGAACAATAAAGATTCAGGTTGGGTAGATGCGGCAAGGACGCCAAATTCGTTATAAGGTAATTTACTGAAAAATCTATATCGACCCGCTTTTATGTGTTTTATTGATTTGGAAAAGGCTTTCGACAAAATACATCTTCTCTACGACAAACCTATCCATCATAATATAAACAATAGAAAATATATTCTCAATAAACACGATCCGAGATAAAATGAATGAAGAACTTACAGAACAAATACCTGTAAGTGGCGAAATTCTACTAGGAGACTCTTTAAGCCCTCTCATATTTAAATTGGTGATCAGATAAAGCAAGTCCCCAAACTGAGGGGAAACAAAATTGCGGACAAAGAAATAAAAATCCTATGCTAAGCCTGTGATGTGATGCTGACTGCGGCGAATGAGGACGATCTGCAAAGATTACTACATCAGTCCAATAAAACAGTTAAAAAGTGTAATATGACTATATCAGCAGCAAAAACAAAATGGATTACCAATGTCAAGACACCGATTAGGTGTAAGCTGGCTATTGATGACTAAATCACAGAGCAGTTCTTGAAGTTTAGTATCTTAGAATAGACATATCTGGATATCGAAAAAGTAAGAGGTCAAACAATAAAAGCACAAGGGCGGCGACATGCCTAAATGATCTAGAGAAAAACATCTTCAAATCGAAACCAAATCCCGTATTTATCAGACCATGGTTGGACTTATATGAACGTACGTGGCATAAACAAGGCCAGAGGCCAGGACAACAAAAAGGATATTAGAAATGACAGAGATGACAACAGTGGGCAGAATTGCTAGAAAAACGCTATTGGATGGAGAAAGAACTAAGGATATAAGACGAACTTGTAATATAGAAAATATCAACGATTGTACTCAAAAGAAAGAAGTAATGGAACGCACATATTAGTCGTATGTCAGAACAAAGAATTGTAAAAGTTAGTAGAGATAAATCACTATCAGGAAAAAGAAACTTCGAAGACTCCGCAAAAGATAGAGTGACAATCTCCGAAATGAATTAATTCAAAGAGACGAAGAATAGGTAAGCAAATGAAAGAAGATAGAAGAAAAACAACTAACAAATCAGGAAAATATCAGCAAGCCAATATAATAAAGTAAAATGGTGGCAGTCGCGGGACTTATTTACTCATTTACTTAATAGATGAGATTGTTGGCTATTCTCCTCAAAAGCTTTTCGACAGCCAGTGTACTTCAGCATGAAGAAGTAACGAATAAAAGTTGTCATTATTTCCTTCACACAAACCCTAAAATAACCTAGAATTCAGCGTGCTTCTCAAAATTTAGAAAACGAATGTTTTTGTCTCTGACGTTCGTCAGTGTAGATATGTTTATAATCGCGCGTATGAGCACAATCCGTTGCCATTATAATTTACATGTAGTGTTGCCACAAGGCGAATTGTAACTTACTTACACAATCATTTAAATAATTATTCTTAATTAGTATATTAAAAGGTAGTTTTTTGTCTATTTGATCATAAGTAATATTTATGTAAGTACATAGGTACAATCTTTGATGATGATTTGATCTCTGGAGGCTTACCATGGGAAGCCATGTATTATATTATATCTCGAAGTTTAAAAACTTTAAACTTATTGATTTTATATTTATAAAAACCTAACTAGAAATACTCAGGACAAAAAAAAACATTCTTTACTTGTTCCATAGCATTCTGTCTGTGTCACCTCATGGTGTGTTTATCCTTATTCTCTTACCAATTATTATAAGCTAGGTGCAAAGCGGAAAGATATTGGGAGGGGGGAATGCTTTCATCTTGTAATTTAAAACTGCTGGTCAAGAAGGGTGAGTATCTTGCAAACATTCTCTCCGTAATAACGACGTATTGTAGCTACATTTGCATACCTTCAGTGCTTTGAATAAATCCGTTTTAATGAGTAGAAAAAACAGTTTTGGGCTTTCTAAACATAAAATAACTTTTAATTTGGTAGAGAGTGTTTGAAGCTACGTTGAGGTAGCAGAATCGAAAAAATGGGTTTGATCTTCCTAAATACACATCAACGCATGACATAAATAAAAATGTCGAAGCTTCTATTCATATTGCCAAGAAGTCTTTCATAACATTAGAACAAATAAAAAAATGAACTTTCTACAGAAACTAAGAAACAAGGTAGTAAGAAAAAACCTTCTTTCAACAAAAATTAATGCCAAGCTAGATTAAAATATCTATGTGACTGGAAGAAGATGTAGTTTGACGAAACTAATATAAATTGGATTGCTAGTGACGGTAGAGTATTTATGAGATATTCAAGGTAATAAAATACTCCAAAGTACATCACTACAAATTTATAACTTTTTGAGGAAATGCTAAATTATTGAGTTACTTTTCATAGCGTTTAAATTTACCAGTTTGCATCAGTGCTACACGTTTTTAGTAATATGACATAATTTGTATATTTTTACCTGATTAAATTTAATTATTTATCCCGTAATTTAAAATTCTAAACATGGATTTTTTTTTTGGTTCACAACTATTTTGGTCTTATAACTTATCATCATTTCTTCTTACAGTATGGAATTTGTAACTATTTTTTTTTTTTTGAAGTTTGTTTTAATCATGATTAGTAATTTTGGACTGTTTGATTATAATTTTCTTTTTGATAATTTTCTATGGCTTGCCAATATTTGATGTATTACATGTAATCAGTGTAAGTTTCGAACTAGGTTAGAGTGCTCCAGGTTGAGAATAAGGTTGGCAAAAATTAAGAACAAATATCCCTAAGATTTGTCATGTCTGGCTGCGATAGAGATTTTCATTTTCGTTTCTTTTACGGTTGAACCGTCGCAGGCAGTAGACAAATCCTGCCATTAGATTTGAAAGGGCAGACTGTCAAGTGTTTTTTTTTGTTACAGTTCATTAATCAATGAAGTAAGATTTTACCCCTTATCTTTACAAACATGTGGTAAAAATAACAACTTTTGTTTCAGGGCTTTTTCTTCTTTTTCTTCTTCGGCTTCGTTCCATTTTCTTTTTCTGGTCTTTCAATTTCCTGATTTTCTTGGCTGTTCAAGTTTCTGACTGTTCTGGCTCCATTTTTCTTGGCCGTATTGCACCAACATCTTGACCCTGACGATTGGACTCATTTTACATTTGAGTTCCGACTAAATGAAGTTCCATTCATCCACGATCAACAAGTATCCAGATAATGCTAGATCCAATCAATAGAAGTAGAAGGTATGGTGTAAATAAGTAACAAGGTAGGAGAAAACTTTCATTTAGAAAATATGCATATAAACATATAACCTTTAAAAACTATAGATCACCTATAGTTATCAAGAAAGGGCACATAAAAAAAATTGTAGGTACCATTCTGGTTTATGTATATAATTTTTTTCGTAATAAAATGGAATTGTTATTTTGTTTAAAATAAGTCGTTTCATTATGGAGCTATACACCAGCAGTCAATAAATTAGAATCATTCCTGATACCTAAATGTTTTCCTGTTTAATCACTAGGTAAGTAACATAGATAATGTAAAACAGGTGGCGCCTATTGGGTAATCAAAGCAGAGCACAACTATCTCTAAAAGAGATACGAACCTAGCCTCCGACATATTGAGCTGCCGTACGCATCCGTTGCCGTAGCCTGGAAAAAGGGAGACGCTACAAATTCTCTAGTGATGTTTGAATTTATATAAAGATAATATGGAGAACTATATGCCTCTTTACTCCCTGAGGTGGTGTTATGGTTAGCATAAAAAATTGAAAGACCACTGCTTTTTTCCATAACAAATATTATTACATAATATAATAGGGCACATTGCTAATTACAGGGTCATCGGTATACAAATGAATGCTTAGACACCCTAAAATATTAACATGTAACTAAGAAACACTCTGTATTGGCCGCACGTTGTAAAATAAAATCCTTTGAATATTTTATTCCCAATCCTTTTGGATATAACTCGAAATACAATTTATGAATCTAAAAGTATTTACTGAATAAATTGTTTATATTTTCGAAATATTTCCAGTATTCCCGACATTCCCGAAACTTTAAATATTTAATTTCGATTCCAGTAAACCCAAGAATACACCGAAAGGGTTGCTTTTACTGTTTTAGGGATGAATTTAAACGAAAAATGTCTTCTAATAGCCCGAAAGCAGGCTGCGAAATAGCAATACAAGTTCGTAAAATTTATATCAGTCTATAGTAATGCTAACGTATAAAATAAGGTGAGTAAATCCGTAATATAAAACCTTTTTAATAAATAAACTGTAACTTAAAATTCTAATTCAGTAAAAATGTTTCTGCATATGAGAGTTTTTCTTTAAATTATTCATAACTTTTTTAGGTATGATAGGCCAGTTCTTGTTGAAACATCCCTTCTGTAATATTCAAGTAAAATATAAATAATTTCTAAGAATATACTTTTTAAATAATTTATTAGAATTTTTACTTGATTTTTTCGCATATATTTGGTTTTTGCGATGGATTCTCAGCAGTTGAGGAGCTTTTATTTTGTAAACCAGCAGAAACAGAACAGTAGCATTTTTGTAATTCAATATGTGATAAAATGGGGATACAAAGTTCGGAATAAATTTATTATTTAAAAAACGCTGTTTTTTTTTTTGAAAATTGCTTGGACACGTCGACTTTATTTGTTTGGACAAATGTTTTCCAACATATTAAGTCATACAGAGTGACTCGAAAGAAGCTGAGCTATAATCAATTTCGATTTTTTTACACTTTTGTACACACTTAGGCTCTCTGCTAAATATAACTCTTTCGATTTATCGACAGTTCAAACTTGAAATGAAGTGATAATCATTGAATATGTTAAGTAGTTATTGGTGTTCAAAAATTTGCGGGTCATTATTTAAAAAATCAAAAGTAATTATAGCACAACTTATTTCTAGCCACCCTGTATGATTTTATTTATCGGAGAAAATTCGTACCAAAAAAAAAATCAATGTGTCCAAGCGATTTTTCAAAAAGTCCATAGTTTTTTATATAATGTATTTAGTACCAGGGGCGGATCCAGCCTCTCTCTTTGGGGGGGGGGGGGGCGGTGATATCACAAAAGTACAGTATGACAAGCGAAAGCAAATTGTCGACGGGGGGGGGGGGGGACACCGGCACCATTCTCATTTCTAGTGTAAAAGGCAGAGTCGGATCTATTTTTCTCAATTTGAAGCTCTTGGAGAGGGAGGGGGCGATCACAAAAAAAAACAATTTGTCGACAGGGAAATAGGATACGAGCAGCCTACACAATCTCAGTATAAGAGAATCGGGTTTATTTTCCTGAATTTAAAGCTTTTGGGAGGTGGCTATCGCAAGAAAAACCAGTTGACAACTGGCGGGGGGGGGGGGGGGTAGTGCCAGCAGCATACACATTCCTAATATAAAAGGCAGAATTGGTTTTATTTTCCTTAACTCAAAACTCTTGGGAAGGGGAGGGAAGATCGCAAGCATACACATTCCTATACTCTATTCAAGAACTAGAGAGAGTAATAAAACTGTTACCGAAACCTCCAACGTACCTGCTCCAGTGCCGCAGGTAACTGAGGACTGCCGTAAATCTAATTATATTTGATTTTATTATAAGCTTTCATAAATTTACTAAAATTTCTGATAGTTTAATTTAATTTCTGTCAGTGAGCAAAGTTCACCTTACAGTGTGTCCTTAGTGATTTATCTTGTTTGTGCTTGTTTTTATATATTATTTGAGATTAGTGAGACACCCAAAAGATATGGATTCCACACCTATATTTAGTCCAAAATCGTTAAACCAGGGCGTTTTTTCCTCAACGAAAAACTTATTACGATGAATGTTTATGATGCCTTAAGATGTCAATATCTAGATAGTAATGTTAAAAGCTCTATTGAGATGTGTTCCAACATGACAGGAGTTGGAAAATCTACTATGTACCGATTACTGAAGAGAAGAAAACGACTAGAATTGTTAGTAGTCCCAAGCTACATTCGATCACAGACAGACGAAAAACCTCAAGTAAAAGGTAGAGTTGCTAGCAACAACACAACTTACGAAATTAGTAATCTAACTGAAGTTTTGAAAGATTTTTTTAAATAAAGTTACTGTTGAAAATTGGGAAAAATCCATATAAAAAAAAATAAAAGAAAATGTGGAAACTCGATCTCATGATTGGTGAAATAGAGGAACAAATTATAAATAATTTGAGTGAAGATAGCTTCACTGACTTTGATTACGAATTAGATCCGTAATGTTTACCAGCGTAAACACAATTTATTATTTAAGTTTTCTGTAATATATAAAAATTAATTATATTTGAATACCTTTTTAGTGTTTAATTGTGATTCAGCAGATAGTTTAAGAAATAAATAAACTAAAACAACAAATATCCTAAAAATGTTTTTAATTAATAATAATATGACTGATAACCCCAAAAAATTTTAATATTATGTAGACGAATTTCTTTTTTATATATGTTTAACTTCTTGTATTTTTGACATTGGATATTTTGTAAGTATTTAAATGATAATGATGATATAAATTTTTTGAGAGAAAAAGGCTACGTTATAGTCTGAATGTGCCTAAAACGGTTTCTGTGCCAAAATTAAAAATAATAAAAATAGAGTTGTGATTCGTGTTAAATATGTCAAAATTATTTATATTTTCTAGTGTATGCGAATTATTAAGAAATCAGAAAAAATAAAATAATATTACAATAACCTTTTATTTTAGGTTTATTACCAAAATAATATTCTATGTCATAAATACTTAGTGATAAAATAAGCCTCCTTCCGCCGCCTATGATAAGGATTAAAATCCTTTTTAACACTTTACACATCCAAATATCTATTATTATCCAACCCAAAAAAGTCCATTATTATAGACCGGTATTTCTGATTATAAAAATTCTAACCCATTCCTATGAAATATATATGTGTCTAACAGATTTTGCCAAAGACCCCGGACTAAAGAATACAGATAATTTGCGAAGAAAAAAGGGTAAAATATGATTTATTACTTTCTCTAGTGCTTGAATAGACTATACACCAAAGAGACACCTGGAGAAACTCAGACTGGTAGAAGGAGAAGAATGCAGATTCTGTGAGGAGGACGAAACTTCTGTTCATATCTTTTAGAGTGCAGCGCTCTAGAAAACCCCAGGATGCGGTTCTTGGGAACACACCAAATGTAAGAAGGGGAGGTTCCAAAGAAACATAATGCTAGAGGACCTGCTCTAGCAGACAAGTCAACTCTTACAACTTGACAGCAGTAGGGAGCACAATAGGTCTACCAGGTCTCAGTGTACAGACTCCAATTCTGCGCACATACATACATACTTGTTTTCAGGTAGGGATGGCAAAAGTGATTGACGGAGAGTGTATCTGAAGATATGCAGCATCAATCTTTATTCAAATTAGAACATTTTTCTCAATTTAACTTGATAAGATAACAGCCTTCGTTTCAAATAACAAGTAATTTCTATTTAGCTTTGTAAAGCTATCTTAATTAGAACTTGAGATATTTAAAGAAAAATCTTACTCGCTTCTTTAAAATGAATCTCGACCGATACCTCATCTCTTCTATAACATATTACAGGTTAATGAAAATCAGAGCCGAGCACTTCGTATACATTTCTTATCAGTATAAAAGAAGGTAGAATTTTCTACACAATTAGAGATAGGCGCACGTTTCGATATGTCACGTTTTTCAAGTTCTAAACTTTAAATTTAAAAGTATATTTATTCCAAAACTTTTTCAAATGGATAAAGTTTAAAAAAATTCCGTAGTTTTTAAGATACGAACACGTACTCCTTTCTTTTACTCCCGATTTAGTTAAAAGTATCGACCCGAATGTCAAACACCGCTAGTTTTCATGGTATTTTTAAAGCAGCAAAAACTGCGATCAATTTTGACGTCCGTACAAAATGGGTATTATAAATCCGAAGTCCGAACGTTTCAAAAGGGTTTTCGTTCGAAAGCTTTGCAGTCGGAGTTTCAGAATATAAAGCAGAACTATAAAATATTTATTGTAAAAATTGTATGGGGGAAAGAGCGCCTAGAAATCCCTTTTCGGTTCATCCATGCCAAGGTTTAGAATTTATTTAACTTGTATGCAAATTTCAGTGACGTAGGTAAACTGGATTTGCTTTTTACAAAAGTTAAGTTATATTAACATGTATTGTTTTCAGAATTTTGTATTAGTTGCAGTGCAGAAGAAGTGCCTTCGTAACGCATTTCATTATTGTACATCAGTTTTGATGAAAACATTAATAATATCTCAGGTCTACAAGATTCTGTTGTTGGGCAGCTGGAGGCCATTTCCATAGTAATTTGCTATTTATGATTGGAATCTCAGGTCTGAATTGGCTTGTTACATCAGGTTTTTGAGATATTTTACAAAAGTTAAGTTATATTAACATGTATTGTTTTCAGAATTTTGTATTAGTTGCAGTGCAGAAGAAGTGCCTTCGTAACGCATTTCATTATTGTACATCAGTTTTGATGAAAACATTAATAATATCTCAGGTCTACAAGATTCTGTTGTTGGGCAGCTGGAGACCATTTCCATAGTAATTTGCTATTTATGATTGGAATCTCAGGTCTGAATTGGCTTGTTACATCAGGTTTTTGAGATATTTGAGGTTGTATACTCGAAAAATATTTTTTTGGCTAATTTTGAAGTTATGTGCAAGATGCACAAAGTTATTTTGGATTTTTTTAGTTATATCATTTGATACTACCCTCCACCTATAAAATAAGCTATTGAGCGATTATTTCTTGCAAAGTTACGGCCATTTTAATTTATGAAATATATTCCAACAACGTCATGAGCATTCACATTAACCCTTTGAAGCATATATTTTTCTACTGTATACCTGTCCCTTAAAAATTTGTACTTTGGGGTTTTTTGGTTCCTGAGTATGAACATAAAATCAGAAAATTGAAATTTACATTTTCAAAATGGCGCATTAAACTTTACAAAAAATCATGTTGGTATCGAAAAAAAATTCTCTTGGGGGTTACGAATATTATGTCAGAAAATAGATATTGGATTCAAAATAGTGAATCGAAATTAGCAAAAAACGATATTGGTCTCTAAAGAGCGACTAACGTATACTCAAAATGGCTGTAACTTTGCAAGAAAAAATGATAGGTGACCGCTCAATAGCTTATTTAAGAGGATAAGAGTAGTATTAAATGATGCAACTAGAAAAAAGAACCAGATCGAAAATGATTTTGAGCCTTGAGTCTTTCTGACTACAAGTCTAGCCTTCGACAGCTGTACACAATGCTAGCCATGCCAATGACTTAACGTAATCGGCTTCTCCGCCTATCCATAAGAACGAAACCCTGAAAACTGCCTTGGTATCTACCAGAACGCATTGGGTGTAGAACACCTTGCGGCCTTCGGTCAATCCGCAGGAGTAGAATTGCTGACGACCCAGCTGAGTCGCACATGGCCCAAACATGCTTGGAAGGGGTAAACCCAAGATCCTAACACTTTTAGGTACTACCAACAATTTGCACGCTAAAGCAAGTTTGGGTTCAAGCATGTCCAGGCCGTGTGTGACGTAACCGCGTCGCCAGCACTTTTAGTCCTGCGGATTAGCCGGAGGCCGCAAGGTGTTCTACACTCAATGCATTCTGGTAGATACCAAGACAGTAGTCAGTGTTTCATCCTTATGGAATTCTTTAGATAGGCGAAAAATCCTATTCAAGGGAGGTATTCGAAGTGTCAGGCTCAGATATTAATGAAACTTCAATATTGGTAGAGGAGACAAAAATAAGAGACACGAATTTTTTTTATCTACGGAGATTCATTTTAAAGGTGAGATATTTTTAACCTAATAAGAATTAAGGAATGATATCCTTGGGGGTGAAAATACCACAGTTTAACATCATTTGGAATAATAGGTAACTCTTATTTTATAATATCTCAATTAGAACCTGAGATGTTTCAAAAATACTGTTTTTACAGGTAAAATTTAGGGGCGGTTTTCACCCCGTTATAATGAATCTCCGCAGATAAAGAATACTTATCTCTTATTTTTGTACTCTCTACAATATATTAAAGTTTCATTAAAATCGTAGCCGGACACTTCGGGTATCTTCTTTGTTAGTAAAAAGAACCAAAAAACTTGAGAATCCTGCATTTAACCCCAAAAGTAGCAACAAAATCGAGTTTTCAAGTACATAATCTCAAATATTTCAAAATTCTGACGTGATAGGCTAACTCTGATCTCGAATTTAAATTCTAAACAGCAAATTATTTCCAAAATGACCTCAGGCTGCTCAAAAATAATCATCACTTCATTTTTCTGTAGATCTGTGTAATTCATAGAACTCCGGTGTAATTGATTTTATACTGTGTAACCTTGAATTGCGTGGGCTCTGTGGCTGATAATGCTTCAGAAAGTACCGGTAGGTGAAGACAGTAAAAAGCTATGAAGGGGAAAAGTAACTTCGGACATTATATAATTCTATTTCGGGTACTTAGAAACCATATTTGATCTGTTATTTTAAATTTCATTTATCAGATAATAGACCAATATTAAGCGATCCTGAAAACATACCTACATGTTAAAAAATGAATTTGTTTTGAATTTCAGTGATTGTTACCAGTTTTTCCAAAAATTTCGGAAAGTGGGATAAAACATTGACCGCTCTTTTAAAAATAAGAAAAAAAAATTCTTCTTCTTTATGTGCTACTCTTGTCGGAGATGGAATGTCGTTATAGCTATGATACCTTTATGGGTTGCGCATCTAATCTCATTAATTACCTTGAGGTTTCATAGATTTTCATTAATATGAATTATTATTATTATATCAATTCGCTTTTTGTTAGATTTCTCATATGTCAGAGAAAATGCTACCCATGTTATTAATATAATATTAATTAAGCAAAGTATTAAATGCATATTGTTAATAGTTAGTTTTGGTTACGCCAGTGTCTTACCGGAAAATAATGTTAAAAATTTCCACAAGAATTTCCCACTTTGTTAGGGCAAGAATGAGACACAATACTTTGGCAACAAAACTAGATATTCTGAGAACGGAAATCCCGGAAATATATTCCTTAATTTATTTTCGTTTTGCTTCCGAATTTTGAGACATATATTTTGGTGAGTCTTTATTTAAAAAAAAAGAGACAGAGAATATGTAGCAATGTGACAAAAACTCTGTTCATTGAGTCTTGCTTTGTTAAGTATAGAAAATGTCTTTTCTAGAGATTTTAGAAGAATTTGCTATTAACAATGATTCAGTTAGTATAAAATTACAGCTATTAGTAAAGGTAAATCTTCATTTTCTAATGAGACACTACTGTCGGAGATGGAATGTCAACATATCTATCATAATTTTATTGGTTGCGCATATAATCTCATTGCTTACCTTGATGTCTCGTAGATTTTCATTAATATCTATAAGATTTAGAAGCCAAACGGTTTCTCAATCCCTCCAGGGATTATTCACTCATACCAGGTATACGAAGACACCAAAGTATGAAGCTCTGTGGGGACCCTTTCCATGTTATCGGGTCCTAGGTGGCGTGGTCTTCTGCACTTCCTACAAACTTTCGGATAGTTCGCGCGGTTGCAAGGAGAACCGCTTTCTGAATCGGTTTATACAGATGCTCACTAAGGCCCAGTCCCTTGATGTTCTGCAGGAGGTTCTTTGGTATCACTCCAGTTGTTGACAGTATTATGGGAATCGTGTGGACGCTGTTCATTGTCCACTGTCTGCATATTTGCACCTCAAGATCTCTGTATTTGGCAATCTTCTCACTCCGAGGGTGGTGTTTGTGTACTTTTGTTAGGAGTGTTCTTATTTTTTTTTGCAGATTTTCGATGTCCATCCTGCTCCATTTTACTATTCCAAAAGAGCAGCTAAGCGCGGAGCATGCGTACGTGTTGAGCGCCTTAAACAAATTTCTACTATTTAGACTAGTTCGTAACACCCGTCCTACCCTCCTGATAAATTCGGTTGTCAATTCGGCCTTCATAGTGCGATGGTGAATTCGTCTAGCCTGTTTCATACTTAGGTATTTGTATGTTTGTTGTGCTTTCATTGCAGCAATGGTTTCACCGTTCTGCATCTCAAATGCTCCCGGTTGTATCTTTCCTTTAACGATGTTCAAAATACGGCACTTGTCAAGTCCAAATTGCATTCCGATATCCCCAGAGAACTCCTCGACAATTTTGAGCATTTGCTCCAGCTGGTTTTTGGTAGCAGCCATCAGTTTAAGATCATCCATGTATAGAAGATGATTCAATTTTGCTACCTCTTCGTTGTTTTTTCTCATACTAAAGCCGTATCTGGTGGAGTTCAAACGGCACGACAGAGGGTTCATTGCAAGGCAGAACCACAATGGGCTTAGTGAATCGCCCTGAAATATTCCTCTATATATATATATATATATATATATATATATATATATATATATATATATATATATATATATATATATATATGTATGTATTCTTCTTTTAGTCTTCCAATATCAATTCGCTTTTTGTTAGATTTGTCATTCAACTTCAGTTTAATTTTTAATGCGACCACTAAAGGATTATGATCTGAGCCAAAATCCGCCCCAAGATTCGTGTGATCAGTTTGAAAGATATGGTTATAATTGTTATCTCTTTAATTGATAAAATTGTATTCTCCTAAATCGTAATTAACAATGACCATTTTTTGGCACTGAAATCTCCCATTACACTATTTTACAGCCAATTTGCGACTGTAGCGTAAAAGACAGCTTTTGGCTAATTTTTGATCTCTAACTACGAAAATAATGGTAAAAACCTCTTAACACGTAAGCTTTTCGAGTTATGATTTTTTCAGCAAAAAATGAAAGAGTATTTTAATCACATTATTTTAAAAAGTAATTTGAAATATACCGGAGCGCGACTTTCTCAAATATACGTTTTCCATAAGTTAGGGAAATTGTGCAGAATCTGGCAACACCAGCTGAGGGTCTTTATGGCTGACAAGTCAATCACGAATTCTCAACCCTTAGGGTTTAAAATAACGCAAGTACCCATTTAAATTCATATAATTCTAAATTTCACTCTGACTCAAAGCCGAATGTACTTATAGATGGCCCCTGTAAACGAGAAGTACGCCGTTGCTTTTCGAACTTCCGATACCCGTTGTTTCTAGAAAATACCAGAAGTACGGAACGGCTATAAAATCAGTTGCCGTCAGTCGTCTCATCAGTATTGGTTTGGCACGAGTAGTGGTCAGTATTAGATAGAGAAGTGAAGTGTGCTAACAAGCCAATAGTAAGAGCCTTATATCAGTGTTATCTTTGTGTTAAATTAAGTTAGTGGACGCCTGTAAACGTAGTATTACATTTCAGAACCGACATAAGCGAGAATGCAAAAATTTCTAAAGTACGGAAACGTGGCTGTGTGAACCCCGCGGATAGTTTTTGTAACATACCCCCCAAATCGCAGAAAAGGACAATTAACAAAGTGACTAAAGTAGCTTATCATAAGTATTTTGGATGTCTTGTTGGCGATCAAGATCGGGACTGGGCTTCTCACATATGTTGCCAAACCTGTGCAGCAAAGCTGAGTAATGGCAAACGCTCTTCTATGCTTTTTGCAGTTCCAATGATTTGGCGAGAACCAACAAATCATTTTAATGACTGTTACTTTTGCATGACAAAATTGTCTGTTTTTTCAAGAAAGAGCAAACATATTATTGAATATCCCGATATTCCCTCAGCAATAAAACCGGTTCTTCATGGAGAAGGTCTACCAGTTCCAGCGCACCCGGGAAAATGAGAGGAAGATTTAGAAATGTATGATGATAAGGCAGAACTCGATAATGTATCAGAAAAAGATGATTCTTATTTTCCCGAAAATGAAGGAAAAGCATCCCATTTAATCGAACAACCTGAATTAAATGATCTAGTTCGGGACCTCTACTTGTCCAAAGAACAAGCTGAAGTATTAAGGTCTAGATCACAACAATGGAATTTACTAGTCACTGCAACCAAAGTTACAATATTTAGTTCCTCCCTAACCGGGAGCTATCCTCATTTCTTACTCTACAGGACAAAATGCGTGTTTGTGTTAATCCAAATAGTGTTATTGAAAGTGGCAAATATGTGGTAACCTAAAAGTCATAGGACTATTACTAGGGCTTCATGGTGGATTTACGAAGTAATGCTGTTTTCTTTGTCTTTGGGACAGTAGCGCAACATAGAACCATTACCAAGTAAAAGAATAACTTCCGAAAGATTATTATACTGTTACTTCCATTACACATTAAACTGGGATTGATTAAAAATTTCGCTAAAGCGTAAGAGAAAGAAGGAGATGCGTTTAAATGGTATATAAGGTTTAAACAAATTTTTCCTAAGTGATTCTCAGCTTAAAGAAGGAATATTTGTTGGACCACAAATGAGAAAAATACTAAGGAATCAAAAGTTGGATCAAAAATTAAGTGATGTTGAATTAGCTGCGTGGAGTTATGTTAAAACAATTGTTTTTAGGAAAAACTTATAGAAGAATTACTTGAAAGCTACTGCAAAATGGACTGTCGCATTTCTCTTAAATACATTTCTTGCATTCTCATTTAAATTTTGTTCCAGAAAATTTGGATGGACATATTAACAATAAAGCAACGCTACCAAGGCAAATGGACTACAGCAATGATTATCGTTGGTTTCTTATGAGAGAAAACTATCAGGAATATAAGCGAAAATCAACATTTTCAAAAAAGTTAGGTACAAAAGACTGTATAATAACTGATATATTCTACAACAAAGTCTATACGTGGTGGAAAGTTTTCGTTGTTGAATTCCCAATCAGGATGCTTTAAACTCCCATTGACAGCCATTATAACATCACTCGCTTTTTTTGTATTTGTTGACTAGTGTTGATAGTATACTATAGTATTCTTTTCTTGATCTCAAAATCTGTCAGAAAATATACTACCCATGTTAATTATATAATTGTGTCTTGTCGGAAAATAATGTTAAACATGTCCACAAGAATTTCCCACTTTGTTAGGGCAAGAACAATACACAATAATTTCGCAACAAAACTAGATATTCTGAAAACGGAAATTCCGGAAATATATTCCTTAATTTATTTTCGTTTTGCTTCCGAATTTTGAGACATATATTTTGGTAAATGTTTATGAAATAAAATTTTTATAAAAAAATTTATCCGACTTCTAAAAGTGCGCTAAAAAGCGAAAAATAACTATAAATTTTTATAGGAAGTCAGCGCCAAACTAATACTTGTCAAAATATGATTCGGATAAAAAGATTAAAAATACTTTATTTGTAATTGCTTTCTTACCATAATTTGTATACATTAGTTGTTATTTATTTCATTTAGAAATAATTTGGCGCCGAAATTTCAATTTCAAATAAAAATGTATAATTATTTTTCGCTTTTTAGCGCACTTTTAGAAGTGGGTTCAATTTTTTTATAAAATTTTAGTTTTGAATTCATTATGATATTCATAAATTATTTGAACCAAGTCCTAATCGAGATTAGTTTTTTTCGCAATGACTCCAAGGTGAAAAAAAAGTACCCATTTTATTCAGAATTGTAAAATAACCTTAAAATGAACCACTAAAAATTCTTTGATTCTTAGAGTTCTCTAAATACCAATGAAATTGTGTCAAACAAATCTTGGTAATATAGGCCCCAAAACCAATATCGATATTTAAAGAATTTGAGACATAAATTTCTTAGCCCAATATATTTGATATTGCATATTGAGTTTTTATTTGCCCCAAGAACCCGACAATATCAATTTTAGATAAAACCGGAAAATGTAAACTTTTTAGTCTCTTATATTATATCTTATCAACCCAATAGTCGTAAAAAATGAACCTTCATATTCCTGATACACCACCCCCCAACCCTCTAATACCAAATCTGAAAAAATGCGAATAAGGTAAAATTTTCAACCCACCATATTGGATCTGGCATATTGAATTTCAAAAAAATAATTTTAATGTCTTCATCTAATCTAAATCTACACCCTCCAAACCCGCTAGTATCAATTTTAAATTAAATCCAGAAATTTAAAATTTCTAAACGGTCATATTGTATCTGACATATTAGATTTTCTTAAAATAATTCAATATTAGCTATTTACATCCTCAAAAACGATTCAGTTCCACATTTGAACAAAATCGAAAAATGTAAAATTTTTAGGCAGCTATATTGCATTTGTCATATTAAATCCTGAAAAAATACTATTAAATTCCTAATTTACATCCTCAAGAAGCCTCTATATCAGTTTTGGAGAAAGTCGAAAAATATAAAATTTTTAGGACACCATTTTGAATCCGCCAGATTGAGTTGTTCAAAAAATATTGTTATTTCGTAATTAACACTAACAAAAATCCCCCAATACTGACTTTAGATAAAATCGAGAGATGTAGAATCTTTAATCCGCCATCTTAGATCCGCAATATTTATTTTTTTTTTAAATAATATCAAATTCGTAATGTGTTATCCTAAAAATTCTCCCATATCAATTTTGAGAAAAATCGGACAAAATTAATTTTTTATCCACCATATTGGATACACCATATTGCATTTTTTAAAATAATTTTATATTCGTCATGTACGACCCCTTCTTTTAGAAGTCGGTTAAAAAGAGACAGAATGTACAGTAGTTTACCAAAAAATCTGTCATTGACTTTTGCTTTATTAGGATAGAAAATGTCTTCTCTAAAGATTTTAGAAAAATTTGTTGTTAAAAATGATTCAGGTAGTATAAAATTATAGGTACCAGTAAATGTAAATCTTCATTTTCTAATGAGGCACTCCTATCGGAAATGGAATATCATCATACTATTATGACTTTATTGATTGCACATCTAATCTCATTGACTACATCGATGTTTCGTGGGTTTTAAATAATATGAATTGTTATTATTTCATCGGTTTATTGTTCTTTCCGTCTTCCAATAGCAATTCACTTTTTGTTAAATTTCTCATAAAACTCCAGTTTTATTCTTAATGCGGCCACTATAGGATAATGATCCGAACTATAGTCCGCTCCAGGATTCGTGTAAGCAATTTGAAAAATGTGTTAATAATTGTCATCAATTTAATCTGCAAAAATCTTATTAGATCTTTTTCTCGTCCATTACGTTCTCCTAGGCAGTTCTTAACCTACTTTGGCATTGCAATCTCATTGAAATCTCATTAAAATCTCCCATTATATTAGTGTTCTTTTCTTGATCTTAGAACCTATTTAAGATCTGAATAGATTTTGCTGCTTCATCGTCATCTACCAGAGAAGATACTACCTATGTTGTTAATATAATTTTAATAAAGCTAAATATTTAGTTTAATCTTTTAGACTGACTACGCCAGTGTTTAGCCTGAAAATAATGTTAAAAATCTTCTACAAAAATTTCCCACTTTGTTAGGACAAGAATGAGACACAATACTTTGGCAACAAAACTAGATGTTCTGAGAATGGAAATCTCGGAAATATATTCCTTAATTTCTTTTCTTTTTGCTTCCGAATTTACGGACATGTATTTTGGTACGAGTTTATTAAAAAAGAAGAGAGTAGGAGAATGTAGTAATGCGGAAACAAATCAGTTCATTGCTTTTGCTTTATTCAGGATAGAAAGTGTCCCACCTAAAAATTCATAAAATTTTGTTATTAAAAATAATTGGGCATAAAATTACAGCTATTTATAAATTTAATTCCTTTAATTTGGAATTCGTGACTTTTTTAATTATGAATCATTTTCAAGTTCCAAATTCCCTACCTTAACCTTTATTCTTTTAATTAAAGAAAGGAAAATAAGAAAACAGTAAAAATTAAAAGAATATTTAAATTGAAGTTTCCCCTTTGTTAAATTAAACTGCTGTCTCCGTATACTTAAGTTATATTAGTGGAGCAGATTTGGTCAATTAGTATTAAAAAGTTATCGTCAGACTAGTTTTTGGAATCGTACTGATGATTTCTCAAAAATTTCAATTCTCTATGAAAAAATAATGCCATTGCTTACATATTTCACCGGATACTTTTTAAATTACACTAATGAAGCAATTAATTTAAGCCTATGAAATCGGTGGTCCTAATTTTGAATGACCATAAATAAGCGTTGAGTTCGGTAGAAATCTCGCAGTCATGGTAATTCAGAATTATTGCTGACTTGAATAATACGATTATTTTCTTAATAAAGTTTTAATTTTACATACAAAATTATAATGTATAAAAATGATCTGTGATTTATTCTTCTCAAGGTCAAAAAGTATTCTGCTAGCACAGCAGGTTTCTCACGTCTTTGATACTGCCATTTCAAGCCCAATATCTCCCGATGAACCCGCTCTCCATGCTCTTCGCTAGCATCTCTTAGATTTTTGTCGCTCAAATGTGCGTAGTGCATCATATAGTAAACAGCATTTAATACTAAAACTCTTATATGTAGGAACAAGTCTTAACAAGTCCGATACACGATATCACTACGCTACGTGAGTCAGTTTAATTGTGACTACGGTCGAAATTGATCAGTTTACGGGGGTAATTTTTAAAAATGACTCTTGCACATCATGTGCTATAATTAAAAATTGATCAAAGTTATTTCAATGAGGTCGTAAATCCTTCGAAGATAATCCACGTGAAGGAGGCCTTGTATCGGTGACATCGATGAAATAGCTGTACAACTGCCATGTCAAAACCCAGTGTTCTGTGGATCCTACATGAACATCTAGGGATGAAAAAAATGAGTGCAGTGTTCCTGGAATTTTTAGCGCAGTTCAAATATAGGAGCACATCTACTGTTATCAGGTGCGGATCCAAGGGAAGGGCGATTGTCCCTCCCCAAGAGCTTCAAATTCAGAAAAATATACTCGATCCAGCTTCTTACACTAATGTGAATGCTGGTGGCATCTCGCCCCCGGTCGACAACTTGCTTTCGCTTGCGATTGCCCCCCCCCCCTCAAGAACTTCGAATTCAGAAGAATAGACCCAACCATGCCTCCTACACTTAGGAATGTAAATGTTGGTGATATCTCCCCCACGTTGAAATCTCGTTTTTGCTTGCCATACTGTACTCTTGTAGTATCACCGCCTCCCTCCAAAGAAAGAGGATGGATCCGTCTCATTTCTGGAGCTTTACCATGAAGATATGAAGAGAGATATAGAATGGATTTTAATGGAGTGGCATCGGAAGAAAAAAAAACAATGTAGCTCAAAGCACCAAAAAGCTAATGACCACTATTCTTTGGGACTGCTAAGATAACTTAAGGATAGACTTTAAAGAACAAAATATAGACGATAACGCTGAATATTACTATATTTTAATATGACAGATTCGCTAGAATATTATCGAGAAACGACGTGGAAAACTCAGCCAAGGGTGTTCGTTTGCTTCACGATAATATTACGGTCCACACTGCTGAGATTTCTAAGGCAACTGTACCAGAATGGAACTTCACTGAGCTCGATTATCCCCATATAACCGAAAAGTTAAAAGTAGATTTACGAGAAAAGTAATTGCAGTGCGATGATGAAATTAAACACAGCATTTATGGACATTTTGACACTAAAATCCAGCATAATTTTTAAGTGGTATAGAGGCTTTAATTGAACATTCTCAAAAATGTGTAAAGTAAAATACAATATGTTTTTTTGTTTCAACCCTCCTTTCTATGTTAGTTAAGGATATACGGATCGCACTACTTAAATCCAGAATACGTATGTGCTTTATAGTTTGCGATTTGTTTCCTCCCGAAAAAGTTTTAGAAAACCCATATCATGGATTTCCGAGTTTCTATTTCTTTTGACTCAATTTAATTTCAAAGCTCTTACCTTTTATCAGTTCTCGGATTTCTGAAAAATTTTCTTGTAAAAAGCATCATTTTCACAGTTAAGGACTTTTACAAAATTTCCTATATTTCTAATTTTATATGCAGAGGTAGCCCAATAAAATCATTCTTTCGTACAAATGATGTATAAAGTATATTCCTTTGTCAGACTTTTTCTAAGATATGAGTCTTCTGCTGTAAATATATACAAAGCAATAATACCTAATTTAACACTGCTGCATTCCCAAGAAAAGTGCAATAACTTTAAAATCTACACATACATTCCATAAATATTGTTTATATTTTACTTTTTAACCCACAGTTGTGGATTCTCATGTTTCCTTCAGAGAAACAATGCGAACTATAGGAAGAGAGGAATATTTGTTATCAAATTTGCGACATGCCCAAAGATGAAATAAAAAAAAATAGTTTAACTGCGCTAAATACTTTGAGTTGAGTCTGAAAATTGAATGGGACAACGGTACCATTGAGATACTTAACAGAAATTCCATTAAATGGTAGACGAGCAGTGTCTACCAAACAACAGTGGGTACTAGAATATATGAACCAGGAACTAGATACTTCGAAAGCTTGAGCAAATCACCAAGTATTTGTAGAAACCTACGTTATTAGGAAATGTGTTTATTTAAATAAGAAAAAAACTATCGCAGGTATAAGATCATTATCATGTCAGATAGTCAAGTAGCATTAACGAATTGAATTCTCAAGTAATCAGCTGAAAGATGATCTGAGAATACTTAGAGAAGTTAAACGAATTTAAACAACAGCAATACGGTTAGGTAAGCGCTGGAACCCACCAAAGTAAAAGTAAATGATATAGTAGACAAACTTTAAATAAGAGAGCCGACACAGCATTTCTCTGAACCTTCTTGTCGGATTAGCAATAGTGCAAAACCAAACTAAAAAGAGCGAAAGATAACATAAGATCCAATGTAGAACAAATTCACAAGGAATGAAACAAGCAAAGTTTCATCTGGGGAATTTTAAGCAGAAAAAATTCAAGGAATGTAAAAGCCTAAGTAAATGCCAATAATTCTAACAGGAATCTTGTCAGGATACTACCTTAAGAAACTTGGACTAGTAGAAAGAGAATAATGCAAACTTTGTGAGTAAGAGAACAAAACCTTAATCCACATTATTTCAGAATGAATCACATTGCAAAACTACAGAACATCAAATAGGATATGGAGATCTACCGAATTTGAAGTTTTCCTGCATTCTGAGTTTCCTAAGAGAAATAGGATTGAGGAACTGCTTTAGTCGACGAGGCATACCCAACGGGTTAGTTATAGATATTTGTAATAGTATATTAACGGATAAAATAAATACAATCCATTTTTTTAATTTCAGGTCATAGTGCTCATATATGCAAAACGTTGTATCAAAGTACCATTAAACCAGTTTTGGAAGGATTTATGAATAAACTGTTTGCGTGGAAATCATGTTTAATGTCGAAACCTTCAAATAACCTATATAAATTATTGTAGCCAAGCAGGTTGCTGTTCAACTAAATATTCCTTTGAAATCATTAAGAAAGTTCCGAAGTTTTTTTTATCTAAGAAGTTATGTTTGTAAACTTCAACAACGTAAATCTCTCTCTCTCTCTCACTGACTCTGGTTGGGCAATAATATAAGACTCATGTGATTGAATCATAAATGCAGTGGCACGATCCTTCACAAATAAGTCTAAAGAAGCAATAACTCTGAAACTCCTGCTAAACCCGCTGAGATACACACATCATATATTAAGTGTCTATAGTTTAATTTTCATACACATTGCTTAGTGTCAGAAAAAAGAAACCTTGCTGATTAGTTCAAGAGTTGACTTTAAGGGGTAATTTTCCCTATTACTATATAAATAAAGCGGACAAAAACTTTTCGTTGGCTTCTGAAATATAAATCATTTTTTCACAGTCAAATTGCCTCTCCTTTGATCTTTTAATTAAGAAGAAAATTCTAATAAAATTAGGCCTCTGAAACAGTAAGAATTAAAAGAATATTTAAATGGACCCTCTTTACTTTGATACACAAATTTTCTACCTTTTTACCAAAATTATTTTAGTGGAGTAGATTTGTATTTAAATAAGGTTTTAAATCTTTATTTTGAAGGAAAAACTGCTAAACACAAACAGGTAAAAATCAGGTTGTTATTGGTCATACTTACATGGAAATTGTCAAAACCGCCTTCAAATCAAAATAATTTTAAAAACTGGAAGAATATTCTTACGCAGAGTATGCTGAAATGCATTTAATTTATGGTGAAGCGCTCTCAAATTCTTCGAAGGCAAGAAGACTGTGCTGAAAGATTTCCAGCCAGTATATTGCCAAGTCCAAAAACCTTTGAAAAGGTTGATCGAAACCTAAGGGGAACAGGTAAAAGATGATTAGAAAATAATTATTAGAGTTAGCGAATTGATTTTTTACATGTTTTATTTAGGGTCATTTAGAGAAACAAATTTTGAAAGATATTGCTGACATTTCTTCAAACAGCATAAGAACGCTCGCGATACCAAACAATGTTAAAAAATGGATTGTACATGAAACTCTAACAGAACAGTTACTTCATACCACGTTGAAAAAGTACACGCTATGTCTCTGGACGATTATCCCGTAAGACTTCAATATTCCAACTGGTTTATACAACAACATAACCTAAATCTAAATTTATCTAACGTTATATTTTGTTTACCGATGAGGACGGTTTTACAAGAGATGACATAATAAACTCACACAATTTACATTTTTGGGCTGATGAAAACCCGCACGCTATAATTCGAAACAAACATTAACAAAGGTTTATCGTAAATATGTGCGCTGGCATCATCGGAAATAACCTTATAGGTTCATTTGTGTTAAAAGAAAGACTATATGGTGAGATTTATTTACAATTTTTGCAGCAAAATTTAAATAATTTATTGGAAGATATACCTCTTGATAGAAGAATGTAAATGTGGTACATGCATGATGGTGCTCCACATCATTTTAACCGTATAGTACGCCAACACATAACTAACGTTTTTGGCCTTCCGAGGTGAGCCTGTTTTATAACCACCAAGATCTCTAGACCTAAATCCCTTAGACTTTTACTTCTAGAACTAGTTTATTTAACAAAGAAGAACTACTGGCGAGAATAGCACAGCATTCTAACGAAGTCCGTAATACTGTCGGAATATTATTTTGGAAGGATAGGAAAATGTATTGAGGTACGTGGAGCCCATATTGAACATTTTCCAAATTAACATTAAAACGTTTTCACTATTCATGTATTTTAATAACATTGTAAATTAATTGTACCCCGATCAACACTTTGAAAAGTTTCTGGATTTGACAATGTCTGAGCTAGAAATCTTTCAGCATAACATATTCTTACCTTCGTGGTAGATTTTCGTAACAAAAATAAATTTTTTTATTTAATATAGTGACGTTTGCAGTAGTTTTAGCTTAACCGGATACTTTTTTGCGATTTCAGAAATATTACGAGGTATACTATACATCTTAATTACTTAGTACCTAGCTATCAAAATAATTTATACATATGGACATCTCGAATAGTCCCTAGCTATTAAAATTATTTAAGGATATTAAGATAAGTTCCATTAAAATTAAAATAAAAATTGAAAATTAAATTTAAAAAATTAACCTTTTCAAAGAAGCGCTAGAAAATAGGAAGTAATTCTATATGTAATTAAGATTTTTGAAATAGCCGCGAAATTATGGTTAAGTGACAGAAATATTTGTTAACACTGGATACAAACTGACTACAATAAAAACAATAAATAAGAAAGAAAAGCGGTTATAATATAAAAAAAAAACTTTTAAGACAACCCAACACAAAAGGTCATTACACAGGTTTATCTATAAAGAGTGTCTCACGGTGATCGTCCATTAGAATATCTCGGAAAGTAATATAATTTGAATCCTGCAAATTTGTATAATGGGGTCTTCGGTGGCAGTCTTTTCAGATAAAGGAACAGCGATCTTGTGGAACTTCCGGTTGTACCAGAAATTGTCCGAAAATTACTTATTTTAAATGGATTACAGCATGATTTTATATTTTTTTGTATTCTTAATTTCCGATAACTTTTACTCGAAGTTTTTTGCCCCACTCCAGCTGTTTTTGAGGGAAAAAAATATTTTTTACAAATTTTGACATTTAATAGGGTGTCGTCCAAAATTAAATATCGTTTCAAAAATAAAATAGTTAAACTAGGAATGTGGCTTTAAATATTATTGGGCTCGGTCATAAATTGTCTGAAAATTACATTTTAGATATAGGGAAAAGGAAAAGTAACAAATCTTGAGCTCTATCAAGAAACTTAACTTCAAAACTTCAACTAGATTGAGTCTAAATATTAGAGCTTCTTAGTGAATTTGGCTGTAAATGTCTAGAATATATTTTAAACACTTCTGCCGACACAGGCACATTGTTTCAAAGTTATGTCGGCCAGCGTTAGCAAGAGTGAGCGATTGTGAAAATACTTCGCATATATACTGTTTTTTTGAAAACTTTAAGAAATTGCAGAAAAATAAGTAGATAAGAATAAGGTCTTCTTTATACACCGTGTCCGGAAATGATGAAAACAAATTTTAAGGGATAATTGTACTTGTAATTGTAATTATATAAACATAGGTCTTCAAATGTTTCCATGGGGAGCTATAGACCCTTGGAGATAGTGTCATGAAAGTGGTTTTTATTCAATTTATTAAGACCTCTTTACAATAGAGAGATTAACTTTTCGGCATAAGTTAGTGTTATTACAAATCTCTTTTCAAAAATACCAGGTGACTCATATTGCCACCAGTGGAGTGGGAACCAAGGGGTGGTTAGATATTTATGGTCATTTTTTTTTCTCTGAGTATATTTTCGCCATTTTTTAAGTAAATTATTATCTCTTGAATATTTTTTACGTAAAAAAAGGGCCCCTAGATATAATGTCAAATAGTCGACCGTTTTCGAGATAAATGCTTAAAAGGACGACTCTAGTTCGTATATTCAGTGAACAGGCTATGTAATAAAAGTAAGAAGGTGCTTGAGAGCTATTTTAAAATATAGTTATACTTTTATACCCTTTATTAAATATACTAACTTACTGGTATTTAGTACATTTGCTACATTCCTAAATTCACCTGTGGATTCTACCAATAGCTCAAAAAAATCATCTAAAATTGTAATGCATAGTGTAAAGCGCTTAGCAACATATCATGGATGGCTGAATTCAAATGTATATGAGGTTTTTTAACAAGCAATAGATATAGTCACATTTTTAAGTTAATTGTGACTTGTATTTTTACTATTTAGAGATTTCGCTAAAAAACTAAATAATCGATAATTATTCATTTCAACAAATGGCATAAATGAATTTTCTGCATGGAAAAGCACCGCATGGAATTACAAATCACGGGTATAAGCGAACTGAGATGGCCTGGTTGTGGAACATGTAAACATGAAAAAGGCACCTTATACTACTTTGGAACGGATGATGGCGAACCAAATCACAGAAATGGTGTAGGTGTTTTCTTGGTATCGGAACTGACGAAGTGTGTACGTAGCTTTGTTCCCATAAATGATAGAATCCTACTGCTACAGCTGGAAGCAAGCCCATTTAACATTAATATCCTTCAAATATATGCACCAACCGCAGAAAGAAGATATGACGACGAAGTTGAATCCTTATATAGACAAATAGACACAATATTGAAAACTCTTAAAAACAATGAAATTACTTACATCATGGGCGATTTTAATGCAAAGATAGGTAAGGGTAGCAGAGCGGACCTGATAGGAGAACATGGTTTAGGTGAAAGTAACGAGCGGGGTGACAGACTCTTCGAATTTTGCTAAGACCACAACATGGTAATAACAAACACATGGTCCAATTAACCCAAACGAAGACTATATACGTGGAGAGGGCCAGGAGATAATCCCGCACACATTGTAAGGAACCAGATTGATTATATATTAACAAATAAAAGATTTAGGAACTGTATAAATAGAGTTACAACCTATCCTGGAGCAGACATTGGATCTGACCATAATCCGGTGATTGCTGATATTAAAATCAAACCTAAAATAATAAAAAGTAATAGTCAATACAGTAAATTTGAGATAGCGGAAACCGATAAAGAACTGCTTACAAAAGATCTGAACAACTACATAAAGAACACAAGAACTGACGACAACGTAGAAGAAATTTGGAAATTGTTTAAGGAACTAACCAACAAACTAATAACTGAAAATACTGTACGGAAGAACAAACCCAAAAAACAGAAATGGATGACAGCAGAGATATTGGACCTCATGGAACAAAGGAGACAGTCGAAAACAAATCGAGTGGAATATAAAAGAAGATAAAGAGAAATTAAATAGAAAATTCGGATAGCCAAAGAGAACTGAATGAGAGACAAGTGTATCGAAATGGAAGATCTAGAAAGGAAATATGACACATTCAACATGTACAAAAAGGTCAGAGAAATAGCAGGTCTATATAATAAGAATACCACTAATACCCTTGTGGACTCTGATGGAAAAATTATCTTGGACGAAAAAGAAACTTGTAAAACATGGGTTAAATATGTGAAAGAATTATTTGATGATGACAGACCGAATGAACACTCCGATGATCTCGTTAATATAGACGCTAATATAGACATGGGACCGGAAATTCTAAACAGTGAAGTTCTATCTGCCATAAGATCTGCAAAAACCAGGAAAGCCACCGGGCCTGATAATGTCCCAACCGAGCTGTTACAAATGATCCATGAGGAAAATATAGGAATCTTGGTTAAACTGTTTAATACCGTTTACGCGACTGGAGATATACCGGAAGATTGGCTGAAGTCTGTATTCGTCCCAATTCCAAAAAAACAGCGAGCAAAGCAATGCAGTGAGTACAGACTAATAAGTCTAATGAGCCACACTTTGAAGGTCTTTCTCAGAATCATCCACAGCGGGATAAGATCTAAATGCGAAACATATTTAGATGAAACCCAATTCGGATTTAGAAACGCCCTAGGTACTAGAGAGGCTTTATTCGCTCTAAATATACTTCTGCAAAAATGTCGGGACTAACACAAGGATGTATTCGTATGTTTTGTCGATTACGAGAAGGCCTTCGACAGAGTACAGCACAGAGAAGTCATAGACATTTTAAGTAATGTAGGGGTAGACAGCAGAGACGTAAGAATTATTAAAAATCTATATTGGCGGTAGAAAGCAACAGTAAGGCTAAATGGAAAACTCACCGAAGAAAGTAAAATTCTACGAGGCGTCAGACAGGGCTGCATACTATCTCCACTGCTTTTTAATATATATTCAGATAAAATCTTTAAACGGGCTACTCAAGGATAACAAATGGGAGTACAAATCAATGGAGAATATATAAATACAATACGATATGCTGACGACACTGTTATCCTAAGCGACAAACTACAAGACCTGCAACATCTATTAAACTGTGTTAACACTGAGGGTCAAGAAATGGGGCTCAACATAAATATCAAAAAGACAAAATTTATGGTCTTTAGTAGACAACCTCATCTTAATGCTTCAATACAAATAGAAGGAAAAAGTATAGACAGGGTGACTCATTTTAAATATCTTGGATGTTATATCACCGAAAATCTAAACCCAGATAAAGAGATAAGGTGTAGAATAGAGACTGCTAGAGCAACTTTCCAAAAAATGAAACCACTTTTCTGCAATGATAACATCAACCTAAAACTACGACAGAGAATGATAAGATCATACGTCTGGCCAGTGTTACTATATGGAAGTGTGGTTACACCGGCGAATGCTGAGAATACCTTGGACAGCTAGGCAGACCAACGAAATGGTACTCAATAGGGCCGACACAACTCGTCTACTATTAAACACTGTAAAGTGTAGAAAAATCTCATATCTTGGACATATATTCAGAGGGGAGCGATATACAATTCTTCAATTAATCATGATGGGTAAAGTAGAGGGACGTAGAGGGGTCGGAAGGAGGCAGGTTTCCTGGTTGAGGAATATTCGTGAATGGACAGGTATACGTAGCGCGGGGGAACTGTTCCAGCTAGCGCAGGACCGTGAAAGACTTACCAATGTAACTGCCAACGTCAGGGGGACCTGATATGGCACTTGAAGAAGAAGAAGTATGGAAAATCAAATAGACACCCTCGCAAAGCGTGGAGATTATATCAAGAAATGTACCCTAACAGAGAAATTTAATGCACTAAATTAGATAACTCAACTAGTAGACCACGTATTTACTGGAACATTCGAAGCTGAAGAGATAGTTCATGATTAGTTGTACGTAATCCAGGGGTAAACACCAGGAGACTCGCTACGTAAAAGGGTATTCCAAAGAGCTTGGTTTCAGAAATTCTGCATGAACAATTTTTCTAACCATACCACATTTAAAAAGTTTAGGTTCTTATAAACCCGAAGATTTTGAATCTAGGATACAGTTTTATAGATGGCTAAGACAAAAATGGCATCGAGGTCCGAACATTATAGGCAAAATATTTTTTACTGATGAGGCTGGATTTTCTAGAGCCGGAATTATAAATTATCATACCAATCACATTTGGGCAGACAAAAATCTCCATGAAACTTTTGAATCAAGGCAACAAGAAAAACTTTTTATTAATGTCTGAGCGGGAATATTTGGGAACTATTTAATAAGACCCAACATTTTTTCAAATAGATTAAATGGAAAATCATACTGGGGAGTTTCTAAAAAATGGGTTACAAGACCTGCTTGATGACTTGCCTTATTCTCTACGGACATATATACACTTCATGTAAGACAGGGCTTAATCACATTTTAGTCTTAACGTGAGGGCACATTTAAATGAAGCTTATCCAGATAAATGACGAGGAGGTCTCGTAAATTGGCCACCTGGTTCTCCAGATGTAAATCCATTAGATTATGGATTATAGAAATAGTATACGAAGTGTTGAGAAACTAGATCAGCGAGTGTTTGCTGGTTGCGTAGTTGTAAGAAATAAACCTGATATTTTTAGAAAAGTTAGAAGATCTATGATAAAATGAGTTTGAGGATGCATTGGATGGAAATCATTTTCAACACTTTTTTACTTGTAATAATAAAAGAAAAGGATTTAAAAATTTAGGGACAGGGTTTCTTAATATTTTGTTATTAATTTGTAGCTATTATTAATAAAAGTATTATTCAAAAAAAAAATATTAAAGTCCGCTTATCTCGAAAATGGTCGACTCTACGACTTTATACCTAGAAAATCTTTTTACGTAAACATCAAAAACCATAATTTATATAACAAATGGCGGAAATACACTCGAAGAAAAAAAATATGATCATGAATTAATTAACCACCGCTATGTTGCCACTCCACTGGTCCGAATATGAGTCACCTGATACCTTTAAGAAGTGATCCCCAATACCAATAACTTATACCTAAAAGTTTATTCCTGTATTCTTCTTCAAGGACCTGTAGCTCCCTATGGGAGCATGTGTGGATCAATGTTCATATGAAAGTGTTTTCATAATTTTTTTATATAGAATCATAACTTCAAATTTGTCGTCATCATTTCCAAACATCCTGTATTTTCTTCGGAAAAAATATCTTCTAATGTACTACTATCTATATTGTGTTGTGAGCCTCCAATATGTTAAGAATTTAAATTGTTTTCTAAAATAACTTATCCTAATAGCTATAATAGTTATAAAAAAAGCATAACCACTTGTCAAAATCCTCTACTCTACGATTTACTTAAAAAATCTTTCTGTTTCGAGCTTTCCGTGTAATCGCATTAGCCGGGTTTAATTTCGGCCGTATCTCCCACTTTGGAGAAAATTATCCAGAATTAGGGGCTCTTTTTATCTGTTTGTATTATTAATTGCTCCGGATAAACTCGTATTAAAATGCCTGGATTCAAAATGGAAACATGTATATGATTCGTTGACTACGATAGAAACGTTCTAATCTCCAGAGATTTTATTTCAAAATCCAAATAATGTGATATATTATATTTTGGTATTTAAGTGTTTTATTTGTCGAGTAGCGAAGCGCTCCAATCATGCTAAGGACGCCATTTTATTTTTAAAAATTCATAAGTGTACTTACGGATGCAGATCCTGTTCGCAACATATAAGGAACTTTTAAATTTAAACCGCTCAAGTATATAAAATGGTACATGTGCCTTTCTTGTATTGATACAATTGTGACAATCATGTGAGATTTAATGACACTACATGCTATCAGACGAGGATCCAGAGGGGAGCGCTGGGGGCGATCAACCCCCCCCCCCCCAAGAGCTTTGAGTTCAGGAAAATAGACCCGATTTTGCCTCTTATACTATAGTTTATTCAAGAACTAGAGAGAGTAATAAATCATTTTTTACCCTTTTTTCCTTCGCAAACTACCTGTGTTCTTTAGTCCGATGTCTTTGACAAAATCTGTTAGATACATATATTTTTCATAGGAATGAATAATATTGGACTATTTGGGTTGGATAACAATAGAAATTTGGATGTGTGAAGTGTTAAAAAGGATTTTAATCCTTGTGAAAGGCGTTGGAAGGAGGTTTATTTTATCACTAAGTATTTATGTCATAGAATATTATTTCAGTAATAAACTTAAATTCAAAAATTTTTATAATATTTTATTTCTTATGATTTCTTAATAATTCACATACATTACAAAATGTAAATAATTTTGTCATATTTAACACAAATCACAATGTATTTCTATTATTTTTAATTTTGTCATATAAACCGCTTTATGCACATTCAGAGTAAAACGTAGCCTTATTCCCTCAAAAAATTCTAAGTTTTAATTTAAATACTTGCAAAATACCCATTGTCAAAAATACAAAAAGTAAAACATATAAAAAAATATATTCGTCCATATAATATCAAAATATTTTTTGGGCTATCGGTCATTTTATTATCAATTAAAAAGATTTTTATGACGTTTGACGTTTCTGTTTATTTATTTCTTAAACCATCTCCAGAATTACAATTAAACACTAAAAAGGGATTCTGGTTTGGGCCTCATCAGGTCATGGCATTCGATACAAATCATCATCTCGCATCTATGTCCCATTAACAGATTTCACGGTTGAATAGTAGTAAATATGACACAGTGGTGACATCTTGATCGCTCACCCAATAACACAAGAACAACACAAACCAACAGTTTTTATAAAACCGCCATGTGATGGCGCAAAGGTAAATTAAAAAAGGAATATTTCAAAACTCGATACACGAAACGTGCTACTATAAGGATAGATGTCGCATCCGGCATCGGCATCCAAACCAATAGGAAATTCTCGCGTTGTCGTCATTTTTCGGATCCTGGAATCTTTCCATGATCTTAAAGTTCTCCGCAATTTTTACCATGAAATAATATTTGTCAATGGTCTTCATGTCCGCATAGCCAAGAATTTTGTAAGTATTTAAATTAAAACTTAGAATTTTTTGAGGGAATAAGGCTACGTTTTACTCTGAATGTGTATAAAACGGTTTATATGACAAAATTAAAAATAATAAAAATACATACCGTTGACAAATATTATTTCATGGTAAAAACTGTGGAGAACTTCACTATCATGGAAAGACTCCGGATCCGAAAAATGACGACAATGCGAGAATTTCCTATTTTATTTTAAAATTACACGGACGATAACTTATCTCCCTTTTTTTTATTTGTTGACTTAAAAAACACGCAGCAGCTCTCTTATGGAGATCGTTAGTGCGACACTTTACTTAAACTGCGGAATTCGTGGTTAGTTTGGGTGCCGGATAACGAGACCTCTACCTTAGAGAGTTTCGTGTATCGAGTTTTGATATATTCTCTTTTTAATTTACCGTCGCGCCATCACATGGCGGTTTTATACAACACTGTTGGTTTGTGTTGTTCTTGTGTTACTGAATGAGCCATCGAGATGTCGCCACTGTGTCTTATTTACTATTTTTCAACCATAAGATCTGTTTATGGGACATAGATGCGAGATGATGGTTTGTTTCGAATGCATTGGTCTGATGAATCCCATACTAGGACGAAACAGCGCTGTTGTCATTTTTCGGACCCGGAGTTTTTCCATGATCTTGGGGTCCTTCGCCCTTTCTAACGTGAGAGTAATATTTATCAACGGTCTTTATGTCCGCATAGCCTATTTATTATATATATATTATATATATATATATATATATATATATATATATATATATATATATATATATAATTATAGATATATATATATATATATATATATATATATATATATATATATATATATATATATATATATATATATAGGTATTTATTCATAAAGCTCCATTCAATAAGAAAGGTATGTAAATGTTAGAGTGGCGCTGGAATGAATAAAGTCAAATTTTGCTAAAATTGTGTTTTTGTATGTTGTTCTTGGGACTTCTCGAACCATGTAATAGAAAAACTTTTCAGGATTTTGCAGGGAGTCCCAAAATTGAGGGACACTACTTAATAAAGCGAAGTCGATTATAGCACGATTTCTTTCGAGTTACTCTGTATGATTGAATAATATATTGGAAAAAATTCGTAACAAAAAACAAACAACGGTTTTTAAAAAATGCATTTATTCCAGACTTGTCTTCCTCATTGTATGTATAAAATTGAAACAAAAACATAGTATTACAACTGTATATATAATAATGGGTAGGGGAGCTACTAAGAGTGCACTTTCCAGGCTCAAATGGATATGAGGGCGAATCTAAAGAACGGAGACTCACCTTAGCATATCATATACAAGTTAGTTAAAAGAATAGTGACATATGAAAGGGTAAAATGGTCGATGGAAACTTTTGCCTGTTTCAAGTCATCTGGTAAGGATGGTATATTTCCAACTTTACTACAAAATTCCTCCGATATTATAATAGGCCACCTGGTAAAACTATTTCGCTCATGTTTAAGCTTGGGATACATACCGATGGTGTGGAGGAAAACGAAAGTAGTCTTTATTCCCAAGTTAGGAAGAACAGACTACATAAATCCTAAGATTTTTCGTCCTATCAGCCTGGCTAGTTTCTTATTAAAGACACTGGAAAGGTTGGTGGATCGACACATTAAGGCAGGAATAATGGTGTAATATCCCTTACATCCTACACCGACTCGTGGAAAACGCGCTGTTGGGTGGACGATCTGCCTTAGGTACCTTTAGCGATATCGAGGGGGCATTCGACAGCACGTCTCACGATTCGATATGTAATGCTCTACAACGACGAGGCTCTGAATCGACAGTAGTCGCATGGATCAGAGTAATGTTAACTAGGAGAATAATATATACTGTTAAAGCACTGTCAAGTAGGGGCTGTCTAGGGGAGGAGTGCTATCGCCTTTGCTGTGAAGCCTTATGGTGGACAGCCTGTTGACTGAACTGAATGATGCCGGTTTGTATACACAGGCTTATGCTGATGACCTAGTCATTTTGTGCCCTGGTCGCCATGTCTGGGACCTGGAGGGGCCATTGATGCGGGCCCTCAGGATCGCGGAACGATGGTGCCGCAAGAAGGGGCTTGGAATAAATCCCGACAAGGCTGAGGAAAATGGGGAAATTTTCCACAATTACATTGGTGGGAAGGACTCTTCAACTTAAGGGGACAGTTAAATACCTAGGAGTAATTCTGGACTCACGACTGAGCTGGAATGATCATATTGAGGCTCGAATCGAGAAAGCTACATGTGCTTTCTGGGTGTACATGGGGACATTCATTCATTCAAGTCTAGTTCTCTCCATACGCATTTCTGGTCTTGTCAGTGCAGCTGTATTGAATCGAGAGCAACGTTCGCAGGAAACAACTGTTTCCTACGAACGTTGCTGTAGGATACTGTAGGATATCAAAAAACTGCCGACTTCTGTACCAGATTCATTTTTTGTTGAAATTTTGATTTTAAAAAATTCCGCTGTATGGGTATTGTTTGACTGGCGATATTTTTCAGTCTTTAACCAACAATCGAAAACTTTCAGCAGCTGTTTTCTCTAATGAAAGGTTATTAAACTTCTTCGCAACATCTCTTTTTCTGGTACAAAGTGCTACATTTTGGAACCCATAAGGAACCATGCTTTTTGCACAAGGGCAATTGAAAAAACCGTAGATGTCTTTAGTATATACGAACAAACGTATTAGTGATGCGATCTCCTAGTAAAATCGACATTATTAACCGAAACACCTATCATATAATGTTTTGTTTCAATTGAATTTTTTCGTTAAACTTACCCTTTAACCTACATTTTAAATTTAGCGTATTTCATATAAACAATTTTTTTGCTGATTTAAAAGGCACCACACTTTTAATACCTGGATAGCACAGGATTAACCAATCATTAAGAAATATGCATCTTTTCCGTAAACTCTTACAATTTCCAGCATTCTGGAAGATTCGAATTTGCAAAGACCTATATAAAACTTCGAACAACAAGTTCTAAATCCATCAGTCTATCATTAGGCCCGCCAAACAAAACCTATTCAAACAACTAAACTTATTTCGAAACTTTTGAAATTAACAAGATTAACAGGAAGTAAAGGAAAATTTAAGAGTTTCAAAACTGTCATAAATTTAGCTTTGCGGGTTAACAGAGACATTTTGGCGAATTACATTTACTAGGACATGCCATAAAGCTTTATTATTTTCATTTTCAAGCACCGTAACAACTTATATGGACATTATGTAGAATTCAAAATAAAAGCTCGAGATGTTTTATGAATGTAATAAAATTGCTCGTAAAACTTTTTTTACATTAACAAACATAGTAGTATGTATCCTCAAACATACATTCACTGAGTTAATGATATATTCTATTCCATAAGTGTGGGTTCGGTGGTCACTAAAAATTCTATAACAAGTTCGCCATATCTGTCCGTCCGTCTATCTGTATGATTAAATAATCTACACAATACCAAACGTTTACTGCCTGAAATATTGCCGCCAAAATTTAAGTGCTGGCAGGAAACGTTTCCGTTTGTGAGGAATCACTTATTTAAGGGGTAACACCACTGTAAAGAACGAAAAATAGAGCTAATTTGACAATTTTCATTTTGGGAGTGCGGAAGAGAAGTAGGAAAATTCTTCTCTGAAGGTTCACTCAACACAAATTGAAGAATGCAAAAAAAAAATTATTATTATTTTGACACAACGTGGCTGCGACGGAGTCGATCTTCGAAATCACCTTTTTTAAAAATTGGGGTGAACTCTCAGACCTAGAACAAACAACAAAGAAAATTTATAGTTTATGTATAATCGGTTCTTCGATGATACAGTTTTTTTTATTATTATTTTGTAGAAATAATGGTACACTTTTGAAAAAAATTAGTAGATAGTCAAAAATAAATCTATACATTTGTTTGAAGAGTGTTGGTTGTGGTTTAGTCAAAATAATACATTGTTTATAAAAAAAAGTGTATATCTAGTCAAAAAACTGCTACGGAGCAAGAAAGATGAAATGATTGTGAAATTACTGTTAAAATCTCAGATCGATCGGTGCATTAGTGTATGAGTAACGTTTTCGCCGAAGTTGAAAAAAGTGATTTTGAGAAATACACGTTTGAAGTTTTACATGTATATACGTTTATTATATAGGGTGTCGAGTAAGTACTTCCCAATTTCTCGGGAGCATACAGGAGAGGTCAAAATAACCCTGATTTGTTATAAGAAAAAAAATTCCTAAAGCGCCCTTTAACGGAGATACAAAACCCTAAAGGAGCACCCAGCGATTAACCTTATCGGTTCTAAGATTTGAATCGACTTGTATAATTTAATGAAGCTTTAATATTTTATAGAGACTCATTAAGCTATACTACAGGAGATGTTTTAGATCATCAGAGAAGTCAGGAACGGACTTGCAGCCATACTCCTTGGGTCTAATTTTTGACAGGTGTCGTTTTACAGAGCTAACAACTGATTTTTTAAATACTTTGATCACTTTTCTTCACAAAGCTATTCTTAATTCGATAAAGCTGGCGGTTTTTGAGATAAATCGGTTTGGTGCGAAAAACTCAAACGGTATTAATGCTAAATACAAAAACAAAAAATTAATATATATTTCTTTTTGCTTTTATTGATCCAAAGTTCTTGAGGTTTTCTATAATCCTTTTAACAGTTGGTAATGTTGGTTTCTGTTTCTGCGGATATCGGATCGCGAATGCATATTCTTGAAATAACTCTTCACATTCTCCATAAATAATAAATAAGTTTAAATAATCTTCGTGGGTGTAATTTAATCGCCCAGGCATGATTATTATTGAGGAATGTCAGATAGCAAGAAATAGTGACAATTCTGTAGGGTTCAATGATTTTATTTCCTCCACGTCTCGCCGTCATGACCAACTAATAACAAAATTTCAAAGCCGTATAAGCCGTATAGCATTTTTACAATATAAAAATGTTGAATTGCCAATATTTTGAAAACTACAATTATTTTTAATGCTTAATATGACAAAATTATAAAAATGGATGCTTTCTATTTGAAAAAATTGACTTTTGACGATTTTTTAAATATATTTTTTATTCTGCTTTTTTGACCACTCTGGACTAATAATTTTCAAAATATCATAAAAGGACTAAAACTCGATCTTCATCTATAGGAAAAAAACTTATAGGAAAAATTTTTAGTTAAGTTTTGGTCCGCAAACGTCATTTTTGGCATAAAAACTTAAATATGCCCAAAACAGTGAGATTTAAGTATAAAACATTATACACGAAATATGTCTAGAATTGTACGTAGAAGTCAAAAATGCCATAATATATAGGCTGTTCCACTTGTACTTTAGTACACTGTAAAATTTTCAGTTTCTTCCATATATATATATATATATATATATATATATATATATATATATATATATATATATATATATATATATTGTCATCAAACAAGTTTATAAAATCACAGACATCATTGAAAAGTAAATGGAAGAAAAGAATTTGCTCTTCTATGTTCTTAGATGTGTCCGTGTCCCAGGCTTGCGACAAAGGATGACATGAATGTTTATTTCATAAGTTGAATATATTGCTGTGATAATATTCACAACTTTCTAACAGAAAGATACTTTTTGATAATACAATAATACAGTCGCCGCCTTAACCAATTGTAGCTATTGCAAATAATTATAAACAAACATTTATTGGCCAGTTTAATAACTGGATTAAAATAAGGCAATTCAAAAAGAATGAAAGCAAATTTGATCTGCCTATTAAAATAAATGACTCTCAGATTCCTTCCCAGGTACGATGCTCGATACCAGCCTACTCTATACAGTTCATGTCAAAAAGAAACATGAAAAGATTGGCGGAAAATGTAAATATTGGTTGTTTTAAGACACTCCAAGTTGTCCATATATAATAAAATGCCCCTATATAAGTAGATATTGAACTGCTGTGGTTCTCTCTGTGAGTCAGTTATGATTATCTGGAAGGTTTTAATTTTTGTGCGACTATTCTAAAAACAAATGTCACACTGAGTTTGCAAAAAATCTTCAAATGCATCCAAAAATTAACATAAGAGCTCTTCTTCTTCTTCTTCGGGTGCCATGTGCTATGCCACACGTCGGCGATCATTTGTCCATCTCATGGTCACATTATAACTAGAGTGCCCTCCTCAGCCTGTCTAAATATGACTGCTGCGTCTGATATACTACACCAGTTTCTTAAATTATGGAGCCAAGAGTGTTGTTTTCGCCCTGGCCCCCGTCTGCCTTCAATTTTTCTCTGTAGTATTAGCCTTGGTATGGAGTAGCGTGGTCCTCTTAGTATATGCCCTAGATATGACATTTTTGGTTGTTTTACAGTGTTCACTAGTTGGCTTTCTACGCCAGCTCCTCGTAAAACTGCATCATTCGTTATGTGAGCAGTCCAGGGGATAAGCAGTAGTCGACGGAGTGTCCACAATTCAAAAGCTTCGATCCGATTCAGCGTCCCAGCCTTAAGTGACCAAGTTTCAGCACCATATAGTAGAATAGGCCATACAAAACAGTGAACCATACGTATTCGGGTGTGTAGTGACATATTTCTGTAAAAGAGAAGATTCTTAAGTTTAAAGAAAGTTATTTTTGCACAGCCAATTCTTCCCTTCACTTCTTTATCACGTTCTCACTTTTCATTCAGAGTAGCTCCAAGATACGTGAAACGTGCGGCACGTTCAATATTTTCCCCGTTGATGTTAAGAGGAGTGATGTACTGATGCCTACTAATCACCATCATTTTTGTTTCGGCAGTATTAATATACAGCCTGAACTGTTCACCGCACTCGTTGAGTTTTTTAATATTGATTGGAGATCTTCAAAGTTGTTAGCTAAGACTGCAGTATCGTCTACATGGCGAATATTGTTTATTGGGATGCCATGCACTTTGATACCTCGCGTTTCATTTTCTAATGCTAACTGAAATATTTTCTCAACGTAAATATTAAACAGAACAGGCGATAGTACCCATCCCTGCTGGACTTCCTTCAGTATATTAAAGGTCTCTGTTGACGCCATCAATACTGATCTCAGCTAACTGTTCTCTTATTATTCTAATATTTTTATCATCTCTACTGATCTCCTGTGATCTTTCCAACAGCGGCTCGTGCTTTACGTTGTCAAAAGCTTTCTGATAGTCAATAAAGCAGATGAAAACATCTTACCTTTGGTCATAGCACTTTTGCACAAGTAATTTCATTGAGAAGAGGGCTTCTCTAGTGCCAAGTCCCTTTATAAAGCCAAACTGTGTGTCGCCACTCATATCCTCACACTTTCTGTATATTCTTGATCTAGAAGCTTATGTTTTCTAAGACTACCGTAAATGTTTCCAGATTAATAAAGTGCACAAATGAGACATTTATTAAAAACAATGTGTGCTTATAACAGTACATAAAAAAATCTGCTCTTATTACCACGTATTTGAAAGGGTCTTTTAAAAAAGAAAACGCAAAAGTTTTGTATTGGTTGAACTCTCTAGGTCTATACAACAATTACTGCAATCTCAAAAAATGAACTAATTTCCTGCCAGTTACACAATATTCTATTTTTGTAAAAACGAAAAATATATTTAAAAAATACTAATATACTTTATAATAAAGTGATTACTTCGTTTGTTCTCGGCCTAAATTATTATTATTTTTTGCAATAAAACATGCCAAAGTGCCATTAGGAAAATTCTATGATTGCAGAAGTACGTGTGTAAAAACTACCTGTATTTTAGATTTATTATGTCTAAATTTGTCAGGAGAACTGTATATATCGGAAACAACATCAGGAAACTTAGGGAGATGATTCTAAATGATAAAATAAAAGTCATTAAAAATGTCACGGTCTAAATGGCTTTTTAGTTACAGAAAAATAAAGTTAATATTTCAATTTGTTTTTAATATATATATATATATATATATATATATATATATATATATATATATATATATATATATATATATATATATATATATAACTTCGAAGAATTTGACAGCGCTTCACCATAAATTATATGCATATCAGCATACTCTGCGTAAGAATATTCTTCCATTTTATAAAATTATTTTTACTTGAAAGCGGTTTTGAAAAGTTTCGTCAATAGAAATTCATTATGTAGGTATTAACAATACCAACCTGATTTTTACCTGCTTGTGTTCAGTGTCACGGTTCAAATTCTAGCTTAAGGTTACTATAGCTAATTCAGTTGATTTTACTTTCTTTTGTAAATACTAACGTTATGATCAAACACATTTTATTTTCTTAAGTATCTGTTATAGATTCTTCGAATAAAAACATTCCATTTGTCAGTTAGTTACCTTTTTTTAATTTCCTACAGATCCCTACAGTTCTACTTCGTTATCGATGCCTTTCAAAGTTCGGTCATTCTATCTTTCTAAATTCTGACTAAATTCTGACACTACAAAGAACGAATTTAAGTTACATTTGATTATCATCGTATGACACCTGCTTATGCTATTTTACTTGACATTTGCTAAACTGTGGGTGGTTGTATTTATGTCCATTGTTATTTGAACTTACCGTTACCTTTTTTTCAGTTATAACTCGATTTTCTTGCCTATTACTTGAGTATATTTCTTCCTTTCATCTCTTCTTGTGCTAGTTTTTTGAAATTATTTTGATTAGATCTATGGATTTTGCTTTGTTTATATTGTTTTCTTTTTGCGGTTAGGTTATATGTCACTATCAAATTTGCAATGACAAATTATTTTTGTAAATGTTGCAACTTGCATCATCCCATTTTAGGCTTTTTAATCTTATTATTTGAATCTATTGTGTGGTAATCGTCATATCTTTTTTAATTCTTTTTGCTTCATGGTCTAGTTTAAGTTTTATCCCTGTCAATGTTTTCTGTGTTACTGTCGTTATAAAGTTCTCCAATGCACTACCTATCGAGTATTCTTTAAATAATTTTTATTTTTCAAGTTCTATACATTTCTGTGCATGTGCGAGAGAGGAATCCTTTTTGTCCGCTTTAACTGCAGGAAATTTTTTTAATACTTGTTTTGCGTTGGTGATAACCAGCAAGAGTGGTATTTCTTTGATTTAAAAATAACTAATGGATTACTTATTTAATTTTTCACGATTAATGAAATGTTTATCTAACAAATTTATTTAAGCCTACTGTTGTTACGCAGGAACTCCCACTTGAGTAATTTTTCAGCTACCTTCCTTTTTAGATTTCTAACGTCTAATAGAAATAAAACCATAGTCATTTATCTGAACGTTTGTTTTCCCTCCCAAAAATAACTAAAGAAACTGTAGATTTTCCTTCTCAATTTATAGGTCCATCCTTTGGGATTTTTGTATGGAAAATCTTTCAAATTATTCCAGTAATGGAGTTTAGTTCATTGGTTATCTTTTACATGTTTTGCTGTAATTTGGTTATTTTTACTAGAATAAACCTGGAGACTGGGATTTTAGCAATTTTGCACATTTCAATGAAAGAATTCTTTAGACTCCAAATAAAAAGGTTTTTTCCTACTGGTTTCTATCTTTTTTGTTTTAGGTTTATCATTTACGATACAGTTATCAGTTAACGAGTACTGAAGTTTAACTTGTACCTACACGCTACTACGCAGTTGAGCAGTGTTGCAGCTTTATTTGTTTAAGACCTCATAGCTAGCAGCCTCACCATTGGGATAACTGGCAAACTTAGTACTATTTTTTGTATTCTGAATAACTGTTTTGCATAGTTGAAAAATATAAATGTAGCTGAATGGAAAAGCAGAACAGTGGTAAGGAATTGTCAAGGAAACAAGTGAGAAACTGTGAATGAAATGTAATTAAGTATAAAAACTAAATCCTAATGTTATACACACATACACACACCACACACACACACAGACATATATATATATATATATATATATATATATATATATATATATATATATACATAGCTATAAATTGTAATACTCCATATAAAATAAGTTCTACGCTTTCAATGCCTATAGAGCTCTATAAATAAATACAAAAAAGTTTTTGACTATCTTACATGATAAACTAGGCATATTTTTATACGTAATTATCAATTATCAATTGTCAGTGTTGATTTGTGCCACTCTAAATTAAACAATACTGTAAATTATGAACTAAAACACTCAATTACATTTTCTAATATTTCAATTTTTATTTAGAGTATAAACTTCCTTAACATTGAGATTAATTTTAAAAAATGCAATTTGTTAGGCAACCCGTATTCGTCTTGGCACATTGTACTAAGTAATTTTGCTCAATAAATTTAAACGGACGTAACATAAAAGTCATAAAACCTTAAAACAGCACCTTTCCAACAAGTTAAACAGCATATAGAGCAAAAATATTGCGGCATTTTTCATTTTTACCTCAGCATATTACGTGTCGGCGGCAAATACGAACTTGTAAGTGCGACATGAAAGAAAAATATTTGAGGTAATGGTTGCTTTGATGAAAATATCAACTGACCTTATTTGGTAATATTACGCAATTTTTTGCACATAGAAGAATAAACACAGAAAAAGTATGGCTTAACATGGTCTCCGTGGATAAAGCGAGCCAGTCTTATTAGTTTTTGTTTTTTGTTTGTAAACAAAACACTATTTACTTTTTAATGTTTTGTTAGTTTAATAGAGTTGTATCCCACACACATACTCAGGATCCTCTAATTGTCGATATTAATGTTAAGTTAAAAAAGATAAATGAAATTACTCAGCTGAAAAAGTTTAACATAGCAGGTATAAAAAGGATCAGATGGAAACAGACATCGACAACAACATAAAATAGATAAATATTACCAACAATGTAAATGCATTGTGGAAATTATTTCATGATTTAATCACAAGGTTAATGGAGAAACAAGCTATAAGTAACACAAAACATAATAAACAACGATGGATGACTCTAGAAATATTAAATTTCATGGAGAAAATGAGAAAGAATAAGAACAGCATAGAGGAATATAAAAGAAGCAAAAGGTAATCAAACAAAAGATACGTGAATCTCAGGAGAAGTGGATGGAATAAAGATGCAGAAAAATGGAGGAATTAGAGAGAAAAATTGATACGTTCAACATTTACAAGAAGATTAGAGAATTTTCTGGATTGTTCAACAAAAAGATCCCTAATATACTAGTAGGCACAATAAGCAAACTTTTTATTGATGAACAAGAAATTCTTAATACCTGGAGTTCCTACATAATTGAATTATTTCAAGACCAAAAAGAAACATATCAGATGCTGTGTATGGGGAAGAAGGACTAGAAATTCTGAAGTCAGACGTTCTTCATGGCCTAAGATGTGCAAAATCCAGAAAACAACCGGTCCAGGGGACATTCCAGTAGAAGTCCTGCAACTGATTCATGAAGATAATATCGATATATTGGTTAAGTTTTTTTAGTCCTGTTTACAACACTGGAGAAATACCAGAAGAATGACTGTGATCTATTTTTATAATACTACCCAAAAGCTAACGTGCCAAAAGATGTAACGAATATAGGTTAATAAGTGTCATGAGTCACACCCTGAAGGTTTTTCGAGATATTATTCCTAGTAGAATAAGAACTAAATACAAAAGCGACCCAGATCAGATCCAGTTTGGGTTTCAAAATGCAGTTGGTATTAGAGAAGCGCTATTAGCTCTAAATATACTTTTCCAAAAGTATCGGGACCGACGTAAAGACATTTTCAAATGCCTTATCAATTATGAAAAATCTTTTGGCATGTGAAACTCACAGATATATTGAAAAATGCTGATGTTGATGGCAAAGAGGTGCCGATTATACAGAATCAATATTGGCGTCAACGGGCAGTGATTCAAATTAAATGTAATCTCAACAAAGAAAGCTAAATTCAGCGAGGCGTCAGACCAGGATGTATTCTCTCTTCACTGCTGTTCAATTTATATTCAGACGAAATTTTTAGAGAAGTCCTACATCACAAATTATTTGGGGTTCAAATCAACAGTGAACTAGTAAAGACGATTCTTTATGCCACTGATACGACCATTATAAGCGGGTCTACAATTCTTAGATTCTGTCAATAGGGCTGGGAAAGAAATGGGGCTCAGTCGTATGCCAAATCAAGATGCTTAGCTGCTAATAAACGGACAAATCGTTGAAACAATACTCCACTTCAAGTACCTTGGATGTTACTACTGAACAGCTTGACCCAGATAAAGAAATTAAATGTACAATCGAATCAGCCCGCACAATTTTTCTAAAAGTGAAATAGTTTGTATGCAATGACAATCTAAATTTAAAACTTCGTCAATGGACGATTAAATGTTACATATAGTCAATGTTATTGCATCGAGTGGAGGTATGGACACTAAAGGATGCCACGATCAATTGTTCGGAGGCATTTGATATGTGGTTGCATAGGCGAATGCTTCGAATGCCCTGGATAGCTATGCAGACTAATATAGCAGTTTTATATTATGCAGATATCACTCGTGACTTGCTGACAACTGTAAAATTCAGAAAAAGTGGATCTGTATAGAATTTTCGGTTGATAATGAAGGACAAAATCGAGGGTCGTAGAGGTGTTGGAAGGAAGCAGATCTTCTGGCTGAGAAATATCTGTGAATGGACGGAAATATACAGTGCTGAACAGCTATTTAGAATAATAGAGAATCGTGATTATCTTGTCAATATAACTGCTGTCAAGAAAACCTGAGACGGTATAGGAAGAAGAAGATATCCTACATATGTTTAGGATTTTTTCAAGAATAAATTTAATACTGAAATTAAAGATATTTTGGGAAATGTTTAAAAGGAACTACTATGTTTTATACCACTAAATTTATTAAGAAAACAGTGATTGCAATTTCAACTCACAGAGTCATTTTCAAACTGAATTATAAAGGTAGACTAAGTATTCAATACAGAAACATGAGAAAATTTAACAATAAATAATAACTACCTGAGAAATTACATCATTACAAAGGGGAGGTACTAAATTTTGGGAACTAATTATTATTTGGCGACAACAAATAACGGGGAAAATCCAAGTTCTGTCTGGTCATTAAGCAAATTTACATTTTTATTTTTACTATGTTTATATATTTCTAAAGATTCAAGAATATTTAACTTTCGGCCCTTTGTTGAATAATGTAATATGTCAATGTTGCTTAAATCAGGAAAACTGTGGCTGTGTTCTAAGCAATGGTTGGCAAAGCTCGAGTCTGTTTTTTGTAGTCTATATGATCGGTGGTGTTTTGAAAAGCGAGTTTTAAAACTTCTACCACTTTGTCCAATATACAATGTTGCAATTAGCAATGCCCCTGGTGGTAAGGACATGTAGCTAGCGATCTATTTTCGGCCACCGTAGTAAATGTATGGATGTTTCGTCCCGATACCGGTGGTGGACTCATCAGTGGGATCCACCAGTATCTTTCCCAGACATCCTTGTACTTTCCACAAACTTGAACCTCTATTTAAGTCCAGTTTTGCCGGAAAGCGGTGGTGAGATGTTAAGTTCCACAACAACAAGCTATCACACTCTAAACATTTTAACTTTCCAGAGTAAATTGAATTTTTGGATGGCAATTATTCAAAAATTCTTACAATACATTAATAATTGCCATCCAAAAATTCAATTTACTCTGGAAACTGAAAATGACCATAAAATAAATTTTCTAGAGCTCACCATATCTCACCTCAATAATCAGTGTAATTTTAAAATTTTAAGAAAACCAACGTTTACAGGTAATACTATATCTAATGACTCTTTTCACCCCTTACAACACAAAATGGTTGCATACAATTCAATGATACATAGAGCATTCTCTTTGCCTCTCTCTGAAGAAGATCTTCAAGAGAAACTAAATATCATTGAAAGGATTGCAATATCAAACAATTTCTCCCAACAAATCATAAAGAAATTAATAACTAAAAAAACAAAACAACTAGCTTTTAATTCAATATACCCCAAAATAAAAAATGATAAAGATAGTTCATCTTATATATCTTTGTCATACTGTGGTACCCTATCAGAAAACATAGCTAATACTCTTTCCAAACATAACATAAAAGTAGCCTTTAAATCTCAAGACAATCTCTCCACTATCCCTTACAATGCTAAAGATAAAATTAATAAATTTGATAAATCAGGAGTTTATAAGTTAGAATGTTCAGAGTGTGATAGCTTGTATATTGGACAAAGTGGTAGAAGCTTTAAAACTCGCTTTTCAGAACATCACCGATCATAGAGACTAAAACAAAACAGACTCGAGCTTTGCCAATCATTGCTTAGAACACAGCCACAATTTTCTTGGTTTAAGCAACACTGACATATTACATTATTCAACAAAGGGCCGAAAGTTAAATATTCTTGAATCTTTAGAAATATATAAACATAGTAAAAATAAAAATGTAAATTTGCTTAATGACCAGACAGAACTTGGGTTTTCCCCGTTATTTGTTGTGGCCAAATAATAATTAGTTCCCAAAATTTAGTACCTCCCCTTTGCAATAATGTAATTTCTCAGGTAGTTTTTATTTATTGTTAAATTTTCTCATGTTTCTGTCTTGAATACTTAGTCTACCTTTGTAATTCAGTTTGAAAATGACTCTGTGAGTTGAAACTGCAGTCACTGTTTTCTTAATAAATTTAGTGGTATAAAACATAATAGTTCCTTTTAAACATTTCCCGAAGATGATTAACTACCACATAGTAACGGCTACCAGCATCAACTTTTTAAAGGTGTTTTTATGTTTTTTAACATTTATATATACTAAGTATTTTATTGTCTATTCTAAAGAATTATATTTATCTGTAATTGGGGTTGAAAGAAAGTTTTGTTGATCACTGGTAGCTAGTTAATAACAGAAAAATATATAATCACTTAGAATTTGACATTTATAGAAAACCCACGATTATGGATAGAATTACATATCATACATCAAACTACTCTTGGCAGATACAATTATTTCCCTTTCATAGTTTAATACATAAACTTACCACTTTTCCATTAACCAAAGAAAACTTTGATAAAGAACTATTATTAAACAAATCGCAAGAAACAACGGCTACAAAGAAAACCTAATCGGCAGTCTGTTAAAGAGAAAGCAAAAAAAAAATATTAGGAAAAAAATCTATAGCGTTAATAACCCAAAAGAAGCTAACTTCAAATTGGTAAATTACACACCACAACTTGAATATGGGTAGGTTATAGATCGAGAATATATAAAATTAATTGTGCAAATTATGATATATAGGCTTAAAAATCCAGGAATGTTCTCAAACTGTATAGATAATAATCATATAATAATAATATAGATTTAAATAACATTATAATATATTCTTACGAATATAAAAGTAAAATATTAAATTTACTAGAGCAACTTGAAATAAAAAATCTCTAAAAAATAATCCAAATCTGTATGTATATATATATATATATATATATATATATATATATATATATATATATATATATATATATATATATATATATATGCCCGGAGCAGACAGGATCACAAACTGTATGCTAAAACTTTCCCCAGAAAAAAGCTATCAACGGTTACAAATGCGATACTGAAAATAAGGTATTTTCAGAAAGACTGGAAGAAAGTACAAATAACGATGAAACCTAAACCAGAGAAATATCAAACCTTCGCGCAGAACTACAGACCTATTAGCTTGTTACCCTCCGTCAACAAAGTAGGTGAAAGGGTCAAACAGCGACTAAAACAAGCGGCAGCATCTGGCAAGAGCAGTTTGGATTCGTAGAAAGACGATCAATTGAAATGCAGTTGCTGAGGTTTGCTGAATTCGCAGAAGGATTCAATAGAAAAAAATCGATAGGAGTAATAATGCTTGATATAGCTAGAGTGTTTGACAGAGTACAGGATGCGGGCCTGATCTACAAGCTCTACAGCGCCTGCTACTCAACGTGAATCTGCGAAATTATAGATTCAAATCTATAAAAAAGTGAGTTCCGGTAAAGCTTGAGCAGAAAACATCACAGCCCAGAAGATCGGAGGCTGGAGTACCCCAGAAAATCGTACTCACACCACACCTCTGCGTCATATTCACTCACGCCATTTCCATGACAGCAAATACGAAAATGGCCCTATTCGCTGATGACATTGCCATAATGGCAAGATCAACTCAACCGAGACTGATTAGCAGATATCTATAGGAAGAACTGGATCTAGTCCATGATTGGTTCATCTCCTGAAACATTTCGGTTAGTACAGAGAACAACAAAGCGCTCTGTCTGACAAGGAGAAGAAAGAACCCGAACGAAACGATATATATTGATGGCGAAGATATCAGATAGACTGATGAAGCCCAGTTTCTAGGTGTGACGATAGATAAAGGCCTGAGATAGGACAAGCATATCTCAGCTATCATTGACAAATTCAAATTTGTTAGAGGACAGCTCTATCAGCTGCTCAATAGAGCGAACAAAATGAATCCTAAATATAAGCTGACAATCATCAAGGCCGTACCAAGGCCTTTTCTGACTTACGGATCTGTATCTTGGGGCTACACAGCAACGACACACCTCAACAGACCAGAAATTCAGGAAAACATAATACTTAGGATGGCTCTAAACTCCTCATGGTTCATCAGGAACGAGAAAATACATAAGGAAATGAGATGAGATAGAAGGCCAACAACACGCTCATCAGGCAAAAAATAGATTACGACCCTGCAGTAGATGGCAGGAAACTCGAAAGACCTAGACACCAGCTCTAGAAAATAGAATCCAGGAATCATCCTGGAACAAGAAGCAATAACTATCCGTCAAGAAAGAAAGTAGAGACGCCGAGAGAAGTAATTCAAGCTCCAGACGGCGCATCTTCTACTGCTTCCACTACTACAAACAAAGGTAAGAGACAATTTCTTACTTTAAATAATGAAATACTTACAGAGACCAACCTTATAATGTATGTGAAATGAAGGAGAGTGAGTAGCAATGGATGCACTGGCACCTGAAGTGAAAACATCAATGTTGTGATGACCAGAGGTTTGAAAAGTCTCACTGGCCTGGCAACCCAAAGGACTTTCACTGCGAGTCATTGCGGATAGTGGCCTAAACCACAATCGGCAGGAACTACAGAATTGTGAGACCCTCAGTCAGGAGAGGTTTTAGCCGGTAAGAATCTGACATTACATCCAGATTTAGTGGCGGTGTCTATGTAAGATTTCTTCTCCTCAGAAAACACTTTAGAATTAAAAGTTCTCTTGAAAAAGCCCTTACAAGACGAAACACATTTAGAGTTTAGCTCTATTAAACGACTGAAACATTAAAAAGCAAATAGTGTCTTATTTAGTGTATTAATTTTATTATATTTTGTCTAATATATTAATGATAGATAAGCAACATTCATACCGATGATGCAGAATCCCTAAAATTAACCTAGTTTAAGTTTTATATTAAAGCCAGTTTTAACCATCCGTTAGTTTTTTTTTTTGGCTGACGTAAAATAAGAAGAACAAATCGATCAACAGCTTCAACGAATAATCTTTTTTTTTTTATTTTTCTCTATCATTTTTACATCATTTTGTCAGACCAAGAAAAACTGAACGTCTCCCGATATTAGGCGAGAAATTGGTTGATTGATTGGTAGAAAAGAAAGCTCTGACTCTAAAGTCTAGTAGACTAATTGCATTTCCTGCTGTAAGTTGGTTGATGCAAAGAGATTAATTATTGTTACTAGCTGGCGCCACCTCCTCAGTTTAGGGTACACAAATAACGTGAAAAGCCGTTTCTTCATCAAAGTTTCTACAAATGAGTTTCTTTCTATAGATTCCTAGTCTGGACAAGAGATTCGTCACTGTCCTGATTTCGTTTTTATGTGAATTTAGTTCTTCTAACTGTGTTTTTGCCGTGGATTGCTACTAGTTGAGGTTTTTAGGATACCAAATGGAGATTCAGACTCAATTGTAGCTGCGGAATTTCTTTTAATTATCTCATCTTGATATGTTTATTCAAGCGTTGATGGAAGAAAATTTAGTAGGATGTCTATTGCTGCAGTCTACGGCAGGGGTCATCATGCTACTAATCCACAGGTTATCATTATTTTTTACATGATTATATACAGGCAGTCTACGTTCGACAGATTGAGTCCCCAGATTTTTCCCGCTGCCTTATTAATATTGTAGCAGACTCGTGCCTTGCAAGCTGGTTTGCATGTTCACTGCCTAGGATACTCTTGTATCCTGATACTCACGACGAAGAATAACCTTGTTGTTAGAGCAGTAAAGTTTTGAAAATAGTTCCAGACATTCAGATTTTATTTGATTATATGCAAGTGCTTTCTGCGAACCTAACTGTCAAAGAAAATAAGAGTGATCCTGCCCATGTGGCCTGACCCTGTTCCTTCTTCAGGTTCTCTCGGAGGTAGGAAACAATTATATGTATTTCTTTTAACACTACAATGCCTCACCTATTGTGAGACTGGAGGTACACCATGTATTGTAACCATGGTTAGTTTTTGACCCATATGCAAACCAGATGAGGTTTCCTGGCAGATTCTGTGTTAAATAAGATTCTGCCTTCCAGTCAGTCTGAATGGTGTAGGACCTAGTGAAGTTGTAAGCTTTAGGTACGGTATCGCTATTCATCTTCAATAATGGGTTCATTACCATGCATTTGATGTTGATGTGTGCAAGGATAGGGCCAATCCACCTGGCCGTATTTTGTTCCAGCTTATATGCTCCCATCTGGACCTCTGTCTTGATTATCATATCAAAGGAGGGAGATTTAGTCGGGCTACTGTTGAAGTGATTCTCATGGCACCTGTAATGCTCCGGCAGGCCAGTCTTTGAGTCGTTTCTATCTAACATACAACCACACCGTTGGTTACCATGGGTCAGTGTAGAATGTATGATTTTACTCTTCATGCTTTCTTCAGGGCCTTTTTGCTACCATTTTACCTGTGATTATGACTTTCTACTAATGTGGATCCCAGTAAGCTTTTCAAAATTAGACCTAGGTACTTAGCTTCATGGCTCAACTGCAGTTGTGTTCTAAAGTTCTAACTCGCTCAGCTTTCTTCTTTTTGTGAAGAATTTAAGTGTTGATTTTTAAGGATTTACCTTAAACATCTAATTAATTTTACAACTTCTCCAATTGAATTTTACCTGCTTCCATTTTTAAACATAAAAGTTAAATAAATAAATCTTTAACCGAACTAAAATATACTAAAAAGTACTTTACGTTAATCGAAAACTTGTAAAGTGTAAGCTGCAAAGTAAAATCTCATTAAATTTAAAACCAACCACTCGGTTCCTTTACTTCAGAAAAACTCATTTAATTTCAAGCACTTTTTGGAACTACGCCACGTTCAAAACATTACTTTTTCTGATTGGTAGTGGTCTTAAGTTTATAAAAGATTTTACTATAAACTGCAGGGAGAAAATGTATTTTCTGTTCTTAAAATTTTTATATCAACAACTTCGATTTACTTTTGATAATACATTAATTCGACTTTAGAAACAGTTTAAACTTAAAAGCGTTCATAGGCGACAAAAAATATCAAATATAAAAAAATTCTATTTAGATTTCTGTTTCGCAAATTCAAAAAAGTTGTTTATTAAGTAACAAGTCAAAAGAAATAAAGTTAAAAAATTAGTTGAAAAATCGACTTTAAATAATTAAAAATTAGAAAGAATTAGAACCTTTTTATGTTAGTCCGGTCAAGTTTGTCCTAAAAAGAGAGGTAAGGTTACCAAAATTCCCGTAAAGCTGAAAATTTGTACAAATGTTCGAAACACCATTACAAATAAGTTGAATTTATTCAAGGACAAAGCGGGGAAAAATGGGTTTTTCGCCTTTTTCAGCCAAACGATAAGTTTTATCATCGAAATAGTTCAGATCAAAATTATAGATCATAAAATTATCTATATCTTATACTTTTTTCATAACAGTCACCGTTATCGAGATATCATCGCTCAAAAAGTTGAGAAAGCTGCGTTCTCCATAATATGCATTGGTACGCTGCGTAAAAACATCACTGGAGCTGTAATACGAGTTGAAATATTTTTCTATCGGTAAATTACCTTAAGAAACTCAGTTCTCTACCCTCTAAGACAGTGCAAACTTGAAAAACATGTGCCTCCTATTCAACTGTCCGCGTGGCAAGGGTCGTATACCTGCTCTCTTTTCAACGGCCGAATAAACGAAATACTATTAGTCTGTAACTTTCCTTCGTAGTGAAAACACGAGTTTTATGTTCATCGTTAATATTTTCTAACCTTATTTGTGCTGTTTAAATTAAAAAAAATAAATGCTGATATAAATGTAAATACGCTAGACGGTAACAACACGCTACACATCATGGGTCTCATTCAAATCGTTACTCAGTTCAGTCTTACTAGAAGAGCCCATACCACGCATAAAAGAAGCTCTTTCAGCAAAAGATTTCGCGGAAATAGCTCAAGTACCAATACAGATTTATCAAAATGATGGTTACAGCAAAATAAATGTTCAAGATTTTGCTTATGGAAGTGAAGCAACCGTATCTTTACTGAAAAAAATCGATATAACATGGTTCTATGGCAAGTGGAAGAAGTTATCGTTACCTGGTTGGCATGGTTTTATTGAACGTATTACAAGTAATCTTAGGGATTATTCCAAATCTCAAATCACTTTTTTCCAATTATTCATCAGCCAGCTAGTAATTACAATATAATATACACAACTTTACTGCATTAGAGAATGCCAAGTGTAATGGCCATAAAGTATGTATTGTGACTTTTGATCAACCTCTGTATGCAAAAGCTCGAGAAATTGTATCTGCTGCATCTGAGAACTCTGAAATGTTAAAAATCATAATCAGGCTCGGAGGATTTCATTTACTTATGTCATTTCTTGGAGCTATTGGTTACATAATGCAAGGAAGCGGCATGAAAGAAATACTTTCTGAGATTTGTGCATCAAAATCATTAGATAAAATGCTTAACGGTCATGCTTATGCGAGAGCTGTTCGAGCTCACACATTACTTCAGCTTACTTTAGCAATGATAATATTGCAAGAACTCAATATTGATGACGTTATGGATGCAGATCTTATCGTAAATGTAGAAAACCTATAAGATAATACAATTTCATATGATGATATTGAAAGTGACGATCAATTATCCGGAGCATTACTTGATAAGTTTAATCAAAAACTAAAAGAATTTGAAGAACGAGGACCTACTGCGAAACTATGGGTTCAATATGATTACAATTGCAAAAGAGTTCATAAGAGCTGAGCGCAGGAGGGATTCGAAAGCTCATTTAAACTGCGTTAGAGAAATGCTCCCTTATTTTCACGACAGTTTCGATTATTTTAAACTATTTCTTCTTTTTTTTAATCATTACATAGTACAGTATGGTTCGTGGAATAGGTCTACCGGGGAAACCACGTTAAAAAACGCGTCAAGTATACTACCTCACAGGTGATGTGGAAACGTGTGCATATTTTGGAGAACGCAGCTTTAAACTTTTTGAGCGTGGGATCGTTGGGGACTTGTGATAACTTATTTGTAATAGTGTTCCGAATATTTGTACAAATTTTCAGCTCTATGCGAATTCTGGTAACCTTGAATCTCTACTTTGACCGGACTATACTGGTAACGAATATAGATTCTAAATAGAGGTGCCTTTCTTGGTTAGAAAGCATCGCTAGTCGTAGGTACCAAAGTTTACACAGTTTAATTTTGGTACCCTCATAGCAGATGGAGCAGAGATTTTATTCCAAGTATGTGAAAAATGATCAATGTATACTAAATGTCTTCGTGGCCGAGATGTCAGGAGTGTTGGGAAATTATATTTTGCATTTTATGCGAAATATACAGATATTTTTAATGTTTCTATAAAAAATATGTTATTAAAAGTATTATGAATTTAAGTAACATATTTTTATAAAAATATTGATCGATTTCTTCGAAGAAACAAAATACTAGATATTTTATTATTATAATATTATTACAATAATTTTAAATTGTGTTCGAAAATATTTTTTTTATTTTTTGACTAAAAGGGTTGAATTAAAAATAATAATTCTAACGCTCTTGTGGAAATATTTATTGTTCATATGAAAAAAATATTTTCAATATAAAAATGCATGAAGAGGGATTAGAACTTATGCCATATAGAAGGACAAAAAGTTTAACAGTATTAATATTTCTTTTACTTAATCATCTAGAAAGGGAACTTGTGGTGGGGAGGAACTGTTGTGGAGGCAGCATGCGAGAGAGATAGCATCAAAACAGTGATCACCGCTCTAAACAATCCCATAAGAACAGCGCTTCTAGAAGGATTCGTTGATACTGGTAAAATAATATGATGAAATTTAACTGCTAATAGCTGTCTCCAAAATATCAAATAATCAGGTTCTGAGCTCATATATATATATATATATATATATATATATATATATATATATATATATATATATATATATATATATATATATATAATGCTGAATCGTCTTTGGCTTTTGAGATATTTAAGCACAAATGTATCCAAAAGTGACTATTTTGACTGTTTTAAGTTAGACCAAGAGGCGTTGGAAATACATATGAAAACAGTGGTGAAATTTATGGAGAAAAACTATCTATTCACTTAATGGGAACTTTTCAGGTCCATTCTGATAGTAAAAATTCTTTCCTACAAACTAAGATTTTTGGATGTAACTATTGATCCCTCTGCTTTGCACAGGCAAGAATATCATTATAAATGAGGACGATCTAATGGTGCTTTTGTAAGCGTGAAAGTATATGATGTAAAAGTATGCTCTTCTATTTTTTGTCAATAGTTAAACGCCAAATAAAGTTATTAAAGGTAGTCCATAAACGATAGACATGTGCAGTTGCACAATTATTTTTTGAACGTTTTGACTTCTCCAACTTGCCATGATGGAAAGTAATTATTTAAAATTATACATCGATGTATTATAAGTACACCTTCTGTGACGTGGTTGTAATAGTAAGAGGCAAATTTGAGAAAACCCTGTGGATATAGTTCAAAGAGGACTTGAATACACTAGATAATGGTGCCAGATGATGGGACTAAACACTAACCTCACCAAAACCACCCTAAAAGCCTTCACAAGGAAAAGAAACCTCAATCTGAAAACCACCAAAATGGATGGGAATGTTATTGAGTGGAAGTCAGAGGCTAAATATCTGGAACTGACCTGAGGTAACAAACTCGTCTGGAACAAGGATGAAAAAGAAGTAATCAACAAGACTACCAGAGCCTTGATGGTCTGTAGAAACTCTGCGGGGAAAAGATGGGGTATATACCTAAAAATCCTGCAGTGGATGTACACTGCAATAGTAAGGCCGATCATCACATATTGGGCAGTGATCTGGAGCAAAAGAGCCAATCTGGCTACTACGAGAGCTAACCTCTCGAAAGTTCAAAGACTGACCTGTACATGTATAACCGGGACAATGAAAATCTACCCAACGGCAGCCATGGAACTAATCTCAAACCTCACACATCTACATATATTTCTAGAGAACATGGCGAAGAAGACGATTTATAGGATGATGAGAGATGAGGTCATAAAACGAAGGCCCAATCTCTTATCCAGAAATCAACAAATCCCAGACATTCTTCAGGATGAAATGAAAAAGAAATTCAACTTTGTGGAACACTTCAGCCCAAAGTTGAGTCGCAAGAGGGAATGAAACAGAAATACCATTGAAAAACTCAGCAAGACATCCATTATATGGTATACAGAATGCTCCAAAACAACAAAGGGAACCGAAGTTGGAGTGTATGGACCCGGCAGCAGATACTACAGAAGCTTGGGTAAGTTACCAAGCATTTTCCAGGTAGAAATACATGCCATTAGGATATGTATTCAATTCAACAATGAAAAAACTATCATGATTATCATCATGTCGGAGACTCAAGCAGTCTGAGCTCTCAAGTTATCAGCTCTAAGACGGTCTTCGAATTCCTAGAGAAATGAAATGATATAAGAAAGAATAATAAAGTCACCCTCATATGGGTACCGGGACATACCGGGATAGAGGGGAATGAAATATTAGACACGCTCGCGAGAAAAGGGGCTGAGATACCATTTCTGGGGCCAGAGCCTTTCTGTGAAATCAGTAGTAGCGTAATGCTGGAAGATCTAAAGATAGAAGAAGAAAGCAGGAGATCCAATTATTGGACGGAATTGCAATGATTGAGACAAGCAAAGATACATCTTGGGAACCACGATTAGAACATATTCAAAGAAAGCATAAAACTAAGTAAAAATCAATTCAGAGTTCTGACAGGACATCGCAACCTGATGGAACACCTCAAGAAACTCGGACTAATAGAAAGAGAAGAGTGCAGATTCTGCGAGGAGGACGATGAAACCTCTATTCATATGCTTTCAGAGTACAGTGCTCTAGAAAACCCTAGGATGCGGTTCTTGGGAACACGCCAATTCGAAGAAGGGAAGCTACTCACGTAGAAGCCGTTCAACATCCTAAGGTTTCTGAGGGAAATCAGACTGGAGGACCTTTTTTATCTGATAAGGTAATTCTTACGACTGAGCAGCAGTAGGAGGGCACAATAGATCTACCAGGTCTCAGTGTACAGACCCCAACTCTACGCACATACATGATAACTAAACACCTTTCTCGAGAAACTGCACAACCAAGAAGATCAAAATTAAATAAAAATATAAATAAATAAATTACAACAAAAAATCAAAATACAATAAGGCGAGAGTTTGGCCGCATATTTCTGATACCTAATTGTATTCTGAAGTTACACAATATTTTAGGTATGATTTATTATATAAAAATCGTTTAAATAATTAACAATTAGCCAAAAAATCGTGAAAAGTATGGAAAACTAAACATCTTTACAAAATCACTAACATCCGTGAAAAGGGAAAAAAAGAAAATAAATGAAATATTTTTATAAAATTAGTTCCAACATTAAGTAGAGAGATATATATTTTTTTATATATCGATACTATTATAAAGTTTAACGGCATCATATGAAAATGATTTTCTAAAAAATGAACTTTTATATTTCGGTATATTTAGTAAACAAGCCGATTTAATCATGACATTACTAAGATTAAACCTAAGATCTAACTTTATACGAAGGTAAGGAGGAAGTGTAGAAATGTCAGTAACCTAATTCCCCAAATTTGACTTATTAGCAAGTAGCTTAAACTCTTAAGATTGTCACTTATCCTGCAAACTTCCTTAAACTATAAATCTACAGCACATATTCTGCACCCTTTGTATGAGGTTTCTAGTAATTACATCTGGACAAGTTCCATAAAAAATATTACACACAACTTTTATCTCAGAATAAAATTTAGGGAATTCTTATTACTGTAAAGAATTTTTAAGATACATGATTTCTGAAGCAAATTATTTTCGTGGTGAATAACTATTATTTCATTATGAATGATAAGATTAAAATTGTTTTCTTTAACTTTTTTTCCTTGCTTGTTGCCGCCAAATCACATATAATATGATTTACTAACATTAATCTTAAGATTATGAGAAGCAAAACGAAGTGTTTTATAATTTGTGAATATATATTCATCAAGCCGCGTCATAACAGTGATAAACCTGAGTTCCATCTATGCAAACACAGGTAATAAGCTTTGAGTAAAAATCAAATGTATATTCTAAGAATAATAAGAGCCCTAGCACAGAACCCTGAGGTACCCGTGAAGATGTCCCATTCTTCTTCAAGTGCCTTCTACATTGCGAAGGTTGGCAATCATAAAAGCTATTTTAATTTTTGAGGCAGTTGCTTTAAATAGTTGTTTTCAACTGCATCCAAACCATTCCCTTAGGTTTTTTAGCCATGAAATTCGTCGTCGTCCTACGTCTCTTCTGACACTTATTTTGCGTTGGATTATGAGGCGTAAGATGCTGTACTTTTTCCCCGCATAATGTGTCCAAAATACTGCAGTTTTCTCTGTTTTACTGTTATCTCGACTTCATTTTCTTTCTCCATTCTTCTCAACACTTCAGCGTTCGTAACTCGATCACCCACGAAATCCTCTAAATTCTTCTATAGGTCCACATTTCAAAAGAGTTAAGTCTTCTTATTGCCTCTCGATTCAGTGTCCATGCTTCCATTCCATAATATAGAACACTATATACGTAACATTTAGTCGTATTTTCAGGGCTAACGTTAGATCTTTACTACAGATAACCTTTTTCATTTTAATAAAGTTGGCACGTGCTTTCTCGATTCTGGTTTTTATTTCGACGGTATAGTCATTATTTTCTGTAATTAGGGTTCCCAAGTAAGTGTAGTTCTTAACTCTTTCTATGTGCTGGCCTCCTACCATTAGGGTTTCATTATTATTGGTGTTGTTTTTACTAATTATCATGAACTTGGTCTTTTTCGTGTTAAGAGAGAGTCCATATTCTCCACTAACTCTTAATATTTTATTCATTATTTTTTTCTAGATCTTTCAAACTATCAGCTATTATTACGATGTCATCTGCATACCTAATATTGTTGATTAAAACTTCGTTTACTTTTATCCCCGCTGTTTCAGATTCAAGACTTTCCAATATGACCTCTTCAGAACAAGCGTTAAATAGTAAAGGTGACAATATACACCCTTTATTACCTCTTTATTAAGTAAAATTTTTTTATTAAATATAACTCTTTGATTACAACCATATATATGATTCTTACAAAACTTTAACAAAGTGCCATCGAAAACAACATATTTAAGTTTTGAAAAGAGAATTTTATTATCTTCTGTGTCGAAAGCTTTAGAAAAACTCGATTTTTACATGTCGAGATTATCCCAGACATACAGACAGACGAGATCGGTAAATTTATTTTTATTTTATGTAGTGACCGAGGAATAACCTCAATCTTTCCCAAGTAATGCTGAAACAATGTAACGTCTGTGGACTGCTTTAACGTGAATGAATATCTTCTGACCAGGTAATATTATGAAGGATTTTTGAGAACAACGCTATTTATAAGGAACCTAATTTACCTTTATCTGAACCGGCTTTTCAGTGGAATATACTTCCTCTTTTTCGCCGCTTTTTTTTCGGTTATTTACGATCTTCCGAATAATACCGGCATTATATTTTACTTACGGAAAATTGGTCTCCTGGGCTCGATTCGAAGCTTACCTAAAACAAGAGAAAGGAAAATTAGGAACAAATCTTGCTTAGCTTTTCTTGAGACTACGGAAAAAATGAGATAAAAAATATTACTGAAACTAATTAAATATAAAGAATCGACCAGATGACTTTTTCTTGTTCTATACAGGATGTTTCAGAAAACTATAATATTAAATAATGCGAAAGTTGTCTATTCATATTAATGTGGTTTAGCTGATGCTTTTTTACAACGAATTCCTTTGAAGAATTAGCATGTCCTCAGAAATAGGGCCCGTTGTATGAATGCTAAATAACGCGATAATATTTTTATTTATATTTGGAAAAGTGTTGTGAAACAGTGCAAGTTCTTTTATCTCTAGGTACACATACCAATTATCTTTTCTAATTGAATTATTTAAACTAGTATAACATGCTAATCAGGAGGTCAATTCAAGAATAATGATAATGTTGCAACGCTGGTATTTCAAGCCAAAACCGTACAATAAAGTGAGATAAAGTGAAAAGAGATTCAATAATTAATTAATAGAAACTAAAGCAAAATCACTAGAGTACAGTTAAAGGTTGATAGCCACATCAGCGAGTAAAAATGCCAAGCTAACCCCTCTGCCGGAGAGTAGTGGGTTATTCAGAGTGCCACTGCATCGAGAGCTAGGTTGAGTGCAGAAAACTTCTGCGTTAGAAGCTAGCTTTCAACTTTACTCCTATAGATAATCAAGTACACAAAAAGACGTATATACGCAAGTCAGCATGTGGATCAAATAATGCTCATAAATAAATAGTAAAATAAATTCTTTAATTGAATTATAAAGGTGTAGCTGTAATGTAAGCTAGATATATTAATGAAGTTCAGATAAATTCACAATAAAGTCACAACACAACACACACTATTATCTAATGGCGCTGAAATATAACGCAAACCCTGTATGTACTATAATCATGGAATACCGGAAAATTACGCAACGCCTTACAAAAAAAAATGGAATATTCTAAATTATAGGATATTATTAACACATAAAAAGGGTAACAATAAAAGTTTGCCCAATAGATGGTCAGACTGTTTGCTAGCTGTGTGATATATCTGCTTGATTGCTTAGGTAATAGTCCAACATAAAAAAGGTTGACACAAAAGTTAACCCTAAAACAAACAGTAGAAAAAATACTAGTAGTAAAATAACCAGTAGGAAGAATCCCGGTAGTAAAGTATCCAGTAGGGAGGGACTTACAAAAAAAGAAGAGTTTAAGACTACTATAAAAATTAAATCAAAAAAATTTATTACTCAACCCTTGCCAAGATATAGAAAAATATTTTTAAAGAAAATTTTAAACTTCCTACATATTAAAAAAAAAAGATATTGAAGGTCATCTTTAAGTTAGAATAACAAGAAAATGAGATATTAATAGACAACTAATTAAAAATAATTAAACAAGTAATTAATTTATAGTAATAACTGTTTAAATTCATAAACTCAAGGTAGATTATTGAAAAGATAGATAAACCTACAATACAATACAATAAAAATTCAGTCTAACACTGGATGATTAAGAATAATTAGTTTAATATAAGGACTTACAATACAATATAATTAATTACTCAATTAAATTAACCAACACTAAATTGGAAATATTAATAATCTTTAGGATTTAGGACCAGTGGATGACACTACATACTTACTTTTATTAACATTTATTACTATTAAATAATCAGCTTAAACTTGGTAAAAATACACGCAATTTTAATTTAATTCAAAGCCTAAAATAATAAATCAAAATATAATCAAAACGTATTCTCAATATTCACCATAATACTATGTGAAAAGGCCAGGATACACATTTTAGCATTAACTTTTTAATTAAATAAAAATAAATGAACGTTTTGATGATATATATATTTTTTAATTTTAACTTAACTTGACCTACCTCAAGTACCTAAATATTGTAATCGAACACAAAAAAAAAACACAGGAGTCAAACTGGCAGTCGTCGAGGTAACAGACATATCACGATGGTTTTTTATTTTATTTTCACCAGTTTTAAACACAGAATGAGGCCAAGAGATTGAATATAATTCAAAAATTCTTTAAAATATATAAAATAAATTAATTTTCCTATAAAATGGGGCCATTGTAATACGTCTAGAATACAATACAAAAAAAAATAGTAATTTTTACATTAAATAGCAAAACTACTCTCAAAATCAATTTTCATTATTATAAAAAAAATAATTTAGGCATTTACAAAGTACAGCCATCGCACACTAAGGAAATTCTAGAAAAATTAATCAACGTTCAAAAAAGAAAGCAATAATTAGTCTTAAAATCCATTCAAAAAAACCTAATAATGGACTAATGCAGTCAACTTAGTTAATAATGAAACTTAAAATAGCATACTATTATGACCAGATTCAAATTAGATATTAAATAAACGTGACAAGAATCAATTTAGAGCTTAAATCTTAATAAATCAAATATTTGTGAAAATTCGTTTTAATAAATTTTAATTAATGGATCTTAGCCGATGCTGTTATTGGGGTTTAACAGAATTGGCACGTGCATAACTGCTAAGATCCCTGTCTCCAGGTTTATCTCGGTAAAAATAACTCAAAACGCCAAACAGGCAAAAGACATAAAGTAGCCAATCAACTAAATTCAATTAACGACTTTCTAGATCAAGATCCTAAATGATAACCAAAATAAATTGAGATGGAAAATGTCTGCAGTTTCTTCAGCCGGGTCAAACAGGAAAAGTGAAAGTCAATGCCACAAATGTGCTCCATTTAAATACACAATCTACACTGAGCAACAACTGTCAGCTGAATCATTATATTTTCGAATCAAAATTCAATAAGTAACCCATAATTTTTTTTTTAATTAAATTAAATTTCCTCCCAAAAATTATAAAAGAGAAATTTATGGAATCCAACTCACATAAAAATGACTAAAAGAATGGTTAACGATGTAAAATAGCCTATATACAAATTCGAAAGTGGCATGTGACCTTAACCTAAGAATAATATAAACAAAATCTACGGAATTATTCAAAATGATTTAAAGAAAATTGCCATGAGAAGGACAAAAAGAAGAATTTTACTTGAATATTAGTAGGCAGGAAAACCGAGATCTGTCTGAAAAAAAGCTTACAGTAAAATCAGCATTAATAAAAAACAACCATGCACTGTGTAGTAAAACATTAATAATAATGGCCAAACTGATAATGAAATGTAACTTAAAACTATATTTGGTAGTGTAAGAAAGTAGGCAAAAATTCAAGAAGAGAAAAATAGCCGAGCTGACAAAGAAGTTAGTAAGGAAATAGATTACCAGGGTTCGTAAGATGGTAAAACCAAAATGCACCGCCTATATTCAAAGAATTTATAAGAGATGCTTGAAGAAAGGGATACTGTGTTTACCCATAACGTGAGTATTTGAAACAAAAAGGTAAAATTAATCGAATTGGCCATAGTAAACTTAAATGAAAATTGACCTTGACAGTGACAATAAAGAAAACTATGATTTTCCGGTTGCCTAAATTATTATGTCATTTTTAATACGTAAATATTATCTAACAATAATTTCCGATAAAAAATGTCTTTAAATCCTCTTTTTGTTGATATTAATGGTAAATTCTAAATTTGCAGTTAAAGGAGTAAAAATATATCTGCGTGTGTCAAACATCAAAAAAAGCCCCTTCCACACCAATAATAAACAACGTAACAGCAATTTATCGTTGTTTAAAGCTACTGGTATGGGCGAGGCTTTTTTACATATCATATGAACATATTGAAAAATGTCTTTGCTTATTTAGCGTTTTGTCTAGAAATTCAGTGGATTTGGGATAAGGAATCGAGATGGCCGTATAGTGGACCAACCAAGCGATAACGTTATATTCTTGGTAGGTACTTCTCAACATTTGCAATGAAATCCTATTAAGTCTTTTATGTAATGATCGTATTTCTAATAGAAACACTTCCCACAGTCGACAATATGATTTAGAGCTTAAACAGATTCGCCTTATCAACACTTAGTAAACTTCATCTCTATAAATTTATTGAATTTTTCAAGTAGATAACTTTTCTAGTTACCCTCGTAATGCAAAGTCCTGATAAATGGTCCGTACTTGTTTTGCAAAATCACGTAACGTTATAGTGGACAAAAAATGTTACAACATTGACCTAATAGATAAAGAAGGTTGAGGAAGAAAAGGAAGAGATGTTTTAACGGAAACGAGCCGCCGCCCGAGAGCATAATAGAACTGTAATGAAAGAACAATAAAGGAGGATTAGGGCGGATTTTTAATGTCTTTGAATGATAAAGTAAAGCCCTGGTGACCTTTTCGGTACTTCGTAATTAAAAAGTTCGTCCTGGAAAAACAGAAAATCACCGACATTCAGATTTCTGTTTTGCTTTTCAAACAAAATAATTAAATTGTTAAGGAAATGTTTGCGATAGTTAAAAAAAAGTCCGGTTAGAAACGTTGAAAAATAAAAATAAAAAAGGCAACAAGTTTTTTTTCGATGACGTTATCTTAAGTATAAGTGTTCTATAATTTTAACTTTTCAGTTTCCATTTAAATGTCGAAATGATGTGTTGTTATGCACCAGTGTTTATAAGTTACATTTTTAAGTATTATGCAGTGTCGTTCTCAGGGGCGGATCCAGCCCCTCTCTTTGGGGGGGGGGGGGCGGTGATATCACAAGAGTATAGTATGGCAAGCGAGAGCAAATTGTCGACGGGGGGGGGGAGGAGGGGGTAGATATCAGTAACATTCCCATTTCTAGTGTAAAAGGCAGGGTCAGGTCTATTTTCGGGCAGCATACACATTCCTAGTATAAGAGGCAGACTCGCGTCTAGTTTCCTGAACTCAAAGCTCTTGGGGGAGTGGCTATCGCAAGAAACACAAGTTGTCAACGGGAGGAGACTGTTAGCAGCATACACATTCCTAGTATAAAAGGCAGAATCGGTTCTATTTTCCTGAACTCAAAGCTCTTGGGTAGGGGAGGGGCGATCGTAATCATATACATTCCTATACTCTATTCAAGAATTAGAGAGAGTAATAAAGCTGGTACTGAAACCTCCTAAAATCGTTAAACCAGGGCATTTTTTCCTCAACGAAAAACTTATTACTATGAATGTTTATGATGCCTTAAAATATAAATAGATGTGTTCCAACATGACAGGAGTTGGCAAATCTACTATGTACCGAATACTGAAGGAGAAAAAAGCAACTAGAATTGTTAGTACTCCCAAGTCACATTCGATCATAGGCAGACGAAAAACCTCGTTGAAAGAAGAGATGTAAACTGCAATAAAAAGAGTTGTACATCTTATTATGAGAAGTAGATAACAACCGTCAACAAAATTCTAACTAAAATCAATTAAGATCGGGATTTACCTGAAATCAAAAGAACGGAGCTCTGGAAATTGCTCAGAGAACTTAATTTTTGTTGGGAAAAACCACATAGGAAATCTGTTCTTATAGATCGTCCGGAAAATATCCCTTGACGAAGGAAATATCTCTCTCAAATAAAAGGTAGAGTTGCTAGAAATAACACAACTTACAAAATTAGTAATTTATCAGAACTTTTGAAAGATTTTTGGAATAAAGTTACTGCAGAAAATTTGGAAAAATCCATATAATAAAAGAATAAAAGAAAATGTGGAAACTCGATCTAATGATCCGTGAGATAGAGGAACCAATTATAATTAATTTGGGCGAAGATAGCGTCACTGACTTGGATTACGAATTAGATACGTAATGTTTACCAGCGTAAACACAATTTATTATTTAAATATTTTTAACATATAAAAATTAATTACATTTGAATCCCTTTTTAATGTTTAATTGTAATTCTGCAGATGGTTTAAGAAATAAATAAACTGAAACGTCAAATGTCCTAAAAATATTTTTAATTAATAATAAAATGACCGATAGCCCAAAAAAATTTTCACATTATATAGACGAATTTATTTTTTGATATATGTTTAACTTCTTGTATTTTTGACAATGGGTATTTTGTAAGTATTTAAATTATAATTTAGAATTTTTTGAGAAAAAAAAAGTTACGCTTTATTCTGAATGTGCCTAAAACGGTTTCTATGCCAAAATTAAAAATAATAAAAATACAGTTGTGATTTGTGTTAGATATGTCAAAATTGTCTATATTTTCTAATAATAATAATTATTAAAAAATCATAAGAAATAAAATAATATTATAAAAACTTTTTATTTTAAGTTTATTACCGAAATAATATTCTATGCCATAAATACTTAGTGATAAAATAAACCTCTTTCCAACGTCGATGACAAGGATTAAAATCTTGTTAACACTTCATACATCCAAATATCTATTGTTATCCAACCCAAATGGTCTATTATTATAGACCTATATTTTTGATTATAAAATTTCTAACCCATTCCTATGAAAAATATATGTCTAACAGATTTTGCCAAAGACACCGGACTAAAGAACACACGTATTTTGCGAAAAAAAAAAGCGTAAAAAATTATTTATTACTCTCTCTAGTTCTTGAATAAACTATAGTGTAAGAGGCAAAATTGGGTCTATTTTCCTGAACTCAAAGCTCTTGGGGAAGGGGGGGGGGCGATCGCCCCCCCCTAGATCCGCGCCTGGTTCTTGTACTTGCTTTTCTCGTATAATATATAATATTTTGAAAAGTGGATAAATCCTAATCAAGTCAGTCGTGATAACTGCTTCGAATTTAGTAAACTCTACTTGAAACAACGACAGGTTTGGGTCTGCATGTAACGATACGTTAATCAAGAACACCAATTACTTTCCACTTACTTAGGTTAAGGGACCGCCAAGTGACCGCTACACTTGTTAAACCATCTTTCGAGATGTGAAATGTGTACATAGTCTTGCATAACATCATTTAAGACCCACAAGGTGTCATGTAGAAAACATTGTATCTTCTAACACTACCTTTAATAATTTGCAGAATATACTACATTATATCGCAACGTCTGTGAGCCGCTTAAGAAATATTTACGGCTGCGACCTGTAAGATTCTTTATCACCTTTAAAAAACTGAAATGTTCCTTTCAAGAATTTGCCAACATAGATTCCTATAAAATTTTATGGTTTTTAATATAGGAAAAACATATTTCTGAAACTACCTTTTTATATCGTATTTCATAAAGGGATTTTTCTTCCACGCCGAAAGATTTTGATTTAAGAGAGATATTGTAGAAATTATATTGTCTCTTCGACATATCATGAGGATAAAAGAAATCTCCGTATTATTATGGAATCATATAAAAATCTTTAAAAAATTTTAACCCACAAAAACATATTTATCAAAAATGAGAGCAATTCTTGTTTGCATATAAAACTAAGCGAAATTTCACATGGAGCCCACTCTATAATATATTTGTTGTTAAGTCTGACATTTTTATTTATAAATATATTTAATTTTCTGTGTCTTTAGTTAAGCAGGTCGGGAATATGACAGTTATTAGTTATATCAAAAGGTATAGCAACAGTATGTTGAATTGATGTTATTTATGTTGTTTACATTAACTTTAAAATTTCATCTTGGCCAAAAAATGGAATTAACTCGTAAAGGAGCTGTCGACGGGGGATGCATCAATTTTTCTGAGTTCGAAGCTATTGGCGGGGGTCAATCGCCCCCATGGATCCACACCTGGATCTATTTGTTGAATGTGGTTGTTGTGATACATGTTATGTAGGCCAAACAGGAAGAAGTTTCAAAACACGAATAATGGAACAAGAAAGGTCATTAAAAAAGAAAAAAAGAGGGTCTAATTACAAATTTACGAATTTATATGTATCAGATAGGCCAAAAACCTATCTTGTTATGAAAGTCAAGAAATAAATAGAACCAAAAAGACTAGGAAATCTCTAAATAGTCAATTGGAAACCACCACGCCCTCTTTATTAAATATGTATGACACCACAAAACCTTTTTAGAGCATAAAACTATTGTTATGAACAAGAAATGGAGAGATTGTGTATTTAAATGTATATTTTATATATATACACACATATATATATATATATATATATATATATATATATATATATATATATATATATATATAAAATATAAATTTAAATACACAATCTCTCCATTTCTTGATTTCTTCAGTGTACAACCTGTTAATAACTTATTGTTATGAACGACTAGATAAACTTATTGATACGCCATCATATATAAATATTTCGACGAGTCATCTTTATTATATTGTGCAGAAAGGAATATTATATCGATGAGTCATATTTCTAGATAGATCTTAACTTTTATGCTATTATATTTGTTGTTATTTCTAGGAAGTTCTATAGGTATATAAATAGAGATAAGATATGAGTTTGAAGTTAGTTGTATAGTTGTATTGAATAGTGAAAATATTAGGAAGTAGTAATTAGATAGTTGTGATTTAGCAGTGTTAAGAAATATTTAATATAAGTATTGGAAGTATTAGTATCAGGTGTTGTGTGTTATTCTGCAGACCCATCGAACGATTTTAAAGAGAGAAAACGGTAACAATGGTGTTAGAAGTGAGGATTATCGCCGGGTCTCCAGAAACTCTATTGGCCATTAGAAGATATAGATAAAAATAGATTTCACTGTTGGAATATAAGTTAATTTTTGATAAGATTCTAGAGTGTTCTATTTTGATATCCAAACGGATCGCGAGAAATGAACTTCACCATCGGATTTGTCATTAAGAAAGAAAGCTAGAACTGAATTTTTAACAAAGTTTTCGAAATTCTCTTTGAAAACTAGAAGAGATAACAAAAAAAGGACTTCACCATCGGATTTGTCATTAAGAAAGAAACCTAGAACCGATTTTTTGACAAACTTCTAGAACATACTAGTTAGAAATTAAAATAGATAGCGAAAAACGTAATTTACCATGAAATTTGATATCAAGAAAAAAATTTAGAAAGAGTTTTAGGAAAAATTTAGAAGTTTTTATGGTAAATACTAGATAGCAAATAGCTGAAATGGAGCAAATAAATAAAACATTGGCTGATTTTATGGAACGTATAAAAGAAAATCTCCAAAAAAAAAGAACAACGTTGTCAACAAGAAAAACAGGAAGAAGAAGCACGTCGCCAACAATAAAAACAGGAAGAAGAGGACTGTCACCTAAAAGAAAAACAATGTCGTCTGAAAGAAAAACAAGAAGAAGAAGAACGTTATCAAACAAAAGAAAAACGACGATTTAAAGACAAACAACAAGAGGAAGAACGTCGCCAAAAGGAGAAACAGCAAGAAGAAGAAAGTCGCAAAAAAGAGAAGATAATATATATCATGGCTGTCAAGTGCCATCAACTTGTCAAAAAATTTAATGAAATGAAAAGTCTTCGGCGAAAAACCAGGACCGCGGTTAGAAATGAAGAAGATAATATAAATATTTTACTATATTTTCAAGAACCTTTTTACTCCACTATTGTAAAAGAAATTATTATTAGTTGGTATAATATTTAGAAGGTCCTGAAATATATATTACCGATGCCACATCATAATTCAATAAATCTTGATATAAAATTTACACCACACTCTAGTGTTATAAATATCATCCTAATAAATTTATAACAGTGAAGAATTTAATTGAAGAAAATACGATGAAGCTGTTGCAATATTGCTTGGAAATGGTACGCCATATTGGACAAGATGTTAAATGATCCGAATTTCGAATTAGAACGTGAGCAATTATTGAGTGTGTTGTGTTTGTTCCGAGGAGACAACGGGTGCTCATTCGTGTAGAAAATGCAACAGAACTATTCGTGCTATTTGTGCTATTCCGGAAAAAGATATGGCAGAAGGCTATGGTTCTAAAGTTGTTTGCCCTTTATGTGCTAACAACGCCTTAGCTATAGAGAATCGCATCATTTCCAAAGATAATTTAAAAGAGCAAGCTCAGAAAATGCTCAAAACTTCTGGAAAAAAATCTCCCCCTGGAGCACTGAGTCCCACGGTAAGAATCGCTTTCCGGAAGTCGACAGAGGTCGCGGTGATTCTCGCAATATACTAGCTGTAGTCTTACAAAAAACAGATGACGGACGTTATCAACTCGGAACAAAGCAAGTTGTTGTAAAGACATTCTATTCAAGACATCAGTTCACAGTTGGTCATTTAGAAATACTTAAAAAAGAAGATGTCTCTAATCAAAAAACGACACTCCATATAGTTGCAAATTTGCAATCTACGGGGCAGGTCAGGAATTTGTCAAATATATTTGCAAAAAACACTGCGATACTAAAAAGTGTTTATGTCTGAAAAGTAAGATTTTATGCACTTCAAAATGTCACAATAGTTCCTAATGTAACAATAAGTAATTTATATATATATATATATATATATATATATATATATATATATATATATATATGTACATATATATATATATATATATATATATATATACATACATATATATATATATATATATATATATATATATATATATATATATATATATATATAATATTATGTTACTTAAGCCAGAAGAATTTTAAGTTTCACATTAACTTTATTTTGATTTCACTGTAGATATAGAATTGTATATAATATATAGTTGATAGGAATTGTATAGAATATATATATATATATATATATATATATATATATATATATATATATATATATATTTAAATATCCTCTTTCAATTTAAATATTCACTTAGTTGTTTTAAAAACATGTTTTTAAGATTTTCATGCTCTATACTTCAAGAAGATCCGGGCGCACCAAAAATTTTGTATTACTTATTAGGGCTACGAAAAAAAAATTACGTGCTTTACTTAATATTGTTCCCGGTATATATTTTCCATGTCATTAAATAAAGGAAATTCTATATTCAGTCTCGGCATGAATCTAAATTTCCATATTATTGCTAGGCTGCCATATTGTTAGGCGGTGTAGTCGACATAATAATGCATATTTTAAGAGAATCACGCACATAGTTCCGTATATCTAAATAATATAAAAATTCAGGTTTTCTCGCTGCGTTTAAATTTTCTTCGGTATAATACATGCCAAAGAGATAGCGTCGTTAACGAAGTAGAAAACACGTGGATGAAAAAGACCGAAATGAAATTTTTATTATAGGATAGATTTAACGTGGCTATATAGCGCTACCACACTACAACCAAATTAACCAGTAGGTTAACAGGAGTCTAAATCTCTAAAGGGTCATTTCTAATCCAAAAACTGGATGCCGCGAGGTTTACTATAGATTTTTTCACTTGAACAGGCACAGAAGTCTATTAAACTATTACCGGTCTCATAACAATTTGTTGCCATCTCAGCGTTCCCAGTTGCTATTTGGATGCCCCATCCATGTCTATTACTTTCAAATTTCATGACAACGATGGTAGTTTTATGACAATTGGCAGAAGTTAGTTAGAACCTGTAATGTCGCACGTTAGAATATGAGTAGTACGGTCGGGTGAGTACAGCACGAGCGATCGAAGGGAAAATTGTATTTTTGTACACATGTTGCAATATCTCAGCTTCTAATTAATTTCTTACAATTTAAAGAAAAGTGACATATTAATGATTAAATCCAAAACTAAATGGCGTGGGTTTGAGGTCGGTAATATAATTATTAACAATTTTACAGTGCTATAAACATTTAAATTGTTGATAATAAATAATGTTATAATGGTTACACCTTGACCCAGCCGTGAGCTTTATTGTTGTGTGTTTTTACTTGTGAGAAGTAAGAGGTTCTCAAACCAACCGCTATATTTTCTGTTGTAGGTAAGATTTTTGTACACTATTAAATACTTTGCGGAATATATTTGTACTCATAATTGTTCTCAAACATAAGCAATTTATTTGCACACTTTTGTTTAAACTTAGTATTGATCCATACTAAACATAATTTAATTTCTAAAATAATCAATTCAAAATTGAAATTTTAAAAGTAGATGCTGCATTTATTACGTTATGTATTTCAGGGCTTTGTAACACAAAGTAGTTCACAATAAAGTATTTATTTTTCACCAAAATAAGTATTTATTTACAAAAATCAACAAACATATAGAAAAGAAGACATTAAGAATATATTCAACGTATAGTCATGTTATTAAATTAAACTCTGAATCTAAAATACAATGAAAGTTTCTTATTTTTTAAGCATTTTTCGTCCTGTAACATAAAATATCGAAGATCTTCCAGTGTTGGTTCTTCATGTGAAGAATCCATAGAATTTTATAATATTTCATATTCGGAATCTGATTCATCTCATCTCCTCTTTCTATTTTTATTTTGTTTAGCACCCTAATCCATAACGATTGATATACTTAATTTCGCACTGTGGCCAGAATTCTTCTTGGTCTTTCATAAAAACTACATAATTGAGCTCCATTGGTGCCTTAGGGTCATTCCTATGTTTTAAGACATATCTTCTCAGCATTACAAAATGAACATTGTGTATTTTTGCAGTAATACGGCAAAATTTTCCATTATTTGTCACTTCCGCAACAGCTGCACAGTGGGGCATTTTTCACCTTTCAGTCAAAAAATTTTATTCCACTCGTACGATGAGGTACGACTTTCTCATCAGGAGAAATTGAGATTGAAGTAATAACCGACGTATTGTAATATAGCTTTTTCTATTGTTATTATGTCTAGTACCTTTGGCTTAGGGTCAAATATGCTAATTTTCAAGAAAATTACGAAATTTCCAAAAATTTCTAAATGCTTAATAGAAGATATTTTTATCGAAAATCATCTTAAAAAATTCACTAAGGTAGGACTTTTTATGTATTTTTGTCACCTGAACACAATCCTGTAATCAAATGTACTCTAAGTGAACTATAAAAACACGTTTTTAACCATTTTTTGAAAAAATACGATAATTTAAGCTAAAATTCGGAAAAAACATCACATACAATATTTGATATTTTTAAGAAAAAACTCTATGAAAACAAGATGCAAAATACATTGAATTTTTTCCAGAAACACTATCGAATATATGTATGTCACTTATGAGATGATTTTTAACATATCCAGTAATAAAAACTATTTGAAACGCATCAGTACCGACGATGACAAGTAGGTATATGAATCTAATATGGAAACATCGCGATAATCATCGAAATGGTGACTGAAAGAAGACTAAACACCAAAAAGCGCACGTAAACGCAAGTTAAAAATCAAAGTTATGTTCTACGATTATCAAAACGTTGTTAACCAACCATTTTTCTCAGAGGACAAAACGGTTAATAAGAAATATTATGTAGTCGTTGCGTAGGACGATAGGCAAAAAACGGCCAGAAATGTATTAAATCAATTGGCTCTTACACCACGATAAAGCAATCGTCTCTCGTGAGTTTTTAGCCAAAAATTCAATCAATATCATTTCACCAGCACTGGTTGACCTGAAATAATAATAAGGCATCGTTTTAGGACTATTAAAGATATAAAAAGAAATTCACTACGTGAATTTAAAGGTGCGTATAAATATGAGGAAACGAGCGTGTGACGAGCGCGTCACGAGTATGCCTCGAACTTCTAACGAGACACCTTTGAATTTTGCCGATTCGTATTGTTATCGAGAGCCATCGTCGGCAGGTTTCAAAGAAGGTAATAATGCAGTTGGGTTACAAGAAGTCAATTTTTTATGGTTCCATTGTTTTCGAGTAGCTCGACCAATACTCGTAGCGATTCATTTTCTGTCGGTTTTTTGGTGCGAACTCAAAGGATTTTTTTATCTAGTGGAACAGGTTTATGACACGTTCTTTAGGAAAAATTTATTTTGCAGTAAGATTGAAGGTACGAGGTTTTCTTATTTTTTGTTAATGAAATGAAATTTATTTAGCACTTGGCATAGATTAAAAGTTGTTCATAAGTGAATATGGAGTGGTCTGAAGAAAATATGTTTAATTTACAGTAGACCTGCAAATAATTCCAAAATTTGTCAGTTGTGGACAAAAATTTTAGAAAAGAAAAGAAGCGGATTTGCACAGACCAGCGAGAAGAAAATTTTGAGTGCGTCTGCCATATGGAAATGGGCTGCTTAAAATATTTTTCTTTTTTTAACATATATTCAAAATGTTACGAAGAGATTTTAATGAAATTTCTGTATTATCCGCTAATATGTTGGAACTATAAGTCTGCTAGAAGTTTGAATCCTGAATATTTTTTTATTCAAGGTAGTGCGTTATTATCGCCCTTATTTTCATTTTTTGCTTAACACACTTTATTTCGGTAAAACCCCACTGCATAAGACGAACAAAGCTGTCGTTTGTTCTTCATTGTCAGACAAAATATGACAATTATATGCACAAAAGATAAATAATTTCTGCTTTTCGAATTCGGATAAAGTAAGGGTTTTATGGGTGTGAAGTATATATTTGAGGAGAGAGTAGTATATTTAAAGGATAAGTAGGATTGAAAGTATACATCTTATATCGGGCAATTAACGGTAATAACATTTTGAAATATAATACAGATGTGTATAAGTGTAAGGCCTTGCTATGTTATTGTCTTACAACTTTCAGTGCTAGCTGTTGAAAATGTCTACTTTTACTCCAAAACTGTGTAGGTATTTTGAATTTAAAATCCAAGACAATACTTTCAAAGGTGCATAATTCACTTGTTCAACTAAGAACTCTGATGAGGGTGCGTAGTTTGTTTTCGAAATGTGCTACCATAACGGGATTTAGCGAATCTACAACTTACAGGCGAATTAAGGAAAGGAAAAGTGGAACTGTGTGCGAGCCTCAACGGTCTCCGAGAAGAAAAAAATTATATGAATGCTTCAAAACATACTAAGAAAACATGTTCAGGTTAGTTATTTTTAGAAGATAAAAAGCAAGTCTTGATAAAGTTTTGAAAGTTGTGAAACAAGACGAGAATGTGCCTGAAATCGGAAAAGCTAGTGAGTAGAAAGTGCTGACAAATATGAATTTTTCTTAGGGAAAGTCAAAATGAAGGTAAATGGAGGTGATACAGAGGAAATATTATTTTAAAGAAGACGATGTTTGCGGGACATTAGAAAATACCACAGAGAAGGCAAAAGCATTTTTTATCTGTCTCAGTGAAGGACACAGTACAAAAAATGTATGAAACTAAGAATTTGACAATTTTTCGTAAATCATTCTTAGAAGGGTTGTCGACAGGTTTAAAACCCTTACTCGGTAAGGGCAGCAATTTCATTATAACTCATATTGGAGGTGTTAGTGGATTTTTTGAATTGAGATCTACCAAATATTACCATGAATAAATGACAGCGGATATTTTTCAAAAATATTTTTTCAAATGATACAGTTGATTCAGGAGAGGTCTGTTCTAGTTTTGGATAACGTCAGTTATCATTCTAGACTGATGGATAAATTGCCAATAACATGGTTGAAAAAAGTGATATAACAAATTGGTTATCAAAAAAACATATTCCTTTTATGAACGATTTGCTAAAGAAGGAACTTTTAAAAATTGCGAACGAGAAAGAAAAACAATTTAAGAAACATGTGATCGACGAATATGGAAATGTTGTGCTTCGAGCACCACCATACCACTGCTAATTAAAATCCATTGCGGGAGGATGTTTCTTCTTCGGATATAACTGGTCCTGTTTTGTTTAATAAGTATTCAAAATCGATAGGAGATATTCCGATAAAATTTTTGCATTGTACGCTACTACGTTGGAAATTTAAATTGGCTAAAAGTTCCGATCCTGACCATTTCTTATACGGAGCAGTACGCTAACATCGACGAGGTTTTCGTTTTTTATTTAACAAACTTCTTCTTCTTCTTCTTCTTCCTCTTGTTATAGGCTTACAGCCTGTTTTTTCCAACTCAATCATTCATCTCATTTGATGTTGAAATCCAGGACTCTCTCCACCTTTTAGGTGGTCTACCTATTGGTCTTCTGGTTTCCGATGTTCCATCTCGGGCGATTCTCGCTATCCTATTTTGCGCCATTCTTCCTACGTGCTCATTCCAGGCTCTTCTGCGCTTCCGTCCCCATCTTACTATATCCTGCATTACATGTTCCTCGCGTATTGTTGAATTGCGTATGTGATCTCTTAATGTGTATCCCGATATTCTTCTTAGTACTTTCATTTCGACAGTTGTTAGAATTGATTTTGTTTTTGTGTTGTCAGCTCTCGTCTCTATTGCGTACGTCATTATCGGTCGAATACAGGTCTTGTAGATTTTTGTTTTTGCGTCCTTGCTCATGTATGTGTTGTGCCATATTATATCCGCCAGGCTTCCTGAGATTCTATTTGCCTTGTTTACTTGGTTTCTTACTTCTCTTGTTCTGTCTTGGTTTGCGGATATCTCAATTCCTAAGTAATTAAAGGTCATGAGTTGTTCTATTGGTTTGTCATCTACTATTAGTTTGTATCTTAAGGGCACTTTGCTTATTACAATTGACTTAGTTTTATCGATGGATATTTTCATGTTGAATTGCTTGCTTATCGTGTGGAATGCAAATAGAAGTCTTTGGAGATCTTCTTCATTTTCCGAAACTATGACGGCGTCATCAGCGTAACATATTATTGTTATTTCCCCGGTATTCATTCTGTACCCTGGTGCCGTTCTTTTGCCGTTCTCAATTATTTGGTACATTACTATGTTAAACAGTAATGGACTCAGAGAGTCCCCCTGTCGTATGCCCGACGCTATCGGCACATCTTTAACAAACTTGATGATAATAAAACCCCACTGCATAAAATCAATATAGTTGCCATTTGTTCTCCGTCGTCACATATGGCATGGCAGGTTTACTTTCTCACTTTCTATTAACTAAAACGTTCTTAAAAAATTTGCGTGGTGTAATGGAATTCAACCAAAACTTAAATATTTTTTTTCTTTACCCTTTTTTGGTACCTGGCATTGAAGATAAGGGTTCGAACCGGCAAAGTTCAAAGAGGTTTGTTGCAAGCTCGTCGCATACTCGTCACGCGCTCATCTAGTCGTATTTATACGCACCTTAAGGCTATATTATAAAGCGCGTGTGACTTCTATTTGTGAAATATTTGAAAGGTCTACTTCAAATCTCATCAAATATAAAGAAGCCAAAGATGTTTTCCAATGTACGTACTTTTATCACATCGGGACGTTAGCCGAATTCGAAAAATGTTTCGGACAGAGAAAACATGATTATTTATAAATGAGCATTCTATTAAAAGCTTAAAACAAATATAATAATTAAAATTATACATGGACTTTTCATTTCTTTTCATTTATTCCGCAACGAAATCATTGTTTTATATTAAATATGAAAATAACCCAATCAAGTGTAAAATAAATAAAATAAAAGCTTAAAAGGTTTATTAAATGTATTCAATTTTTGACTTTATAAAATTATGTATTGTATTTAATGCAGATACAGCCCTAGTTTAAATTTATACCGATTATTTTGTTTACGTTTTATTCCACATATTTTAATATGTTCATTTTTAGTGAAATATATGAGCGCATACGCGTTTTGAATTGTTTTATTATATTAATTATTATTATTTTTATTTATCGTTTTACGGGGAGAGCAGAAAAATTTTATAACTGGTTATGATGACATTTGAAAGTGCACTGTTTTATATATCAAAAAGTGGCAATTATTTTTAACTTATGCATTAAGTCTACATGTTTTTTTTTATCCTAGTTTCCTGTCTTTATCGCTTTAACATACCGGGACAAAAACCGAATAGGACTTGTATATTTTTGGTGATATTTGGCATATTTTTGCTCTGTAAAAATGTCATAGGTCTCCATATACTTATAAATCTGTTCTTCAGGATCATCACCAAAATGTTTGATATAACTAGAATGAGCCTGCAGTTTTAATAGTCATAACTAGAACCTGTTTTCTGAACAAGGCATTACTATAGATTTTTTATCAAGGTTTAGAATATAGGCATATACATCTTGTGTTAATATGTAGGAAAAAAGAACGTAGGTGTAGCCACCGGCAGTTTTTTACTGAAAAAGTTGATATAAAGGAATTGTTTATTTCATTAGCGTCTCTTATAACATAAGAACAAAATAAAATTCTTTGTTAAAGGCCGTAAATTTTTGTCTACATCCCACACTCTATCAGTCTTGGAACCTACGAATTTTTCATTAGTATCTTTTTTTGCATCTACTAATGTTAATTCTACATATGCTTCTTAAATATATAAATCTAGTTATTTTCATCATTTCATCAAGGTTTAATTGATCTCAAAAAAATTTCATTTTATTATACCAAGATACAGAATTTTTTTTAAATTTTTATTTAAACGAATTGTTTTTGTGATATACCAGATATTCATTATGTTCATTATTTTTTCAAGAAATATATTTACGTGCATAGAAATCGGTCCACCTCACACTTATGATTTTATCTGTATTTTTTTAGAAACTATTCTTCTTCTTCAGGTGCCATCTCCTATCGGAGGTTGGATATTATCATTGCCACTCTCACTCTATTTGCCGCTACTCGAAAAAATTCTACTGAGCTACAATTGAACCACTCTCTCAAATTTCTCAACCATGAAATTCTTCTTCTTCCGATATTTCTTCTTCCTTCTATTTTACCCTGCATGATCAATCTAAGTAACTCGTATCGCTGGCCTCTCATTATATGTCCAAGATATTGCAGTTTCTTTATTTTTACGTTGTTAATTATTTCATAGTTTTTGTCCATCGCTAGCAATACTTCTACGTTTGTTTTTCTCTCCGTCCAAGATATTCTCAACATCCTTCTGTAACACCACATTTCAAACGCTTTCAGTTTATTTATGTGTTCTTGTTTTACTGTCCAACCTTCCAACCCATACTGCAGCACTGAAAATACATAACATCTTAAAATTGTCATTCTTAGTTCTGGAGTGATATCTCTGCTGCACAGAATGGTTTTCAGTTTTACAAACGCACTTCTTGTCATTTCTATTCTCGTTCTTATTTCTGTTGTTTGTTCATTATTTTGCTGTTATCCATGTGCCAAGTATTTGTATTTTTGCACTTTTTCTACATTCACACCTCGCAATTTTATGCTTGTTTGCATATTTTGTTTTTTACTTATTACCATGTATTTAGTCTTTTTGGTGTTCATTTTGAATCCGTGTTGCTCGAAAACGTTATTTGTTTCGTTTACTAGTTCTTGGAGTTTTTCAGCGGAGCTAGCTATGATAGCAGTGTCAGACTAAAATAAATTTTAATATAAATTAAAAGGTGACTTATTATGTTTCTACAGAGGTATAAATTTATTGAAATTCCTTTATTATTAGGCTAAAAATTATAAAATGAAATTAATGAAACAAATTATCATTTAATTACTAGAAATAAAGATAACTAAGATGATAACAATGTTAATATTAAGTCACCAATAATGGGTATGACCTCTAATTACAGCCCTCATACGATTAGGCATAGATCTTCTCAAGTTCGATATGGTTTCTTATGGAATATGAAGCCACTCTTCTTCTACTGCAATAATGAGCTCTGGGATCGACGTTGGGGCACGAATCCTAGCTCGAATTCTTTGTTGGAGCTCACTCCATAAATCTTCAATCGGGTTTACGTCGGGACTTTGCGTCGGCCACTCGATAACCCGAAAATCGACTTCTCAAACGTAATCCTGGACAATTCTAGCAGTATGCGGTCTTGCATTGTGTGCATAAAAGTAAAAAAATATCACCAATATAATCGATATAATGTACCACATGTACTGCTAGAATCTCTTCAATATAGCGAACGTCTGTTAATCCTTTTCTTTCTCAACCATGGGCAGGCATAGCGATGAAAACAAGATTCGTTCGTGGTGCCATAAAAATTGCAACTCAGATCATACACGAATGGTACGGGCATAGCCAATCTCTTCTTCAATGAAGCATTCTGCAAATCGCTCTCCTGGTCTCCAGTAAACTGTTTTTCTTGGGTCGCTTCTATAGATACATATCCTTGTCTCATCGGAGAACAGAATAGATCCCCACTGCTCCAATGTCTAATTCACATGATCCCGTGCAAAATGCAGACGCTTGACGGTGGGTTGGAGTAAGTTTTGGACCAGCTGCGGGACATTTAGGGGACAGGTTTCTTTTCTGCAGGCTTCGTCTTACTGTCCGTTGAATAATATTCACTCCTCGGACCTCACGAAGCCCTTGTTGCACTTGAACTGCATAAAATCGACGGTTTCTTAAAGACTTGGACACAATAAAGCGGTCATCAAGTTCCGTTGTACATCGCTTTTTGCCTCTTCCGGGGCGCCGATGAAAGGATCCAGTCTCATAACGTTCGTAGACCCTTCGAACCCCTGCATGTTCATATTCAGTCGCCGCGCAACAAATCGCTGACTTGTTCATTTTCATTAATTCAATAATTACTTGTGCGACTTCTTCCGGTGTAGTATGCATTAGAGTAACAACCTTAAAACTAAAAAAATTATGAAAACAGAATTAGCTTCAAACTATTCCAGAGACAATAATTTAAATCTGTCAAAGTTTGTATATATTCATGATAACTTCCATGTAATATACGTTTCTTTTGTTTTACGTTGCTACACTTCATAAACAATAAGCACTCTTGATAAATTTATATGCTTGTCAAAGCATATTAAATAATATTTCCAACTGTATAAGTTTTGTTTTGATTTAGCCTAGTTTTGAAGTCAAAAGTGTGCAGTGCGATGATTTCTATGCACATAAGTGTATTTCAGATATTTCATTTGAAGAATTAACACTGAATACTTACAAAAGAAAATTCAATGAATTCTGTGACATTAAAGTAACAAATATATTAAAGTCAATGGATAATATTTCGGGATACGGTATTTTTAGGTGGAATAAATATTTAAAAGGAAATTATCAATATGAATTTAACAATTTGGTAAAGTTTAAATTATTTACATTATTAGAGTGGAAAGTAATGTTGAATTAATGGCGATTAATTACAATTTCGATTGATTGTTTGAGTAATATAAGCAGGCCAGGGTTTAGGAGTCCTTACACTGCAGCCTTAAGACATCGAGCCGTCTGTTATGTAAACAAGTTGATTACCTTGATAATGTTTAGTAGACTCCTAACCTTTGGATATAGTATTCGAAGATGATGTGTGAGACCCTCTCATTCTCACTCAGTATCGTGTTATTTTATAGATTCCTGATATAAGTTTTCTACTACATTAGGACCAGAACTCTGGGGCAATATTTCGGCAACTTTTAGAATATTAATGTGCATCCTCTGTCAAGTATCGTTAGTTTCCGATCATTATGTTGATAAAATTTAATTGTTCTCTCAATTTTTAAATTTTCAGTGCTTTGTTTTGTATCACTTAAGAATCTTCAGATATATATTCTGATCCTTAATGCTGTCTATAAATGTAGATTTCCAGGTCCTTTAATTGATATATATTCCCAAAACTTCTCCGTATTTCAAAGTAGTTCGCCAACAATATTTCCTTTTGATAACCAACGAACAGCAGTTAAGAAAGAAGAACTTCATAATCAGAGTTCATATCTTTGCATAATTCCTTGTACAGATAAGTATAGAGAGCACTCGCATTTGACAACTGTCATCGAGAAATTGGGCACTTCTTGCAAAGGCGTTGGAAGAGTCTTGTTAGCAAATCCCAAGTTTAAGGTAACGGCTAAATATCTGAAGTCTTCTATGGATCTGCTTATATCAGTTGAAAGTACATCGGGCTGTCCATCTTGAAACTTCTCTCTCACACACATGTTTCTTCGAGAGGCAACGAAATGTCGTGATCGCTATGAACTATCCAGCTAGCTTGCCTCCGTCAGATTTAGCTAGGCATAAGGAGAACTACATATACCGGCCATCCACTAAGTCCGTAACGTATCTCGTGAGACGCCAAGCATTAATAAATTATTACCAATTTATCACCTACCATTAAATTTTAAATTCAATTTAGGTTTTTACAATTGATATTCGGTGATCTCTAAAAGAGCCAAAACAACCCCCTTGTGGATCGTGATCGTGGGAATCACTGAGATCTTTGGACCTTCTTTAACAACGCAAAACCAATATATATATATATATATATATATATATATATATATATATATATATATATATATATATTGGTTTGCCTGTCTCTTCTGGATTTTCTAGCCGATCGTCTCCAGAAGTCCATTTCAGTGGCTAACAGTGTCTTATCGGAGGTTTTTTTTAGCTGCCGGACTTCAGAGCTATATGTGACAATACTTTTAGTAATAGTATCAAAAATTAGCGTTTTGTTTTGCTTATATATTTTTTGTCCCATATAATTGTGTTTAGAAGTGTAATTGTTTTTCTGCCCTGTGTGTTTTGTCCTTTTATGGTTTGATTAGTTGTTCCAATTTGTGTGAACTTCATCTCCAAGTATTTATAATTGGTGCGGTGTTCGATGCACTGACCGTCTTCCAGAATAAGGTCTCTGGTCTCTCCACCTATGCACATGTACTCAGTTATGGTTATGTTTTCCTCGAACCCCCATTTCTGGTATTTTTGTATTAGTTTCCTTGTCATGTATTCCAAGTCATTGATAATCCGCGAAACATGACGTATACATCGTAGTGTTTCTAAGTGGGATACCCATTCCCTGATATTTTTTCCATGTGTGTAATGTTTGATCTAAATATATTTTAAAAAAGGGTTGGGGATATAATGACTTGATAGCTTTTACAAGTCCTACACTGACGTTGCTTTTCCCGAGAACCTTCCATAACTGTTTAAGGGATATGTTATCATATGCTTTCTTCAAGTCTACGAATAGCATATGGGTCTCTTGGGTAAATGCCAACTTTTTTTCTATTATTTGACTCACACAGAATAGGTGGTCTATAGTTGATCGACCAGCTCTAAATCCCGCTTATTCTTCGGACTTCATATCCTGGTAGTCCCGTTCGATTTTATTCTTCAATATTTTACCATATATTCTGCTAAGGCTGCTTGTCATTGATATTTTTCTGTAGTTTTCACAGTTGCCTTTACTATCCTTTTTATAAATAGTTGAGATACATGATAATTTCCATTCCTTTGGGACTGGTGTTCCGTTCATGTATTTTTGGAACAGTTCTGAAAAGTAATGAAATAGGGTGTCAGTTTCATATTTAATTAACTCTGCCGAGATGTTTTTAGGTCCTGATGCTCTTTCACTTCCTGCAATGTGACTCTAATAGGTGATCCGGTTGTTATAAGGTTTGGATACGCTTCATTTTCCTGGAATATGTCTCGGTCTTCTGTGAAAAGTTTCTTGAAGTAGTTATCCCATATCTGTGGTTTGATAGAGCTTATGAAATCTTGCTTTTCTCTTGTCTAAGGAATTTAAGGGTTCGCCAACTTTCCGTACGCTTCCGACCGCCCAAGTAATTATTTATTTTGGCGCACTTTTTTTTATCACGATTCATTTTTCTTTTGACTTACTTTTCGTACCTTTTCTTGTGATTCTTTATATTCTTCCTTGCGGTGTTTGTTTTTTTTTTTTGTTCAGGTATATATTGTGTTTATGTCTTTTATGTTTTATTTCCGTTTCAATTTCTGCGTCAAACCAGTATGGTTTTCTCCGTTCTTTTTCCTTTTCTTTTGTTCCTAAAGCTTCCCTTGCAGCATCACGGATACTCTCTTTTATTAGGTTGTAAGTCGTATCCGGGTCACTTTGCTGGATATGTGTTAGTTTTTCTAGTTTTCGATCAAGTCAGGTTTGATAGAATTTTTTTGATGCTTTCATGTTCCAAACTTTCTAGGTTGATCTTCTCCGGTTTCATCATTTCCAAGTTGTCTTCAGTGTCGTTAATGGTTGGTTTTATAAATTTTCTATGTTGAAAGAGTATCTTCGATTTAAGTGCGTAGTGGTCACTTCCGCATGTGGCCCCTCTATATACACTGACGTCTATCACAGTTAACTTGGCTTATTGCCTGATAATCAGATAAAATCAATAATTGATTTCAAACCTCTAGTGTGCTGTATCCAGGTATATTTATGGATATCCTTATATTTGAAGTATCCGTTTATGATCCGAAGTTCGTTATGTGTGCATAGATCAATTAGTCTGCTTTCGTTGTCATTCACTACGTTTTCGCCATATTGTCCGATGACTTGGAGTTTATGTTGTTATCCTGTGCAGCTATTTAGGTCTCCGAGCATGATTATTTCTCTGGCTGGTCCAATTTTAATAATTTCTTCATTTAGATGTTCAAAGAACTGAGGTTTTTCATTGACCAGTGCATAGTCATTCACAGCATAAATTCCAATTATTGTTAGCTTGTATCCATGTAAATTGATATTTAGTTTTATAAGGCGCTTGCTAACGGCTTCCCATGTTGTTATATATTTCCTAAACTTTTTGTTAATCAATATTGAGACTCCTTGTTTTGCTCTATACTCCTTTCCCACTCCGCTATAAAAATGATCGTATTCTCCGAGATTTTCTGATCCTTTTGCTTTTTTCTTCGTTTCCGTGAGTACCATAATATCCATTCTCAGGCTGTAATTTCCTTTAAAACTTCGCTTACTTTTCGAGAATAGCTTCTATGTATTATTTTGTCTTTCCATTCCTTAAATGGCAACTTACTTGATATCTTTCAACAATGCAGGTTTGCGAGCACTGACGATTTATTGAAAAGAACACTAATTGCATCACAAAGTTTAAAAAAACTAAAGTGCAATAAACTGCTAAATTTGTAAGAGCATAATAAAATTTTTCATAGGGATTTGCATTATCCATTTCTGTATTTGGGAATTTTTCTATTGGGTTATTTATTATTTGTGTTTGTTTAAACTCACTTTAAAGATATGAAAACTGCATTATTCCTTTATTTCTCACCAAGCAGTTTTAATTCAGTAACTCACACAAAAATTATGAAATCATACTTTACCCTTATGCCATTTTACTTCTTACCAACACCAGTTTTAGAGTAAAACATCTTTTATCTTCCAGTGTTGGTTGGATAGATACATCTTTCTCATCCATTTTACTATAATATATTGACTTTTGATAAATGGTGAACAAGTTAGTGAATAAGTGAATGTCAATATGACCAAACTTTTTCTTTAATTGTTTTAGGGACTGGAAAAGATAAAAACATGAAAATAAATCAAGTTCAATTTGTCAAGTTCTCTTGACAAGGAAAGTTTTAAGTTTCTATTCCTTTCCAGTGGAGTGACTTACCTCCAGAAAAGTCAGGCTATCCGCAAGAAGGCGCCAGACGAGATAAAAGCATACGGTTGGTATTGATGAGAGACAATATTTTGTGCTAAACTTAAGGAATAGCTGTATTGGAATTTAGAAAAAATAAAATATATCGCAGCTCTTTTGATTCAGGAAATTTTTGATAAACTGGGAGTTTTTTATTCAAAATAATTGGTAATTGGCGTTAGAAATCTATAACAGAAATATACAAATTACTTCAAAAACATTTACCATAAACTATATTTTAATTTAGAGAAAATGTGCATAATTTTCTAAAAGTCGGCTACTGTCAACAACATTATGCACTGCTTTACGTGCACAGTCACAATAAAGCTTTTTCGGTGATTACCAACTGGCGATAACTCATGTTCAAGAAAACTATTATAAATTCTTTATTTGGCTGTTTTCTTATTCTATTTATGCTCACGAAAAGCAACCTCTTATTATTAATGTTCGCATGCTTCTAGATCCAGCAAGTCGGTATACAAGCATGCAACTTTTAAAGAATAAAAAAATGTACGTAAGACTTCCAGGCTTTTAGTCCAGTACGAATTAAACATAATAGAAATATAAATGTGAAAAGTATGCTATGTTGCTTATAGTTTAAGACTTTAAATATTAATTGTGTTTGGGGACTAATAATATAAATTTAATAAAATTAATATCTACAAGCAAGAAAAATTAAATTAAAATCAATGTAGTTAGGTTTTAGTATAACCTAAACTAATAATTTAAATTGAATAACATTATTATTTACAAGCATAAAAATTAAATTAAAATATATTTAATCAGGTTTTGGTATAATTTTTTTCAAATATAACAGGATCCAGTTTCTGTTACTTCAGTTTTTTTCGGGAACAAAAAAATTGAGGTCCACATGAGTATCAAGTTCAGTTCCAAGACAAAAGAATGTATTTTAAACTTTTGCGATTTGAAGTCATAACTACTTAGATTTATCCGAAGTTATTAATCATGGTTCAATCCTAAGAAACATTTGTCTGTTTCTAACACTTTCACTTGGGAAGTTCATATTCGTGTCATTTAAAACTTAAATTTTGCCAAGTGAAAGTTAGAAAAACCAACAGATATTTTTTATTTACATTAATTTTAGGACTGAATCTAAGCACATATTACATCAAATCGCCAAAGTTTAATTGGTATTATTGACTTGGCACCCATTATAACTGAGTTTTTGGTACCGAGGTAAACATGACTCATTTTCCATATTATGGCTTTTGGTGGGATTATATTACTCTTACAAAATTTGTGGTGTTACTTTTAACCGACTTTTAAAAGAAGGAGGTTCTCAATTCATCGACTATGTATTTTTTTTATGTATGTACACTGATTACTTCGATACGGCAGCACCGATTTGAATGAAATTTTTTACGTCATGTTCAGGGAGTTGCTGTGGTGGACCCATATTATTTTGGACGCAATTGGTGCAGTAAAATCCCAGATGGCGCTGACAATATAGTGGCCAAAAAAATTAATTTTGTCCGATTTTTTCCAAACTTGGTATATGGGAATTTTCGAGGTCATATACAATGAATCGGAAATTATTTTTACAAAATTCAATAAGGCAGATCTATATGGCGGACAAAACAATTTATTTTGTTCGATTTTCTCCAAAATTGGTATGGGGGAGTTTTCGGGGTCGCACATAACGAATCTAAAATTATTTTTAAAAATTCAATATGGCGGCCGAAAAAATAAATTTTGTTCTATTTTTTCCAAAATCGATATGTCGACATGTCTTGACTTTGTCTAAAATCAGTATTGGGGGATTTTTGTTAGTGTTAATTACGAATTTAAAATATTTTTTGAAAAACTCAATCTGGCGGATTCAATTGGTGTCCTAAAAATGTTATCTCCTTTGATTTTCTTCAAAATTGATATAGGGGGTTCTTGAGGGTGGAAATTATGAATTTAAAAGTAATTTTTCAGGATTCAATATGGCGAATCCAATATAGCGGATAAACAATTTTACATTTTTCGATTTTGTTCAAAGGTGAGACTGTTTTTGAGGATGGAAATAGCAAATATGTCAGATGCAATATGACGGTCTAGAAATTATAAATTTCCGTATTTCATTCAAAATTGATACTAAGGGGCTTTGTAGGTGTTAGATTTAGATTAGATTAATACGTTAAAATTATTTTTTTGAAATTCAATATGGCGGATCTAATATGGTGGGTTGTAAATTTTACTTTATTCGCATTTTTTCAGATTTGGTATTAGGGGGTTTTCGGGGTCGTGAATTACGAATATGAAGTTAATTTTTTATAACTATTAGATTGATAAGATATAATATGAGGGAGTGAAAATTTTACATTTTCCGATTTTGTTTAAAACTGATATTGTGGAATTTTTTGGGACGTATACAACCTCAATATGCAGTATAAAATATATCGGGCTAAGAAGTTCTTTAAATATCGATATTGGAAAGTTTTGGGGCCTATATTACCAAACTAATATTAATTTGGAAATTTAAAATAGTGGATTTACTATGATAGACTAAATATTTGTTTGACACAATTTCACTGATATTTGGAGAACTCTAAGAATAAAAAACTTTTTAGTGGTCAATTTTAGGATGATTTACAACTCTGGATAAAATGGGTACTTTTTTGCCAACTAGGAGTCATTGTGATTAGTACTTAGTTCAAATAATTTATGGATATTATAATGAATTCAAAACTAAAAATCGAAAAATAAAATTTTTATAAAAAAAATTGAACAGACATCTAAAAGTGCGCTAAAAAGTGAAAAATAACTATAAATTTTTATATGAAAATGAAATTTTTGAAATCGGTGCCAAATTATTTCTAAATGAAATATATAACTACTAATATATACAAATTATGGGAAGAAAGCAATTACAAATAAAGTATTTTTAATCTGTTTATGCGAATCACATTTTGTCAGATATTAGTTTGGCGCCGACTTCAAAAATTTCAATTTCATATAAAAATTTATAGTTATTTTTCACTTTTTAGCGCACTTTTAGAAGACGGTTCAATTTTTTTTTATAAAAATTTTATTAGATATTTCTTTTTTTATTGGGCGGTTTCTTTGACTTCGAAATTTTTATTTAACAAGTTTTATTTAGTTAATTGTAATTTATGAGAAGAATTTAAATAGGGACTGCTCTAAAATTAGGTATATCCCGTAATAGTCCCATACGTAGTAGGAAACTTATAATTATTTTTTTACTGATTGGTGACTTCAGGTTTAAATTTATACTAACTTTCAATATTCTTATTCTACGGTAAGTAACTCAGACAAAGTGAGAGCTAACGAATGATTTTTTAAGTTTTATACCGATTGAAATCTCTCATAAAGACAAGATTTTGTTGTATATTTTTAAGTTTGAAAATACAGGGTGTCCCAAAAGTCATGATTAACCTGTCAATCGCAGATGGGCCACATCCGTGGTCTACCATATATCCAGTTATGACCTTAGTAAAAAGTGTTACGGTTTTCCAGTTTTTTTAACGTTTTAGTATTTTTAAAAGTCCTCGGTTTTTTTTATGCTGTTTCTACAAATAAAAACTTTTTCTTGTTATGTTTTATTTACCGTCATCTTAAATGATTGCGCTATCGATAAAGTATAATATATTTTCAATAATGTTAGAAAATAAATATCTTAAGCACATTTTTGGTTGAAAATTTTTTCAACCTTCAATTTTGACCAGCCGTGGTGAAAAAAAAACTACCAAGCGTGTGCTTCCAATCATCTTGAAAACTCACTTGCTTAATGAACTTTCTAAATTGGAATAAAAGATAATACTTTTATGCTTTTTTATTATTGTTATTTATTTGAATAATAAAAGGTGTGTTTGCGCGCATTTCTAAAGCTATTTTTAAGTTTTAATATTAAAAATACTTTTTTTTTAAATTTATGTGGATACCTGTCGGTACAAATAAAGAACAATAAATGAGTTTACGAATAATTTTATTATAAAAAAATTATAAAAGGTGTTCAAAATGGCGTCCTTCCATTCTAACGCACGCCCTGCGCTTCTAAATACAATATTTTTTTTACAGAGCTACGTGGTCATGCTTCTTAATAAGATGTAATAAATTTGTCTTCGTTTAATTATAAAACAGAACAAAAACGAATCGTGTAAATAGATATATGGAGTCAGCTTGCCCATTTCTTACCGGACTTAACTGGTGCACTACTGTGTAGGCATATTTAATTTTAACCATTAAAAAGGGTCCCAGCTATTTGTTCTTTTTATAATGTAATTTAAAATCTAGTATTTCCCTCCTGCTGGCTCATTAGTGGCTTCGAAGAAAAGATTATAAGTTAATATATGAGAAAACCTTAAGTTAGATAAATATTTTTTGCAATTTTCTCCTATTTATCTTCTACATTGCTCGATCTAAGAAATCCGAAAACAAAACCAGAGTTCAAACACCCATGACGAACGTAGTCGCCTGTAGAACCTCCATTGACATTACTTTACGTTTTTAGCCATAAATTTATAATCCATAATTCCAGGAAGCCTGCAAGTGCCTGTCATGACTGACCTACAATCGTTAGACGTATATACCTAGTTTTAAACAGAGGTGGAACATTATAAATACAAGCGCTATATAAATGCGATAAAAAAATTATTTTAAATACAATTTTTCAAATTTATCAAAAAAAGAATTGGTTTAAGAACTGGCGACTATCACATAGCAATTAGTTTTGTTGTTGTGACAGAAAAACGAATATTCCCTTCAAAATATGAATTCTGGCAAAAAAAGAAATGCAGATCAGTTAGTCTAAGCTATACTCGAGTCATGATACACAAAACACACACATTTTGAATTTTGACCACGTTCATTTATTTCTAATGTTTGAACTACTTCGTCAGTTGATAATTACATAGTCAGTGATTTAAAATTTCCATTTCCAAATATCTGTGCATTTTCAGTTTTAAACTTTTTTAATATTTTGTTTTAAGTATTCACCATTTTGTCATAAATAGTTTACATGGTATCGTTTAAAATCTAAAATACGCTCTTTCAACTCAATATTCATTTTAAATTTGACATTTTTACCAAAGGACCCCGCTCAGAGCTGATGATGTACGAGGATGGTTCAATAAGTTCTCGGCCCAAAACAGAGAGAGCGCTAGTAGGATTAAATAACTATAATATTTTGTAAGCATTAACCTTAAGATGACGCCCTGCAAAGTTTGAGTTCAGTTGCTTGATTGTGGCGATCGAGTGAATACATAAGGTTCGATATTTTGTGAAAGATGGATAAAATTGAAGTTCGATCGGGTATAAAGTACTTTGTTTTAAAGGGTTTGTTTCCTACGGACATTAAAAATAAGTTAGATTCTACTTTAAAAGATTCTTTTCAATCGTTTTCGACAGCAAAAAATGGGCTGCTGAATTTAATCGTGGTCGTACATCAACTCAAGATGATGAGCGCTCAGGACGCCCAAAAACCGCAACAACTGACGAAATTGTCACAAAAATTCACAATTTCATACTTCACGACCGCCGACTGAAAGTATGAGAGCTTACTGGTATAACATTTTACATGATTTTCTTGGCATGAAAAAGCTTTCTGCGCGATGGGTGCCGCGTTTGTTAGCAGTCGACCAAAAATGTCTTCGAATGAACACTTCATAAGAGTGTTTAGACTTATTCAGACGCAATCCTGCTGAGTTTCTTCGACGTTTTATTACTGTAGATGAAACATGGATTCACCATTACACGCCAGAGACAAAGCAGCAATCCAAACAGTGGGTGGGGGCGGGTGAAAGTGCGTCAAAATAAGCAAAAATTGTTCCGTCTGCAGGAAAAGTCATGGCAACAGTTTTTTGGGATTCACATGACGTGGTGCTTATAGATTATTTGGAACAAGGCAAGATCATCACCGGGGAGTGTTACGCTTCACAAATTGACCGTTTGCAGTATGTGACTTAGGCTAAACGTCTACATTTTGCTTTTTCATCAAGATAACGCGCTTGCAAACAAATTTATGGTTGTAGCTGCAAAATTCCATGACCTACGTTTCGAAGTGCTTCCACATGCGTCATATTCACCGGATTTGGCTTCCAGCGATGACTTTCTCTTCCCAAACTTGAAAAAATGGCTCACTAGACGAAAATTTCCTTCAAATAACGAGGTTAGAGCAGCGACAACCTCTTATTTTGCAGAGTTGGACAAATCGAATTATACAACTTGTATTAAATGTTAACACATCGTTGGTCTAAATATGTTGAAGTACAAGGGGACTATGTTGAAAAATAAATAAAAACATTTTCAAAAATCTTTTGTTGTCTATATCAGGCCGAGAACTTATCGAACCATTCTCGTGTTTTGGTACCCTGAATAAATATCTCAGTGGGCACAAAGCATAAAAACTCCAGGTTTTTCAAATATCCGTTGATTATTATCGTCACTTAAAGGGTCGCTGATTCTGAATCCGAGGTCGGTTAACCTACATCACGTCAGGATCAAGGTCATTTGAAGGTCAAATCGAGAGGAACCATTGAAAAAATTTGGAAATTGGAAATTACATAGATGATTTTGAGATGCTGAATCCGAATATCTTATTTGCTTGATACTACAAGGTTATCTGAAAATAATTTAAAGGTCATTTTAACCTTAATAACGGCTAAGTCTCTGCTACACCGGAATGGCATCAAAATCGCATTTAAACCTTTAACAATCCGGCCTGCTTCGCCCAGTTCTCTAATGGACCCCCCGCTAAGTCAGGGTGAGATCGAGCAAACCCCAGATTGAAATTCAATGATCTGAAAACTTTGAGGTACAAGTGGTTGGGATTTATTGAAAAAAATTATTTTCTCAGCGACCCCGGAAACCCATACATGAACTTTTTCCAAATTTTTCTGACGGTTGTTCAAGAATCATCCTGACATAACCTTGAAATTACTTCCAGGTGACTCCAGAATACTCTAGTGAGATTCGTGGATACTTCATAGATAAAATGTCGACCTAAATATTATTTTCAGTTTACGAGGGATCATATGCCTTTAAGTGATGATAATAATTAGCGGTTATTCGAAAAACCTGTAGTTTTCGGGCTTCGTGCTCATAGAGACTAAAATACATAAAATACTATAATATCAGCTATTTTAACGGAAATCGGATTTCCATAAGCTCTAAGGGGGGTTCTTTCAAGTTTGTAGATCTACTGGGTCTTGATGATTTGAGACATATGTCTTGATGATTTGAGACTTAGCTAGTCAGCTAGACTATTTCTGATCGTAAATCTCAAAAACTATTATGGAATAAATTTTAAACTTGGCTATTATAACTGGAATGTATTCTCTTCATACACAATGAACAAAATACAGAGAGATTTTCGGTAAAGCTGAAAACCGAATTCGGGAGGTTCCTCCAATTTCGGTAAAAGGTGAACGGATGTGTGGGTTCGAACTTGGCGGTGCATTATTACGCACGTTGTATTGAGCTTGATCTTCTTGCAGAAATGTAGCTAGGTGAAGATATACTTTACGAAAGTAAAAACATGTTGTTATTTCATTAAAACATGTACTAAAAGTTTACGACAACTGTAAATCTACAGCAAAAATTTGTGCATAACACAAGTAAAGAAATGAGTAAAGGCTCTATTTATAGATTCATTTTGGTATGTCTTTATGATATGATGCAAAAGATATAGGCAAAAATATATATAATTTTTTGGAGTTTTATTTATAACTATTCAATTTAGGGATAAAATCGTGGAAGCTAGAGAAGCTCAGCTTCTTTTAAATTAAAATATAAGAAAACAGCCAAATATAACAAATAATACTGTTCTGCATGAAAATTCTCCCTGCCAAACTAATGTAATATTTCGATAATTTCTACCTATGTAAATTGCCGTACCACGTAGCAAAATCTAGAACACATCAACAGCACGTCTTGATTGATTATCAAGCAGGTATAAGGATGTATTTATGCGATATAATAAGTTGTTATCGCATACCGGAGTACGTGGTTGCCATATTTACGTTTAGGGAAATTGAGCACAATCTAGCAACACCGCATGAGGTAGTATGAGGATGACCTCCATCTATGAATTCTCAACCTCCTAGAGCTTAAAATAACGGAGATACCCATTAAGCTCCATGTAATTCAAAATTTCACCATACTTATCGAAAGGCCCCTGTATACAGGAATTATATCATCACTTCTGGTTTTCTCGATACCCAATGTTTCTAGGAAACACCAAATATACGAAATTGGGATATAAGCAGCCGACCGATCGTTGAAAGGTCAGTATTGGGTATACGAGCAAAGTGCAAGGAACTAGCGATGTCGTCGCGATCCTGTGTGAACAAAAGTTATATTTTCGGTGCAAAGTTAGCGATCAAAACAAAACTTGGGTTCTCACAATTTGCTGCCACACTTGCTCAATAACCTTAATAGGATGTTTACTGGGTGGAACCTCGGACACATGATGATGAATGCTACTTTGGCTTACCGAAAATTCTGGGGTTTTCTAGTAATAGCAAACATAAAATTGAATATCCTAATATCCCCTCAGCCATGAGACCTATACCTCATGACACTTCCAGTATACTTCTCCCTAGGACTCCAGAAAAATATGAAATCGATTCGGAATCGGATGAACTAGATGATTTTGAACCAAAAGCCGATCCACGTTTTCAAAAGGAAGACGATTACAAATATGGTAGCAGTAAACAGCTCCATGTTATATCTCAGAAAGAGCTTAACGATCTTATTCTTGATTTGAATCTTCCCAAAATAGTGACAGCTACTTGGATTTCGTTTACAGTAGTGGAATCTCTTTCAAAAAGGAGCGAAATTTTCCACGTTTCGGAAAAGGCACTCTATGCTGGCAGCGTTTTTCTCAATGGCAAATGACATAGTGTAATGTCATGATATTTCGGGTTTAATCAATAAACTTGGCCTTTTCCATAAAACTATCGAGTGGCGATTGTTTATTGCCTCTCGAAGATGAATTCATTAAACAATGAAACAAAGGTTCATTGTTTAATGGAAATGAATGACCAACTGTTCCCATGGGTCATGCTGTTAATATGAAAGAAACATAGGAGAAGATGCGTACATTACTTTTAAACATAAAATACGAAGATCATAAATGGAAATTCTGTGTCGATGTATTGTTTTTTTTTATGCGAATGGGACAGCAGAGTCAGAAACCAACATTATGTCGTTAAATAATAGCTGTAAAAACATTGTGTCGGGTTTAAAAAACATCCTTAAGTAGAGCAGCAGAAAATTTATTTACCTTCTCTTTACATAAAACTAGGACTTTTGAAACTACACCTTTGAGAAAAGAAAATAAGGCATGAACTGCCTCCAAAACTGTATGTAGCAACTTCCTAGGTAACAAAAAATCGGAGACTTACAAAGATCTAGTTGAAGAACTTATATAATCTTACAAAACATTAGGTTGCAACATGTCACTTTAGCTGCATTTTCTTCTTTCTCATTTAGAATTCTTCTTTAGGTGCAGTTTCAGACAAATACAATGAAAGATTTCACGAGCAAATTTTTCAAATGGAGAAACGGTATATTGGAAAATGGTTCCCAAACCTGTTAGCGGACTGCTGTTGAACCCTCAAATGTGAAACCGATCCCTGCGAATATAGGCGGAAAATACAACAAAATTATTTATTTGATTGTATCATATTTTTTTCAATATAAAATGAAATATATTTTGTAAAAAAAAAGTAATTTTGTTTCTTTTTAAATCATTGATAATTCACTAGATTGCTTATGGTTTGAATTTTCCATATTTTATATTCTTCTTTCCTTCTCTAAAAACTTATGAGTGATAGGTAAAAACCGAGCTCATATTTAAATTCAGCACATTACAGTAGTCACAAAAAAGAACAAAAAAATACCAGGGGGTGACAAAAAATTTCAAAATGCAGAATAGGCAACACCATCCTGAAATTATAACACAACGTTTTTACCTAACTTAATAAACTGTATAAAATTCTCAATCTCCTCGAAATACACCGAATGTCTATAATATTTTGGTGCGTAAATTTACTCGAACAACCAAATTTGTAAATTAAAAAAAAAATGTGTGATTTTTAACTTTTCAACTGGTAAAAATCAATTATCCAATTTTGACGGTGTAAGCTGTGCTTACAAAGGAACGGCGATGAGAATGAATGAAGAACTGACAAGTGCCAATACTAGTGCGGACTGCGAATGTGTCCTGGTTGTAAATAGTATTGAAATTTTTAGTTTTGGGGAGAAAATGCAATTTGTTTTAATAGTTTGATCAACTCGAATATTAAAAAAAATATTAAATTTAACAAAGAAGACAAAATTAAATTTTAGGCATTTTCAAAATGAAAATTATGAGGAATGCGAATGGCTGATTAGTTGCGATAACAAATGTCTTTTAATTTTTCGATTATTCATTTTATGTACTTTACTCATGCCTATTTAGTCTACAGCTTCTTCCATTGTAAAGTTATAGATACAGGACTGAATGGCTGAATTGCGAAAATAATGCTTTTTATATGTATACGGCCTGGAAAAAGAACGATATTTTCATGTCGAGTTAAGTGGGTATTTGAGAGTCAATTCTAAAAATGTAGAAATTTTTTCAGGAATAAAAAACATACAGAGAGCATATTTTACAGTGATAATAGATAGAGTTTAATATATAAATTGTAAAAGCATTCGGGGAATAATATTCAACGTCACTTACGCATAAATACACATGCCAGGAGCAAGACCTGTGACTCCGTGTCATGTCTCTGAATTCATTTGTGCTGCGTGAGAGCTAACGGGAACCCTTGATTTATTCTTTTGAATGTAGAAGCGTTTCTAGACATTTTATATCATTATTTACCTAATATAGATAAAATCTATCTTGTACGTCACTGGTCCATTTATTTTTAAATAATTTAAAGGCAGTCAGTCAACTTAGCCGTTCAATAACCCCGTTTCAATGCAAAATTAATTACCCAATCGTGTACAGAGGAAATAATAAAATATAGATAATATTTTAATTGCAATTTGACGAAATATTTTATCTAGCTTTTTTTAATAGCTTAATTAAAAAATTGTACGTTGGCGATAAAATATTGGTTAACGCATAACCCAAACCGTTAAAACCAAGAACGTGTTTAGGAAGTGTATTTTGTAGATGGAAGTTGATAAGAAAGGATTTCTTAAAATTTGATCCCTGAGGAAGTGAAAAGTGGTTGTTTCAGTTTTTGTGGAAGAAGAAAACGCTAATTGCATTAAAATATTACAGCTTGTTCATACTAGAGTGAACTTTTTTGATAATAGCCTCAAAAAAAAAACAACAAAAAACCCTGCCGAAGGAGCGCTTTCTTAACTCAACAATTTTTACTGAGACCGGTTAGAAGATTTTAAATTTTTAATTTGTTTTCCTTGCGAACGTGCCTAAAACAATTTTTCATATACAGGGTGAAAAAATATAACAAGCTTCTATTAGATTCGTCAAAAAAAAAACTGGGTCAATAATTGTTAAAATAATCATATTAATTCTTTTACTTATTCGACAATGTTATTGTAAATATTATTATGTTAGGAAAATAGGTTAGAGATTTAATTTGCACATATACACCATAACTTTCGATAATAAATCAGTATTAAACAAAAAGAGTTTTACTCACCACATTATCTATTACAACCCAAGGAGTAGTAATTATAAGAGGTTGTTATCATTCTTAGCAACTAGCACAAAAACAATTGGTTAGTACAACCACTCTACTATAAAAAATATATATAGGGTGGCTGTCAACATCAGTTAGTAAAAGTACATTGGTCCTTTGAGCGAAAGAAAAAACATTGATCTGGTTCGAAGGACCAATCTTTCTTCTTTCGCTCGAAGGACCTAAGTTAGTTTTACTAATTAATGTTTGCAGCAACCCTCTATATTTATGTATAGTAGAGTGCTTGTACTAATAAACTGTTTTTGTGGTAGTTGCTAATATTGATAACTATCCCTTATAATTGCTACTCCATAACTTGTAATAGATAATGTGGTTAGTAAAACCCGTTTGGCTTAATACTTATTTATTATAGAAACTTATGGTGTATATATACAAATTAAATCTCTAATCTATTTTCCTAATGTAATAATATTTACAATAGCATTGTCGAATGAGTAAAATAATTAATTTGATTATTTTAGCAATTATTGACCCAGTTTGTCAAAGTGCTGATTTAGCGACATGGGTCGTTTTTGTATTTTATGTAAGATTAAAAATATGTATAATCTTAGATTAGACACTGTTTTTTTTTGTTTAAATACAAGTATGTCAAGGTTTAGAATTTTATGATGTTAATACGAACTTAATTAATATAGGGGTAGTTTTGGTGAGTGCGGGGATTGAAAATGTTTTTTTTTTTTGCAATTTTATTTCAAAAAACCCAATTTAAGATAAGACTCTTCATTTAAATCAATAGATCCAACCGCTATCTAAATATTTGAAGTTTATGGTTTTAACGCAACTTCCACTTCATAGCCGTTTTCTATCATTTTGGAAAATGGTCTCTCTCATATTCTTCCAGATCCAGTACCGCTATCCTTTTGATATCTTCGTTTTATCGTTATTGTGGTCTACCGATGCTTCTTTTACTTTCCCATAGTCTTTATTTTGTCGTTTTTCCGCTCAATTTATTTGTATTCCTGGAAACATGCTCGGAGCAGTTCTATTTTAGGGTGCATATTCGTTTTGTTATGACCTCTACTTTAGTTTTCTTATCCACTTACCAATTTTATAAACTTTTAGTATTATTTTCAGCAATCTTCTTCGTTCGACTGACTTTGGGTGTTTTGTTTATTATCTTTGTGGTCAGAACCAATGTTTTACTGACATATGTTGTTACTGAGAGAATGCAGTCCATGTATACTTTGGTTTTTAGTTTTTCGGGAAGGTTAGAGTTGAAGATGTGTTGTATTTTACCATTTGCAACCTCTCATAAACGTATTCTATGATTGATCTCGAGTTCTTGATTGATCTTTCAATTGTTATTTCTTGATCTAGATAAACATGTGAATTAATCTTTCCTACTTGGTATCCATGTTTGTTCATCGTTTCAATGAGTGTGTTGATTTGTCATAAATTTAGTTTCTGTGACGTTTATTACAGCTTCCAATGGTATTTCCTTAAGCATGTTACTTATTTCCGCATAGTCTGTGGCAAATACAGTTATGTCATCTGCGAATATGAGGTTGTTCCCCCAATGCAGATTTTTAAATATATTCTTCTAGGTCAAAGTAAATAACCCAGAAATATAATATCCTTTTGTCTAACACCTTTGTGGATTTCTAATCCTTCAGGATCATTCTTTTTACTTCTGAATAATGTCGGTGTACCGCTGGTATATCCTGACACTTTTCATATATACTGTGTTGACGGCCTTTCTGAAGTTTATAAATGCGGTACATATTTAGATATTGTACTCATACTTTTTCTATTAGTATTGTGATAATGTGGAGGTGTTTTATTATACTATAGCCTTTTTTTTAAGTTAGCCTATTCATGAGGTTGGTATGTGTCGAATTTTGCTTTTAGGCGGTTTATTATTACTCTCATAAAGAGTTTATTAATCTGTGATAATAGGTTTACTGGCCTATCGTTTTCGAGATTTCTCGCTCCCCCTTTTTATATATCAGTATTATTATCGTTGTGTTGTTGTTTCCTTGTGAAGGCATGAATTAAATAGAAATCTTAGTTTCCTCAATGGCTGGCTTCCCCCTTGTTTCATCATTTCAGGTATGATGTTATCTTCACCTGCTGTCTTTCTCTTTTTTATTGGCCCCAAGATTCTTTCAATTTCGTCTTCTTCGATGTCTTTTAAGCCAACGTTGCATATTTTTTCATCTTTGCATCTTTGACATTTTTGTTGTCCACTTGTGACTTGTACGAGTCAGAGTAGAATGCCTCTGTTATTTGTAATATCTCTCTTTCATCCTCTATTATATTTTCTTGTCTATTTTTCACAGTACTAATTTCACTTTTGTTTGAGTTTTTTTAAAGACATTAAGGCTTCTATTTGGCTCTATTAATTCCTTGATTTTTTAAAGACATTCAGACTTGTGTTTAGCTCTATTAGTTCCTTGATTTATTTCTCATGATAATTTCTAATATCTTGCCGTTTTATTGAGTTCTGCATATTCCATTGTATTAAAAGTTCCCTTCTGATTTCCATTAACATTTAAGTTTGTGTTGTTAGTATTTCTCCTCTTAGAAGTTGGAGGTACTACCAGGCTTGTTAGTGTCTTTCCCATTATTTTTGTCAGTCTGTTGTTGGCATTTTTTATGCCTCAATTTGACTGTATCTTGTCCTCTGCTATCTCTTCTGATATCCATTAGCTATACTCTATTTTGTTGCCCTTTACTGTGTATGGGTCCACTTGTTTTTGAGTGTATTTAACCTTCTTTGCATCCTCTAGTTTTACGTTTATTACGCCGGACAATTCGTATTGTAGTTCAGTCAACTTTTCCTTATTTCCTACGACCTAGTGTTATAAGATGTGATAAAAACTTAGCATCCTACATATAATCAGTGATTTTTAGCATCACCTTTTCGGTAGCTGGTTTGGCTGCTGCCTTAGCCAAGGCCGATTGAGCCATAGTATTCCAGGGTTTTACAAGGATCTGGATAGAGGCTTTATCTTCTTCCTCGCATTATTTGCATTCTTTCTCTTTACTAGTACAAGTTTCTTAAGGTTTCTTCTGAGATGTCAACGCCCTGTTAAGATTCGTGTTAGAATTCCGAGTTGGCTAAAATAATCCTTGAATTTCTTCTCATTATAGTTCCCCAGAAGTATCTTCGCTTATCTTATTCCTTGTAGATTTATCCAATAGTTGCATCTCATATTCTCTTAATCTCTTTTTAGTTTTTAGTTCAAGCCCTAGAAAGGATAAAGATAACCGCCTAGTTCGTGTAGTTTTTCTACGCACTTACAGACTATCTCGGAGTTGACTGCATGATAATTCAACGCATTTATGGCTGCTTAACTACTTGACATAACGAAGACCTCCTCTCTGTGATGGGTTTCTTCTTAAACCGAAGGCATTTTCTAACAGCGTAAATTTCTGCATGAAAAAGACTTTATAATTTGTCCAAGCTCTCGCTGTGTTTGGTTTTTGGTCCATACACTCCTACTCCAGTTGCATCGGTTATTTTAGTACCATCTGTAACCATTTAATGAAATTTCTCTTGTTTCTTACTGGTTTCTTAATCCTATTCACTTTTATGATTCAATATTGTGTTAAAGTATTTCACAAAATTAAAACTCACTTTTCATTTCATCTAGGGGAATGTCTCAGATTTGTTGATTTCTAAATTAGAAATAAGGCTTCGTTTAATGAATCTACCCCTCCTGATTCAATATATTGCTTTCTTTGCCATATTTTCATTAACACCAATAAAGATTTGAGGTTTATAATTAATTCAATAGAGGCCGTTCGGTACGTTTTTATTCCTCCTCTTATACATCCACAGGCTGTTCTTGAAGAAATTGGCTTTCGTGTTGCCCAGGTGCGTTCTTTTACTCCAGATTACTATCCCATACGCCATGATTGATCATCCTATTGCAATGTATATTCACTATAGGATATATGGGTTAGAACCCTGGTTTCTCTTCGCGAACTTCCTACAAACAATCAGATATTTGATGTCTAACTTCCACACCATCTTGTTCTCAACTATTTTCAGGTTAATGTTATCCAATCAAATTTTCATACTGGAGATAAAGCCGCGCCATAAATGGAGCTAAAAAAGGGATAAGTTCTTTTCGGATGATCAGGTTTATCTTTCAATCTGATAAAAATGAGAAATATAAAATTAAAAAAAAACTCTTACGTAAAAATAAGCGATACACGTGTCTCTGCGTTAATAAAAATTCAAACCGAAAAAGAAGTCAATTGTTTTTTCGGCGGGTAGGCGTCTCTTTAAATCCGCCAAAACTAGGAAGACAAAATTCGACAAATAAAGCCATTACTAAAAATAAACAAGCACGTGCCCTATCGTTTTCCGAAATTCAATCTTAATAGGGATGAAAAAGAGGGAAATTGTTTTCGTAACGGCTAAGCGTATCTATAAATTTACTAAAGCTGGAGATGTAAAATTTGGAGAAATATTCTCTTATTAATTCTAAAAGGATAAAATTAACGTTAAATCTTCGCTTAAAAACTTATCGTCTATCGTCACCTTTTCGAAACTGTTTTTTAGTATTTACGACCCGAGTTTCAATTCGGTTTTTTAATTACGCCTCGTTTTTTAAAGGTTTTATTTTTTCTTTGGTCTTGATACACTATAATATGTTCAATATATCCCCACATGTAGTAAAATCATGTCTTTCTCGCTTAAACCGGGGGGGGGGGGGGGGGGGGGGGGGGTGGAGGAGCATGCAGTACACTGAATTTTGGGCTCATCGAAAGTCGCAGTAACTTTGCATTAAAAGCTTTTCATTATTGGTATAAAAGGATGGCTCTACCATCATGTCCCATAAAGGCAATAAAGGTATTGCGCGACCTTCCTCCACTGCACATAGCTGTGGTGAGGGCGGTATCAACAAATGCATGTAAGCTGTCCCACACAAGAAACCTCAAACTTGGAAACTTGTTGAGTATATGAAAATTCTGGATACAACTTCAATGGAATCTATATCGAAACCGACAGACTTCATGTTTATATAAGATATGACTTTGACATGAAGTTATGAAGTAGTAACTGACGGCTTCAAAGGGAACGGAGAGGGACTACCGTATGATTTACTAATGGATTAAAATGTATCAAATTATCAGACCCAAGCTAAATTCAAAGATCACACCACAAGGCTCGCGACTATACGAAGTTGCATCATGTTTACCGGACGCCGGATAATACCGGTCTTCACCCCTTCTAGGCAACTGCTGCTATCTGCCAAGGTACACATAGAATATATTGTATATATTGTAAATATGCTGTAGAAATATGCTGTAACAATATGTACTACCAATAATGAAGGAGGTTGAAAATTAAAATTAATTAATTAGGTTCTTACCTTGGGTTGGTTAAATTGCACAATTTAATCATCTTCAAATTGAATTTAATCAGAAAACAGTATTTTTGTCCATTTGAAATATACAATATTAACGTCTTATGAATCATCCGTATATCACGACTTTTTTCCTGTAGTAGAAAAACAAAATTTTTCCGTTTAAATATTATATAAAAAGGAAAAACGCCATAAATTCTGACTACATTTCTCAATGTTATCTAATGGGATAAGCTAAAATCCTGTTTCAAAAGAAATATTTTTATATAAAAGCATACTAATTTAACAGAAATGAAGAAAATGTATTTTATACATTTTGCAGAAGAATAACAGGGTAAAGCCAATACAAAATATTTTATTATTTCAAATTAATTTTTTTAAAGTCGATGAAAGACATCGCGATTTAAAAAAAATACATATATTCCTAATTTACAATACTGGTCTCTAGAATACTAAAATATCTTTAGTAGATCTCCAACTTGAACAAAACGTGTGATTTATTTAGTTCACATTGGTGATTCACGTTACTCAAAGAAGGTTAACTTTGAATAACGATCAATACAAAAAAAATCTAAACAAACGCGGATTAAAAAGAAATTTTCCATGGGGATATATAAATTTTTCAAGAAGTCGAACTGTGGATGAATGAGGATGCCTGTATGTGTGAGTGTGTCTGTGGGTGCTCCAATGAGTTCCAATTTTATGCAGGAAGAGACAAAAAAATGAGCCATGGACATGTAGTATGACGCATGCTGGACCGGTTGTTTTTCGGGTGCTTGGGATTTAACGCTTACCTATTATACCCCGGGGTTTCCATGATATAAGATTTCAGGTATTGTATATTTTTTCTGGGAGGGGAGACATTGCTTCAAAGGCCCCTGCCTGTATCCACTATGACCTAATGATTTATTGTGTTCTTCTTCTGCTGCCAAGTCATTAGAAATCTCTTGCCGACTAGAGCAGGTCCTCTAAATCTATTTCTTTCAAGAATTTTAGAATCTTGGGACGGCTTTAGATTGGGTAAATCCCAGTTCTATTTGGTATGCTCCCAAAAATAACATTCTAGAAATTTCTAGAGTGCAGTATTTTGAAAGGATAAGGATAGAAGTTTCGTACTCCTCCTAGCAAAACCTAATCTTTGCTCTCTGGTTGTAGTTCCTAAGAAGTATCTTCACTTGTCTCATTAATTGTAGATCTTTCAGTAACTGGATCTCCTGCTGTCTTTCTATCTTTCTAGTTCTTCCAGCATTAGACTGTTACTGATTCCACAGAAAGGTTCGCGCCTCAGAAATAGTGTCTCAGCCCCTTTTTCACGAGCTCATTGGCTATTTCATTTCGCTCTAACATGATGTATCCCGGTACCCACAAGAGGGCGACCTTATTATTCTTGCTTAGTTCGTTTAGTTTATCTAAGCATTTCCAGACAATCTTGGAGATCATTATGTGGGAACTCACAGCATTGATCGCTCCTTGACTAGCCGACATGATAATACTCTCTTGTCTGTGAAAGTTTTACACTTTGTTAAATTAAATGCATTTTCTGATGGCGTGTATTTCCGCTTGGAAGATACTTGGTAACTTATCCAAGCTCTTGTGGTGTCTAGAACTGGATCCATACACATTTATTCTACTTCCCTCTGTTATTGTGGAGCCATCTGTATACCATTTAATGACATATCTTTAAGTTCTTTTAATGGTATTTTTCCCCATTACCTTTACAACTCCACTTTGTGTTGAAGTTGTTCACAAAGTTGAAGTTCTTTTTCATTTAATCTTGGGACGTGTCCAAGATTTGTTGATTTCTAAATAGGGTCGTTTAGTAGCTTCATTCTTCTTCGCCCTGTATGTTGTCTTCTTTGTCAAACTCTCCACCCGCATAAGTAGAAGTAAAATTAGCTATCCTCCCCAGGGTATAATATTTCAGGTATTTTATAATTTTTTGGGGAGGAGGGGGGCATTGCCTCAAAGGCTGTAGATTCACATCTTATAGGTTTTTTACGGCTTATCTATCAACTTGCAATCAATGAAGCGAAAATTAGTTATTTATTTATTCATTACAATTGGCTAGAGAAGGGAAAATATTCTAGGAGTTTAAAAAACGTATTGTGTACGAGAACTTTTTGCCCTTGTATTTTACGGTAAAAGACTGGGCAAAACAGTTTTGTATAGAAAGAGAATCAATTGAAAGCCGATCGCGCCCACGCCGATTATTTGAAGCGATTACGGACGAAAACATTAAATTAGTGAGGATGAAAATACTGAAAGACAAGGGACTGAAGTGAAAGAGTTAGCAGCAAAAAATTCTATATTCTTAGCAGATAATATTTAGTCGTTATTAAGTCCAAAATATGACTCTGATACGAGGGTGAATCAAATGTAAGCAAGATTTTATATTTCAAAAATTTTTATTTGGTTTAATAAAATAATCAGTCACACAATATTTTGATACATAATCTCTTGATTTGGAAACACATTTTCTCAAGAGGTTCCAAAGATTTTTGATAACGTTATAGTGAACTCAAGAAGGTTGAGTCAAGAGTCAATTATGCACGAAGGCCTCTATAGCCTCACTGCTTTGAAATCATTGCTCTCCTAGTGTTTCTTTATTTAAAAGGCCCCAAAAAATCAAACTCGTAGACTGCAAATGTCTCAACTTCTGTTCTTCTGTCAAAAAGCGAGAGACCCATCTGGCACTTTACAGAACCGAAAGTCTTCAGTAATTATTGTTTGACAGCTCCCCCCCCCCACCTGTGCTACAACTTCGATCGTCTTCAGGAAAGTCACGAATCTTGTGAATGTTTTCTCTGCAATGCTTGTTCGAGCTCGACGATCATGTTTCTCATTTTCAATCCATTCATGTCCTGCCTTGAACTTCTTATGCCAAGCAAGAACGCTAGCTCTTGAGAGTGTTTGATTCTCGAACTGGGCAGTCAATCTTTGAAGAATTTTAGTTGATTTGACGCCCTCATGAGCAAACAATTTTATTCAAATGCGTTGCGCAATGATAGACTTGTTACTCCGATATCGCTATAGCTACTGCTAGTATGGTACGAACCGGCGACCAACCGGCTCTTCCCACTCTAGGCATCCCTACCAATGTACTTTAACAGCACCTGCTTATTCCCATCAAATTTATGCGCTCAAGAACAAAAGTATTGTTTATATTTGATTCGCCCTAGTATTAAAACCATATCAACCGTATCATTAGGAATAAAAATGGCTTTATCATTGACTTTCTTTCCGTGCTCATTTTCTTCTAATGTCCTTCGTAATATTGCTTTTAAATATATATTAAACAGAACAAGAAAGAGATCACAATCTTATGTTACACCTCTTCTTAATCAAAATCTCTGCTACCAGTGGAGATTCTTAAGAAATATGATGCACTTTGCCTGGGTCTATACGCTATAGCAATTCAATTATTATTATTTTTTACTTGATCAAAGATTCTTTCAAAGATCACAAAGCATACAACCACAGATTTATGCTGATGATGCTGATTTTAAAACCATTATTTGTAAACCGCAAAGATCCTCTCTATTCCCCATTCCATTCCTAAAACCTGTTCTATGCAGCTTCCTTGTTTGTATTTTTTGTATGTTATGCTATCTACAATTTTCAGTAAAATTTTTAGAGCACAGCTTATTAATTAGATTAATGATTCTATTATCGTAACACACTTTTGGACAGGAATTGGGAAAAATGTCGAACGAAGCTAATCCTCTGAAATCTGTCCAGTAGTGTGGATTTTAGTGAAGAGATTTGTTAGTGCGTGTATATTATCTTCATTCATATGCTTTAAAATCTCAGAACAGACTTTTATTTTTCTCTAACTCTTTGATAGCTTGTTTTAATCATTTATTTTCCTCGCTCTTCTTCTGGTGGTCGTTAGTAAGTTTTCTTTGTCATCATATATAGTGTGTAGAGTGCATTTTTTACATCGATAACTTAGCTAATTAATTTATCTGTTTATGATATCCATAACGATTATTTTTGCTGTTCTTCTAGTTCAAAACATTTCTCTACTATTCATTTTATGTCTCTTTGCTTGATTTGTTTGTTTCTTAATCTGTTTGTTCAATTGTCTGTAACCAGATTATTCCTTTCTTTCTATTTCCCCAATTCTGTCATCAATACCATTATTTTATCTAGGTCTACTTCTTCCCCATCTTCTTCTTCTTCTTTTTCTTCTTCTTCTTCTAGGTAGAACCAAGTTCTGTTATCTACATAATGCCTCATCGATCCTCGTTTGAGGTGGAAATCCAGCTGTCTCTCCATCTTTTGGGGGGCCGTCCAGGCGGTCGTTTGGTGTTTGGTTTCTGGTTTTTGTTAGTCTGTCATCGTCCATTCGTTCCACGTGATCTCTCCACTACCTACGACGGTTTCGAACCCACTTCACAACATCCCCCACTCCGCTGTCCTCGCGTATTTTTGCGTTTCTTATTCTCTCTTAAACTTGTTCCCGTAATCATTCTCAGCGTTTTCATTTCTGTGGTTCTCATAATTTGTTTTGTCTTTGTGGTTTCATTTCTTGTTTCTGCGCCGTAGGTCAGTATCGGTCTTACACAGATCTTGTAAATTCTTGCTTTGCTCTCAACCGTCACATGTTTATTGTTCCAGATTATGTCTCTTAGTTGGCCTGATATCATGGCCGCTTTGTTGGCTTGTGTGCGTACTTCTTCCGTTACTGCCCTGTTATTTGTTATATGTGCTCCTAGGTATTTAAACTTCCCAACCTGTTCGATATGTTTGTCATCAACCATTAGTTTACATCTTACCGGTTATTTTGCTATTACCATTGCTTTGGTTTTCTCCACAGATATCTTCATATTATACTGTTTGGCTGTTCGATTGAGATGGAAAAGCATTTTTTGTAAGTTGTCCTCGCTATCTGCTGTCAAGGCAACATCGTCTGCAAAGCATATAATCTGAACGGTATTTTGTCCTATTGGGTACCCGATATTTGTGCTTTTTACTTCATCAATGATTTCGTCAATGATTACATTGAAAAGTGTTGGACTTAGGCTATCACCCTGTCTTATTCCTATGGATAGTGGGATTTCCTCTCTTAGAGTGTTATTTGTTTTAATTACCATGGTGTTCTTGGAATTCAGGTCGTATATTGTGCGTATGATTTCTTCGTCTACTTGTTTTCTTCGCAGTAATTCTGTTATGTGTTCCAGTTTGACTCGGTCGAACGCTTGTGTAAAGTCCACAAAACAAATGAACAGCGGTTTATCGTATTCGATAGATTTTTCAACCAGCTGTCTGATAATAAATATACCGTCGATAGTAGAGTGGTTATTCCGGAAGCCCTGCTGTTCTTCGCACGCCCCTAACTTGTCTACGATCCGTTGTGACAGTATTTTGGCCAACAGTTTGGTTGAACTGTTCAGTAGGCTGATTTCCCTGTAGTTTTCGGGTTGATTCTTTGATCCTTTTTTGTGGATCGAAATTGTGATGCTTCTCCGCCAATCGTTGGGTACTGACGTTGTGCGGAGTATTTTTTGAAATAGAACAGTGAGCTCTGTGTCAAGGCTGGGGCCACCGTACTTTAGCATTTCATTCGTAATTTGGTAGGTACCAGGTGATTTTCTGTTTTTTAATTTCTTAATTGTCAGGTGCATCTCTGCTTCACTGATGTTAACATCTGTTAGTTCTGTGGTTTCTTGTTGGTTTTCGTCTACGTTGTTTTCTGTAGCTGGTGCCTGGAGTAAGTCCTTAAAATGGCTGACCCAGTGTTGGCTGTCAATTCGACTTAGTTGAACGTATTCATTGATTGGCTTTTTTCTGTTCCTCAGCATGTCTCATATTTTCTTTTGTCCTCCATATAGGTCGTGTTCCATGGCTTTTGAATACTTTTCCCAGTATTCTTTCTTTAGTTGAGCTATTTGACTGTTGATTCTGTTTCTTATCGTTTTGTGCTCTTCGAAATGGTTTGCTGTTTTGTGCTGTCGGTATTTTGTAAATGCTTGTTCATCATTCTAGTTAAATGTTCGTTTACTGTGGCCACTACGCCCATTTTGATCTTCTTGCAGACTTCATCTTATTTCATTTCTGGTCAATCTGATAGCTTTATTAACCTCTGTTCTCACCGCTGCTTCAATCCTTTGGTCTTTTAGCATATTATACATGGATGATTTCCTCATTATTTTTTATTTTCGATATCATCCTTAATATTATTGGATTATGAATTATGGTAAGAATTATATCAGCGCCCGGATAAGTTTTAACCCTCTCCTAGTATTAGTAGTCACTCTCCTAGTATTAGTAGTCACTTTAGTTACTATGATGTTGTCGTCATATTATTGACATACTCCAGTGTATAACTTCTTGTTAAGTAGCTTTAACCAAGTATTTCTCATTATCAGACTGTCTTTCTGACAAAATTCGATTGGTCTGCATCCTCTGACATTTCTGTTAGTACTATATAAGTTTGAATGATATTTATATTTAACAGCTTTCCTACTATTTGTACTAACAAGTATCTTTCTAAAATTATCCAAATTTGTTACACCCTTGTTCAAAGTTGTTATCCCGAAGTATTTCAACACTATAATGGTGTATATACTTTGATGTACCTGAACAATAGAAGATTTTATCTAATGATAGAATTATATCTGATCCTGTTCACCTAGTTTTACTAATTCCGAGAATATTGAGTTTTAACCGAGTCCTGTGTAAAAAGTGAATTGTACCTATGATAATATCCTTATTTCTAATTATTTGACAATTCATATTTCAAAGGTTAATTAGACCCACTATGTTATATCAATTATATTTGTTGCAAGCGCGAGCAAAAATAAAATTATACCCATTGTAGTGCATAATTTTCTAATTCTCCAACGCACATTTTTCATTTCGTAATCGCCGAAATAACATTTACTATTACATAAACACAAACACTCAGAAAATTCCCCTTTTGTGTTACTACCCTCATTTTCTTTTCTTTTTTTTTGTTCGTCGTTTTCTTTAAAAATGCACCATTCGGCTCGCGATTCGTTTCCTTCAGTTTTCCTTGTGCCCGTGCCCTTTTATCTCCGCATGAGTACGTGCTATATGTTGCCTTTATATCAGACCAAGTCTTTTAAGGCTTTTATTTTAAAAACTTTAGTTCAAAGAAAGCGATTCCAGTTTGTTAGCGGTTATAAATGGTTTATTTTTAAAGGAAGAAAAACGTTTTTTTAATCCATATCAATTTTATATTAACATTTTATTGTAGTATATATATATATATATATATATATATATATATATATATATATATATATAATTGTTATAAAAGAAAGTACCTTGGCTGTGTACTTCTTCTTCTTCTTCTACCTTCTATAATAGGTCCCTGACCTGTTCCTTCTTCGATTTTCCTCATTCTGGACTTAAATTATCGCTCCACCTTTTCCGTGGTCGACCTCTACTGCGTGTACCACTAGGCGATTTATCTCGTGCGATCCTTACCAGTCTATCCTCTGTCATTCGGCTTATGTGTTTGTTCCATTGTGTTTTACGCTGTAGGACCCACTCATTAATGCAGTCTGTGTTGCATGATTGCCTAATGTTATCGCTTCTTTCTCTATCTAGTAGCGTTTTTCCTGTTATTCGTCGAAGTATTCTCATTTCTGTAATCTCCAATAGTTGTTTCGTTTTTGTCGTCTCTGGCCGTGTTTCTGAGGTGTATGTCATAATAGGTCTAATTGTGGTTTTGTAGATTCGAACCTTTGTTTCTTGTTGTAAGTGTTTGTTTCGCCAGATCACGTCGTTGAGGCAACCCGCCACTTTGTTTGCTTTGGCCACCTGCCCTCTTACTTCATCTTCGATGTTGCCATAACTAGTTATGTCGATTCCTAGATATTTGAAACTCATTTCTTGTTGTATTATTCGACCGTCTAGTTCTAGTTTGCATCGGAGGGGTTCTTTTGAGGTTGTCATACATTTAGTTTTTTCGGCTGAGATAATCATATTATATTTTCTTCCCGTAAGATTAAAGGTATTTAACAATCTCTGGAGGTTGTCTTCATTTTTGGCACATATCACAGCGTCATCAGCGTAACAGAGAATTTTTATTTCTGTATCACCCATTTTATATCCTCTACCAAGTCGCACCTCCTTTATTATTTCGTCCATTATCATGTTAAACAACAAAGGACTAAGCGAGTCCCCTGTCTAATACCGCTGTTGACTGGTATGGGTGTTGATAATTTACCGTTAGTGCGAATCTGAACTTTATTGTTTGCGTATATGTTTTCGATGGTCTGAATTATATTGATAGGAATATTTCTCTTATATAACAAGTGGATTACGTCATCTAGCTTTATGCGATCGAATGCTTTTGTTAGATCTATAAAGCATAAAAATGTTGGTTTATTGTATTCTATAGATTTTTCGACTATCTGTCGTAGAATAAATACTGCATCCACGCAAGACCTTCCTGATCTAAATCCCTGCTGTTCGTCTTCCAGTGTTGTAACCGAATTAATTTTATTTTTGATTACTGTGTACGTGCGAGCTAATCTCGAAAACTACCTAGGTAACAGATGACGTCTTTATTTGGGACATATGTTTCTGAGATGACATGGGCTTTTTGATATCCCATTAAAGCTTCTAATGTTCATCGCTACCGATTACTTTTAAAACTTCATACTTCTAGATATATTAGATATAATATCACATGAGCTGTGAACGAAATTTCTCATTGGATTATATGCGGCGACTTCTGCCATAAAATCGCCTTGAAGGAAGATGATGCAGAAACTGGAAGTTTAGGTCCGAAGGAAAAAAGAACAGTGGAAGAACTTTACAAAATTATCTCATGGAAAAAAAAAACTAAATGAAATAGACAACAAGATTCTTTTGTAAAAGCTGAATCGAAGATGGACATGAGGAAGCCGAGATGAAATATATTACTTCATTACCGATAGAAAAGAAATATTCGAAGATACCACGGTACTGAACCAGCTTACAATAGGAAAAGGAATACAGAATAGAAAGAGCCAGAATCCCAATTGATATTGATAAAGGGAGATACAATAATAACCTAGGTTATTCAAGAAATACATCTACAAATATAAAGAACACAACCAAAGAATTATTAATACACCAACTTGCAGAAAATAACATTGATAAACAATCAAATAATAACTTTATTCTGCAAAAGCCAAAAGCATTAATGCCCGTAGAAAAACATACGCAATAAACTCAGCTTGCAAATAAAAGTATTAATGGAAAAATGAAGGGAAAAAAATAAAGAGGTGGCCAAAGCAATTAGAAAAGATGTTTACCAGTAGAGATGTCAACAAATTGAACAAATAATTGAACAAAAGTTTGAAAGAACTCGGGACGAAATTAAATTATGAGAAACAGGAAATAATCAACCTAAAAAAATAAACGGAGTAACATCAAACAGAGAATAAATTTCACGTAGAAGAATTTTACAAATAACTATATGGAACAAGACATATAATAAAGGGTGTCCCAATTAGAACGCAGGATGTAAATTTCGCCAATTTTCTATTTTGTGCAAAGTATAACCTTGAATATATGTTTGCTGTAGTGTAAACACATTCCGATTATGTCAGTCATGTAGCGGTACTCTCTAGAACAATGTGTTACCATTATTAAGACCCATTATAAATATGGAGAATACTATGCAGAAACCGTTAGAAAATTGCGTGCAATTTTTTATTGTTGCGATATTGCTCCAAACAAAAGGACAGTGTGAAGGTTATTTATTAAATTTGAGTGAAGTGATTCAGTTGAAGACATAAAAACACCTGTGCGTCGTCATGCTAGCCGATCCGCTGAAAATATTGTCGCAGTACGCGAAAGTGTTACCGAAAATCCTAGAACCTCGATTCGTCATCATTCCCAATAGGTTGGTATTCCCAGAAGCAGTTTTCAGCCAATTTTAACGAAATATCTTCATTTGCATCCTTACAAAATTCAATTGTCACAGGAGCTAAAGCCAGTAGATTACGGAATGTGACGCGAATTTGTTAACTGGATTCTGGCAAAGCAAAAAGAAAATGTTGAATTTTCAAAAAAATTTTGTTCAGCGATGAAGCGCACTTCACAACAAACAAAACTGCAGAATTTCGGGCGAAGAAAATCGTCAAGTTATCACGAGAAACCTGTGCATCTCCAACGAGTCACCGTTTGATGTGGAATTTGGGCTGGTGGCATAATTGGACTCAACTTTTTCGAGAATGAAACCGGCAGTACTGTAACGGTAAATGGTGAATATTATCGCTGACTGACTGACTTTTTAGGGCTTGAATTGAACCTTAAAAATCACGTAAACTTGTGGTTCCAGCAAGACGGTACTACCTGTCGCATGGCGCATGAAACGATGAACTTGTTGTATAAAAAATTTCCTGGTAGAGTAATTTCACGTAACGGAGACAGAAATTGGCAAGCGAGATCTTGTGATTTGACTCCCTGTGTTTTTTTTTCTGAGGTTTCGTAAAGTCTGAAGCTTACTCCAACAAACTCACAACAATTCACCAACTTAAAGGCGAGATTCGATGCGCTATTGGTGAAATTCAGCAGTAGATATGCGAAGATCTTATTAAAAATTTTATTAAAAAACAGAGTCGTAGTTGGCATTCTTCGATCATACCTTAAAGATTTAAACAAAAATAGATTTGTTTGCAGGCTGTTTATGGTCAGTGGGGAAGAGGCTTGACAATCATAAACATGTCTATTTATTTTCTCTTTCAGTTTAATTGCTTATCGTTAGCTTTTCCGTGTTTTTAAGTGTTAGAAATTACTATAAATGCGAAGTTTGCAATTAATATCAATAAAAAGAGGATTTAAAAACTTACTTTTATTGGTAAATATTGTTGGATATAGTTAACATGTTAAAAATAACAATAATAATAATTTACGCAACCATAAATTCATACTTTTGTGTTCTAGAATTGACGTACCGATTATCATATTATACTTGTTTAAATAATTCAATTAGAAAAAGATATCATAAAATCGGTATGTGTTTACAAAGACTGTTTATCAACATTTTTTAAAATATAAATAAAAATATTATTACGTTATTCAGCATTCAAACAACCGGGCCCTAGTTCTGACGTTTTTACAGGGGTATGTTCGAAGTGGGCATGTGTCAAATATTTTGTTTCATGCATAATCGGAAGTTGTGTACTTTACGTCGAAATAAAAATAAAACATATTCTCAAATTTTAATGGTATTTTATTAACATATCAAATCCGGCGTTCCTGTTGGGACATCCTTTATAAGCTCGTGACAAAGGACCACCAGTTATAAACATAATAAATAAGGGATCTGAAGATATGTCAGACAACCCCATAACAAAGGGCAAGTACGCTCTATAGAAAATGAGAATTAATGAAGTCCTAAGAACAGACGGAATATCCACAAAGCCTATCAAATTGGAAAGTTCAGTACTACGAGAACAAATAACAACTCTGTTTAATATGTGCTTACATCTAAGCTTAGTACTTATCGAATGAAAAAATATGATAACAATTTTTCCTTATAAAAAAGATATAAGCAGATTTACAAAATTACAGACCTATAAATTTACTGACGAAATTAATTGCTAGGATAATAACAACTAGGCTAGAAAAAAAATTAGATTTCTATCAATCTAAAGAGCAGGCTGGTTTTAGACCAGGTTTCGAAAGCAATGACCATCTTCAATGAATCTAAACTTGCATTAAAAAAATCCATCAAATACAACAGACCAATAATCCTAGGATTTATAAACTTCTGAAAGACATTTGACATAGTTGAACTAGATATCATTACAGAGGGAATAAAAAGGTGAGCTAGGGGAATTAAAGACCAAGTTATATGAAGTCGAAACTCCAATTTCAATCTTCAGAAATAGAAACAGTGGAAAAATAAAATCAATCAAACAACTAAAATCAAAGCAGGATAAAGTCAGAAAGGCAGCCTATGGATTACTAAAAGAAACTTTTAGAACCAATATCCCAAATAATATGAAAAGAAAACTGTGTGATCAGTGCATTTACCCTGAGACAAAGAGATAACAAACACTGAAATTGACCCCTGCAACAGCATCCAAATTTATGATATTGAAAAGACAAATAGACAGATTAATGATCAGTTTAACACTTAGAGATAAAATTAGGAAAGAAGAATACGAAAACGAACGAAGGTGACAGATGTAACCATCAGAATGATACAGAATTGGGCACGCCATGTAGCCAGAATGAGCGAAGTAAGTGGACGTGAAGACTAATTGAATAAAAACGAAGATTCGATAAATGTAGTCGAGGACGACAGCTCACAAGACAGACAGACGACATTAAGAGGATCACAATGAACTGGATATAGATAGCACAAGATAGGAAGACATGGACAGTTTTAAGGACGCTATATTTAACAATGGACGACAAAGTTTGGGTTATGATGATGATAATGATGATGATGATAGTAATGGAAAGTTCCCTTCTATGCATAGTTGAGACTTCGTAACTGAGAAACTACCACCGATAAAGTATAGTTGTGATTCCTTGCTTCTCTGGCTATACATCAAAAAGACATACGATATTACAGCTTTCAGAAAGTTCTAGTAGTACTGACAGCGCATGTGTACCTGTTACGAATAGTCCACAATAATTTAATAATTAATAGAAAATAAAGGTCAAAATTCTATAAATTCAGACATTTAATAAACCTATCACACTGGTAGAAAAAGTGTGTAAGTAATTAATAAACTATACAATAAGCGACACTGACGTTGCTTTGTAACGAGTTTGGGTTGCCTATACTATCAACAATATGCTTATAAATTTAGGGTATTTTAAGAACCATATTGGCATTAAGGGATTTTACAAAACATATTGGCTTGAAAATCACAGTTTATTTTGTTTCCTAAAGCACCAAAATACTAGCTTTTATTCTTGAGCAACATATCTTTCTCATAAATTTCTTTCTTGTTTAAGAAACATTTCCTTACTTCAGTGACTTATTCAATAATGGAAACCCTGTGTTAACGTCAAAATAGGAAACTTAATATTGTTTGAAAGCACTTTAAACCAATGGAAATGTTAACATACAAATCTTTTCCGAAACATAAAATCGGAAGTTATAAAAATTTCCTGCAATAACTCTGTTCTCCGAATATTTCACGTTCCTTTATAAAAAATAGACTTCTTTTACGTCGCCCCTCGGAAAAATGGACAAATAAAAAAACAACAGAAACTTGCAAAGGCTTCGTCATTTGTTTTTAAATTATTCTACATACATCAAGGCGCTCCGTGGAGAAAAGACGATGTCCTTTGAATAACGGCCCTATTTGTCTTCGGCATATTTTTATAATTTTTGTTATTTTTCGGGGACATTTTTTCGACGGAAATTAAATAGATGGCGTGCTGCAGTTTTAGCCATTACATAATCATATACCCAAATGAGAGTACTTTTTTAGATTTAAGCGCACGACAGTTACATAGGGAGTGAAATTTCTGCAAATTAGGGAAAAGTTTCCAGAAGAAATTCATTTTTGTTTTTTTTTTTGCAAATTTTTAAAGTTTGCAGCCTGGAGAATATGTAAGTGAAACAGTTGTGTGGAAAATATTTTTATATCTGAAAAACACATCAGAGTGGCCCGCGGACTGAGCTTGAACTAACTTTCACTTGACCGTTATTGGTCATTAAAATTTTGAAAATACTAATATGACCATAGGATAAGTACCATATATCATTTCGATGCCATTTTTTTAAACAGCTCAAAATGTAATAATGTACACGATTATATATTTAGACTAACTCAGCTGTTTATATATCGGAATAATAAACAAAAAGAAATGTTTTTCCTGAAAATGATTTTGTGGTTGTTCAAAATATTCTTCACGATGATCAGTATATTTTAGCATGTGGTTGAACCAACTTGAAAAGCATTTTTTCCACTGTGAAGATGATATACCCAAAACATGGTTTTTGAAAGCATCAACCGTCTCATCTGGCGTAGAAAATCGTTGGCCATGTTCTCCATTTACGGAAACAAAAAATAATCAACAGGTGAAAAATCAGGACTGTACGGCGGATGATCCATCAACTCCACGTTTTGAATGCTTAAAAAGTTACTAGTTTGAGTTAATGTGTGGGAGCATGCAGTATCACGATGTAGAATGATCCATTGCCTACGGATTTTCCTTCAATTCATCCAAGACTTTCGGTTAACAAATAGTTGTGTTTTATTTAGAATAGATTCTCTAAAGGCACGTTGCGACATGGTCAGTTTCTCCGACCATTTTTTTGAAGTGCTTCATGCACTTATTATGGAAAACCCAAACGCTAGACTGATAGTTATTTTCGGGCTCATATCTATACATCCAGGACTCGCTATCTCACATGCTGTTTACTTTTGTGCGCACACGCATAGATCCAAGTGATGGTCATATTGTGCGGAATCCAATGCCACGACTAAGCAGCATGAAAAATATTATATTCAGTCCTCCAAATGAATACCAATAGAAGTAGATTAGCACAAGATATGGCTTTCGGCACAGCCAAGAAAATTAAAACCGACATTATACTGGTGAGTTAACCAAATCTGAAACCTATCAGAAATAGAAGGGACTGGATTTTCGATGACGAAATCAACACAACCATTAAAGTAATAGATACAAAACTCATCATTAGTCAAGGCAAAGGGTCACGTTTTTCCAAGATCACCGCAGTGGGCATCATCATATACAGCTGTTACGCCTCCTCAAATATAGATATCACGGAACTTGAAGAAACAGTATCGGGTACAGAGTAAGATGCAGTAAAGAGAAGGCCATAGTAGTTGGTGATTTTAACGCAAAATTTCCCCAGTGGGGAATGGGGATAACATATACAAGAGGACAAGTGATGACATAGTAGATAGTAGAACATCGTTAACAAATGAGACAAACCAAAATTTCGTCGCCAATTTTGAACTTAAGTTTAGCAACCCCAAGCATCAAAAATTCCATAACAGAATGAGAAATGAGTGATCATATTTAATATAGAGAAGCACCAGAAAAATACAATATTAAGAAAAAAAATTAAAGGCTGGAACATCAAGAAACTGGAAAAAAATAAGTTAGAGGAAGTCATTAAAGAAACCACAGTAACGATGCTACATATCCTAGATGGATTTTTGGAAAGTTGACCGAAAAAGTATTGGTGGAAGAGGAAATAAAAGAGAGGGTGGACAAGAGAAGCAAAAAAGAGCCGAAGATAACGAAACTTGTATTTGTGGAAATCTGGCAAGGAAGCCAAGAGGCTACCAAAAGAAAAACAGAATAAGAATAGCGAAGAAATCATGCTGGAAATTAATATGTGATAAAGTGGGTTGTATAAACCCAGGCAATATCTCTCGAAAGTTCAAACATTGGTTTGTGTGTGCATAACTGGAGCAATGAAAAGATGCCCAATGGCCACCATGGAAGTAATCCTAAACCTTACACCTCTGTATATATTTATGGAGAGTATAGCGAAGAGGGCAATATATAGGATTGACTAAAATGTGGTTGTCGGACTTGCATTGTTTTTATTTTTATTTATTTTTATAACGTTTCGATTAGGTTGTATCTCTAATCATTATCAAGTATAAACTGAATATTTTGTCTTAAAGCTATGAACTTATATAGGGACTAAGTCTATTGAAGCGCAAAGTTTCGCTTCACTGTACACACCTCAATGATTTGATGTTACAAAGTAGTGGTTGCCAAAGATTAGGTATCTCAACAGTGAGTTTACGGAAGATTTCATTATTATTTCTTATGTGAGCTGCTTGTTGAAAGACAAGAAAAATTCCGTTCAAAATATGTCCAAGTTAGAAGCATTAGCCTTAAAAGGACTTCATAAGAATGAATCCATAAAGATTATATCAGCGGAAAAGGGAAATGCAACGGTGCTCATGAACATCGTAATGTATGGCCAAAAAGTCGAAGATATTCTGAAAAGGAGAAAATATAAACAACTAGCTCGTGGCCCAATTAAATCTATAGAGTCTAAAAGCTACCGCACCCTAAGAAAATACTAAGACCGTATACCGGCCAACATACGATCGGCGCTCACACCACACTACAGTAAGCCACAACATCTTCACGGACTATCAAAAATTCATAAAACGAACACACCATTGAGGCCAATAACCATCTCTAGAGGATCCCCAACAAGCACATTGGCGAAGTTTCTGTTAAAAATCATACAACTTTTAGAAAGTAAGGCGAACATATATGTTAAAAATTCCACACATTATTAGTAGCATTAATCTAGAGTCAGACGACAGACTAATAAGTTTTGATGCGGAAAGTCTGTATACTAATGTACCATTAGAGGAATCACTAGACATAATCAAAACTAGACTTTCATATGATATAACATTATCTGATCGAACTACGTTACCACTGGACGGGGCGATGGACCTTTTGGAGAGTTGCCTACGTAGTAAGGACAAGTAAAGGACAAGTTCTTCACTCTTTCCAGACATCGCCAATATGTGTATATGGAATGATTCGAAACTCATGCCATAGAAAAAGCAACACCCAAAACCGAAAATCTGGTTGAAATATGTCTATAATACCTTCATCGCATGACAGAGAAATGATCAAGATCTTAATGATTTCATGAAACATCTAAACACCATTCGACTTAAAATTACGCTTACCATGGAAAAAGAGGAAAATGATCAATTGCTTTTCCTAAATGTCATGGTAAACCGTTCAAACGAAACTATTAAAACTTCAGAATACAGGAAGCCAACATATACTGGACAATATCGTAACCATAGTTCTAATCATTATATTGTAACAAACGGAGAATTATACGCTACCTCTATAACCGCCCTATATCTATATGCAATAATGCCGATTCATTGGAAAAAGGGGTAGCAAATATTACATCCGATTTACAACAGAATGATTATCCTTTAAAACTAAAAGACGATGTTATAAATAGCTTTAGAACAATGTCCACTGGACAACAAGAAATAAATCCTTTCTTCATAATTCCGTATATTAAGGGAACCTCGAAGAAAATAAGATGAATTGCCAGCAGTTATAATATAAAAACATCCCTTAAATTAGGAAATACACTTAGAGCTCATTTAACAAAAACAAAACCTAAAACTACCGATAAAAAAGAATGTGGTTATTGACTGAATCTGACACTTATAGTCGCCAGAACAACAGACAGGGATGCCTTTAGAAGATTACTCTATAAAAAAATACGCTGGTGTTTTTAATGTCCAGGAGGGATGCATCAATCTCACGATATGTCATATGACGATTCTGCATTCTCAGTTCACGCAGAGCATCGTTATTTTCTTCGAATACAATCAATTTTGGACGACCTTGACGCGACTCGTTCTTGAGCGATTGACGGCTACGATTGAATTCATTAGACCAGCGATATAAATAAGTTTTTGAAGGTGTTTTATCGTGATAAAAAGCTGTTCATCGATGCACTCTTGTTGAGCATTACTACGTCGAAATAATCGCATGAAAATAGTTACGAGTTATTTCTATTTTTTCCCAAGATAAAATTTTCAAATTATTGTAAACAACATAAATAGCGTCCGTATGTCAGAACGTTCTAAGTACGTATACCGTTTAAAATATCAAACTTTATAACAGATGTCACATAGCACTTAGTATTTCCAGTATTGCCAGTTTCCGAAATAAAATGATCAACCTCTTAAATTTTGCTTTCATCCCAAAAAAAATCGTTGTTTCCTTAAGGATGATAGATATTTATTGTGAAATCATCGAGAAAAACCATCGAACGATACTGCATTTACGGCAAAAAGTTGGTTATTTAAACAGATACTGATAACTTCAGGATTTCATTTTTTATGAAAATTTGAATAACAATTTATATATAACAAAAGTTAAATATTTTTGTAGGAAATATTTTCCTCGTAAATCAAAAGAAAACGAGATGCATAAATTTTGGTAATTGTAAAATTTTCTTTAATTTCTTGAAAAATATAGAACATTTTAGCAATTCTGTCAATGAATCTTAATGTACTGCAACAAGACAGCTTTTTCCTAACTTAATTGACTCTAGTAAAGAAACTCCGGGTCCAGAAAATGACGATAATGTTTTTCGACCTTGTTGTGACTTATTTTGATGCGGCCGCACCTTAATTCCTTTTTATAAAGTAGGGAAAGAGGTAGGAGTGATACGATAGCACCATCGTCTCTCTCCTTTTCTTCTCAGAACATAACTATCCCATATCAATTTTGATGTGCCTGCATTTCATCTCTCTGGTCGGTTTGATTTACCACAACTTCTTCAATATACATTTTTTTATTTTTCGTGTAGATGTTTTTGTCTCAGTGTCTGTCATTCTAGCCTTAATCACTTTATTATGGTTTCTATTTAGAGTTATATGACCTATTCTAAATTAATATTTTGATAACATAAATCTGCAATTTTACATTAAAATCATAGCTTCATATATGTAGTATATGTCAGTCTCTCGAAAACTCTTATTTTTGTTTATTTTATCACAAGACCGAAATTTTTTCTAAAGATAAATTGAAAATTCACTATTTCTTCAAATGATTGCGAATAGAATATCTCATAATGAATGTTTAACGAATTTTAAGTAGATCATCAATTTTGCTCTGCCAGTACGTAAAAATGTTTTTTCATGGCCGCCACTGCACAAAAATCAAGCTTGAAAATATCTTGAAATATGTTGATAATAAATTTTACGCCGGTATGTACCGTCAAGAAAACGGTGAAATTTAATTTAACCAACAAGATCAAATGCGGCATATCTTTAACTTGAAATATATGTTGTTTGGTTTTCATATCTTCAACAGCGTTAAAATTCAAAATACCCTTGTTTGTGGCTATTTCAGTTGTCACTTTTATTTCCAATTTATTTAAACAGTTACGTTTGCAAGGGATAAAGGGGGGAATTGTCTCCATCCCTCCAAAAGATGAATAATTGTAATATTTAATCTTAGAAGGAATATGATGACTAGTTTTTCACATACAAAAGATCACTGATATGTTGAGCCAAGAACCTGCTTTCGGTATAGAACATCAGCTTAGGTAAGTTAGTTTTCGTAAATTTATGGAACAGTTACTAAGCCTAGGCCTAGTGTTAAAAGCTCTCAAACTTCTAACGGCCGGATTCACTACGATAAGAATTAAAATTAAAACCATCATAAATTGACAGCAGAAGGCTTAAACTGACAAGAGCAACAATAAGCCAAACAAGTTTTAAACCCTAAAAATACAAGCCTAAGAAAATCATTTTGTTTTATTACTGAACCGGCAAAAATCGAGAGCTTTATTTATTCTCGAGATACAACTAGTTTTCTTACATATTTTAAGGCTTTATTGCCATGTTCTTATCCTTAATATCCCTATATAATCATTTATTTGTTGACATATGTAATATAAATTATTACAAGATTGCAAGCAAAATAAAATTGGTCGACTATAAGGTTTAAACTTTATGGCAACTAGAGCGGGTTTAAGTCTTAAATTTTCTTATTGAATCTGGCTGTAAGAGTCTAAGTTGACTTGAAACCCTAAATAAGCATTAAAACAATTGGCAAGGAACAACAGGGTAACCGTGCTGTGGATGCCAGAGTACTAGGTACTCGCAAAAGAAGGTGCTCATTTTCTTGGCACGGAACTTTACAGTGGATTGCCAAAAAGTCAGATAAAAGAGAAGCTCCGGAACCGGGAACAAAATTAGATAAATTTAAGGTTTAACAGTATGTTTGGTTTCAGACAAGTGTAGAAATTTGTAAATTCATCCCCAAATAAACTCAAGAATGTATTTTCCCAAAATATGAGTTGATTGATTGAATGACATAGCAGACCAGAGTTGAGTAGCTCTTCTATTGCAGCGTTCAGGCTTATTATTTGGCCTGTTATATCGACTTGAATTGAAGAAGTTGATTGTCTTGATTAGGTTTAGCAGCCTGTTCACTAATTTGCCCTCTAGGTATAAGCATTGATCCCTAAAGGTGTCTTCAGAAGGTTAAAGCTTCGCATTTGAAGATGACGTCAGAGATCATCTCATCTTCTTCATCATATTGTCTACATATTGGTTCTTCATTAAATATGCCCATTCCATGTAGATGTTTCCTGAGACTCCTGTCACTAGCTAAATCTCTGTTTGCAGGATAGTTTGCTCAGCGATAGCTTGCTGTACTTACGGTCCACAACGTGATTTCAGTGGGTATGGTATTGTTGATTTATCCACCAGGATGACAACTCATGACTAGCAGCCTTAGTGATTTCCAAATATTGGTTCTGGTCCAATAAAGTAGCAGGCAATTGAATTGCTCTTTCATTGCTCAGAACGTCCTCGTTTTAGTCTTTACTCATCCAATATCGGCCATAGGCCTCCCAATCTGTTCTCCGTCTGTCGTGATTTTGTGTCTTCCTTTCCCACGTTTGACCAGCTATTCTCTTTACTTCATCTTTTCACTTCACTTACGGCCCACCTCTCCCTCTCTTACCCGTTCAAAGCCTCCCTTCTTGAATAATTTTAATCCACATATCATTACCGTGCTCGTTTCCATTTTAGGTTTGCTGTATATTCGATGACATCTAACAGTTTTTACATTGTTTTTAAGTAGTATCAAGATTTCGGCTACATATGTGAGGAAACGCCGTATGAACTGTTAGAATAAGAATTTTCTTACTTTTAATGGGATTTTCTTCTTTGCCAGAATTTGTTATTATCGATGAAAGGCGGCCCATGCCAATATAATTCTCCGTTTAATTTCAGTAGTTTGATTAGGTTTCCACTTTATCATCAGCTTTAGATAGATGTATTTTTAAATATATTTCAGCATCCTCTTTGCCACTGTTGCGACATTTTCGTTTGTAGAGGCTATTGTTTTTGGTCATTTAGTTGTAGATCTACACTGCCATTATCACTACATCGTCGTCATATCTATACATTTCTTCTAGCGCTGCATTAAACATTTTTGGGCTTATTGAGGTTCCTTATCTCAACCCACGTTTTATTAATATGGGATTCATTGTCCCTTGAGTTTCCATAATCATATACGCATTACAGTAAATTGTTTTTATAATTTGGGTATACCTAAAATAAATTCTGCTGTTGTTTAATGCTCTTTTGACCGCCCACATTTTAATACTATCGAATGCCTTCATACAGTGGTAACTTATTATATTCTGTGAATTTTTCAGTTAGGGTACCGATATTCAAAAGGTGGTCGCAGGTATTAAAGTTTTTCCTAAATCCTTCTTATTCTACTGATTGATTACATTCTTGTTTATTTTCCATCGTGTTTATGATCATTTTATTAAAACCAAATACCAAAACGAATAAAGAGCGATATATGATGGTGAAAATTCGGAAATGGATAGAGAAATAAAACAAATAAGAACATAGAGAGTAAATATAAGAAACTTAAAATAACGACATTAATAAAATCACACTCGATAAGGTGGTTAAAAAAATTGATGTTCAGAATGACCAAAATGGTTTTGAATGAGAAATTTATAGTCCACAGGACTTAAACTCTATTTCAATATGCTTATCACTCTTCCGCCTTGTTTTCATTTTGATTAGTCAAAGTAATGTATCAGAATAACACGTATATGTTTTTTAATACTTACCATCTGATTTTTCCATTATTGTTTAACTAATGTGGGTACAATCGAGTGATCACATTATCAGAAAAATTTTATGCTCCATTTTCTTAGTCCGACACTGAGAAAATGGTCAATATCTCGCTTTCGAAAATGCAGTGTGTCTGAGAATGTTCGCATATAAAAAAGTTGTCGGACTCGTAAAATTGGAGCCACCCACGAAGTTCCAGAAGAGTAGTAATCATATTGAAATAGGAGTTACATCCCGTGGACTACTATGGTGAAAAATCGAAAACAAAGACCACACAAAAGATAGATGCACAGCTTAAAGGATGAAGTGAAAAAAACTTAATATAACGGACTGGAAAATCAAAGTGGTAAAAAGAGGAACATGAAAAGGAATTGTTTAGAAAAAATCAGAGAAATTGTGAATGGAATATAACTGAGTCTAAGGACTAAATCTTTATATATATATATATATATATATATATATATATATATATATATATATATATATATATATATATATATATATCAATAAAACTGAATGTCAAACAGAAACTATTACCACGGGAAAAATCCAGCAGGTGCCCAAGACTATACGGACTTCCAAAGATCCACAGGCCAAATATCCCTCTAAGACCCATTATTAGCGCTTACAACTCTGCCACTCAAAAACTAGAGAAATACTTTGCTGGCTTCATGCAACCACGTGTTGAGAATGCCGCCTCTTACGTCAAAAACTCGAAGTACTTCTTAACCATTCTATACTCCGTAAGAATTGACAAGGACGACATCATTGCAAGCTTCGACGTAAAATCCCTGTATCCGAGCATACCGATGGATGAAGCACTAGATCAGATCGCTCAAAGAGAGGATTTCCCAACTCATATCATGGATCTCACCAGATACTGTCTTAAAAACGCATATTTTCTGTTTGATGGTCAGATATACAGGCAAATAGATGGCGCTGCCATGGGCTCTTCACTATCTCCAGCCATGGAGACCTATTTCAAAACGAAAGCTCTTGAAAAATTCCACCTCAAACCCAAACTCTGATGTTGCTACGTTGATGATGTATTTGTAATATGGCCTCATGGCAAACAACAGCTCAACTGTTTCCACGAGTTTCTTAATTCTATCCACACAAAGATACAGTTTACTCTGGAACTAGAGGAAAATAGTTAGTTTCCGTTTCTAGACGTCCTTATAACCAAAACAATAGATGGAGATCTACGACACACAGTATATCGAAAACCAACACACAGATAGATATCTGAATGCTGATTCTTACCATCATCCCTTACAAATACAGGGCGTAGCCAATACCCTAATATCAAGATCCCTTCGTCTAACTGATGACCAAGGAAAAGAAAAGGAACTGTCACACATAAAAAGGGCTCTCCAACAAAACATCTACAAGACACCAACAATAAATAAGGCAATAAAATTGCAACAAAAACCAGCGCAAGAAACAAGGCCACCTGCCGAGGATAGACAAATCACTATACTTCCTTACATAAAAGGCACAACAGACAGAATCGGCAGATTACTGTGGAAATACAACATATCTACAGCTTACAAACCATATAAAAGAATAGGCTGTTCTTTAAGAAATCCAAAAGACAAAATCAATCTACATAGGCCAGACAGCTAGACTAGAAGAACATAAATTCAGTATAAGAAACAATGGTGGTGCTCGAGAGGGAGGCGGAGCTAACGCCAACTAACCGTTACAATCTGCGACCACGTCTAAAGCAAGCAGCACGTTAAATTTCTTTCAGTTGATGTACAACCACCAAGCACAGAAGATGGCAAATGAAATTTTGCCGAAACGTCTGCAAATTTCGACAGTAAATCAGTAGTGGCTACAATATACTTGCAGTTGAGTGTATAAAATACAATTATATAAGAGAAACTTCTCTGTTCTAACACAGCTAGAGACAAAGCACTGTCTGAGATTGCAAGAATACCAGAAAAAGGTGGAAGCCTTCTCATGGTGGTGTACCGTCATCTGTAGACCGGTTTCGAACTTGTTGGTTCTCGTCAGTACAAAATAGATCATTTAAACAACTTATATTAGACATAATATGAAATCAAATCAATCTGAAGACTGCGTGGAATGCTGGGAGATGACGCTGCTTCATTTTTGTCTAGTATAGGTTGCTTAAAGGATTTATTTCTCCGATGCTGAGATGCCCTGACCTATTCTGTACTGACGAGAACTAACAGTTCGAAATCGGGCTACAGAAGGCTTCCACCCTTTCCTGATGTTCTTGCTATCTGAGATAGTGATTTGTCTCTCACTGTATTAGAAGAGAGTATGTTTGCCCTTATAGTATAAGGTTTTTTCAGATGGTTGAGAACTAAAATAGTTTGTCTAATTAATGGATTACATTAAGTTGTTAATTTCATTCTTGGAGAAGAGTTGATTGAAAACTAAGTTTCTCTAATTTAATTGTATTTTATACACCCAACTGCAAGTATGTTGTATCCATTATTGGTAAATATGTAAATAGTTATAAACTGTAATACCGTATGTAAAATATTTTTCCCAAGAAATCTAGTTACACAAATAAGTAACATTTTCAATTATCCTCTATTTTATATGATACAAGATTTTTCTTTCCGATTTCTATATTACTGAAATGTTGATGTGCTGCCCAACAGTCTCATATCCCTTTCATAAAAAAGTGTATCTGTTCGTTGTATTATATTTATTTTCCAACAACATCCTTTTAGGTCCAAAGCATAAGCATAACTGTCCATTTAGAGAAATAAAACCTATATCCGACGTCAATTTAAGTAAACACGTATTAAATATTAAATACCTAAAAAGATAGGACCTATACGCCGGAAAAAATAACTAAGCACTCCGGAAAAAGGTCATCCCCGGATTGAAAATGGTAAATACGGTTTGATTGACGGAACAAACAATGAAAAACATTTTGTAGCGTGAAAGTTTTAGGAACCTCTGCGTGTCAATCACCGAAAATATTTTTCGGTGTAGGGTTGTTGAACGCCAAATCGCATTGCGTTATTTGAAAAAAAATGTCGGTTAAAACGGAATGTATACAATAAAGATACAAGAGGGGGCAATTTGATAAATGGAACAAAAAGTTCGCTTAACCAATTAGTATATTTTGTAGGTAAAATCAGTTTCCTATTATACAACGAGTCCCTTGGGATTTCATAATAATTTTCTAAAACTGATTTGAAATTTAGATCTACGTAGTTACAATTAATATAATGAATTTGAAAATATACAAATTTAACGACAAGATATAATTTGATAGTAATTTAAGGGGACTTGTGACGACCTCAATAAAATTGGATGTAACAAGCTGATGACTTAAATTATATCTTTATTGTCAGTAATTGTTTTTAAGTATTAGATCGATGATTTTTGCAGCTATAATTTCGTCATGTTTGTCCATCAGTCTGTAAGTTGAGGCCTTATAACTTGGTAGTTTTTTCTTCTTTTGTGTGAAATTTTGCAGTTATTGTTATATTTTATAGTTACAGCTTTTTGAATATATTTATCCGGATATGTTATGAACTATTTTCTTATTCCCTTCGACAGTATTTGTTTATTCTTTATGTAAATTGCTGAATCTTTATTATACCAAGTTAGTAAAATTTTCCAATCTAGGAGTGAATGCATGTTATAAAATGTGAGCAGGGTTTTAATAAAAATTATGTTTTCCACTGCCAAAGACATTTTTTTGTTTTATTTTCAGGATGTTTGATTTTTTGTTTTTTTTTCTTCGTTTTTCAGTTCATTTTTTTGCTGCTCTTTTTGTCTGTGGATCCATGCATTTTCATCTGCATATTGGATAGAAATAGCAACCCTACGCATATTGTCTAGTAAAAAATTCCTTATTTATGGGTATTTTAAAATTTTTATGGTTTTTGAAACTGTAAGGCTATCTGGGCACCACATATATGCACGGCACAACCAAAAGTTTACATAAATAATACAATACGCAACAAACTGTTCATAATGATCGAGATAAACATAGAAGGCCTAACCTACTGCATGCGGAATGAACAGAGTGCTCAGATCGAAAATTATTTAAGATCAACAATCTCACAAAAAGGACTTACTAATTTGACAGGGATATTTGTGAAGCAGTATATGTTTCAAATATAATAGATGAATTCACTTGTGAGAGACTTCAAAAAAGTCTATTATAATTTTTTAAAAGATTGGAAGAAATCTTGTTACCTATTTTACTTTCCTTGCCTTATGTTACGCTATTTCTTAAGTAAAAAAAAATTGTATTTTTAAAAAATTATTGAACCAAGCCACGTTGAGCGCCAATTGAATTTTACAAAAAAAAAAATTGCCCCACGTTGGGCGCCAATTTGTAAAAATAGTTCACTGATGTATAGCAAAAACTTGTAAAAATTAATTACTGATGTAGGGCAAAAATTTGTTAAAACAGATCAGTGACGTGGAAAAAATTTTTAAAATAGATCACTGACGTGTGGTAAAAATTTGAAAAAATAGATTACTGACGTGTGGAAAAAAGTTGTGAAAATAGATTAGTAACATGGGGCACGAATTTTAGAAAAAATAATAAGAAACTAACGTGGGGATAAAATTTCTATGAAATTTGGGAAACAAGAGTAGTAAAAATTGTTTTTAATAAAAAATTTTTTGTATAATACAGGGAAACAAGAAGGTAATATTTAAATTAAATATTGATATTTAAAAAAAACAGGAATATTTATTGATTTATTTATTTAAAAATATATAAATATGGCAGATAAACACATCACGCTTAGGTCAGGAAAGCAAATTAATGTAGATACTGGAGTAATCTTTTTGCTAAAAGCACTGCGTCTCTCGTGCTCCCGAAACTTTCCGTAACCTCACATTTTCAATTGTTTTCATACGTCATCTGAAAACAAAAGCGAAATATTTTGTTTTTGTTTTAAAAAGAGATTATGTGTTTGTTGTTGTTTATTAACATTGAACATTTGAAAGTTTTAAAGAAGAAAACAAATTAAATAATAAACTGGAATTGTATTTTAGAATATTGGGACCAAGTAGCGGAAAATAAAATAAGGTATTTATACTAGACTAAGCAGTAGAAAGCTTTTAATTCTTGGTAGACATAAATAAAAATCAGGTAATAATAACCTAACTTTTCAAAAGATAAAAATAATTAAACTAATAAGTAATTGCTTGTAATACTAAACTGTTAAAACATAAATAAGATTTATCATTAACAGTAGATGTCACTATATTAATTAACCACTTGAATCACATCACGGTGATGTGATATATATATATATATATATATATATATATATATATATATATATATATATATATATATATATATATAGTGTGTGTGTGTGTGTGTTGTAACGAAGTTTTTCATGTATGGTGGATGTTATTTTCACAGGAAAGATATGTATTTTTAAGACAGTGTTCGTAGAGGTGAATTACACTGAATTATTCGCCTATCCGCATTGAGCGAATTGAATTAGCTGTTATGCCCTTTTTGAGCTTTAATTTTTTTTAGCAATATCCCACCTCAAGAATATTTGATTTTCTGTTTCTTGGAAGTTTTTGATCATTCTGCTATTTTGTGTAGATACAGGCATAATATATCCTCTAAATGCCACTATTTCTTCCTTATATTTTGCTGTAGATCTGGCAATTTGAAGTCCAGTTTGTCTTTTTCGATCTCTGGCTGCTAAAAGTGATCTTTAAATCTCTGGGGAGCAAGACAATTTGGATTAGAACAAGATTCTTTTGATCAATGCTCATTCTTGAATGACATCTTTTGGTCCTTCTCATGATCATCAGTGTTCTTTAAGGTCAGGAGATGTCTTTTTGTTTTTAGGTTTTGTTACTTTCTATGTTCTGGCAGTTGCTATTATTTTAATGTATTCAGCTAATTATCTATGTCGATGGTCTCGTTAGTTAGTTATTCAGTCTTTTGGTAGTCTGTGAGGTGTGTTAGGTCTAGAGTGGACGTGATTAGATAAACTTATTTTAAAATAGTATTTAGCAATTATTTAATCGCAATATTATTTCAGTGATTGTATTTTAAGATCAGGATGCAATAATATAACATGGATATATGTAGGAGCACCACATTTAACTCTGAGGATTTTATTTTGAAAAACTTGAAGTCTTGCAAAATTGACTCTTTTCGTAGTGCACTATGTTGGCGCTCCGTATGTGAAGATTGATCTTACAAGAACTTTGTAGATTGTAACTTTGGTTCCCAAGTTAATTTTACTCTTGCGGTTTAGTAAGCTAAATACAACTCCCAATTTTCTATTGCATTTTGATTCTATTTCTGGAAATAAGACACTAGAAATATATATAACGAAGGTTCTCACGGATGGTAGAAGTTATTTTTGCAGAAAAAATATGTGTTTTTAAGACAATGTTTGTAGAGGTCCATGATGTAATGGGGGAACTCCTCGTTCTACCGACAGATGGTTATCCTCTGGGATCCTCGCTATCACCAGTCATCGCAAACTTTGCTATGAAATATTTCGAAAAAGAAGCCCTGGAAAAAAACAAAACAGAACCAGAAACGTTACATGGCTGACATCATCATATGGTCAAACGGAAGATCCAACCTAGACATATTTTTAGATGAACTAAGCAGCATTCACCGCCGCATACAGTTCAAATTGGAGGTCGAAGTCTACAAGTAGCTACCTTTCCTTGACCTTCTAATCACCAGAAAAGACGACCTAATCATCAATTACACGGTCTACAGAAAACCCACACATACAGATACCTGAATGCGGAATCTCACCACCATCCATTACAGTTACAATCAGTCGCCAACACACTGATCTCCAGATCCTTTCAACTAATCAAACCCACGAACCGCCAAGAAAACTTCAGCAACATCAAAATAGCTCTAAAGTAAAATTACTAGAAAGAACACAATATCAAAAAGACCATAAAACAGAACAAAAATGTAGAAGTAGAGAAAAAATAAGGATATGACAAATCCAAATCAAAAATCACACTGCCATACATAAAAGGTGTAACAGATGCAATTGGAAGAATTCTGAGAAGGCATGACATATGCACAATCTACAAGCCACAAACAACAATACAGAAATTACTGGGCAATCCCAAAGACAAAATACCATTAAAAACCCAGGAAGTGTAAATTATCCCATGAAGACTCTGTGGAAAAAATTACATTGGCTAAACAAACCAAAGAATTTCTACCTGGAAAACCAAACAGATCGCACCCATAAAGCACTATAGAACGTGCATCATCAGAGAAGCAATCGAAATAGAAAACACTAACAACCTTAATAAGAGAGATGATACACAAAACATTTCAAATATTTGGAAAACCTTAATCAAAATTCCACCAAAGATAACCGATCAGAAAAACAGGACAGCGAGCAAAGAGGAGGCCCAGACCAACTAGGCAGAACCAAGGTATAATCTGCATAAGTGCGAAACTATAAAAAGGCCGACAGAGGACCAACACGCGCATCCCAAGTCGAAAAACCATCAAGGAAGCATCACTTGAAAATGTTATCTGAGATGTTGGGATAACGTAAAGATTTTTCTACTGACGAACTGATTGAAAATCATTTATATAATGGTATTGATACACCCAGCTCTGTAAATTTTCGGCTATATGAACACGGATTGTTACTCAACATTAATATCGTATTAAAAAGTACGGAGAACTCCAAAACATTGGAAAAACTTCAGGTCCACAAAAAAACATACAGCGCTATCAAAGGGAGATCGTGGTACAAGAATTAATGAATAAATCTACAATTTTTAAAATAATTACTCCTTAACACAGTGTATAATTTAATTTTTAGTACATTTTTTAAAAACAGTTTTTTTTGTAAAATTAGTTTATTGCTTTTTAATTATTTGAGGTTAGTTCTTTTTTCTATTAGACAATCTTTCTTTCTTATTAAGAAATAATATAGGTATAAATAGATCTCACGAAATCTCCGCAGAAGCAGTTATATGAAAATTTAAACTGCTCTGTAGAGCATACTTTCGGAGTAACCATTTAACTTTTTAAATATTAACTTTTATGGTTTTGAAAAATTGCTTGCTAAATTTTTCATTAGACGCGAAGCCGGAATCTTATTCCTTAATTGAAAGGTGATATTTCCGCACAAAATTATATTATGCTTGTGAGTGACAAATAAAAGCCAATAAAACTCTTTACTTATTTTTTTAGTATATATATATATATATATATATATATATATATATATATATATATATATATATATGAATAGTTTGGTTATTCCGGGTTTCAATCCGTTCGTTCAAAAAATCGTTTTCACGACGTTTCGCCAAAATCTCATTTGGCATTTTCAAGTGCGGTTCGTCTCGTGCTTATATCTACACAAAATAGCAGAATGATCAAAAACTTCCAGGAACTAGAAAATGAAATATTCTTAAAGTGGAATATTGTTTAAAGACCTTGTGTAACAGATAAAATTTGTAAGTTACGTCTACTCATTTCCTAAAACTAGGCTATCTTGGTTCCAGTAAAGTTGCTTGAGTTGATGGGAGCACTACCATACCCTCAGATTGAATCCAATTCAAATCCGAAATATTGTCATATTTAATAGCCATCATGTAATAAAAGAAAAAAAATAATGACCGAATTTATCACAAAATAAGCTAATTTATAATATTTAATATATCAAATAATATATAAAGTTTTTTCCATACATATGAAAAACCTCATATTTTTTCGATTTATTATTTAGCACGTCTCCGACCGTGCCTTCTCATTTTAAAGAAAAAGATTTATCACATTCCCCTGTCTATCATTTTATTAATTTGTCACCTGGGTCATTTATCACAAGATATATAAAGTATATTTTGGCGTCATTTTTTACATGTAGAATGGGCCATATTGCGTTTTTTTTAGCATATAATATAATGTTATGTTTGTATATTCCGTCATCTATTTTTAGGGTTCTGTATCCCGAAAGAAAAAATGGAACCTTGATAGGATCACTCAGGAATCTGTCTGTCATACTCCTTTTTTTCGAAGAGCATTTGACATATGGTTCTTGAATTTAGACCGTGTCAAATTGGGATTATTATCCGACGTTTCTCCTACGATTGCAAGAGGCTTCTTCAGGGACTCTACGAGATTAGAACACTGAATGACCATCGAGGAGCAACAGTCCGGTATTTATACCCAACTGGTGTTCAGCGACACGAGATCCAGCGTTATCTCTATTAAGATTATTTGGATATTTACAAATTTCGATTGATTCTCTAATATCACGTTTGAACAAACCAGACACTGATGCTAGCACCTTAGTTTCTTTTACATTAATGTTGACCTCTGCAGTGCTGGTGTTCAGCTATTGCAGATTGTATAATTTGTTTATTTTTAATACATTTTTTAATATTTCTTAAATCTACTGGATATGGACCGTCTTGTTTCACCCACATACACTTTACAACAAGAGCAAGGTACCTTATAAACGCCTTGTGTTTGTAATGGTATTGCGTCCTTTGGTGACTTCAAACATTATCTAATTTTCTTACATATATTGAAAATTGTCCGAATGTTTGATTTTCCGAACAATTTGGCAATCTTATCGGTAGTTCCGTGTATATAAGGTAAAACAACATTGTCCATAGGTGATACATTTATGATATTTTGTTGAGTAGTTGAGTTTTTATGTTTATTAGCAGAACGTCTAATATCTTCAGCGCAATATCCGTTGCCTTTGAGAGCATTAGTCAGTTTTTCTGTTTCTGATTTCAGCAATTGTTCGTCACATATTGAAAGAGCTCTATATACTGTACACAGAATGTCCTAATTTACCATTATCTTTCCTTTGTACTAGTACATCGTGAGAGGGAAGGGCACCCCTTGATTCAGTTTCCATAGTGAATTTATGCTGGGGTGTTGTTGGTTTAGATGACCAAGGAAATTATGGAGGTTATCTTCGCCATGTGGTCAAACTACGAATAAATCATCTACAAATCTGCACCAAAATTTAGGTTTCATAGGGACAGACGACAAAGCGTTTTCTTCGAAAGCTTTCACGAAGATGTTCGCTACCATGGGTGACAGCATAGATTTCATGGCCGCTCTCAGAGATTACTCGTAGAAAGTTCCTTGAAAAGTAAAATAAGTGAAAATCTGACAAGCTTTAATTCTATTAAGCTGGAGTCCATGTTATTATATCGTAATATATCCAATATTATGGAAATTGAATCATTTATAGGAACATTTGTATACAGTGATTCTACATTAAAACTGACCATAATGTGTTAAATTACAAAAGACTGCTTAGCTGGAAGAACTAAGATGATCTTGTTTTCGTTCAGTTTTTTAATAGGCTTCCTATCCGCTAATGTAATATTTAGGTGACTGTGAGTGTTTTATGATTTTCGCTGTTTCGTATCAAATCGTGTCAGCTTGCTCTACTGCTACACTGGTATGCACCTTAGCGTGCTGGCAAAGTTCTGTCCATTGGGTATGATTGTTTTCTCTGTTTCGGTAAGTTATATATTTGACAAATTGACAAATGTGTTCATTGGTGTGCTTGCTGGATTATTGTTGCTCAAAAGTCCTTCGAATTTCCTTTTTGAATCATAGTCACTTGTTGATGGATTCTTTGCTTGGGCGTAGCGGATTTTATCCAGCGTTTCAAATTTCTTCCATCATCCTCATCTTGCTGCTACGGAAATCACGAAAGGTTTTGACATTTTTTTGATATCCTCCCATAGAGGTACGCTAATAAAGAACGAAAGCTTTCAGGGCTTTGGCCATGATTTTCAATCATGGTTCTTGGGTTTAGACCGGGTCAAATTGGGATTATTATCCGACGTTTCGCTTACGGTTGCACAACGTATCTTCAGCGATCTTTACTCCACGAGATTAGAACACCGAATGACCATAAGGAGCAACATCCCGTTATTTATACTCGACTGGTGCTCAGCGAACCGTAATTTAATTTGGATATTTACAAATTTCGATTGATGCTCTAATTTTACGCTTAAAGAAACCAGACACTGAAGATAGTATCTTAGTTTCTTTTACATTAAAGTTGTGAACTATGCAATGCTGGTTTTCAGCTACTGCACATTGTACATTTTTTTTTATATGAGAGATCTATTAAAAATAAAGAAATTTTACAATCTGCAGTTTAACACCAACATTGCACAGATCATAACTTTGTTCTTTGCATATATATATATATATATATATATATATATATATATATATATATATATATATATATATATATATATATATATTGTTGTGTTATAGGTCTCTACGTTACCGGTTTTAGGCCCCTTGGCTTCCGGTTCCTCATTTAGCTCCCGTGCCTGAGGAAGCAGCTGTACTAATATATTTTTGAATGTTGTATTTGTAGTGAAATGTCCTCGAAGAAAGGCGGTGAGAAACGTCTTTCTACGACACCTTCCCCCCTAAGACATATCACTAGGCGTATTATTTTGAATATGTGTTCTTGTTTCTAAATATACGACAAGTCGAGATGTAACTGAAGAACAGCGGGGACTAACACCCCGTCGTAGATCCAGCATTGGTACAATGCTCAGTGCAGACCCCTGTCTGCAACGGCCCAAACAACATCAGGTATGCCATGTTGTGTTATAGGTCACTACGTTACCGGTTTCCCGGACATGGGGACATCATAGGATGACATGATAATAGATAATCTAGACCTGGGACAATAGCACCCGAGCTGATAAAATATGGATATATATTGTCGTAGAAAGACGTTTCTCACCGCCTTTCTCCGAGGACATTTCACTACAAATACAACATTCAAAAATATATTAGTACGGCAAGCGAGTATCTGGGAAGGTGTCAGTCGGAATCCCACTACGACTGGCGCCGGGACGAAACACTCCAAAATTTTTCAAGTGTATAGGAAAGCTGCTTCTTCAGGCACGGGAGTTAAATGAGGAGCCGGAAGCCAGGGGTCCCCCTGGCTTCCGGCTCCTCATTTAACTCCCGTGCCTGAAGAAGCAGCTTTCCTATACACTTGAAAAATTTTGGAGTGTTTCGTCCCGGCGCCAGTCGTAGTGGGATTCCGACTGACACCTTCCCAGATACTCGCTTGCCGTACTAATATATTTTTGAATGTTGTATTTGTAGTGAAATGTCCTCGGAGAAAGGCGGTGAGAAACGTCTTTCTACGACAATATATATCCATATTTTATCAGCTCGGGTGCTATTGTCCCAGGTCTAGATTATCTATTATCATGTCATCCTATGATGTCCCCATGTCTTTGTGTTCTGTCATTTGTTGTTGCATTTTGGAATTATTTTCTATTCTATTATGTTCTATCCATATTTTTGAAAACTACGCATTCCATTGCGATTTTAGTATTACTTCCACGTTCCACTCTGTTACTAACTGGATCTTTTATACTTTTAATGAATTTCCACAATTTTGCTGCCGTCTATCTCCTATATAGCTTTCTCGTGCACGACATCTATTTTTCAACAGATAGAATAAAAATCAGATTAGACGACTTTCAAATACCAGATCAGGCGGGCTTCAGAAGAAGCTACAGCATTATAAACCATATTCATACTCTTAGACAGATCATCACATGAATGCAATCTTCCGTCCATCATGAGTTTCATAGATTTGAAAATGATTTCCATAAGCTCAAGACGTGAGTTCTAATAAACACAAGTAATTATAGATTTGTATAAAGAAGCCACAATCACTATAAAACTACACACTAGTCATAAAATGCAGTGGAGCTGATGATATAGTGTTGATGTCCCCTGACATAAAAGAGATGAAAATAATTACAACGGATATAGCAGCTCACGAGGTAAGAAGCCTCTCTCGCCCTTTCCTGTTACTTTCTTGCAATCTGAGATAGCATTTTGGCTCTAACTATATTAAAATAAAGTACGCCTGCCTTTATTATATAAGGTTTTCTCAGATGGTTGAGAACTAAAATAGTTTTTCCAATATAAATGAATTATATTAAGTTGTTAATTACATTGATAGAGAAATGTATAGCTTGCCGATGCAATTTTTGATGGAAGAGTTTTATATGCTTGCTACAAAAAGCAACAAAAAGTTACCTAAATAAAAGTTCAAATTTAACATGCCATTTATAATGCTTGAGGTATAAATATAGGTGCAGAAGGGTTTAGTTTCTATCTAAATATATATATGTATGCGTATGTGTGTAGAGTTGGGAGTCTGTACACTGCCACCTGGTGGATCTGTTCTGCCCTCCTACTGCTGCCCAGTCGTAAGACTTACCTTATTGGCTAGAGCAGGTCCTTCAGTCTTTTTCCTCAGGAATCTTAGAATGTTGGAAGGCTTCAAGGTGGGTAGCTCCCCTTCTTCGATTTGGTGTGTTCCCAAGAAACGCATCTTCGAGTTTTCTCTGAAAGGATATGAATAAAGGTTTGGTTCTCCTCCTCACAGAACCTGTACTCTTCTCTTTCTACCAGTCTGAGTTTCTTGAGGGGTCCTTTCAGGTGGCAATGTCCCGTCATGAACCCTGTCAGAACTCTGAGTTGGTTTTTACTTAAGCTTATGCATTATTTGGGTCTCTTCTGGTCGTAGTTCCCCAGAAGTATCTTCGCTTGTCTTAATCCTTGTAACTCCGTCCAATAATTAGATCTCCTGCTTTCTTCTTCTATCTTTAATTCCTTCCGCATTGTGCGGATACTGATTCCACAGAAAGACTGGCCCCAGCAATAATATCTCAGCCCCTTTCCTCGCGAGCCTCTCTCGTAATTCATTCCTACGTGAATGTAAGACTAGTAAAAAAAACAGCATTCTTTTTAACATCATTATCAAAATTATTTTGTTACTTGATGTATCATTTAACTTATTATGTTTATTTTTTAAATTAAATTAAACAAAACACATTTGCTTTTAAGACGACTTAACTATGCAGGTTCGTGAGGAGTGAACGGTGTGAGTCAACTGACAATTAGCCTATACTTCAGATGGCAAACACAAAAAACAGGAAGGCCAACTGCTATAGTGACCATTTAAAGTAGAAAAGAGGAAGTTGAACTTGAAAATTGGAATTTCAAGCTAGGAACTCATAACTTCAAAAATTGGAAACAAGAAATTATAATTTGGATATTCCATTCTGACCCTTTCAGAAAGAAAAACCAAGAATCTAAAATAAATTTCTCAATAACTAAATTAAAAATACTTATCTAAATTGCGTTTAAAAAATAAAGACTAACTGTAAATTACGTCCGACATTCATAAGATGATGGAAATAATTTTAAAAATCCTTTCAAAATTGTAACACAAGCCATGAATTTGGTCGACAGATAATGAAACGTGTGCGAGCTTCTTGGAAGGAATGTCTACTGTATCAACGCAGTTGTTTCAAAGTTCGGCACCAATATAAGGTTTATCCACACTTCCAGGTAAAATGAAATGATACTGAATGCAAACTTTCCTCATACTATAATTTTGATAGATTTTTAGCTACTACAGGTGATAGCAGAGATCCCATGGCCGCTCCAGAAGTCAGCTCGTAGTAAGTTCCTTGAAAAGTAAAATTGGTGGAAATCAGACATGCTTTAATTAATTGAAACAGGTTGAAGTCCATGTTGTTGTTTCATAATATGTCAGATATTATGGAAACTGAGTCATCTATAGCAACAAATGTTTTACTCTTCAAGGAACTTTCTAAGAGCAGACTTCGGGATCGGCCATGGGATGTCTACTAGCACCTGTGGTAGCCAACATCTTCATGGAAGCTTTCGAAGAAAACGCTTTGGCTTCTGCTCCTCTAAAACCTAAATTATGGTGCAGATATGTAGATGATACGTTCGTAGTTTGGCTGCATGGAGCAGACAAGATACATAATTTTTTTTTTTGGTATATAGAACACTTTCAATATGTGACGAACAATCACTGAAATCAGAAACAAGAAAAAACTGACTAATGCTCTGAGAGGCAACGGATATTGCGGTGAAGATATAAGACGTTTTATTAATAAATATAAAAACCCAGCTTCTCAACAAAATGTCATAAATGTACCTCCTTTGGACAGTGTTGTCTTACCTTACATACACGGAACCACTGACAAGATTGCCAGATTGCTCCGAAAATCAAACATTCGGACAATTTTCAGCACATCTAAAAAAGTTGGATAATGTTTGAAGTCTCCAAAGGACGCAATTCCATTTCAAACAGAAGACGTTTACAAGACACCTTGCTCTTATGGTATAAAAACTGAGCTGTTGTTCCTCGATAGTCATTCAGTGTTCTAATCTCGTAGAGTAAAGATCCCTGAAGAGGCCTCGTACAATCGTAGACGAAACGTCGGATAATAATTCCATTTTGACATGGTATAAACCCAAGAACCATGATTTTCAACTTAACCAAAGCCGTGAAAGCTTTCGTTTTTATTATCTATTTATATTTCTATTTCAAAGATAAAAATTACTAAATTCTCGTAACGTAAAATATTATATATTTTTCTTACGAAACTTTATTTTACAGATTAAGTGCTTTTAAAGGGACAAAAAACATCCAATATAATCAAAGTTTTCGATATCCTTTTGTTGATTTTGCTAAGCTATTGATAAAATTCGTTACTAACAGCTGGTAAAGGCTTAAAATGATAGAGCAAATATTTGCATGTAAACAATTATCCAAGATCCTATTATTTTCGTTGTTTTTAACATCAATTTATTCCTCAAATACCTAAATCTTTAGAAATGAGGTTGTTTAATAGTATTTATGGGTTGTTTTGGTAGACCCCTTTTAGGTATTAAAGATCGAGTGAGAATAAATAATTATTAATTTTGTTAGGTACACAGTGCGGTTGAAAGTTTGAGGATTAGTTCAACAGTTCGAATTGATCTAGGGATTACTTTTATACGCATTCGGAACTTTGAGAATTTTGGACGGATTTACTGGAAGAAATTAAAGTCACACCAGGTTTTTTTTGTATGAATGAGTGTTTCTTTCTATATTCCTTCCAGCTCACCCTTTTATTTGACGAGAGATATTTTGGTGGAACAGTATGCTCTAAAACGCATTCCCAAGGGGGATCAGTAAAGATATTTCTGCGGTAAGTTTATTGTAAATATATAAAAAAAAACTGTAACAACTAAAAAAAAACAAAACGAGCTTTTTCTACATTTCCAAACCAAAAAACTACATTACTACACACAGAAAAAATATAATAAAATTGTGGTATATGTCCATATAAGAGATCGTAGGAGTTCTCTAGGCCATTTAGAGGTGAAAGTGAAGGCTATTCGTGTAGCTGGGGGAGCTAAATGGAAATATGCTCATCACTCCCTATGCAAACAGATTATATGTCACCGAATTTGAAACTAACTACTGTTTTGATACCTTTTTACTAAGCAGAGAGGATTGGGAGGAAGAGCAAATTCTCCGAGAAATGGATTCAGGTGGTTTACAGACGGGTTTCGACATGGTGAGAGAGCTGGAGCTGAACTGTTTGATAGGAGCACGGGATGCACAGAATTTTAGTCTCTTGGACAGCATGTAACTATATTTGAAGCGAAAATGTATGCTAATCTGCAATGTGGTCATCTGTGTAAAAGGGATAATAACAGAAGAAATAAGATTACAATATTGGCACTGGGGTTCACACCTGGTGTCTGAGTGCAAAGATGTACTTGATAATGTGAAAAAGAACTGGGTAAACAGAAAAATGAGGAAGTGAATTGTTTAGTAAAGATGAGATCCACAGCTGAACCATATGACTCACAATCTATTATACCCCTTCCAATTGCTGATAGTAAGAGAGGATTCGAACTGTTACTGAAAGAAAGCTCCAGGAATGGTACCTGGGGAGTACAAAATCATCAGTCGTTTTTTTCAGAGAGTGCCCGGTACTCAACAGACTGAGACAGAGGCGAGGAGATTGGCCTTTACAGTCATGGTGGGATCTAATAGGACCAACGAGGTCTAAGTATCGAAGATCGAGTACCACTACTTTTATTCATTCATTTCGTCTCCCACTTGACCTCAGTAGTCGAGCAATCTGTGTGCATATTTTTCCTGCTATTTACATTTGCATACTATAAGGCCGCTCTTTATATTTTTTGCAAAATCGAGTTGAGTTCCGATTAAATCAAATTTAAAAAACGTAAGTACATAGTGAGTGTTTGCTACATCGATCAATTAATTGGTATTTATCCTTTTTCTAAAGGGTGTATCTCCAAAAATTTGAATTTCGAATTGCGATCCATTTTAATCTGTCAGTTACCGAGTCAACCATATTTGGTAGGTTTTTAATTGAAATTTAGACATTTACGAAAATAAGATTATGCAGGCACAATAATAGTAGGCGCAGTAGTTCTGAAAATATCGATAAAAATTTAAAGAAAATTTATTAAAATAACGTGTTTTTAAATTTCTTGTTAAGATATACTTTGTTTTATTTTTTTTATCCATTAAATGTTACTTTTAGGGCGAACTCGCTCGTAGACGCCATATAGTGAGCTTTGAAAATGGTGAATGAGATTTCACCGAAACGTCAGCTGCCTTACAGGGACTCAGCACATACACAGAATGCCCGAAAACCTTCGATTACACATCACACCCGTGACAATATCCGACATAACATATACATATACATATATATATATATATATATATATATATATATATATATATATATATATATATATATATATATATATAATAAAATAGAATCAAATATTGGCGAAGCGGACGTGAAAATTTGTCAATGTACATAATTCTCGTGTTAAAAAATATGGAAAAACTCCGAGTCCAACAGATGGCGATAACGCTGTTTCGTCCTAATATGGGACTCGTCAGGCCACCGCATTCGGTACAAATCATCATCTCGCCTTTGTATCCTATAAAGCTGAGTTTAAAATCAAAAACAGCAAACAAGACGACAAAGGCGACATCTCGCTGGTCCTCTTGATAACACAAGAACAACACAGATTTAACAAAGTTTGTAAAAAAACCGCCATATGGTAGCGCGATGGTGAATTAAAACAGAAATATGTAAAACCGAGTACACGAAACGCGCTGCCCAAAGGATAGGGGTCGCATTTTTCGGTACTGGCAACCAAGCCTACTGCTAATTTCAGCAGCCAAAGCCACGTGTCGCACCAAACGATCCCACCATGAGAACATCGTTTAGCGTGTTTCAAAGCTAATATTTGATTCTATTTTATTTTAAATTACACGGACAAAAATTTATCTATTTATTTATTTATATATATATATATATATATATATATATATATATATATATATATATATATATATATATATATATATATATATATATATATATATATATATATGTTATGTCGGATATTCTCACGGGTGGACCTTTATGAAATTTCCTGGGAACATTCTTGCATGTTCATACTTTGAAATTCATAGTGGGCGGTCTACTCAAAAGGCGGCATTTTTGTAAATTGATATTACAATAAAACGGCCTCAGTCTTGATTGCGATCAGTCTCAAGTCGCTTAATTGTTTCTATAGAAATATTATGTTTATTTCATTCAAAAATTGATCTTAGATGTAATTTTTAATTTAGCTGAATATTTTTTTAATTATATGAGTAGTCCTTCTTAAAATCGTATTTTCACTCTGTCCTCATAACAAGGGAGCGTTAGTTATATTTTTGTCACATATAATGTAAGATTATATTGTACTACCACGTATTTCATCCATTTTTGGCTAAAATATAGAATATACCTGACGTAAAATGTTTAACTCACTTGTAGGAATTTTCCTTCTTTTAGTGACAACATACGTAAAATAAAAAATGATTATAGGCCTTTCAGACGTACCTGAAAACATTATTTCTTGCGTTGATATATTTTTAACACGTCTTTCGTTCATGTGCTTTTGCATCTCTTGAAAAAAATTTATTACATTCACCTGTCTTTTAGATATAATATAATATTTGTCACTCGTGTCGTTCTTTATCCATGCAAAAGATACCGAGTCCTTAGACGTCATTTTTTATGGAACGTGGAAAATTATTTTAAAGATAAAATATTTTATCTTGTGTCTTGTGTTTTATTATATTGCAATGTAACGAAGCGTTACCCAATCTATTATTTCGAAACGTTTCAAAATCTCAGTGTGAACTTATTTGTTTTAAAATGGCTGTTAATTTACCTATTATTTTTGTAGAATTCAAAATATGTAGTTGTAATGGAACAAATGTTAATTATTTTACACTGTTCAATGTGAACTATATTCCGATAAAATGAATAATTAAATAATCACTCTGTGAATAGATTTCTCGTGGGAATAGGGTAGTTATAATTTTTTATCACTATCCACGAAACTCTAAAGGAAAAATAAATCAGTTATCGAACTTAACTTTTATAATCCTTGTCGTTTAAATGTTTTCTTAAAAATATATAAACTCAGTAAATTTATGAAGACATAAAACTAAGAGACCCTTTCTAAGATTTGACTATAAATCTGTCGAAATAATCCTACTCTGATTATGTAAGCAAAACCAGACGTGTTAAGGGTAGTTTTTAACGTATGGTATATGAAATACCGTTAAAATGTATTAAAATATTGAACGACTTTCCCATTATTAGGAAACAAAAGAATAATCAAATAAACTCATTATAGTGTAATATAACGTTTGACCTGTGTAAGGGATCTAATATGGATACTGTTTTTCCTGATTGCAAGAAAGAATGCTTTAAATACCAGCAATAGGAATAAAAGGGCACTCAGGTTTTTTCACAGACGTTATATTATCTTATTCCTTTAGTTATAGAAAGAAATAGAATAGTTTTATTAATTGTGTTTATATAAAAATTATTATTAAGACGCTCAGAGGCAAATTCGGGAATCAAGGATCCGGTATAGAATAGCTAACGCCCTCAGCACGTAAAGAAATTGACGTTTACTGGGTTCCATCGGGTAATATGGGTACAAACGGGAAACAGACGGGTGTCGAGGGGTGTAAGATTCGAAGAAACTCTTTTAAGGAATAGTAAAAGTCAGTCATAATTTGAATGTCGTTAGAACGGTACCGTGAGTACCAGTGCCGTAGAATAATTACTTCACGGGTATAATCGTCGGGAAAGAAGGTTATCTCTGTTTAATTTGGGAAATTAAGGGATTATCGTATGTTATTTTAGTGGGGCATTTCGCGATTTTCATACGGTTTGATTAAGTAACATAAATAGTTGTTTTTCGCGTTTTATTTCTTTTCCTGTTTAATATTTTATAAAGCTATTTATACGTGTTTTTTTCAAAATTGGATTTTACGTTTTTGGTTAAAATAACAGCCGAGAAGAGCAATTATGTTAGTTTTTTCGTAATTGTTATTAGCTTTAAGTTTCTCTCTGTAAATAGTTCGTTTTTCTATTTATTTTTGTTAAATAGATTTAAGTGTTGTGAGAAACTTGTTTTATTCAATTTAAATAAACCTTCACGTGAATTAACTTGCGGGCGCGCTGTTGCGAGACCTACAAAACAAGAGATGTCTACTGACCAACTAATTAGCAGCCTTTCCTGAGTCTTGAAGATCTGAGTCATGGTTGTGGTAAGCTTTAATAACCGTAGTGTTTGGTACTAAAGCTGTAAGAGAGAAGTTGAACGACCAGACTTCTAGAGTGTCTTTATTATTGTGAAATTTAATTGTAGGTTATTAAAATAGTTACTAATTAATATGGGGCAAAAAATGATTATAGATAAAATGATTAACGCTATCTCAATATGTCATTAGCAGGAGTCTATAATCAAATTCTGTCACATAGTATATCAAGAATAATTACACAGGCCAACGATGAAAAAATTTGTCAATAATTTTAACTAATTCCTATCGTACTTGGTGTGCTAATTCTGAATATAATAATAAAAAAGTCGTATTATCCACCAATTTCTTATATTTTTATATTAAATAAAAACAAATTTTATTATTCAAAACGTATAAAAAAATTTTTTTTTTCATTTAAATATTATCAAGTTGGCAATACATTTTAATGTTATAAGACTGGAAATATAATCAAATGTGATTAGGTAGGTAGTTGTGATAAATTACACAGCTCTTTACTTTTTTTCAGTTAATATAAACTCGCATTGCAGTGTTTAATCTATGTGCTTTTTATTCACACTTTAATTTGGTTAATCCTGGTTGTAAAAACTCTCCTAAAGCTTCTTGTTATACATGTGGTAACTTTGTAATTAAAAAACATCAAAGGAATATTACTGACTTTGTAAAAAAAAAGTATACTTGGCATATTTTGGTGTAAAAATCCGTAATCAAGACAAATGTTGGCTTCCTCACAAAATGTGTTACGTTAGTGTCGAGGATCTTAGAAAATGATATAAGAAAGAGAAGAAAGCTTTACCCATGCAATCAATACATGATATGGAGAGAGCAAAAAATCATTTTAATGATTGTTATCTTTACGCCATAAATGTTTCTGGAATTAACTTTAAAAATAAGAAAGTAATTGTCTATCCCAATCTTACTTCACCTGATCGACCTGCAGGAAATGAACCTGGACTTTCTGTCCCTATACCACCTGTCTATTGATGACGTTTTACAGTCCAGTTCCGAATTTGATGAAAGTGAAGCGAGTGATGATGAGTTCCAATGGTACATATGAAGGAAACGTATGACAATCTTAATATAATTTTACAGAAAATTATCTATACAGCTCACGATTGGATGCTGTGTAGAGATTTAAAAGTTGTCTGCATGCTCCTTGGTCAACAAAATGGATTTACAAAGTTTCCATGTTTTATATGTGAATGTGACAGCAGAGTAAGGGATCTTCATTGGTCTAAAAAACAATGTCCCGTAAGAAAAACTTTGATATCCGGCGAGAAGAATACTTTGCATAAAACATTAGTAGACCCCAAAAAGATTCTTTTACCACCACTACACATAAAGTTGGGATTAATGAAACAATTTGTAAAAGTGTTTGTTTGAAGGTCCTAGACAATGATGTTTCTTGCAAAGTAGTAGATATCTGTTGGACTTCCATTGTCTTTATTTTTGTTGAATATCACGACGTTTCAGCTGGTAGTTATTTCTAGCCATTTTCAAGTAAAACTAAATAAATCCCTTAGCTACATGACTATTTATACTAAAAGTAAATGCAGTAGAGTATGACTGAGATGGGTGCAGTCATGCCTGTTATGGCAAAATCATATTTTTTATGCTTCATTTAGTTTTAGTTTACAATTACTTCCAAGGAATTACAACGTCCTGGGTTAAGAACACGCAACATTTCGTAGAAATTATACGTGAAATAGAAGTACAACCAGAAGACCATTTTATTAGCTTTGACGTGGAAAGCCTATACACCAACATTCCAGTTAAGGACTCACTAAAAGTCATAAGAAAGAAATTTGAAGAAGACCAGACCTTAGCAGAAAGAACATCTTTACCACCGCACGCCATTATAGACTTGTATGAAAGTTGTTTGACTAATTCCTATTTTCAAGAAAAGAAAAAATTCTACATCCAAGATGATGGACTACCGATGGGATCTTCACTCTCACCGGTGGTCGCAAATATTTTAATGGAATGGTTCGAGACGTTTGCAATTGAATCCACAACTAAGAAACCAAAGTTATTGCTCACATACGTAGACGATACTTTTATTATTTGGAGTGGAAATGACTAAGAACTTCAAAACTTCCTTTTTCATCGCAACAATATCAGCCCAACTATTAAACTCACCATGAAGAAAGAAGTAGAAAATAAATTAGCATTCTTAGATGTCTTTGTTGAAAGAAATTGCAGACAAATTCGAACTTTGGTTTACAGAAAAGCCACGCGCACAGGACAGTACCTTAATTATTCATCTAATCACCCCAACAGCACCAAACAAGGAATTATAAGAAATCTTGTAGATTGAGCCTTAACTCTCTGCAACTCCAACGAGAATTTGATGAAAGAGATAGATTACATTAAAAATGATCTGACAGCCAACGGATACCCAGTATATCTAGTAGATAAATTTCTTGAATAACGCAGAAATAGGACAATATCGACAACGAATGAAGAACGAAAACCAGTATTGAACATCCCCTATGTTAAAGGCATTTCAGAAAAAGTTAGAAGGATAGGAAAACGATTTAAAATCAACGTTGTTTTCAATTCAAATAACTCTCTGAGAAGTCGGCTCACTAGGGTCAAACCAACAACTCAAAGAAACATGAAGAACTGTGTATATCAGATACCATGTGAATGTGGCAATTCCTACATTGGCGAAACAAAGAGACCTCTTGACGTAAGGATCAAAGAACATCAAAAATGCACATCTCGAGGAGAATCAGAAAGATCTGGTGCCGTCAACCATGCCTGGACTCATGGACATCACATAAAATGGCCTGAAGCTAAAATACTACACCGAGAACAACATTGGAGAAAACGGAAATTCAAAGCCGCGGTTATACATCAGAACACGAGTTGTTTTAGTAAACCATCTTTACATATAAGAGAAGTGTGAAAACCACTTCTTAGTAATTGTAAACTAAAACTAAATGCAGCATAAAAAATATGATTTTTCCATAGCAGGCATGACTGCACCCATCTCAGTCATACTCTACTGCATTTACTTTTAGTATAAATAGTCATGTAGCTAAGGGATTTATTTAGTTTCATTTGAAAACGGCTAGAGATAACTATTAGCCGAAACGTCGTGATATTCAACAAAAATAAAGACAATGGAAGTCCAACAGATATCTACTACTTCGCAATTTGTAAAAACTTTGCTTAAAGATTGTGATTGTTTTAAATATATGTGTAGAATCAGAAGCTAGAAAGAAGGGATTTTCTTTGGGCCTGATATTAGTAAATTTATGTTCAAAGTAACGATGAGTTCAAAGGAAAAAGAAGCTTGGATATTATTTAATGGAGTTGTGAATAAGTTTTTGGGAACTATGAAAGCCCCTAACTAAGAACTTATCGTAGCTAATATAAGTTCAAAAATATTAGTTGTTTGATGAGCCTTAAAGTCCACTTCCTGCACAATCATCTTGCATTTTTCCTGGAAACTTAGTTGATGTGAGTGAAGAGCAAGGGAAACGATTTCATTAGGACATAAAAGAAATAAAGAAATGATACCAGGGACGATGGAATATCAACATGATAGATGATTACTGTTGGTCACTTCACAGAGAACATCAAAATACATCATATTGGAAAAAAAGCTATGCAAGAAACTTTACAGAGAAAAGAGAGAGGAAATACAAAAAATAAGCACTTAATATTGGCATTTTTGTAATTGAATATTGTAAGTAAAAAGTGTAACTTTTTAAAAAAAAACTATGATTTTTAATTATTATATATCAAATTTTTCCTATTTTTAAAATATATAATCGATATCATATTGTGAGAAAATTGTGGTAATGAAAAAAACTGATACCAAATATGGTTTCAGCACCCAAAAATACATGAGATTAAGACAAATTGGTTTAAAAAATTTTTACAAGCATTTTTTTTGTTGGCTTGTGGTGTTATTACTGAAGCTTGCTCATAAAAGCTAGAATCTTATTAGAATAGAAAGTTATAGTTAACTACCAAACTAGAAACTAAACATGAATATCCAGTATTCTAATTTAGGTAGTGATATAAAGATATTTGATGCCACTGGGAGATTCATCTGAAATCTAAATCTTGGCAACTACTTAAATTTGAAAGGAAGTGCAATTAACAAAGAAACCTGATGAAAGCAGGATTTTTAGTTGTAAGCAATAAAATTCAGTCATTGCCTTTTCTGCTAAAAAGCATTTTTAAATGTTCTTCAGTAATTTTTATATGCCATGTTCCAAAATTCCAAAAATTACGGAGTTTTCTAACATTAAAAAGCCCGAAACACAAGAAAATATTCTCATTCTTTTCATCCTTTTTGTTCTGCAAACACATTTTCATAAACAATGTACGCATTTAAGAAAAGTAAAAGAACTGCGTTGATCGCCATTTTCCATTAGTGAAATAGTGGGAATTAAACGTATTTCTTCTTTGTATCAACTACAGAGTGTATGTGAGAGGCCCTCAAATCTTAGCTACATTATTCTAAGTTGAAGAATTTTGGAACTTTTAAAATAATGGTATGGAGCATGTCTTGTGTTAATTATTCTTCCTCAAGAAAGAAATATTGGCCATAATATATCCTTTAGGCGATTTATAAACTTGATAAAGTGGATTTTGTTGCATACACATATTGTAGTAATGTAAATAATAACAATTGGAAAAATACTCGCCTCCGTTGATCGAGAATATTTATTAAAATTATGAAAAAATCAACTAGATAACGTAAAAATTGCTGTTGTATAAAAAAATACCAATTTACTGCGTACTTATACATGCATGCTAATCCTAAAAAACGGGATTATAGTAAGCAAACAATTTTTTCACGATAAATATTATATTAAAGCAAAAAATTCGCAAACGAAAATTTTTGCTGGAATTAAAGTAATTGAGGAAACTGGAAAAAAAAGTTGGGAACATTATTTTTTCCAATAATAAGCATAAAAAAAAAATAACAGTTACTGCTATATTTCGTTAGCAATTTACATTGTACGATGCTACACTGGCATTTTAAAGGGGGCGTTAGATCTCACATAGAGGTGCAAGATAATTAAAAACGTAGCAAAGCAGAGCTGAAGGCTTGTGGCAGCACCAGCGAGCAGAGTGCCAAGCTTTCCCCTTTGTCGGAGAGTAGGGATGGGTGATTAAGGGCGCCACTGCATTTGAGATAAGGTAAAAGCAGAAACACTCTTAGCTGTTGTCTGGACCTAGCTTTCAGGTTACACTGACCAGAATAAAAAAATGCAAAAACAAGTAGTCCCGGGATTAGATAAAACTACCAAATTTTTAAGAATAAACTTTAATTAAAATATTGTAATAACATCTTCAATTATTACCCTCTAAACTGACACTATAGCGTTGGTCTTAAATTACAACTAAAATTATAAACAGTAATTACAATAAAAAGGTGGACAACTATAATATCGTGCAGTAAGGACAGGTATTATTCTCACCGGTAGGGTGAATTGATGTTATTTTCACTGGTAGGGTTATATGGCGGTATTCTTATCGGACGGGTGGACCCCGATACCTTTTGAGTCTAGACTGATTCCTTCGTTGACACGTGCAAATTATCTAAAATTCATGTCTTCAGATTTATTACGGTAAAAAAACACAACTGCCAACCTGGCAAAAGACACAAATTTGGTAAATAAAAATTGGGATGGAAGTCTACAGCTGCTTCGGCCGAATCAGGAATGTTAGAATTCTATTATGTTATTTTGCTTGGTATTCATTAGATTGAGTGGTTGTATTTATTTCTATTGCTGTTGAACTTTTTGTAACTTTTCCAGTTAAATCTCGATTTTTTTGTCTATTTTCATCCTTTCGCATGGCAGTATTCTTGAAATTTCTTTGATCAGTTTCGCAGATTTTGTTTTGTTTATAGTATTGTGTTCTTTTTGATTAGGTTTCTGTCATTGTCGAATTTGACAGAAATTATTTTTGAAGTGTTGCTTTTGAAGTGTTGCTTTTGCATTATCCTATCTCGAGCTGCTTTGATCTCAGAATCAATTGTGTAGTAATTGTCATAACTTAGTTCACTTTCTCGATACCATTTAATTTTAACCCCAGTAAATTCTTTTTTCTCTGTGTTTACTACCGATATAAACATCCCATCAATACACCACCTCACGAGGAGTTTCTTAAGATATCTTTTTTGTTGGGTATAAACGTCGTTTCTGCGAGGCGACATCTAGTTTGCCGGGACTCCCAACTTTTATGAAATCGATGTATCTTCTAACCCTGTATTTGAATAAATGTAATGAATTAGTCTGTTTGAAAAATTTTACTTATTTTAATAAATATACGAATTAAGGCCCCCAATTTAGGTGACATTGCCATTTTTCCTGGCTTCTTCGAGTGTTTACTTCTCTCTACATTTTTATTGGTACTTAGTTGTTTGAATGATTTTTATGCCATATTTAACAGATTTTTGGTAAGTTTATGACCAATTTTTGACACTTTTCAGGGTATCTTTATTATTATTAAAGATAGAGACTTGCGGTTTTCGCTAACCTGTGCTTAAGCTTTTGTTAACTGAAAGATGCAACAAACAAAATGTTCTTATCCTTCCCTGATTTTGAGAATACAATATAAACGAATTATTGTTTTCCTACGTAAAATCCACTGGTGTACTTACATATTTCTAAAGGCATCAAATTTTGAGTTATAGACCAAACTATTGTTCCTAGGTAATGTAATCAATCTAAAAATATATTTTTTCATATCATATGAGGAGCTCTTTGTGGTTTTGTTATGCATATCCTCCTGGATTGTAGTTTTGTAGAGAAATGCTTTCCTTGGTCGATAAACAAATTTTAAAGAAAAAGGAACTCGGCAACATATTCAAACAAGGGAATTTTGCATACTTTCACTAATACAGGGACATTATATTATTAAAGGCTTGCAAATTAGTAGTACAAGAATATATTCCACAATTTCGGAACGTACTAATTCAACCTTGGACTCTATTTAGTATTCACAGTGCCCTCTCCTTTCTATGCTGGCGGCTAGAATGTTATTAGTCGTGGAGCTTAGTGAGTTTCCGAAGCCGATGAAGAGTCAACGCTCCATCAAAGTATTTTATATGTATTTTAACAACCTGATTAAGAGTATCGAGGATAGATTCCCTAAAAATGATCAGGTAAGTTGTTATAACCAAAAGGTTGTTAGTAATTAAACAAATTGATTTTTTTTTTGTTAAATAAAAGAAATATTTTCATATTCCTCGGCCAATTCGAAGCAAAAAGTGTTTCTTGGATTTTTACAACCGACGCATATTTTTTGAGTTAAAAATCGTTAAACACTTGAAAAATGACATTTTGGTCAATTTTCAACACAATTAACTATTAATTAAATAAATATTTTCAAATTTTGCGCACAACAATTCATAGTTCATGTCAAGAACTACTAGCTGAGATTAGTCGCAATGCGAATATGTGATGTTTTTATTGCCGTTTTACGCTATAAATTAATAGCGTTTCATCAATTATATCGTACGCGCCGTCGTGTTAGAAAGGAAGTGGAAATCTACTTACAAGTGCTCACCTAGTACACACGATCCATTATAACTTTCACTGTTGTTGCATTGATACCTCAAACCACAGATTAATATATATATATATATATATATATATATATATATATATATATATATATATATATATATATATGCTTTTTCATTATTTTGTGTTTTCTTGGGTTTAGGCTTTTTATCCAACCAAAAATCTAAACAATTTGACGTTTCGGCCTCAATTTAAGACATTTTCAAAAACTTTTTGTTTTTTTATTTACTTACCATTCTAACAAATATTTTTTATACAATTAAAAAATTCATATAAGGACATGTCTACAATTTAAAAAAACAAACAATACCTTAAAACATTATTCAAATTTTTAAAATATATTTAATTTTACTAGTACGCGCCCTTGGTTTATTAATTAATAATGGAGTGCGACTTTTACGTCGGCTCTTCAGGTACTGAGGATACATGAAATGCGAATTTATTTTATTTTTTATACTTTAGAATACACCAAAAAACCGAAAAAATTTATATATTTCATTTTATATTTAAGAGGATATTCAATTTTTTATGCTTATTAACAGGATCGAATACTTAATATTTTTGTTTAAATTAATTCGGTATAGATGTAGCTATCATTTCCTTTATCTGTAATTTTTGGTAATTCATATCTTTGTTTTTAATTATGGTACTGTTGTAATTAAAGGTCTGTTTTTTGTCCTGTGTGTGTTAATTTAATGCTGTTGAGGCATTTTTCGTATATTTTTGGCCATTCAATCTCTTCTTTAGTAATTGGCTCGTCTTGCCTATATATTTTTTATGCAAGGGATCGAATACATTTAATGCTACATATTTTTGGTGTTTTTGTTCTATGTTTCTTGGTATTCGATTATTATAAAATTATATATTCCTTATTATGATTTACAAGCCAAACGGCTTCGCACTCCCTCCAGGAATTATTCACTAATACCAGGCATACAAAGACACCAAAAGTATGAAGCTCTGTGGGAACTCTTTCCATGTTATCGGGTCCTAGGTGAAGTTGTCTGCTGTCTTTCTTACGAACTTTCGGACTGTTCTCCCGTTTGCAAGGAGAACTGCTTTCTGCATAGGTTTATACAGATGCTCACTAAGGCCCAGTCCCTTGATGTTTTGCAGGAGGTTCTTTGGTATCACTCCAGTTGTTGACAGTATTATGGGACTCATATATTCCTTTATTAATCATTTCAATTATTCAATTAACCATCGTTTCGTTGAAATTATTATTTATTAATGTCTTTTTTAAGAATACTAATTCTTGGTCGGAATTCTGAAGACGTTAGGGAGATAGTACCATCAGACAGACCCATTATAACAATTTTTTTGAGTTTTAGAGTGATTAGAGAAACAGTTTAGATATCTACCCGACCAAGTTGGTTTGAAATGCCTATATCCAGAAATTTTTTTTTATAATTTACTATCTGTTTCGGATGTGAATTGAAATTTTTCATTGAAACTGTTAAACTCTTGGAGAATTATATTGTTTTTATCCTGTGGCACGGCTGCTATGTAATCATCGACCAATCATTATATTAAAATTTAGTTTTTCTAAAACTAACTGAGCAATGGTAGATGAAATTGGTGATCCCATCTTTTGTGCCTGCTTTGTACCGAACAGCCCCTGTATACAAATAAATGATAAACTCTACTATTGCGAACATCATGAAATTGAATAGAAAATTCAGAAATATTCTCTAAAAATGTAGAAGCCCTATTTAGGTATGGGCTACAAAGCGGAGGTGTCAGTCGAAGCTAGTTAATCGAATCGAATAGTTGATATTCTAAGATGTCTCGAAAGAGTGGAAACAATCCAGATCACTTCTGTTATATCGATGGTTAGGCGTTTCAGAAGCGGCCTATTAACTCACTAATAAAAATGGCACATTAGCTTTATTTCGGAGAAAATAATTGGGATCAAGACAAACAGTGTGCGTCACATATTTGTTGTAATGCATGCGCTTCAAGTCTGAGAAACTGTTTAAATAGTAAAAATCGATCTATGTGGTTCTTCAAATCATATTAATGTATTGATTGCTATTTCTGCATCATATCTCGTGTTGGACAAGGCACAAGTATATCCAAGAAGAAAAAGTCGGTTACCAACTATCAAAATATACTATCTGCTATGAGACCTGTGGCTCATAGCGACGAACTTCCTATTCTAGAACCCCTAGAAACATTCACTTACGAATCAGATAATAATTATACAACGATTTCTCAAGAAGAAGATATACCATCAACATCAAGAGATCGTATTTTCATACCCAGCACGTTATACCGCCAACCGCACAAAATAACCTAATCAGAATTACAACATCTCGTGAGAAACTTAGAACTTCCAAAAAGTTAAGCAGAGTTACTAGAATCAAGAATCAGCAGTGGAACTTCTTAGAAGACAATGTTTCGGTATGGGCTTTTTGCAAACGCCATCAAAACCTAGCACCATGTTTTAATATGGGAAAGAACTTGGTTTCTTGCAATAACATTAGCGGTTTATTGGCGGCTTTTAATATAAACTACAAGCCAATAGCATGGAGATTGTTTATCGATAATTCGACATTTACTTTAAAAGCAGTACAATTGCATAGGGGAAATATTTTACCATCTATTCTTGTTGGATATGCAGTCCACATGACGGAGTCATTCGACAAGTACCTATTGACAATGCACCAATGACAGATGTGTGAAAAGGTGAAAAGAATGTACAACATATGCAATTGGCAGACCGCAAAAAGAGTTTGTTGCTACCAATGCATATCAAATTGGGCCTAATGACAACCTTTGTTAAGGCACTGAATACAGATGGGTCAGTTTTTCAGTACCTGCCTCAGCAATTTCCAAGGTGAAGTGAAGCAAAAATTATACAAGGTATTTTTGTTGGGCCACAGTTTTGAAATATTCTGAAAGATAAACATTTTGACAGTACTCTATCAGATATCAAAAAATACTTGGAATGACTTTCGCATCATAGTCACTAATTTCTTGGGAAATAAAATAGCTGAAAATTACGTTACTCTTGTTGAAAATATGCTGTCATCTTATCAAAACATGGGTTGCAATATGTCTCTAAAGATCCATTTCCTACACTCATATCTGGACTTTTTCGCTGATAACTACGGAGCTGTAAGTGATGAGTACGGCGAACGTTCCATCAAGATATATATATATATATATATATATATATATATATATATATATATATATATATATATATATATATATATATATATATATGTATTAACAATGGAGGAAAGGTATTGGGGCAAGTGGAATGCTTCCATGCTTGCCAACTACTGTTGAACTCTTGTTAGAGATGCTCCCGAAATAACACACAAAAGAAAAGCAAAAAGACAGGATATTTAGTGTCTCTACCAGTGTAAATGTATGTATTTTTTTTTTGTTAAAAATTAAATAAAAAAAAACCTTGATTTTGAAAATGGCAACTAAGTTTTTAATTTCATTGTCATTTTTGTGTTCAGTGCGCCGAATTTAACAAGGTGCTCTTTTCATACAAGACACAACAAATAAACTAAAATTTCTTGCGTAGTGTAATTAGTAAATAAACAAAAATATAAAAATATAAATTAAAATTGTTTAAAGGACAACAATTAGCGAAAGCTTGAGTGGACTATGTGCACTAGGTGAGCTCCTGTAAGTAGACTTTCACTTCCCTTCATACACGGCGGCGCGTGCGTTATAATTGACGAAACGCTATTTGTTTATAACATTGAAAACTAATAAAACTATTATATTTTGGCAATGCAATTAAACCTAGCTTGTAGTTCTTGACTTGAACTATCAATTTTTGGGCGCGGAATCTGAAAATTTTCAGTTAATCAAAAATTATTCATTTTGAAAAGCGGCAAAAATACCATGTTTAATGATTTATAACTGAAAAACTACGTGTCTGATGAAAAAAGCATAATTTCGGCCGAGAAACTCGAAAATATTTTTTATTTTACAAACTATTTTTTAATTATTAATATTTTTCTTTGTTTATAACAAATTATCTGATCACTTTTCGAAAATCCACCCTCGATATTCATAATCAGGGGGTCAAAATATATATAAAAAACTTTGGTGGAGCTATGTCTCTTCCTCGGATACGAAAAACGACTGCGCTCCCCGACTATATAAAAGTTTGTCGTCATTGACTTTATATACATTTTTTTTGAGATGTTTTTTAATTCAGATAAACAAGATCCTTGATTTCTTGCGTGGTCTCTAGGTAAACCGGGAACGCAGTTTTAAGCAAGATTTAACAATCACATCAGAATCGTCTAGTTTCAACCGCGTTGGGGTTCGTACGATCGAGATAATAAGACACCAGTGAGATTCAAGTAAATCTACTGGAAACCGGTGTCTAATGTGAGATGATAATATGAATGCCTCTCTCTTCAACAGCTTTATTATCCTTATTCCAAACCTGCGACGGTAATTAATCCTTCTTCGTTAATTATTGTAGTAAGGACTTGATAAATATATTTCATGTCTATTATACGAACCTATCTCGGAAATGCCGGGATAATTACTATTGCTGTTACACCTTGATAGGACATTGAAGTTTCGTGTGTCGTAAGTAAACGTTGCGAGATTTATTAATCCTAAAATGGGGTTGAAAATTACGTTTACCTAATATGTGTTTAGAATTGTAGGGTAGGGTAATATATTTTTGACAGAATTTAAAAAATTACATTTATCTTTTTTGAAGGGTAAAGGTGACTGGCAAATATGACATAATATATTCTATACATACTACGCAAAATGAGTTAGGAATGACTTTACAAAATTCAACTATAGATAACCAAGGTGGTAATTTTGTTTTAAAATAAAATATACTATTCTTAGTCTTACAATTAATTAGAAAAAAATGTTATTTCCTATACAAGATATAAAGATAAAAAAATAAATTTTTAATAATGTCATTTGATTTTCTTAAATAGGGGAGATTGGTCAAAACCGGATAGGTGGTAACATCGGGACATGGCATTATTGCTTTCTAGTGAATTTTAACTTTACGCGCGCTTCCTCTACTATAGTCAGCAATCTTGATTAGTTTGTCAACAAAATTTAAATGACATTCGTGCGTGCTTGTAGAAAATAAATGAGAAAAAATTTTATGGAAGTTTCATCTAATATTCGATGGATTTCATCAATGGACCATAATTTTGTAAGAATTTTTTTTAGCTTAGATTAAGTATATATTAAGGTTAAACGGATATTAGTTGAAATCTTTTTTGCATTGTGTTTTTAGGTTATTTCTTTTCCTTTCTTCTCATAGGTGCTTTTGGGGTTAAACCGGGTAATACCTACAATTTATCAAATTACACTTTCTCTTTGCTATAAATTATATTTTCTATTATTATTTCTTACTATAAATGATTAACAAATCAGCAATCGTGGGCAAGAAATCTATGAAAAATACGATCTTAGAAGTAATACGGGACAGTAGCGGCTATCGCGTCGCAGCTCGAAAATTTTCGGTACAATAATCGATCCTGGAAGATAGAATAAAGAAATATAGGAAAATAGAAATATCGAGGATGCTTAAAAAAAGGCCTGGGTAGATTTAAAACAGTATTTACGCCTGAATAAAAAATTTGTGTCAGAACATAAAAGATCTTGAAGTTCAATTATTGGGATTAACGTTGAGGGATTTTGGACATCTAGCATTTTAAATGATGAAAAAAAAATGGTATCTATCACAATTTTAACAAAGACACCGAATTAGCTGAAATGACTTGACTTTATGGATTTTTATGTCGCCATCCGGAATTATCGTTACTACTTCCAAAACCTACTTCTGTTGCACGTGCAATGAGATTCAACAGAATAAATATTTCAAAATTATTTTTTCTGTTGGTTGAATTTCAAGATAATTAGAAATTTCAGCAAATTAAGATATTTAATGTCGATGAATCCGGGGTCACGACTATACCTAAAGTTCTTTTTTTAAAAGGCAAGAAACAAATATGTCTTATTTCTTCTGCTGAAAGGGGCTAATTGACTACCGCTGTTTTGATCAATATAGCCAAGATCAAAGTAGCCATGAAAACAAGTGAAAAAAAATTATTAAATAGATACCATTTATTTGGTTGTATTGTCAAAATGGAAGATGTCTTGACAGAAAAAAATTGAAATATTTGTAATTTTTGGAGAAAATTATAACCGTTTTCGTGAGACAGCACATATTTTCAACAATAGACACAATAAATATATTTACAATTTCATTGTGGTGAGAATTGTAAATAAATTTAAACAGAGTGGATCGGTGGAAAATAAATTTTTAAAGCTTTAAAAATACGCATACCGGTGCCCTCATAGAGGGATAGTTGGTGCGACACCTGGCTTTGGCTGCCAAAAACGTAGTAGGCCCGATTGCCAGTACTGAATAGCGCGACCCCTATTATTTGGGTAACGACCCCTATCCTTTGGAACTCACATGACGGTTTTATACAATATTGTTAATTTATGTTGCTCTAGCGTTATCGAGTAAACCATCGAGATGTCGCCTTTGTTGTCTTGTTTACCGTCTTTTAATTGTAATATTAGCTTATAGGACACAAATGTGAGGTGATGTTTGTACCGAACTGGCCTAACGAGTCCCATATTAGGATGAAACAGTGCTGTCGTCCTTTTCGGACCAGGAGTCTTTCCATTATTTTGGAAATTCTCCGTACTTTTAACACGAGAGTAATGTTTATTTCCAAATCTTACGTCCGCTTGGCCGAGATTTATTTTATTTTGTTATATATATATATATATATATATATATATATATATATATATATATATATATATATATATATATATATATATATATATGTATGTATATATTAATGTTTATTGATGCATAAATTTTGATGAAGGTGAGATATTTTGTTGAAATTTCCTTGATATTCGGTGAGGATCCCAAAAAAATATTTCCAAGAGAGGTCTGTTGCAAAAAGATAAAAAATTTAAAAAAAAACACATTCGTATATACCTTTTGATATAATACAGATTAACAAAATTTTCAGCATATTCAAAAGAGTTTTCAGTCGTAATTATAAAAACATTTCCGAGAGGTTTATTGCAAAGGGGACCAAAATTTAAAAAACTGTTGGTTTAAAAAAAATTATGACTTCGTTGTCATGTAATTTTTGATAGGAGCGAGATATTTTGACAGTACATTCAGTGGGATTCTTGAGAGTGGTTTCATAAAAATATTTCCAAGATAAGGTTATTACCAGAGGGTGGAACCTGGTTTAGCGAATACTTTAGGATTTGTTAAAATATTTTCACAAGTTTGTTGCAAGGCGATTGAAAACTGAAAAACAAAAACAGAATTGTTGGTTGGCGAACTTTCTCCATTTTTTTAGCAGTTGCCTTCTCCACGTTTTTATTAGGACTACTTATTTTAAATGTCAATTTAAATCAGAAAGGGATAATAATTATTTTTACAAAAAGACTATACCGGCTTCAAAAAATTGCACTAAAAAGTGAAAAATAAATTATAATTTGTTTTAAATTGCAAACAATTTAATAATTGTAGTTTTACTCATTAATTTAGCACTTTTTTAAAGGCGACACCGAATTTAATTTTATAGAAAATACCTCTATACTACACGAATCAAGTTTTAGTTATTTTCTTTGTATTTGTAAATTTGGATGGACTAGGATAAAATAAATAAATTTAAAATACACTCTTGTCAAAAAAAAATATGAAAGTAAAATTATTATATACATAGCTATATTTTTAGGAAAAAAAAAGGGAAAAAGCATAACTAAAAATGTTGTTCACGTTATATTCAACAAGATCAAACCGTTCGAACAGCAATTTTTCAGGCCAGGTGACAAAACTGGTCCCGAAATATATTTTTAGAAAACGTGATGGTAATACCAACAAATGTAATGAATTTTCGATGGAAGTAGGTTACATTTAAACTTTTTGCACATTTCTGTGTAAAATTTTCACTTTTTGACATCATATATTTTACTGTACATGAAATTTTCCTTTAAACTTTTATAAGATTCGAAACTCGAGGAAAAATATTTTAGATTTAAGAAAATCAAGAAGAAATTAATCTACAGGAATGTTAAGTTAAATATTGCAACTTTATTTCAAAGAAATAGTTCAAAATAGTCAGATTAAGAAATGTTTTACGTGATTACTCACAATCAGTTTCATATAAATATAGCTTCGTGATTAAGCTAATATTTGTTAGAATATCTTTAGGTTTAGAAATTACTTTTTTCAGACCAATTAAATACGACTTTAAAATTATTAAATTACTTACACAACATAAAATAGTTATTTTAATTTTTACTTTTTAATGCCATGTTAGTTTTGTGTTTTTCACTATTTTTCATTTTACCATATTTACACTTTTTGACGTTTTGGTCCTTAAATTTTCATCAGAAATATTCTGGAATTAATAAGAATATGCCTTTTTTTTATTATGTTAAACAATTTTTTATTTTTTTTTTAAGATTGCACGTGTCATTAAATATTCACTTTCAGTATTAACAAAATTTATTAATATATATATGTATATATATATATATATATATATATATATATATATATATATATATATATATAAGTTGAAAATACTTTGAGGATGACTAAAGTAGAAAATGACTGGTTGGAAAGTTTGACAGACATTATATCAATACAACTTGCCCTAGATATAATAGGAAAAAAGTGGAGTAGCATTAAAAAACACACAGAAAATCTTTTAAGCGAATTTTTGTTAGATGCTAAACTAACATTAAGATCGACTTATTTCTCATACAGTGAAAAATATTACAAATAAATTGAGGGGTGCGTCATGGGGTTTTCTTTATCCAGTGTAATTGCCCCAATGGTGTAAGAGTTGATAAATGATGTCATCTCCAAACTGGAGTATCATTCTGCTTTTTATACATAGAGGACTGTATAACAACTGTCTCCAACCCAAAAAATTACGATATTCCTAACTCTTTTAACGCTGATCATCTAAAACTTAATTTTACAATAGAAGAAAATAATAAGATAAATTCTCTAGATATGACATTACATATTCACAACACAATCAAAACAGAATAGTATACCAAAAAAAAACATAGTATGCAAAAAACTTAAATTACCATTCAAAATACTCCATTTCCGAAAGAAAAATATGTGATCATAGATCTGGCTGATAGAGCAATGAAAGTAAGTGGCACAATGTATAGAGGTGCAGCAATAAAGAAGGACAAAGATATCTTAATAAAAAACAGCTTTCTATTAAAACTCAATTTTACATCACGTTGGCAAAAATTAAATGATATTTCTCAACCTATACAAACTAATAAAAATATCTACCAAAACCATGTATATGGGTTTATCGGAGTAGCTACAAAAATTTTTTCAAAAACAAAATAAATATGTTTTTCACAAAGGATATAACCTCCTTAACAGAATTTCAGTTTATTGAAAAGTAAAACTCACAAAACAAAAAATTACATACTATATAAGAAATTGCATGTAATAAGTGTAATAGTGTATACATAGGACAAAGTTTGCAACCATCAAGATCGATTACATGGACATCGCTATGAAATAAAACTGAGTTAAATAAACCTGAATCAGTACTTTCTAAGAAATTTAATTTTTAAGAAACAAAGATTATATATATCGAATTAAATTAATCTCAAAGCAAAATTTTGGAAATTATTTATGTAAAGAAAAACGTAAATACTAAAACGAAGTTTAAGTAAAATTTATCATCATATACTCCTTAATTAATAATTTAGTAACAAATTAGTTTAAGCATCCCTTTCAGTTATTTACAATTAATAAAATTTTTTTAAAAATTATAGCATGAGATTCCATGTACAGAGAGTGATTGTATACGAGGTGTGGTTATAAAATAAAGAGACTATTGCGGTAAAATATTTTAATTTAAATTTATTATATAATACTTACTCAGATGTTAGCTACCGAATGCACACCTATCTTAAATATTTCAATTTTATTAGATAACTTGAAGATGTTTTTAATGTAATATCACAATATCACGTGTTTAAAAAAAAATAAAGAAAAATAAACGTGTACATGTAATTATAATTTTAAGGACACTTGTAATTAAAAATGGAGAGTCGGCAAAAAAATTCCTAACACCGTTTTATTTGATAATCATAATGTAATACAGTATACATCCAAAGTTTTCAATGTTATAGACCATAAAAATGTCCAAACTTCTTGGAAATTAAGTTTACTTTTAATAATTGGTTTGTATGAACCGTATTCCGAAAAACTAATCTACAAATATAGTTAAAGGTTCAAAAAAGTTAACCAAATATATATATATATATATATATATATATATATATATATATATATATGAAGTAAAATGCGAACAGTAAATGCAAACTTCGTTCCATGATATGTTTTCTGTGTTAGAGGTAGCAGTTTGAATAAATTGCTACAGAACACAATTTATCCTATTCCATCACCATCGAAACGATGGCCTACTTGTACCACCATCCCGAGAAGAAAGTCAAAACTTACACTCCACGCTACAGTGATACGGCAGAGTTGCATATTTCGTCTCTACTAAATTCATCAGGGTACCCACATGCATCTGTTAGTGCAAACGACAGATCGGAAGGAAGTATGCAACACTGAACGCGGCTTCGCCAACCTCCCGCCGGATGGCGAAGGAATCCGTGAAGGCCGCATAAACATATATATATATATATATATATATATATATATATATATATATATATATATATATATATATATATATATTAGTTCGCAGCATTTGAGACAAACTTTTATCTTCAAATTTAATCAATTTAATTTATTTTGAATCAAATCCGAGGAAAATTTTATAGTATACGAGGAAGAGTGAAAAATTTGAAATTGCGGTAAAAATGAAGTATCCCTTTTTTCACTTTAGATAATATTTATATTAAGAAATGTTATTTATATTTAAAAGTTATATATAATTATGAAATTGAGTTCACTTTAGACAAAAAATAAGATATAACCGTTTTTTCTGAATAACCCTGTATAAAAAGTAGATAGCACAGATAGCAACTATTCAGTACGTAAATCCTATTTTCTGTGAAGTGTATATATTAAAAATTTCAGAAATAGTATGGCTTTTAAAAATGAACACCGTATTTTATTTTTTGAGGAATCAAAAAAATTTATTCTAACTATAATTTTGTAATACACTTTCACTCAAACCTTCACTCAAAATAGTATGTTTATTATTTCTAAAACTCCATTTTTTTTATTCAGATCTTAATTTTCTGAAACTCGTCGAATCCATGTGTTGGGGAATTGTTGATTTAGCTATTCCCGTACTTGCAAGGTGATATAGAAAGAAGCACCATCTTGTTGAGAATGACGATTTTAGATATTAGATCTAAAGGCAGATAATCCACAAAAACGCCGAATTCCTTGCGCAAGAATTCTAAATATCTAGCGGCATTTAAATTTTTCCGGAAGAAATATGGCTCACTATTTAGGTATTTAATATACTACACCAAACGTTGGTTTTTAATCGATATTGTTGATCTTTACTTTAAATTATAAAATTAAGGTTTTGGTCAGCCCACCACCTGCAATTCTGGGAACTTACAATACCACTATTTGTGAAGATTGCTTCGTCCGTAAAAATTTCCTAAATGTAAATCCCTCTCCTTTTTGCCTTGAAGCCAAAAGCATAAGTCAATCCTTGCAATTAAACCCATTTCTTGAAGATTATGGATAAATTTGGGCTTGTATAGTAGGTACTTATTTTTTTTTTTTTAAGAATTCTTATAATCGACTTTTCTTAAATATAAACTTCTTCTTTTTCTGACAAAGGCATCGGAGGAACTTCATTTAATGATAATATACTATTTAAACTATTTCCTTCGATAGTTGCAGTTTTTTGATGGGGAATCTTGTACTTATTTTCCACCAATCCACTCAGTTATAATGTATTTACAATTCTCAATACGGTGTAATAGTGAATATTTGTATTATGTTATTGTTAACAATATCAACTGTCCCATGAAAACTGATAATTTTCTCCATGAATTAAAATTATCTCAATATTTTTCCTGTCAAGACAACTTTTCAGCTTTCATTTCAACCATTAACCAAATAAAGGGCATCTCTTTATTTCTTTTTTTTTTCATTCGTTTTTAAAGCTACTTTGATCGTAGCTATGCTGATCATGAAAAAGACATAAAATTATACAATTATTATTTATAGTTCAAAATTAGATATAAAGTTTAATTCGTATGTATTACAAATGGAAAATTTTTGGTGGTAAGTAAAATACGTATAAAAATGATATTTTATTTTTCAACTTTTTTATGACGATCACGATTAATACCTGAATTAAAAAAAAAAAGTAGTTGTAAGAATAAGCATACCACTTAGAAGATAGCTTAAGTGCAAGTGAATCACAAAATTTCAGTTAGATTAAATTCTTTTGATCCCTCCAAGGAAATTGATAGGTGATGGAAAACTACAAAAATAGGCTAAATGCCCAAAAAAGTGTTCCACCATGCAGAAAATAAATGTCATAAATTGACATCGACTGACTATGTGGAGCAAGCGCAAAAAGAAATTTCGTAGTAAATTTGTTGCATGAAGTTAGCAATGTAAGAACGGGAAACCAGAGCAGGGTTTGCGACACGATCGGCGTCACGGCGTATTCTTTATATATAATCCGGCTGTTTACCATCGTCCTCAACGCTTATTTTCTTTGTTGTGAGGTGCAGTATCATTAGTTAAATTTCGGAATTTATATTTGTGTATATTGTCAAGACATTTGTATAGACTTTAATTTATAACAATGTATCAGTGTATGGTATTGTTTTGTAAATCGCGTGGTTCGATCACGGAAATTCATTATTTTCGAAAAGTAACTACGTTTTTTGTATTACATCAGTATGTAAGATTATACTGAAGATCTTTTTATAGATCGATGATTTTAAAGTTTTGTTTGCGATAGTGTGTAGTTTTTATCATTTTTTTCATTTCATTTTTTTTTGATCAGAAATTAATTATTTTAAAGTTTAGAAGGTACATGGAAAACACTTTACTTAATAATAACATAAAGGAAGAGTAACATATAGTTAATCCCTATGGCCAGATCCTTTTTAAAATTGTAGATAAGATAAGATTTTATTTCGAATTATGTTTAAAATTCTTTTAAGGCAGTGTTTATTTAATTAGTCGTTTTATAACCTGAACTTTAAATTGTAATTTTTCAATATAACAACATAAATAAGAGGTTTCTCAAATCCAGTCCTGTCCCTTGACCTACTGCGCAAGTGCAGCATAGCCACATTGAGGGGAGTACAGAGTTACATGCGGAATCAAATTTAGTATAGGGTATTCTCCTTCCTTTTACCCCTTCCAACGTCCTTGGATCCCTCAAAAAATAAAACAGGGTGTGCAGCAAAAATATCTAATATTTTTAGGTTAATATTTTGAAAGATAAAATATTAACGATTTTCTCTAACATAGTCTACAGGAAATGAAATCTGCATACTCTATGTTAGCGATCTACTTTTTTATACGAGGTAATCCAGGAAAGATGATTAAATCATATTTTTTATTAAAAGTGAGCAACATTTTATAATTGGGTATAACTTTTAAATCGAAGCAATATTTCTTTATAAAAATATTTTCAAAAGTATATAATAAAACTTATACCGGATTTGATAGGTGTTATTTTGGTGTGGAGACAAGACAAAATAATTTTATTCCAATTCTAAGATAAAAATTTTTCCTACTTCCTTTTCGCCGTTCATTGTATATATAGATATATGAACTCAAATGTATGATGTTTTTATTTTATTTTGTAATTATGAGATTCTTTACTAATAACATACGTTCATTTTTCTAGAACAATTTTTTCATTCCTCTCGTATACAACTTCCACACGAGCTTTTCACCCACAGGAAATTTGAAGTTCAAGTTATATCGGAAAATGTGGCCCGAAAACACATTGCTTTCGAAATGTTTCTCAAATGTTCGTGTCTCCTCATTCCAACTTGGGAAATTGCCACTAAAATGTCTTTATGGCATTTTGAAAATGATGTTTTGCTTATATCATATTTTACGAAACGTTCGGGTGAAGGAAGGATAATGTAGTGTGCCCGAGCGTGAAAAAAAAATGGAAGAGAAAAAGTTTTCAGATTTTCAATTATAAATACCTTGAAACTCCAAAAGAAGTGCTAAGTCAATAAAAAAAAATTACAATTTTTAAATTAACGGTAATAAAAACAATTGTTAATTTATTCCCTACTTTTTTTAAAAATTTTTTTTTAAGTAAGTTTGATTTTTTAAAAATAATTTATTCATACTTTTTAAAGGGTGTAATAACAAAAACTTAAATTTCGAATTACGCATCACTTGCATTTATCAATTGTTTAGTCAGAGAAATACTTGGTACTTTTTCGAAAATGATACGTTAAGGTTTGGAATAACAAAAACCCTCTGCAACAATGGAGAAAATTTGGCAGTAACGATTCGCAAGTTACATCATAATTTTGGTGGTCTAATCGACCACCACAATAGAAAATGTAAACAAGAAATTTCAACGAACGTTTTCGTTGAAAGATGAAAAAAATTTTATCCATCACCGATCTAAAAGATTAGCTCTATTATGCACGGTTCTCAGGAACAAAACCTTCACCATACAACTCTCCAACGAAATTTTCCAGAATATTGGCACCCTGATGCTTACATGATCCAGCTGTAGCCTCTTGATCGTGGACAACACAGAAACTTCAAAAATTACATCTTAAAGCCACTGCAAGTTGACGACGAAATAAAATAGCGAAACTCAGAATTCCAGTTGTGGCTTTAGATATTACTGGCTCGATAATTAGCAAGAAATGACATTTTAGATACAGGGAAGCGGAAAAGTAGCAAATTCTGAGCTTTATTAAAAAAATTAAAAACAAATCTTATTTTTTTCAAAATATAATGCTACGTGGTTGGTATATAGACAAGAACATTTCCTATCTGTCCATATAGGGTGTTCATATACCTAGCTAGAATATCTTTTTTATTCATGCTAAGCGTAACAGAATTACAAGTTGAACATGTCCTAACTTAACATCAAAGAACAGAAAAAAAATTAGAAACATCATCATCTTAATTACGATAAGATTTTATACGAAATTACGGCGATGGACAGTAAATAATTATGAACAATAGTTAATAATAAGAAACAGCAAGTAACAAAATAAAATAATCTTAATCCAAATGTTCACTATGACCTCCATTGACTTTTAAACACTTTCGAATGGTAAACATATGAGCTTTTGTAGTAGCTTTAGTTCTTTCAGCTGGATCTAATTGATCGAAGGTTCTTCTTATTCGAGCTACTAATTCTTCAACTGATTCAATGGCGTAGAGTAAATCCTGTGGTTTATTGCTTCCTAAAAATATAAATCTAATGGTGTTAAATCTGGGAACCTTGGTGGTCAATTGCATGATCCTAGACGCCTAATCCATCTATCTTCAAATACATCACATAACTTTTGGTTTATCACATTTCCACAATGTGGAGGGGCACCATACAGTTGACACCAACAACCTCTTCTATCCAACGGGAGATTGTCAACAAAATCTGTCAACTGTTTATAAAATGGCCAGGAAACTTTCGATATTCAGCACTCCCTCATAAATATGATTGATCGTGCAAAATTAGAGCAAATACATTTACGCTAAATCTGTTTTGGAAATTTCTCTCCCGAATGATATGAGGATTTTCAATGCTTCATAAGTGAGAGAATTATGTCTATTAAAAATACCTTCCCTTGTAAATTTTGATTGACTGATAAAAGTTGAATTTATAAGGGTGCATGCCATATTCTGTTAAAATTCTATGAATAGAATGTCTTGACACTCTTAAATCGTATTTTGTTACACGAGTAGAGGCTTTGGGATATAGAGAAAAATAGGTCAATACATTGACTATGTTATCTTTATTTGATATTATTGGCCCGCGTAAAATTCTTTCTGTATTAGTTATTTCATAACTCAGATGATTTTTCTTCTTCTTATTCTAGGTAGAACCAAGTTTGAGGTCGAAATCCAGCTATCTCTCCATCTTTTGGGGGCCGTCCAGGCGGCCGTTTGGTGTTTGGTTTCTCTCTCATCACGGTTTTTGCTAGTCTGTCATCGTCTATTCGTTCCACGTGATCTCTCCACTGCCTACGACGGTTTCGAACCCACTTCACAACTTCCCCCACTCCGCTGTCCTCGCGTATTTTTGCGTTTCTTATTCTATCTCTTAAACTTGTTCCCGTGATCATTCTCAGCGTTTTCATTTCTGTGGTTCTCATAATTTGTTTTGACTTTGTGGTTTCATTTCTTGTTTCTGCACCGTAGGTGAGTATTGGTCTTACACAGACCTTGTAAATTCTTGCTTTGCTCTCAACCGTCATATGTTTATTATTCCAGATTATGTCTCTTAGTTGGCCTGATATCATGGCCGCTTTGTTGGCCTGTGTGCGTACTTCTTCCGTTACTGCCCTGTTACTTGTTATATGTGCTCCTAGGTATTTAAACTTCCCAACCTGTTCGATATGTTTGTCATCAATCATTAGTTTGCATCTTACCGGTTCTTTTGCTATTACCATTACTTTTGTTTTCTCCACAGATATCTTCATATTATACTGTTTGGCTGTTCGATTGAAATGGAAAAGCATTCTTTGTAAGTTGTCCTCGCTATTTGCTGTCAAGGCAACATCGTCTGCAAAGCATATAATCTGAACGGTGTTGTGTCCAATTGGGTACCCAATATTTGTGCTTTTTACCTCATCAATGATTTCGTCCATGATTACATTGAAAAGTGTTGGACTTAGGCTATCGCACTGTCTTATTCCTATGAATAGAGGGATTTCCTCTGTTAGAGTGTTATTTGTTTTAATTACCATGGTGTTTTTGGAATTCAGTTCGTATATTGTGCGTATGATTGCTTCATCTACTTGTTTTCTTCGCAGTAATTCTATTATGTGTTCCAGTTTGACTGAACAGCTGTTTATCGTATTCGATAGATTTTTCAACCAGCTGTCCGATAATAAATATACCGTCGATAGTAGAGCGGTTATTCCGGAAGCCCTGCTGTTCTTCGCATGCCCTTAACTTGTCTACGATCGGTTGTGACAGTATTTTGGTTAACAATTTGGCTGAACTGTTCAGTAGGCTGATTCCCCTGTAGTTTTCGGGTTGTTTCTTTGATCCTCTTTTGTGGATCGGAATTGTGATGCTTTTCCGCCATTCGTTGGGTACTGACGTTGTGCGGAGTATTTTTTGAAATAGAACAGTGAGCTCTGTGACAAGGCTGGGGCCTCCGTACTTTAGCATCTCATTCGTAATTTGGTCGGTACCAGGTGATTTTCTGTTTTTTAATTTCTTAATTGTCAGGTGCATCTCTGCTTCACTGATGTTAACATCTGTTAGTTCTGTGATTTCTAGTTGGTTTTAGATTTTTCATAGTTTCTAAACTTTTTTTCTGTTCGCTTGGTGTTAAGATTGGGATATCTTTCGTTGACAACTCTGTAAGTTTGATTTATAATTGTGTTGCACTCGAATTTCGGAAAAATTTGGAAAAATGTGTAGAAGTTCAAGATATGGAATAATTATTTTTTTATTTTTTTTTATTGTTAAGGTGTCATAACATTGCGTAAAAAATAAAATTTCTTAAAATATTACAAATTAAAACATTTTATTTAAGTTTAACTATACATTTTTGAACATTGCGAACACCCTGTGTACGTTATCATTACTTTGATCGCGGTTTGTGAAATTCAAAGGCAAACAAACTTTTTATCAACAATGACTTTTTCTCGAAAAATTAAAAATATTAAAGTTCATTAGAATGCGGTATCCCATCCGTGGACACACTGTATATAGACTTACTTCTATATATTTCGTTACTAAGTTAGATTACTCTCTCAGCCAGTCCAATATAATTACTGATTTCTTTTGGGACATAGGGTGTTGTGAAAAGTAATTTAGATAACGTCCGGTCCATGTTTTTTTCGTTTACTATTCCGTTTGAATAGTGTATTTTGGTAATATAGGGTCATATCTAAAAAGTTTATTTTGGATTTATTTTCGTGGTAATTATTATATGCGTTTACAATGTATTTAGTTTGGTTTTGAGGAACTGGAGTAATACAATAATCTACATATCGTACGAAAAAAGGCAGTTGAATATCTGAGTTTGGGGTTAGGTTATTCTTCTAGGACTAATTGAGCGATGACGCTAAAAATAGATAAACCCATTCTACACAGGCGCGGATTCAAGGGGGGGGGCAGTGGGGGCGATCGCCCCCCCCCCCCCCAAGAGCTTGGAGTTCAGGAAAATAGACCCGATTTTGCCTCTTATACTATAGTTTATTCAAGAACTAGGGAGAGTTTTTAATTTTTTACCTTTTTTCTTCGCAAACTACCTGTGTTCTTTAGTCCGGTGTCTTTGGCAAAATCTGTTAGACACATATATTTTTCATAGGAATGGGTTAGAAATTTTATAATCAAAAATGCTGGTCTAAAATAATGGACTATTTGGGTTGGATAGCAATAGATATTTGGATGTGTGAAGTGTTAAAAAGGATTTTAATCCTTATCATAGGCATCGGAAGGCGTCAAAAGGAGGTCTATTTTATCACTAAATATTTATGGCATAGAGTATTATTTCAGTAAACTGTAGTTTTATTACTTTTAATTTCGGCATAGAAACGGTTTTAGGCACATTCAGACTAAAACGTAGCCTTTTTCTCTCAAAAAATTCTAAGTTATAATTTAAATACTTACAAAATACCCATTATCAAAAATACAAGAAGTTAAACATATATAAAAAAAATAAAATCGTCAATATAATATTAAAAATTTTTTGGGGTTATCGGTCATTTTATTATTAATTAAAAACATTTTTGGAATATTTGACGTTCCAGTTTATTTATTTCTTAAACCATCTGCAGAATTACAATTAAACACTAAAAAGGGATTCAAATGTCATTAATTTTTATATATTACAGAAAATTTAAATAATAAATTGTGTTAACGCTGGTAAACATTACGTACCTTATTCGTCATCAAAGTCTTATATATATATATATATATATATATATATATATATATATATATATATATATATATATATATATATATATATCTTGGCTCAAATTAATTATAATTGATTCCTCTCTCACCGATCATGAGATCGAGTTTCCACATCTTCTTTTATTCTTTTATTATATGGATTTTTCGCAATTATCTGCAGTAACTTTATTCAAAAAAATCTTCCAAAAGTCCAGTTCAATTATTAATTTTGTAAGCTGTGTTATTTCCAGCAACCCTACCTTTTATTTGAGAGAGATATTTCCTTCACCAACGGGACGATCTATAAGAACAGATTTCCTATCTGGTTTTTCCCAACAAAAATTAAGTTCTCCGAGCAATTTTCAGAGCTCAGTTCTTTTAATTTCAGGCAAATCCCGATCTTCATTGATTTTAGTTAGAATTTTGTCGACGGTTGAGATCTGCTTCTCATAATAAAATGTATGTACAACTCCTTTTATTACAGTTTACATCTCTTCTTCCAACGAGGTTTTTCGTCTGCCTGTGATCGAATATAGCTTGGAATAACTAACAATTCCAATCGTTTTTTTCTCCGTCAGTGTTCGGTACATGATAGATTTTCGAACTCCTGTTATATTGGAACACATCTCAACAGAGATCTAGATATTAATATCTTAAGGCATCATAAACATTCATCGTAATAAGTTTTTCGTTGAGGAAAAAATGCCCTCCATCTTTTGGGTATCTCACTAATCTCAAATAATATATAAAAACAAGCACAAACAAAATAAATCACTAAGGATACACTGTAAGGTGAGCATTGCTCACTGACAGAAATTAAATTGAATTATTAGAAATTTTATTGTTGCAGTAAATTTATAAAACTTATAATATTTAAATATAATTAGATTTACGGCAGTTCTCAGTTACCGGGGGCACTGAAGCAGGTACGTTGGAGGTTTCGGTAACAGTTTTATTACTCTCTCTAGTTCTTGAATAGAGTATAGGAATGCGTATGCTTGCGATCGCCCCTCCCATTCCCAAGGGCTTTGAGTTCAGGAACATAGAACCGATTCTGCCTTTTATATTAGGAATGTGTATGCTGCTGGCAATCCCCCCCCCCCCTGACAACTTGTTTTTTTGCGATAACACCCCCCCCCCCCCAGGAGCTTTGAACTCAGGAAAATAGACCCGATTCTGCTTCTTATACGAGGAATGTGTATGTTGATCGCATCTTCCCACCCCCTGGCGGAAACTTGTTTTTTCTTGTGATCGCCCCACCCCCTTTCCAAGAACTTCAAATTCAAAAAAATAGCCCCGTCCCTGCCTTTTACACTAGAAATGGGAATGTTGATGGTGTCCCCCCCCCCCCCCGGGGACAACTTGCTTTCGCTTGCCATACTGTACTTTTATATCACCGCCCCCTCCCAAGGAGAGAGGCTGGATTCGCCTCTGATTCTACATCCCTCAATTTGCTTGTGATTTTTTTTATATACAGGGTGTCCTATGACGAATTACCGAGATGAATTTCTTGGAAAATAGAAAAGACGATGGGGGAAATTCGGCTAAAATATTTTCAAGATAGTGGCACTTTCAGTTATACCGGAAGTTGATGTCTTCTTGTTTATTTTAAATGGAACACGCTCTATATTATTTTATTTTTATATACAATGCAAAATTATAAACATATTTCATATATAGGGTTCTATACCGGAGTCCAACGGTTTTTGACATACAGGGTGAGCCATTTTAATCTATAGATCCAAATATCTTTTAAAATACTTCATTTACAAAAAAAATGTCTCAGATAAAAATTGTCGAGAACAGAAGAGGTCATTTATCTGTACTAATGACTTTGACCTTAAGGCCAATTTACAATGTCAGTTGAAAGTCAAGGTAATTTTTTAAATGGAAACCCTATTTATTATTGTAAAAATTAAACGCGAAAAAAATTTCCTATCCAACGGTATGAATCACATTTAGAAGTCATTTGAAGGGCAAATATCTTCATACCTTGAACGAGCCAATAATTCGGAAACTACTACAAAAGTTTCTCGACATCAAACCGTATATGTTAAGGTGACCTTAAATTTGACCTTGACCTTGAATATCATATCAAGGTCAGGATTATCTTTTAGATGGGACCCCATACTTTTGACTCCGAAAATGGAGAAAGGGGGAAATTTCACGATTACGATTTTTGAAATGACCGCGAAGAGCAAGATCAAGGCCATTTCAAAGTCGAACATTAAAAAATCCCGAAATGGCGGATATTGGGGAACGTTCAAGGTTTAGGGGAAAATTAGATTACTGGGGATTTGGCTGAGAGTGACAAATTTTTCCTTTGGAAATGAATTCAGGAATTTTGTAATGAAATGTACACGTACCAAAATACTTTATTTTCAAATTTAGCAGCATAAAAGTTCTAAAAATAAGTACTTAAAACAAGTAAGTACATATTGAAGTTTAGAATGAGGATTTGTTTAGGGGAATCAAATATATTTGGGTAAAGGAAAGCCGCCGTAAAAAGCCATAGCCAGGGTTTCCTGCTTCTGCGCCTTTCGCGATAAATTTCCATATATCATGCTTGACTGTGTTCGTAACTTTTTTACTAGGTAAGATACCTATTTAAAATATTCAAGTTCTGTAAACTAAAAGTTTCTTTATCGACTAATGACCAACACCACAAGTACCTAAAAATTACAAATCGGACCTAGATTAAATTGTCAATTTCGAAAAGCTACAACTCATAGTCAAACCAACATTTTTTGGTTTTCTACAATTCTAATATAGTAAGAAAATGAGTTTTGCAGAAAATCTAACTTCAACATAGTTTTCATTAAAATTTTGCGACGTAAAAATATCTTTCCTCAAAGATCTATTCTCAGCAATAACATATTCAGTACAGGTTCACATTTTCCGGAAAAGAACAGCGGTTTTCTTGCTATAGCTTCTTTCGCGGAATATTCGCACTACGCGAAATTTTTTTACTATGTAAAAGAGCTATTTAAAATGTTCAAGTTATATCTATTGAATTTTATATATTAACTATAAAGACCTATATTTGTAGGAAAATAATAATGCTTGATTGATTAGGGTTTTGCAAAATAAAAAATCACGATTGTTTGGGTTTCATTACTTTTTAGTTTAAATTTACTCGCGTTTACACGTGACACATTTTACTGGCCTTCGCGCATTTGGACAAATGTAGAAAGGGACAGAACAGTAGTAGTAGTAGTAGTACAGTTGATATAGTATAGTATAGCTCTCGACGTATTGCACGTCCCTCGCCTTATCGAAAAGGTTTATCGTTTTGCTCTCAAATATATTGACTCTCGCCTCAAAACTACTACAAAATATAGTAACAGTGTCCTCGATTCCTGATTCCTGTATTGTCAAGCATGGGATTATCCTGGTGGCCACCAAGAAGAAATTAGTGAAGTGATTTCGACTACACGGTAGGCTATTTTAGTATTTATGTCACGCTGTCGCCATATTTTGTATTTGCTCATTATTCGTATAATTTCTCATCCACTAATTACTCTTTGTCTCAATCCTCTACAATGATATTAAAACTCCCGTTTTTACCAGAAAAACGTCGACATCCCCAAATTTATAGATATCCCCAAAATTATAGTAATATAGTAATGATTAATTTTATTTTTGGGAAAGGAGACTAGTAAGATTCTAAGGATGGTCTGACCCTTCTTGTCTCCGCTTTGCTATGCATATGGTTTCGCAGAGTATAATATTTATTTTACAAAATTTATATTTTATGAGGTAACGTAGATTTTTACCGATGGTAGAATGTGTACTGGTATTTTTCCGATTTTCAATCCATTAGTCAGTAGAATAATCTTCACGACCTTTCGCCAACATCTCAGCTGGCATTTTCAAGTGATGTTACCTTGACGGCTGCTCGGCTTGGAATAAGTGTGCTGACCTCTGCCTGCCTTTATATAGTTTAGCATTTGTGCAGGTTATACCTTGCTTTTGCCTGGTTGGTTTCCTTGCTTTCCTGGGTCTGAACTTCCTCTCGTCTCGCTGTCTTGTTCCTCTGCTGTGTTGTTTTTGGTTGGATTCGGATTAAAGTTTTCCATGTATTTGAGATGTTTTGTGCATCATCTCTCCAATTAAGGTTTCAGTTATTTTTTATTTCGAGAGCTTCTCTCATGATGCGCGTTCTATAGTGCTTTATGGGTATGATCCATTTGGTTTCATGAAAATTTATAATGTGTCCTGTCTCCTGATGATGATCTGTGGTAGAGATTCTTCTATTTGTTTGGCGATGTATTCTTTTTCACAGTATCTACATGGTATGCTGTACACTCCCTAGTTTTCCAATGATATTTTGTCTTTGGGATTGCCCAATAATTGAGAAAACCAGGGAGTGTACAGTATCCCATGTAGAAATTGTGAAAATGAATACCTCAACCAAACAAACAAAAGAATCTACCAGAGTTTAAGAACATAAAAATAGCACAAACAATAAGCACACCACATCAGCTTTATTCCGTCATCATCAGGAGACAAGACATACTATAAATCAAACAGATCACACCCAAACATGGAAAACTTTAATCGAAACCCAACCAAAAAACATACCGAAGAAAAAAGACAGCGAGACGAGAGGGGACTCACAGCCGCCGAGAAAGCACCACTTGAAAATGCCCGTTGAGATCTGGGCGGAACGTTGTAAAGACAATTCTACTGACGGACGGATTAAAAACCGGAAAACACCAGTGCATATATATATATATATATATATATATATATATATATATATATATATATATATGCTTTTTTTATACTGTATCATTTTTTATATTGTCTTTTCTTCGGTTAGGTTTTTTATTTAACAAAAAATCGAAAAATATTTGACGTCTCGCCCTTTATTTAGAACATTTTCAAAATTTTTTGTTTGTTCATTTATTTATCTTCTCAAGAATATTTTTTATATAATTAAAAACATTTATATAAGAACATATTCACAATTTTAAAAAACAAACACTTTAAAACAACTCGATGGATGTGCTATGGGATCACCAATTTCATCTATCAATGCTCAGTTAGTAATGGAATAATTAGAAGAAAAAGTTTTAGAAAAATTAAATTTTAATATAGTATTTTAACAGTTTCAACGAAAAATTACAAATCACGTCCGAAACAAAAAAAAATAATAAAATAAATTTTCTAGATAAGACACATACGCAGAAAAAAACAAAATTTTAACTGAATGGTACACCAAACCAACTTGGTCAGGTAGATATCTAAACTGTTTCTCTAATCATTCAAAAACTCAAAAATTAGTGTTATAATCGGTCTGTCTGATCGTGCCATCTCCCTAACGTCTCCAGAATTCTGACCAAGAATACTGCAAAAAGTGAAAAAGACACTATAAATAATAATTTCAATGAAAAGACTATAACTAAAATAATTAATAAATGAACATATAAATTTTATAATAACTTAATAACAAGAAACATAGAACATAAACAGCAAAAATATGTAGCATTATCTCACACTAGTGAGCTGTCAAAAAAAAAAAATGAAATACATTTTAAAAAAACATGATATTATCGTATGCCATAAGTCACATAATAAATTAAATACACTATTCACTAATTTAAAAAGTAAAACTTCTCTCATGAATAAATCAAATGTGGTATATTCGATCCCTTGCACAAATTGTCCCAAAAAATATATAGGCATGATGAGCCAATTAGTAAAGAACAGATTGAATGGCCATAACTATACGAAAAATGCCTCAATTGCGTTAAACAAATACATATAGAATGAAAACCATACTTTCGATTATAACAGAATCATAATTAAAAACCAAGATATGAATTACCAAAAACTGCAGATAAAAGAAATGATAGAAATTAAAAAAGATAAAAACAGTTAACGACAGAACGGATACAGGAAATTTGAGCCACATTTACACCAGCCTAATTTAAACAAAAATAATAAATATTCGATCCTGTTAATAAACATCAAAAATTGAATATCCTCTTAAACATAAAATTAATTGTATGCGTTTTTTTGGTCTTTTTGATACAGTGTAAAATATAAAAAATAAAATACACTCGCATTCCATGTGTCCTCAGTACCTAAATAGACGATGTAAAAGCTGCATTTCATGATATATATACATATATATATATATATATATATATATATATATATATATATATATATATATATACAATAAAACAAAATGTCAGGGTGTGGTACTGGTAAAAATAAATACTTTTTTAAAAATTTTAATAGTTTTTTAAAGTGTTTGTTTTTTAAAATTATAGATATGTTTTTGTATGAATGTTTTTAATTATATAAAAAATATTTTTAGGAAGGTAAATAAAAAAACCAAAAATTTTGAAAATGCCTTAAATAAAAGGCGAAACGTAAAATTGTTTTGGATTTTTTGCTAAAACAACTTAAGCCCAAGAAAAGACAATATAAAAAAAAAAGAAATAATCTATGGTTCAAGAATCGGGAAAATATAATATTGTCTCTTTTCCTTAACACTATTAAGAAAGTAGAGGCAGTTTATTCTCTACGAATTCCGCTCTGCTTCTCTTTGCATACTTGATTTGTCAGTGGAGCTGTAATGAGCCAAGAGCAAACTTCACAGAATCTGTCTATTTATAATCCCCATTTCGTAATGTGTGGGCACGATATCACCCGCAAAACATGATGCTGGACTGTAATCTTCAACAGTACAAATAAATATTTAAATAAATCTAGGAGTGGTAGGAAATTAATAAAAATAAATAAATTCACACACAAGTAGGACAAATCAAGTTTGACAATCTCTTTGTTAGTCAAAAAAAATATTTTTAATTTAAGAAAATATTTTTTCCCGTGTATGTTTAACAAATACCGTTTACATCTATTTTAGCTGAAACGTATATTCGTAAGGTTAATATTTGAACTTTCCTATTACCAACCTAATACAACTTTCCTTGGGTTTCTTATTACGTTTATTCCCTTTTCCTTTTTTTATTAAAATTACGATTTCCCTAGGTCAGTAATTCAGTGTTGCCATACACAACGACCTGCTATGAACCCCGAAAATGGTCCATCGAACGGGGTCTAACGATCGGGGTGTCACTTGCACGCCTCTCTATTATGCAAGGGGAGAATTATCGAAAATTTATGGGTTCATATGACTTTCAAAGTCGGAATATTCGAATTGAGAATGCCGTGGCAATGGCGTCACTCTAGGCATACAAAGTGGAAAGCTGTGGAAGTGAAGAACCTATATTGGGCCCGGTTTTCTTTTGTTGAATGGAAGAAATTTGAATCGGTACCTATTGACCTAGTTGTTATCGTTTGTTGATTAATTGTATGGATTGAATTGACGTGAGAAAGAATGGAATGTTAAAAGAGAGAGAAAATTGGGGGACTTTTAATAAAAATGCAGATATCGTAAGAAATGTAATGAACACCTTGATGGTCTTTACACATATATGTAAATATAAGTTTCTCGAAAAGAAGTTATATTAGAATATTGCCAGGGAGAGAGAGGGAGATATATATGGATTTAAACGCGTCGACAATATTAGTCTTTTAGCGTCTAACCCGGGTTCTTTTGAATATTATTTCAACTTCCTTATAATTTGTGCAGCAATTGGATGTTCTTTTGGAAAGAGATTGCATTATTGATATTTTGCTGAGAGAGAATGTTAGTAGGGCTACCCGAGATTCTGTACCTGTTACGTTGATTTTGATAATTGGGGCAGATGAAAAGAATGTGTTTTATGGTCAAAGGAAGAACACATGTAAGATACAGAGGTTGATTTTGATTTTTTATCAGGTATTCGTTGGTAAGGGCCGTATGACTGATGGGCAGTCTAATATTACAGATTCTCTACTAGTTAGTAGTGTGTTGTATCACTGAAGTAGGAATGTTTATTGTTGTCATATTTATTTTCCTCTAGTGTTAAATCCTATTCGAATTGGATGAGATTGTTAACAAGGTTGTCGGTATATGTGTTAAGATCTTTGATATAGAAGATATAGTCTATGGCGATGGGATTGAGGGGGTGTTTATTGAGGGAATCGGCCCTTTCGTTACCCAGTATACCTACGTGGCTAGGGACACATAAGAGGATTATGTATTTATTAGGTATGCGTCCCCTTTCGTGGAGATTCATTGATTAGATGATTTGTAGGGTTGTAAGAAGAGATGTTTTGAATAGAATTGATTAAATCAGTAGCCATTATCCATTATCCATTTTGTGTGGGGAGATGATACGATGTGCTTAAGGGCACTATATATTGCGTAAAGTTCTGCAGTTGAAATAATGGTTATTTGATGAATTATAAATGATTTTTGTGTACTTGAAGAGTAGATTGCTGCACTGGTTTGAGTGGCAGTTTTAGATCTATCTATGTAGATAACATCATAATTCTTATATGTGGTCTGAATTAATTAATCGAAGGTTTTCTTGATTAATTGGAGGGAGGTGTTTTGTTTATCATATATGATGAGAGAGAGAGAGAGGTCTTGTACGAAGGGAGTTATGCACCATGGAGGAAATGTGTAGCCAT